>OZ026597.1:20536520-20551520 GCA_964020085.1 Micromussa lordhowensis | reverse complement strand
GTATTAACGGGGTGGAAATGGGAAATTATTACATTTAGCAAAGATAATATCCCAATCAACAGCACTGATTTCCAAAGGCTCTAACAAAATTTTAATAGCGGTGACTTCTTAGCAATTTCATTTTATCAATATTTGGTGCCGTAAGCACTTACCTCAAACGATTTCAAGACTTCTTTTAGTGATCGTTAATGAAACTTTTAAGTGATTCTAAATTTAGCGAGTAGCAGTTTATAAATTAAGTAACTGTTTTTATGAAATCACAAGTGTGGCCGCTAAAAATAGCAACTCACACCGCCGCGTGTGGGAAACTTTGGTTAAATTGCAAGAAAGGTTTTTTTGGGGTAATTCTGTGGCTTCGTGCAAGTGTGAAAAAAGTCCAAAAGATTTTTTTTTTTAAAAACCTACGGCATAGTAAAGACTATCAATTTGTTTTAAAGGATTGCTCTATCGGCCAAACTGTCGCAAGAATAGCTATCAAAGCTAGAGACTCATCCCAAAGCAAGATACTGGCTGGGCTGGCCTTCAAAAGAAGTAACTTTTGTAAGCTTATGATACTACGGTGTTATGATGGAGCTGAACATTCTAAGGATTTGAATGTATCTGTCATTTGTTTTATAGCAAGAAAAGTAGCTGTTACAACATTGTTTATTCATAGAAACTTATTAGTTAAGAGTGTAAATGTATCAGATGAAAACATTCAATATGCTAAACTAAATTTAAAGGCGTTTCTGGTTTGAATTGTGATCACTAGTAATAAAAAAGTGGCTTTTAATCAGCCTTCTTGGAAAACTCTCTGTTAACATTTGTAATAACATAATTTGATATGGTGGTATGTTTCCTGGAAAGATCAAACTTGTTTGTCGGTAGAAAGCCGCCAGGAGTAATCTGACAGTGTACGCCATACAACAAATCCAAAAAGCTTTGAAATTACTTGTATAATTTCATTTCATTACTGAATTAATTATTAACTAATTAAACCATGACTTACTTATAACTTTTAATTAATTAATTAATTAATTAATTAATCAATTGATGAATTAATTATCTTGAGGCGACCGGCCTGAAGAGCTGGCCACCCTAGCTGGCATGATTGGGAGCCCACAGGGTTCCCCGAAAAGTTTCTTCTACCACAGCCTTGTATCCTGAAGATATGATTCAGAGTTAAACTTGCTATAGTCTCTGAAGTCAAATTGCCCATTTTGTTTTTTCAGTGATGTTTCAACTGTGCAGAAAATTGGTAAAATGATCAGGGATATCAACAGCTATAACCCCAGAGATCAACCTGTTAACTATATAGGTATAGATATGATCAATTAGGGTTGCAGTGTGACAAGTTATTCTAATAGGTTTTGTTATCGCTGGAATAAAGCATGTCAAGGTATCTACCTGTTTGCAGGTGTGTATGATATTTTAAAAGATCAATATTTATATTGTTTGAGCAATTGTTTGAGGAATTCGACAAGTATCATTGTAAATTCATCCAGATTTGCAGATTGGTGCTAATAAATGCAGCCAGTCATAATATTCTTATTATTACAAGGGTCAATTTCAACCCAACAAGATTCAACTAATGGAAGATCGAGTATTTCTCTATTTCCCGAAGATACCATGACTATAGTTTCTACTTGTCTAAATCTTGAATCGCATGGTAAAACTTCTCTTTAAAGGTCCTCTATCAGCACGTCACATGGAAGGGTTTAGTTGTGGCTAGAGAGGCCGAGAACTTAGCAACTGGCTGAGAGTGAAATGGCTGAGCGGGAATAGTGTGGTGTTGGGGCGACGTCTTCCCTCCTCTCTCTTTTGTCCTCTCCCGTCTTCCCGCTTTTTCGTTCCCCCTCGACTAGAGATCCTGCTCACAGGTTTCTCTCAAGATGGCGTAGAGCCGTGAAAACCCGTTCTGTATCCGCACAGAAAATAACACTTTGGAGGGCGAGGAGAGCAGGCTAAAGTTACACGCTAATGTAATACGTACACAAATACAAAGAGAATTTCACCTTTCTCTCAATGACATTAGTCAGAGAGATACCGTAATCTTTATTATAAACTTTGAAAAAAATCACACCTGGTGTAACAGGAAGTGTATAACAACACTAGCCCGACAATGTTTATAAAAATATACATGTCAACGTGCTTTTCTTCCTTGACCACAAAGTTTAATATAACATTACGGTCACCGACGGTCTGTGATTGTGATGCCTTGAGTTTGAAAACTTGACGAGTGACTTCATACTCAACATCACAGTGTTCTTGACTTATCACACACAATTCTCTGTCAGTTCTTGACGGCAAACCCACAATCCTGGGGAGTCGACTGTGGCTCGTTGCTACCTCGACTTGGGAGGAATTCCCTCGGCTTTAACCATGTTATTCGAGGACGATTCATCCAGGACTAGAGCTTGAACTTGGCGGTAATCTCGGATCTCTTTCCTGTCGAACATGTCCAGACTCCTGGCGGACAAGCATCATCAGAGACCTGGGACGGCTTGACCTTGGCTACAAGACCGCCATCTTGTTGGGATGTTTTGAGTGCTGCCTTTAGCATCTGCTTCAACATTCGTTTCTTTTTATGAACCCACATTCCTGGGGGACATCTTTCTGGGTCTTCTTTGTCTGTTAATTGTTCAGTTTCTTCAAGTTCGTCTCGTATCCAAATTCCCGGATGACAAGATTTCACAGCACGTCGTTGCACCCTCTGAGAAATGTCCTCCACTTTGACAATCTCTGATCGCTTACCGGTTGAACAGGTCCAGACTCCAGGCGGACAAGCTTCGGAGACCTGGAACAGTTTCAACTTTTCAGTGATGACACCACAACAGGCTGAATGGATGTAAAAGGCACAGAAAATGAGGCAAATGAGTGAAAAGTACATTCTCGAGCTTAGAATTGAAAGGTCGATGTATCAACTGTTTTCTGGTATTGCTCTTCTTCTAGATTGGCAGTCTGCCGAATGAGATGAGTTAAGCTGGTCTGTACTCTTTTTTATTGGCGATCCACAGCTGAGGAACGGCAACGTTTTATTAGCTAATTCATTTCGCGCGTACGCAATGAATGAGGTATTGTAATGTGCACATGTGGACGGAAGTTTACCCTAACCAGAAGTGCTTTTATGTCGATGTTCACATTGCAACATAAGCTATTATGTCGCTTGTGTAAACTAGGCCTTAAAGACGATTATGGGTAATCACTTGATTATGAGTCACAGTCCATGAAATAGATATCTCGTCACAGTTAGCTGAACGCATCAAAATTTTTACGCGACCTTCTGGCCGTATTAACGGGTGGGAAATTATTACACTTACCAAAGATAACATCCCAATCAACAGCACTGATGTCCCAAGGCTTTAACAAAATTTTAATAGCGGTGACTTTTGAGCAATTTCATTTTATCAATATTTGGTGCCGTAAGCACTTAACGTAAAACGATTTCAAGACTTATTTTAGTGATCGTTAATGAAACTTTTAAGTGATTCTAAATTTAGCGAGAAGCGGTTTATAAATTAAGTAATTTTTTTTTATGAAATAACAAGTGTGGCCGCTGAACATAGCAACTCATACCGCCGCGTGTGGGAAAGTTTGGTTAAATTGCAAGAAAATATTTTTTGGGGGTAATTCTGTGGCTTCGTGCAAGTGTGAAAAAAGTCGAAAAGATTTTTTTTTCAAAATCCCAAGGCATAGTAAAGGCTATCAATTTGTTTTAAAGGATTGCTCTATCGGCCGAACTGTCAAAGACGATTATGGGTAATCACTTGATTATGAGTAACAGTCCATAAAATAGATATCTCGTCACAGTTAGCTGAACGCATCAAAATTTTTACGCGATTTTCTGGCCGTATTAACGGGGTGGAGATGGGAAATTATTACATTTACCAAAGATAACATCCCAATCAACAGCACTGATGTCCCAAGGCTCTAACAAAAGTTTAATAGAGGTGACTTCTTAGCAATTTCATTTTATCAATATTTGGTGCCGTAAGCACTTAACTAAAAACGATTTCAAGACTTATTTTAGTGTTCGTTAATGACACTTTTAAGTCTTTCTAAATTTAGCGAGTAGCGGTTTATAAATTAAGTAATTTTTTATGAAATCACAAGTGTGGCCGCTAAAAATAGCAACTCACACCGCCGCCTGTTGAAAAGTTCGGTTAAATTGAAAGAAACTTTTTTGGGGGTAATTCTGTGGCTTCGTGCAAGTGTGAAAAAAAGTCCAAAAGAGTTTCTTTTCAAAAACCCACGGCATAGTAAAGACTATCAATTTGTTTAAAGGATTGCTCTATCAGCCGAACTGTCGAAAGAATAGCTGTCAAAGCTAGAGACTCGTCCCAAATCAAGATACTGGGCTGGCCTTCAAAAGAACTAACTTTTGTAAGCTTATGATACTATGGTGTTATGATGGAGCTGAACATTCCAAGGATTTGAATGTATCTGTCATTTGTTTTATAGCAAGAAAAGTAGCTGTTACAACATTGTTTATTCATAGAAACTTATTGGTTAAGAGTGTAAATGTATCAGATGAAAATATTCAATATGCTAAACTAAATTTAAAGGCGTTTCTGTTTTGAATTGTAATCACTAGTAATAAAAACAGTGGCTTTTAATCAGCCTTCTTGGAAAACTCTCTGTTAACATTTGTAATAACATAATTTGATATGGTGGTATGTTTACTGGAAAGATCAACCTTGTCTGTCGGTAGAAAGCCGCCAGGAGTAATCTGACAGTGTACGCCATACAACAAATCCCAAAAGCTTTGAAATTATATGTTTAATTTAATTTCATTATTGAATCAATTATTAACTAATTAAACCATGACTTAATTATCAGTTTTAATTAATTGATTAATTAATTAGTTAATTAGTTAAACAATTGATGAATTAATTATTTTGGGGCGACGAGCCTGGAGAGCTGGCCACCCTAGCTGGCATGGTTGGGAGCCCACAGGGTTCCCCGAAAAGTTTCTTCTACCACAGCCTTGTGTCCTGAAGATATGATTCACAGTTAAACTTGCTATAGTCTCTGAAGTAAAATTGCCCATTTTGTTTTTTTTTTAGTGATGCTTTGACTGTGCAGAAAATTGGTAAAATTATCAGGGACATCAACAGCTATAACCCCAGAGATCAACCTGTTAACTATATCAGTATAGATAAGCTCGATTAGGGTTGCACTGTGACTAGTGATTC
Source organism: Micromussa lordhowensis (assembly GCA_964020085.1). Classification (NCBI taxonomy): domain Eukaryota; kingdom Metazoa; phylum Cnidaria; class Anthozoa; order Scleractinia; family Lobophylliidae; genus Micromussa; species Micromussa lordhowensis. The sequence continues at coordinate 20,546,346 of OZ026597.1, read as the reverse complement.
TAGTAGGTTTTGTTCTCACTGGAATAAAGCATGTCAAGGTATCTACCTGTTTGCAGGTGTGAAAGATATTTTAAAAGATCAATATTTATATTGTTTGAGCAATTGTTTGAGGAATTCGACAAGTATCATTGTAAATTCATCCAGATTTGCAGATTGGTGCTTATAAATGCAGCCAATAGTAATATTTTTATTATTACACGGGTCAATTTCAACCCAACAAGATTCAACTCATGGAAGATCGATTCTTTCTCTATTTCACGAGTATACCATGACCATAGTTTCTACTTGTCTAAATCTTTAATCGCATGGTAAAACCTCTCTTTAAAGGTCCTCTATCAGCACGTCACACGGAAGGCTTTAGCTGATGCTAGAGAGGCCGAAAACTTAGCAACTGACTGAGAGTGAAGTGGCTGAGCGGGGATAGTGTGGTGTTGGGGCGACGTCTTCAGTCCTCTCTCTTTCTCCTCTCTCGTCTTCACGCTTTTCCATGAAAACCCGTTCTGTATCTTCACAGAAAATAACACTTTGGAGGGCGAGAAGAGGACGCTTAAGTCACACGCTAATGTAATACGTCACAAATACAAAAAGAATTTCACCTTTCTCCCAATGTCATTAGTCTGAGAGATACCGCAATCTTTATTATAAACTTTAAAAAAAGCACACCTGGTGTAACAAGAAGTGTATAACAACACTAGCCCGACAATGTTTATAAAAATATACATGTCAACGTGCTTTTCTTCCTTCACCACAAAGTTTAATATCACATTACTGTCACCGACGGTCTGTGATTGTGATGCCTTGAGTTTGAAAAATTAACGAGTGACTTCATACTCAACATCACAGTGTTAAGTGTATAACAACACTAGCCCGACAATGTTTACAAAGATATGTCAACGTGCTTTTCTTCCTTCACCACAAACTTTAATATCACATAATTGTCACAGACGGTCTGTGCTTGTCATGTCTTGAGTTTGAAAAATTGACGAGTGACTTCCTACTCAAGATAACAGTGTTCTTGACTTCTCACACACAAATCTCCGTCAGTTCTTGATGACAAACCCACATTCCTGGGGAGATGACTGTGGCTCATTGCTAGCTCGACTTGGGAGAATTTCCCTCGGCTTTAACCATGTTATTCGAGGACGATTCATCCAGGACTAGAGCCTGAACTTGGCGGTAAGCTCGGATCTCTTTCCTGTCGAACATGTCCAGACTCCTGGCGGACAAGCATCATCAGAGACCTGGAACGGGTTGACCTTGGCTACGAGACCGCCATCTTGTGTTGATGTTTTGAGTGCTGCCTTTAGCATCTGCTTCAACATTCGTTTCTTTTTATGAACCCACATTCCTGGGGGACATCTTTCTGGGTCTTCTTTGTCTGTTAATTGTTCAGTTTCTTCAAGTTCGTCTCGTGTCCAAATTCCCGGATGATAAGATTTCACAGTACGTCGTTGCACTCTCTGAGAAATGTCCTCCACTCTGACAATCTCCGATCGCTTACCGGTTGAACAGGTCCAGACCCCAGGCGGACAAGCTTCGGAGACCTGGGACAGTTTCAACTTTTCAGTGATGACACCACAACAGGCTGAATGGATGTAAAAGGCACAGAAAATGAGGCAAATGAGTGAAAAGTACATTCTCGAGCTTAGAATTGAAAGGTCGATGTATAAACTGTTTTCTGGTATTGCTCTTGTTCTAGTTTGGCTGTCTGCCGAATGAGATGAGTGAAGCTGGTCTGTACTCCTTTTATTGGCGATCCACAGCTGAGGAACGGCAACGTTTTATTAGCTCATTCATGGCGCGCGTACGCGCAATGAATGAGGTATTGTAATGTGCAGATGTGGACGAAAGGTATGCGTAGACGAAAGTTTACTCTAACCAGAAGTGCTTTTATGTCAATGTTCACATTGCGACATATTAAGCCATTATGTCGCTTCTGTGAACTAGGCCTTAAAGACGATTATGGGTAATCACTTGATTATGAGTAACAGTCCATAAAATAGATATCTCGCCACAGTTAGCTGAACGCATCCAAATTTTTACGCGATTTTCTGGCCGTATTAACGGGTTGAGAAATGGGAAATTATTACATTTACCAAAGATAATATCCCAATCAAAGGCACTGATATCCCAAGGCTCTAACAAAATATTAATAGCGGTGACTTCTTAGCAATTTCATTTTATCAATATTTAGTGCCGCAAGCACTTAACGTAAAACGATTTCAAGACGTATTTTAGTGATCGTTAATGAAACTTTTAAGTGATTCTAAATTTAGCGAGTAGCGGTTTATAAATTGAGTAATTATTTTATGAAATCACAAGTGTGGCCGCTAAAAATAGCAACTCACTCCGCCGCCTGTTGAAAAGTTAGGTTAAATTGAAAGAAATTTTTTGGGGGTAATTCTGTGGCTTCGTGCAAGTGTGAAAAAAAGTCGAAGAGATTTTTTTTTCAAAATCCCACTGCATAGTGAAGACTATCAATTTGTTTTAAAGGATTTCTCTATTGGCCGAACTGTCGCTAGAATAGCTATCAAAGCTAGAGACTCATCCCAAAGCAAGATACTGGGCTGAAGTAACTTTTGTAAGCTTATGATACTAGGGTGTTAGGAGTAATCTGACTGTGTACGCCATACAACAAATCCAAAAAGCTTTGAAATTACTTGTATAATTTAATGTCATTATTGAATTAATTATTAACTAATTAAACCACGACTTAATTATAAGTTTTAATTAGTTAATTAAATAATTAATTAATTAAAATTAATTAATTAATCAATCAATTGGTGAATTTTTATTTTGGGGCGACCAGCCTGGAGAGCTAGCCACCCTAGCTGGCATGGTTGGGAGCCCACAGGGTTTCCTGAAAATTTTCTTGTACCACAGCCTTGTGTCCTGAAGATATGATTCACAGTGAAACTTGCTATAGTCTCTGAAGTAAAATTGCCCATTTTGTTTGTTTAGTGATGCTTCGAATGTGCAGAAAATTGGTAAAATGATTAGGGATATCAACAGCTATAACCCCAGAGATCAACCTGTTAACTATATAGGTATAGATATGATCAATTAGGGTTGCAGTGTGACTAGTGATTCTGGTATGTTTTGTTATCACTGGAATAAAGCATGCCAAGGTATCTACCTGTTTGCAGGTGTGTATGATATTTTAAAAGATCAATATTTATATTGTTTGAGCAATTGTTTGAGGAATTCGACAAGTATCATTCTAAATTCATCCAAATTTGCAGATTGGAACTTATAAATGTAGCCAATCATAATATTCTTATTATTTCAAGGGTCAATTTCAACCCAATAAGATTCAACTAATGGAAGATCGATTCTTTCTCTATTTCACGAGGATACCATGACTATAGTTTCTACTTGTCTGAATCTTTAACCGCACAGTAAAACCTCTCTTTAAAGGTCCTCTATCAGCACGTCACATGGAAGGGTTTAGTTGTGGCTAGGGAGGCCGAGAGCTTAGCAACTGGCTGAGAGTGAAGTGGCTGAGCGGGAATAGTGTGGTGTTGGGGCGACGTCTTCCCTCCTCTCTCTTTTCTCCTCTCTCGTCTTCCCGCTTTTTCTTTCGCCCTCGACTAGAGATCCTGCTCACAGGCTTCTCTCAAGATGGCGTAGAGCCGTGAAAACCTGTTCTGTATTTGCACAGAAAATAATACTTTGGAGGGCGAGGAGAGGAGGCTAAGGTCACACGCTAATGTAATACGTACACAGATACAAAGAGAATTTCACCTTTCTCTCAAAGTCACTAGTCTGAGAAATACCGCAATCTTTATTATAAACTTTAAAAAAAGTGCACCTGGTGTAACAGAAAGTGTATAACAACACTAGCCCGACAATGTTTATAAAAATATACACGTCAACGTGCTTATCTTCTTCGCCACAAAGTTTAATATAACATTACTGTCACCGACAGTCTGCGATTATGATGTCTTGAGTTTGAAAAATTGACGAGTGACTTCATACACAACATCACAGTGGGAAGTGTATAACAACACTAGCCCGACAATGTTTATAAAAATATACATGTCAACGTGCTTTTCTTCCTTCACCACAAAGTTTAATATAACATTACGGTCACCGACGGTCTGTGATTGTGATGCCTTGAGTTTGAAAAATTAACGAGTGACTTCTTACTCAACATCACAGTGTTCTTAACTTATCACACACAATTCTCCGTCAGTTCTTGATGACAAACCCACATTCCTGGGAAGACGACTGTGTGCCTCGTTGATAGCTCGACTTGGGAGAATTTCCTCCGGCTTTAACCATGTTATTTGAGGACGATTCATCCAGGACTAGAGCCTGCACTTGGCGGTAATATCGGATCTCTTTCCTGTCGAACATGTCCAGACTCCTGGCGGACAAGCATCATCAGAGACCTGGGACGGGTTGACCTTGGCTACAAGACCGTCATCTTGTTGGGATGTTTTGAGTGCTGCCTTTAGCATCTGCTTCAACATTCGTTTCTTTTTATGAACCCACATTCCTGGGGGACATGTTTCTGGGTCTTCTTTGTCTGTTAATTGTTCAGTTTCTTCAAGTTCGTCTCGTGTCCAAATTCCCGGATGATAAGATTTCGCAGCACGTCGTTGCACCCTCTGTGATCGCTTACCGGTTGAACAGGTCCAGACCCCAGGCGGACAAGCTTTGGAGACCTGGGACAGTTTCAACTTTTCAGTGATGACACCACAACAGGCTGAATGGATGTAACAGGCACAGAAAATGAGGCAAATGAGTGAAAAGTACATTCTCGAGCTTAGAATTGAAAGGTCGATTTATCAACTGTTTTCTGGTATTGCTCTTGTTCTAGTTTGGCTGTCTGCCGAATGAGATGAGTGAAGCTGGTCTGTACTCCTTTTATTGGTGATCCACAGCTGAGGAACGGCAACGTTTTATTAGCTCATTCATGGCGCGCGTACGCAATGAATAAGGTATTGTAATGTGCAGATGTGGACGAAAGGTATGCGTAGACGGAAGTTTACCCTAACCAGAAGTGCTTTTATGTCGATGTTCACATTGCGACATAAGCTATTATGTCGCTTGTGTGAACTAGGCCTTAAAGACGATTATGGGTAATCACTTGATTATGAGTAACAGTCCATAAAATAGATATCTCGTCAGAGTTAACTGAACGCATTAACATTTTTACGCGATATTCTGGCCGTATTAACGGGGTGGAAATGGGAAATTATTACATTTACCAAAGATAACATCCCAATCAACAGCACTGATTTCCCAAGGCTCTAACAAAATTTTTATAACGGTGACTTCTTAGCAATTTCATTTTATCAATATTTGGTGCCGTAAGCACTTACCTTAAAACGATTTCAAGACGTCTATTAGTGATCGTTAATGAAACTTTTAAGTGATTCTAAATTTAGCGAGTAGCAGTTTATAAATTAAGTAATTTTTTTTTATGAAATCACAAGTGTGACCGCTAAAAATAGCAACTCACACCGCCGCGTGTGGGAAACGTTTTTGGGGTAATTCTGTGGCTTCGTGCAAGTGTGAAAAAAACTCCAAAAGACTCTTTTTCAAAATCCCACGGCATAGTTAAGACTATCAATTTGTTTTAAAGGATTGCTCTATCGGCCGAACTGTCGCAAGAATAGCTTTCAAAGCTAGAGACTCATCCCCGGCCAAAGCAAGATACTGGGCTGGCCTTCAAAAGAAGTAACTTTTGTAAGCTTATGATACTAGGGTGTTATAATGGAGCTGAACATTCCAAGGATTTGAATGTATCTGTCATTTGTTTTATAGCAAGAAAAGTAGCTGTTACAACATTGTTTATTCATAGAAACTTATTAGTTAAGAGTGTAAATGTATCAGATGAAAACATTCAATATGCTAAACTAAATTCAAAGGCGTTTCTGTTTTGAATTGTGATCACTAGTAATAAAAAAGTGGCTTTTAATCAGCCTTCTTGGAAAATTTCTGTTAACATTTGTAACAAGATAATTTGATATGGTGGTATGTTGACTGGAAAGATCAAACTTGTTTGTCGGTAGAAAGCCGCCAGCAGTAATCTGACAGTGTACGCCATACAACAAATCCAAAAAGCTCTGAAATTGCTTGTATAACTTAATTTCATTATTGATTAATTATTAACTAATTAAACCATGACTTAATTATAAGTTTTAATTATTTAATTAGTTAATTAATTAATCAATTGATGAATTAATTATTTCGAGGCGACCGGCCTGAAGAGCTGGCCACCCTAGCTGGCATGATTGGGAGCCCACAGGGTTCCCCTAAAAGTTTCTTCTACCACAGCCTTGTGTCCTGAAGATATGATTCAGAGTTAAACTTGCTATAGTCTCTGAAGTCAAATTGCCCATTTTGTTTTTTTAGTGATTTTTCAACTGTGCAGAAAATTGGTAAAATGATCAGGGATATCAACAGCTATAACCCCAGAGATCAACCTGTTAACTATATAGGTATAGATATGATCAATTATGGTTGCAGTGTGACTAGTGATTCTAATAGGTTTTGTTATCACTGGAATAAAGCATGTCAAGGTATCTACCTGTTTGCAGGTGTGTATGATATTTTAAAAGATCAATATTTATATCGTTTGAGGAATTGTTTGAGGAATTCGACAAGTATCATTGTAAATTCATCCAGATTTTCAGATTCTTGCTTATAAATGCAGCCAATCATAATATTCTTATTATTACAAGGGTCAATTTCAACCCAACAAGATTCAACTAATGGAAGATCGAGTATTTCTCTATTTCCCGAAGATACCATGACTATAGTTTCTACTTGTCTAAATCTTGAATCGCATGGTAAAACTTCTCTTTAAAGGTCCTCTATCAGCACGTCACATGGAAGGGTTTAGTTGTGGCTAGAGAGGCCGAGAAATTAGCAACTGGCTGAGAGTGAAGTGGCTGAGCGGGAATAGTGTGGTGTTGGGGCGACGTCTTCCCTTCTCTCTCTTTTCTCCTCTCTCGTCTTCCCGCTTTTTCTTTCCCCCTCGACTAGACATCCTGCTCACAGGCTTCTCTCAAGATGGCGTAGAGCCGTGAAAACCCGTTCTGTATCTACACAGAAAATAACACTTTGGAGGGCGAGGAGAGGAGGCTAAGGTCACACGCTAATGTAATACGTACACAGATACAAAAAGAATTTCACCTTTCTCTCAATGTCATTAGTCTGAGAGATACCGCAATCTTTATTATAAACTTTAAAAAAGCACACCTGGTGTAACAGTAAGTGTATAACAACACTAGCCCGACAATGTTTATAAAAATATACATGTCAACGTGCTTTTCTTCCTTCACCACAGAGTTTAATATCACATTACTGTCACCGACGGTCTGTGATTGTGATGCCTTGAGTTTGAAAAATTAACGAGTGACTTCATACTCAACATCACAGTGTTCTTGACTTATCACACACAAATCTCCGTCAGTTCTTGATGACAAATCCACATTCCTGGGGAGACGACTGTGTGGCTCGTTGCTAGCTCGACTTGGGAGAATTTTCCTCGGCTTTAACCATGTTATTCGTGGACGATTCATCCAGGACTAGAGCCGGAACTTGGCGGTAATCTCGGATCTCTTTCCTATCGAACATGTCCAGACTCCTGGCGGACAAGCATGATCAGAGACCTGGAACGGGTTGACCTTGGCTACGAGACCGCCATCTTGTGTTGATGTTTTGAGTGCTGCCTTTAGCATCTGCTTCAACATTCGTTTCTTTTTATGAACCCACATTCCTGGGGGACATCTTTCTGGGTCTTCTTTGTCTGTTAATTGTTCAGTTTCTTCAAGTTCGTCTCGTATCCAAATTCCGGGATGATAAGATTTCACAGCACGTCGTTGCACCCTCTGAGAAATGTCCTCCACTTTGAAAATCTCTGATCGTTTACCGGTTGAACAGGTCCAGACCCCAGGCGGACAAGCTTCGGAGACCTGGGACAGTTTCAACTTTTCAGTGATGACACCACAACAGGCTGAATGGATGTAAAAGGCACAGAAAATGAGGCAAATGAGTGAAAAGTACATTCTCGAGCTTAGAATTGAAAGGTCGATGTATCAACTGTTTTCTGGTATTGCTCTTGTTCTAGTTTGGCTGTCTGCCGAATGAGATGAGTTAAGCTGGTCTGTACTCTTTTTTTATTGGCGTTCCACGGCTGAGGAACGGCAACGTTTTATTAGCTCATTCATTTCGCGCGTACGCAATGAATGAGGTATTGTAATGTGCAGATGTGGACGAAAGGTATCCGTAGACGGGAGTTTACCCTAAGCAGAAGTGCTTTTATGTCGATGTTCACATTGCGACATAAGCTATTATGTCGCTTGTGTAAACTAGGCTTTAAAGACGATTATGGGTAATCACTTGATTATGAGTAACAGTCCATGAAATAGATATCTCGTCACAGTTAGCTGAACGCATCCAAATTTTTACGCGATTTTCTGGCCGTATTAACGGGGTGAGAGATGGGAAATTATTACATTTACCAAAGATAACATCCCAATCAACAGCACTGATGTCCCAAGGCTTTAACAAAATTTTAATAGCGGTGACTTCTTAGCAATTTCATTTTATCAATATTTGGTGCCGTAAGCACTTAACGTAAAACGATTTCAAGACTTATTTTAGTGATCGTTAATGAAGCTTTTAAGTGATTCTAAATTTAGCGAGTAGCGGTTTATAAATTAAGTAATTATTTTATGAAATCACAAGTGTGGCCGCTAAACATAGCAACTCACACCGCCGCGTGTGGGAAAGTTTGGTTAAATTGCAAGAATTTTTTTGGGGAGTAATTCTGTGGCTTCGTGCAAGTGTGAAAAAAAGTCGAAAAGATTTTTTTTCAAAATCCCACGGCATAGTAAAGACTATCACTTTGTTTTAATTAAAGGATTGCTCTATCGCCCGAACTGTCGCAAGAATAGCTATCAAAGCTAGAGACTCATCCCAAAGCAAGATACTGGGCTGAAGTAACTTTTGTAAGCTTATGATACTAGGGTGTTATGATGGAGCTGAATATTCCAAGGATTTGAATGTATCTATCGTTTGTTTTATAGCAAGAAAAGTAGCTGTTACAACATTGTTTATTTCTAGAAACGTATTAGTTAAGAGTAAATGTATCAGATGAAAACATTCAATATGCTAAACTAAATTTAAAGGCGTTTCTGTTTTGAATTGTGATCACTAGTAATAAAAAGTGGCTTTTAATCAGCCTTCTTGGAAAACTCTCTGTTAACATTTGTAATTGCCAACGAGTCACCATCGCGGGGACGCGAGGGTGACGAGGCGGCAGCATTATAGAGGCGATGCGCGAGTTTTGGTACAGGCAGAAGAAATTTCGAATGAAAAAGTGTAAGCATAAGGTAATGTAAGAGTGACATCATTGGTAATTGTTTCGAGCTAGCCAATGGCATCGCGGTATTTTTTTATCTAAACCAATCACATCAGGAGGATCATGATCGGTGAAATCGACCTCATGGTCATTTTCTGGTGTATTTTGCCGTCGTGCGACTTGCGAGGTGTGTTCTGGTGTTTTCCTGTTGGCCATCGTGTGACATCATTGGTAATTGTTTCGAGCTAGCCAATGGCATCGCGGTATTTTTTTATCTAAACCAATCACATCAGGAGGATCATGATCGGTGAAATCGACCTCATGGTCATTTTCTGGTGTATTCTGCCGTCGTGCGACTTGCGAGGTGTGTTCTGGTGTTTTCCTGTTGGCCATCGTGCGACTTGCGAAGTGAGAAAAGAGGCTAACATCGCCCAGCGAGGCAGCCAGTCACAAACAGTAAATTGTCTTGACCAGATCGGCCAGCGTGCCATTTGAGAAACAAAA
>OZ026597.1:20501520-20531520 GCA_964020085.1 Micromussa lordhowensis | reverse complement strand
AGCCGCCAGGAGTAATCTGACAGTGTACGCCATACAACATATACAAAAAGCTTTGAAATTACTTGTATAATTTAATTTCATTACTGAATTCATTATTAACTAATTAAACCATGAATTAATTATCAGTTTTAATTAATTAATTAGTTAATTACTTAATCACTTGATGAATTAATTATTTTGGGGCGACCAGCCTGGAGAGCTAGCCACCCTAATTAGCATGGTTGGCAGCCCACAGGGTTCCCTGAAAATTTTCTTCTACCACAGCCTTGTGTCCTGAAGATATGATTCAGAGTTAAACTTGCTGTAGTCTCTGAAGTAAAATTGCCCATTTTGTTTTTTTAGTGATGCTTCGACTGTGCAGAAAATTGGTAAAATGATTAGGGATATCAACAGCTATAACCCCAGAGATCAACCTGTTAACTATATAGGTATAGATATGATCAATTAGGGTTGCAGTGTGACTAGTGATTCTGGTAGGTTTTGTTATCACTGGAATAAAGCATGCCAAGGTATCTACCTGTTTGCAGGTGTGTATGATATTTTAAAAGATCAAGATTTATATTGTTTGAGCAATTGTTTGAGGAATTCGACAAGTATCATTCTAAATTCATCCAGATTTGCAGATTGGTGCTGATAAATGCAGCCAATCATAATATTCTTATTATTACAAGGGTCAATTTCAACCCAACAAGATTCAACTAATGGAAGATCGATTATTTCTCTATTTCACGAGGATACCATGACTATAGTTTCTACTTGTCTGAATCTTTAATCGCATGGTAAAACCTCTCTTTAAAGGTCGTCTATCAGCACGTCAAATGGAAGGGTTTAGCTGTGACTAGAGAGGCCGAGAACTTAGCAAGTGGCTGAGAGTGAAGTGGCTGAGCGGGAATAGTGTGGTGTTGGGGCGACGTCTTCCCTCCTCTCTCTTTTCTCCTCTCTCGTCTTCCCGGTTTTTCTTTCCCCCACGACTAGAGATCCTGCTCACAGGCTTCTCTCAGGGCCCAGTTATATGGTCTCGGGTACCCGAGACAACCCTTCCCCTGAGGTAACTTTATCGAGCGTTTATATGTGAAAACATAGTTCCAGTAGGCCGAGTCAAAGTTAACCCAGCATGATTATTCATAAACCTTACTGAATAATGAAATGTGCAAATATCCCTCTTTATTTGAGTTTTTCTCGGTCATTCGATCACAGTGGGTTTTGCCGAGTTAATTTTTACTTCTTTAATACGAATTTCTGCTATAAATCCTAAATCTAAGCATTACGTGACATTCGCCACGCCGAGAGATGTCCCGGTCAGGCGAGCCAAAGCGTTTATATGTAGAAAAGTTGTCCCGCTTGCCAGGGTTACCCAACCTGCCGAGGTGAGACAACTCGCCCACCCGAGTTGTCTCGCCCCCCGAGACGAGTTGGCGATCCTAATGTAAACGGCTGGTTGAATTTTAGAAAGAAACAAGCTAAATGTTATCTCGGCCAGGGTAGCTCGGGGGGAGGGTTGTCTCGGGTACCCGAGACCATATAACTGGGCCCTCAAGATGGCGTAGAGCCGTGAAAACCCGTCCTGTATCTGCACAGAAAATAACACTTTTGAGGGCGAGGAGAGGAGGTTAAATGCACACGCTAATATAATACGTACACAAATACAAACAGAATTTCACCTTTCTCTCAATGTCACTAGTCTGAGAGATACCGCAATCTTTATTATAAACTTTAAAAAAAGCACACCTGGTGTAACAGGAAGTGTATAACAACACTAGCCCGACAATGTTTATAAAAATATACATGTCAACGTGCTTTTCTTCCTTCACCACAAAGTTTAATATCACATTACTGTCACCGACGGTCTGTGATTGTGATGTCTTGAGTTTGAAAAATTAACGAGTGACTTCATACTCAACATCACAGTGTTCGTGACTTATCACACACAAATCTCCGTCAGTTCTTGATGACAAACCCACATTCCTGGGGAGACGACTGTGTGGCTCGTTGCTAGCTCGACTTGGGAGAATTTCCCTCGGCTTTAACCATGTTATGGGAGGCGCGGTGGCCTCATGGTTAGTGCGCTCGACTCCGGAGCGAGCGGTCCGGGTTCGAGCCCTGGCCGGGGACAGTGTGTTGTGTTCTTGGGCAAGACACTTTACTCTCACAGTGCCTCTCTCCACCCAGGTGTATAAATGGGTACCTGCTATTTGTTGGGGAAACCTAACCAAATTGCGGGGAAGTGACCTGCGATGGACTAGCATCCTGTCCAGGGGAAGTAGAAATACTTCTAGCCACTTAATGCTACAGAAACCGGGATAAGCTCCGGCAGCTATGAGCCAGCCTTGGCTCCAAGGCTTCACTTTTTAACCATGTTATACGAGGACGATTCATCCAGGTCTAGAGCTAGAACTTGGCGGTAATCTCGGATCTCTTTCCTGTCGAACATGTCCAGACTCCTGCCGGACAAGCATCATCAGAGACCTGGGACGGCTTGACCTTGGCTTCAAGACCGCCATCTTGTTGGGATGTTTTGAGTGCTGCCTTTCGCATCTGCTTCAACATTCGTTTCTTTTTATGAACCCACTTTCCTGGGGGACATCTTTCTGGGTTTGCTTTGTCTGTTAATTGTTCAGTTTCTTCAAGTTCGTCTCGTATCCAAATTCCAAGATGACAAGATTTCACAGCACGTCGTTGCACCCTCTGAGAAATGTCCTCCACTTTGACAATCTCTGATCGCTTACCGGTTGAACAGGTCCAGACCCCAGGCGGACAAGCTTCGGAGACCTGGGACAGTTTCAACTTTTCAGTGATGACACCACAACAGGCTGAATGGATGTAAAAGGCACAGAAAATGAGGCAAATGAGTGAAAAGTACATTTTCGAGCTTAGAATTGAAAGGTCGATGTATCATCTGTTTTCTGGTATTGCTCTTTTTCTAGTTTGGCTGTCTGCCGAATGAGATGAGTGACGATTGTTGTCTGTACTCTTTTTATTGGTGATCCACAGCTGAGGAACGGCAACGTTTTATGAGCTCATTCATGGTGCGCGTACGCAATGAATGAGCTATTGTAATGTGCAGATGTGGACGAAAGGTTTTTGTAGATGGATGTTTACCATAACCAGAAGTGGTCTTATGTTGATCTTCACATTGCGACATAAGCTATTATGTGGCTTGTGTGAATTAGGCCTTGAAGACGATTATGGGTAATCACTTGATTATGGGTAACAGTCCATAAAATAGATATCTCGTCACAGTTAACAGAACGCATCAAAATTTTCGCGCAATTTTCTGGCCGTATTAACGGGGTGGAAATAAGAAATTATTCCATTTACCAAAGATAACATCCCAATCAACAGCGCTGATGTCTCAAGGCTCTAACAAACTTTTAATAGCGGTGACTTCTTAGCAATTTCATTTTATTAATATTTGGTGCCGTAAGCACTTAACGTAAAACGATTTCAAGACTTATTTTAGTGATCGTTAACAAAACATTTAAGTGATTCTAAATTTAGCGAGTAACGGTTTTAAATTAAGTAATTCTTTTCATCAAATCACAAGTGTGGCCGCTAAAAATAGCAACTCACACCACCGCCTGTGGGAAAGTTAGGTTAAATTGCAAGAAACTTTTTTTGGGGTAATTCTGTGGCTTCGTGCAAGTGTGAAAAAAAGTCGAAAAGATTTTTTTTCAAAACCCACAGCATAGTAAAGACTATCAATTTGTTTTAAAGGATTGCTCTATCGGCCAAACTGTCGCAAGAATAGCTATCAAAGCTAGAGACTCATCCCAAATCAAGATACTGGGCTGGCCTTCAAAAGAAGTAACTTCTGTAAGCTTATGATACTAGGGTGTTATGATGGAGCTGAACATTCCAAGAATTTGAATGTATCTATCATTTGTTTTATAGCAAGAAAAGTAGCTGTTACAACATTGTTTATTCATAGAAACTTATTAGTTAAGAGTGTAAATGTATCAGATGAAAACATTCAATATGCTAAACTAAATTTAAAGGCGTTTCTGTTTTGAATTGTGATCACTAGTAATAAAAAAAGGCTTTTAATCAGCCATCTTGGAAAACTCTCTGTTAACATTTGTAATAACATAATTTGATATGGTGTAGTTTACTGGAAAGATCAACCTTCTTTGTCGGTAGAAAGCCGCCAGGAGTAATCTCACAGTGTACGCCATACAACAAATCCAAAAGCTTTGAAATTACTTGTATAATTTAATTTCATTATTAAATTAATTCTTAACTAATTAAACCATGACTTAATTATAAGTTTTAATTAATTAATTAGTTAATTACTTACTCACTTGATGAATAAATTATTTTGGGGCGACCAGCCTGGAGAGCTGGGCACCCTAGCTGGCATGGTTGGGAGCACACAGGGTTCCCTGAAAATTTTCTTCTACCACAACCTTGTGTCCTGAAGATTTGATTCAGAGTTAAACTTGCTATAGTCTCTGAAGTAAAATTGCCGATTTTGTTTTTTAGTGATGTTTCGACTGTGCAGAAAATTGGTAAAATGATCAGGGATATCAACAGCTATATCCCCAGAGATCAACCTGTTAACTATATAGGTATAGATATGATCAATTAGGGTTGCAGTGTGACTAGTGATTCTGATAGGTTTTGTTATCACTGGAATAAAGCATGTCAAGGTATCTACTTGTTTGCAGGTCTGTATGATATTTTAAAAGATCAATATTTATATTGTTTGAGCAATTGTTCGAGGAATTCGACAAGAATCATTTTAAATTCATCCAGATTTGCAGATTGGTGCTTATAAATGCAGCCAATCATAGTATTCTTATTATTACGAGAGTCAATTTCAACCCAACAAGATTCAACTAATGGAAGATCAATTATTTCTCTATTTCACGAGGATACCATGACTATAGTTTCTACTTGTCTAAATCTTTAATCGCATGGTAAAACCTCTCTTTAAAGGTCCTCTATCAGCACGTCACATGGAAGGGTTTAGTTGTGGCTAGACAGGCCGAGAACTTAGCAACTGACTGAGAGTGAAGTGGCTGAGCGGGAATGGTGTGGTGTTGGGCCGACGTCTTCCCTCCTCTCTCTTTTCTCCTCTCTCGTCATCCCGCTTTTTCTTTCCCCCTCGACTAGAGATCCTGCTCACAGGCTTCTCTCAAGATGGCGTAGAGCCGTGAAAACCCGTTCTGTATCTGCACAGAAAATAACACTTTGGAGGGCGACGAGAGGAGGCTAAAGTCACACGCTAATATAATACGTACACAAATGCAAAAAGAATTTCACCTTTCTCTCAATGTCACTAGTCTGAGAGATACCGCAATCTTTATTATAAACTTTAAAAAAAAGCACACCTGGTGTAACAGGAAGTGCATAACAACACTAGCCCGACAATGTTTATAAAAATATACATGTCAACGTGCTTTTCTTCCTTCACCACAAAGTTTAATATCACATAATTGTCACCGACGGTCTGTGCTTGTCATGTCTTGAGTTTGAAAAATTGACGAGTGACTTCATACTCACCATCACAGTGTTCTTGACTTATCACACACAAATCTCCGTCAGTTCTTGATGACAAACCCACATTCCTGGGGAGACGACTGTGTGGCTCGTTGCTAGCTCGACTTGGGGAATTTCCTTCGGCTTTAACCATGTTATTCGAGGACGATTCATCCAGGACTAGAGCCTGACCTTGGCGGTAATCTCGGATCTCTTTCCTGTCGAACATGTCCAGACTCCTGGCGGACAAGCATCATCAGAGACCTGGAACGGGTTGACCTTGGCTACGAGACCGTCATCTTGTGTTGATGTTTTGGGTGCTGCCTTTAGCATCTGCTTCAACGTTCGTTTCTTTTTATGAACCCACATTCCTGGGGGACATCTTTCTGGGTCTTCTTTGTCTGTTAATTGTTCAGTTTCTTCAAGTTCGTCTCGTGCCCAAATTCCCGGATCATCATCATCATCATATCCTTTATTTAAACACGATAGGGTTTAAAGCTTAGAGCTTGTGGGGTCGTGTGGAAATAATTACAATATGAAACTAAATTGAAATAGTGATAACATTACTTACAGAATAAAATGTAAAACACAAGCATAAAATGTAAAATACAGGCATAAAATGTTAAATATTTAAAAGCATTTAAAATCTAGGTAGTACCTTGGCAATGACTGGGCCGACTGTGCGCTAAAATCAAGTTCCTTAAAATAAATGTCCTTCTTCACTTTACGATAAAACTCAGTAAACTGGCCCGTATAGTGGCTCGAGACAGCGTTCCAAAGAATAGCGCCTCTATAGCTTATTGAGTTTTTAAGAAATTTTGAATTAAAACGAGGGACGATAACGTTATTACTCCTTCTGAGGTGGTATACAGTGCGAGGTTTATTTGTCAAATATGAAAGAGCCGCAGGTGCTTCACCTATGAACACGCTATGAAATAATTTAATTAATCGAAGTTTATAATAAAAGGTTAAAGTGTTCCAGTTCGATTGTCGGTATACTTCGTCAGTAGGCGTATCGTGAGGTAAGTTATATATTATTCTGGCTGCTCTTCGGTGAAGTAATTCCAAAGATTGTAGAAGGTCTGTATTTGAACAGCCTCCCCAAACGACCTGCCCATATAAAATAGATGGCAGTATTATTTTAAAGTACAAGTCCAGTATGGCGTTTCGGCTCAAAAACGAACTGCGTTTCAAGAGATTCAGCTTATTTACAAAGTTTTTTTTCAAATCTGTAAGATGGTGTATCCAGGAAAGCTTGTCGTCAATAGTGACACCCAGTAGGCGAGTGTGTTTTACCCACTCGATCCGTGCCTCTCCAATTGTCACAGGAATTAGTGGCCCGATGTGCGGTTTTCTCATTAAAAGCATAGCTTCGCACTTAGCTGGATGGGGGGTTAGTGAGTTCTCTAGGCACCAGCTGTTCAGTTCAGATAAGGCTCTATTTAACGAAGTGACAGTGTTATCGACACTGTCGCCAATACAATAAACGGTGGTGTCGTCCGCGTACATAAAAATAGAGCCGGAGGTGACAGCCCTTGGAAGGTCATTAGTGTACAAAGCGAACAACGTGGGGCCCAGTACTGATCCTTGGGGAATCCCGCAGGTAACATTTAGCACAGATGAGTGGTGACCATTGACTACGGAAAATTGAGTTCTATCAGTTAGGTAGTCAGTCAGCCATGATAGTAGGCTGCCTTGAACTCCAAATGGAAGGTTCAACTTATGCAGTAGGATGGCATGAGATACACAATCAAAAGCCTTTTTAAAGTCAACAAAGGCCACAGCAACTACTTTGTTGGCGTCGATTGCTGTTCTCCAGGTTTCCGAGAGATGTGCCAGCAATAGTTCAGTAGAGTGCCCCTTGCGGTAGGCCCACTGTTTATCTGTTACCAAGTTATTTTGGAAAACATGTCGGACGATTGTATCGGATACACAAGATTCCATAATCTTGCTAGGAGCACTAAGAAGCGATATCGGTCTGTAGTTGTTTATGTCAGCTTCATCATTTTTCTTGTACACAGGAACCAGACGAGCTTTCTTCCAATCGGTAAAGGTTTCACCGAGGTATGCGCAGTACGAGAATAGGCCAGTCAAGGGTGAGACGATGGCAGGCTCTGCTAGTTTTAATAATTTTGGTGGAATATCATCTGGGCCTGCTGGTTTATTTGGTTTAATAGCTTTTAGTTTGCGCCGGACCGTATCCTCGCAGACGGTGATATCAGTCACAGTGGGCATTGAGCCAGTGCAGTCGTTATGCTGTGGAAAGCTGCTATTGGCACGTCCAAGTCTGGAGCCGATATTAGCGAAGAAGTCATTTATTAAGTTTGCCTTTTCTGTATCATTGACGGCAAGGCTACCATCCTCCCTCTTTAATGGACCAATCCTGTTTCTTCTAACTGGGTTTGTCGCTTCCGCAATTAAATTCCAGTAAGCCGCTGCAGACTTAACTTCAGCTAACTTCTCGTTGAAGTACTGTGCCTTAGCATATCTTATCTGTGATGTAATCTCATTTCTTACTTTCTTGTATCTTGTATAAATTTCTTGGTCATTAGTGCTAACTGCTCTCTTGAACAACTTAAACCTTAAGTTCATCTTTCGTCTGATGTCATTGTTTATCCACGGAGAAGAATGACTTCGGACCTTTACGCGCTTCATAGGTGCATGTAGATCGCAAATATCTTTAAATAATTTGTGCCATGCCCAGAGAACATCATCCTTTTCGTCGAAAATCTGAGCTACTTGAAACGGCGCAGCTGTAATATCAGCCCGGAATTTATCAACCTGGAATTGTTTGTAGTTTCTAACATTTATCACATTTGGCGGCGGCCTTTTGAGCTTGAGATTAAGAGTTGCATATATTAGGCAATGGTCTGAAAGTCCCAAGGGTAGGACGCCTTTACGGTTGATTAAGTTGGGCTTTGTTGTGACTATCAGATCAATTAAGGTGCTTGATCCTAGTGTAATTCTTGTTGGCTTGTTTACAATGTTTTGCATATCGAAAAGTTGAAACATGGACAGCAATCTTCTCGTCTTGGGATGAATTTCGGACCCAGTTTTGGTTTCAATATCTTGAAGGTCACAGTTGAAGTCACCAAGTAGAATGATAGTGTCAGATTTCATCCACGCCTTTTCAAAAACTCCGTATATGTCCTCGAAGAAGTTAGGACATTCAACTTCTGATCTGTAAATAACTGAAAACAATGCAGAAGTGGTGGGAAATTTAACCTGGACCCAAATTGCCTCTAGGTCTTTTGAGGCCAAGTCTATTCGATGGGTCGCCTTCAACTGTTCAGCACAGTACATGATACATCCGCCGCCTTTACATTTAGTCCTGTCTCGGCGAAAGATCTTCATCCCTTCTATATACAAGAGGTTATTACAAATTGAGCTGTTCAGATGAGTTTCTGTAATGGCAATTATATCGAAACGACAGATGCTTTGTAGTACTCTTAGCTCATCGATCTTGTTGCGGATACTACAGACGTTCAGATGCGCAATTTTTAGGTCCTTTGTTGAGGAGTTGATATGTAGGGCAGCTTGTTGGAGATAATTGCCATCGTCTTCCCTAAGGTTCGCTTCGGTTAGCGAAACTGCGTCGTTAGAATTGAGTTTATTATGAGTGCTGTTCTCCTCTGCTGAAGTCTCATTCCCGGTTTGGTCAAAAAAGAAAGAGTCGCTTAGTTTAGGGAGAGAACAGAGAGCACACTCCCAGTCAAGGTGGTGGTTTTCCAAATAATATTTGAAGACATGATTGCCCATACCAATGCATTTTGCGTGAAACCATTGATCGCACTCAGCACATAAAATGGCGTCCTGGTTGCTTCGGACGTTCTTTTGACATTCGCCGCAGGGAAACTTTGTGCCAGTCCGGGACGGGCCAGGATTGGGATGGACATCACCAGAGAGCTTGTTTAGTTGGAATGAGCATACACCTGACACGTCATAAGGAACGCGGCTAGTCATAAACGCTTTGCTCGTCCTTTTGTTTGGGACTGTCGAGAAGCTTGGAAGTAAAGTGAAAGCTTTAACTGGTTCTGTCGTTGTACCGGTCGCCTCCAGATGTAGTCGCGAGTAACGATAGCCAAACTTGTAGTATTGAGCATCTCGAGCAGATAAAATAAGTAGATGAAAGATAAGATTTCGCAGCACGTCGTTGCACCCTCTGAGAAATGTCCTCCACTTTGACAATCTCTGATCGCTTACCGGTTGAACAGGTCCAGACTCCAGGCGGACAAGCTTCGGAGACCTGGGACAGTTTCAACTTTTCAGTGATGACACCACAACAGGCTGAATGGATGTAAAAGGCACAGGAATGAGGTAAATCAGTGAAAAGTACATTCTCGAGCTTAGAATTGAAAGGTCGATGTATCAACTGTTTTCTGGTATCGCTCTTGTTCTAGTTTGGCTGTCTGCCGAATGAGATGAGTGAAGCTGGTCTGTACTCTTTTTATTGGCGATCCACAGCTGAGGAACGGCAACGTTTTATTAGCTCATTCATAACGCGCGTACGCCATGAATGAGGTATTGTAATGTGCAGATGTGGACGAAAGGTGTGCGTAGACGGAAGTTTACCCTAACCAGAAGTGCTGTTGACATTGCGACATAAGCTATTATGTCGCTTATGTGAACTAGGCCTTAAAGACGATTATGGCTAATCACCTGATTATGAGTAACAGTCCATAAAATAGATATCTCGTCACAGTTAGCTGAACGCCTCAAAATATTTACGCGATTTTCTGGCCGTATTTACGGGGTGGAGATGGGAAATTATTACATTTACCAAAGATAACATCCCAATCAACAGCACTGATGTCCCAAGGCTCTAACAAAAGTTTAATAGAGGTGACTTCTTAGCAATTTCATTTTATCAATATTTGGTGCCGTAAGCACTTAACTTAAAACGATTTCAAGACTTATTTTAGTGTTCGTTAATGACACTTTTAAGTGATTCTAAATTTAGCGAGTAGCGGTTTATAAATTAAGTAATTTTTTTTATGAAATCACAAGTGTGGCCGCTAAAAATAGCAACTCACACCGCCGCCTGTTGAAAAGTTGGGTTAAATTGAAAGAAACTTTTTTGGGGGTAATTCTGTGGCTTCGTGCAAGTGTGAAAAAAAGTCGAAAAGAGTTTTTTTTCAAAAACCCACGGCATAGTAAAGACTACCAATTTGTTTTAAAGGATTGCTCTATCGGCCGAACTGTCAAAAGAATAACTATCAAAGCTAGAGACTCATCCCATATCAAGATACTGGGCTGGCCTCCAAAAAAACTAACTTTTGAATATATCTATCATTTGTTTTACAGCAAGAAAAGTAGCTGTTACAACATTGTTTATTCATAGAAACTTATTAGTTAAGAGTGTAAATGTATCAGATGAAAACATTCAATATGCTAAACTAAATTTAAAGGCGTTTCTGTTTTGAATAGCTCTTATCGCAGTTATCAGCGGTTTGACATGCAAACGAGGCGAAAGGGTCAATACTGCATTGTATTGACCCTTTAGCCTCGTTTGTGTGCCGCTCTAAACAAAGGAATATTTGACAGCGGGCTCAACTCCGATAACAGCTATTGTGATCACTAGTAATAAAAAAATTCCTTTTAATCAGCCTTTTTTGGAAAACTCAATGTTAACATTTGTAATAACATAATTTGCTATGGTGGTATGTTTACTGGAAAGATCAACCTTTGTTTGTCGGTAGAAAGCCGCCAGGAGTAATCTGACTGTGTACGCCATACAACAAATCCCAAAAGCTTTGAAATTACATGTATAATTTAATTTCATTATTGAATTAATTATTAACTAACTAAACCATGACATAATTAAAAGTTCTAATTAATTGATTAGCTAATTAATTAATCAACTGATAAATTAATTATTTTGGGGCGACCAGACTGGAGAGCTGGGCACCCTAGCTGGCATGGTTGGGAGCACACAGGGTTCCCTGAAAATTTTCTTCCACCACAGCCTTGTGTCCTGAAGATATGATTCAAAGTTAAACTTGCTATAGTCTCTGAAGTAAAATTGCCCATTTTGTTTTTTACTGATGCTTTGACTGTGCAGAAAATTGGTAAAATGATCAGGGATATCAACAGCTATAACCCCAGAGATCAACCTGTTAACTATATAGGTATACATATGATCAATTAGGGTTGCACTGTGACTAGTGATTCTAGTAGGTTTTGTTATTACTGGAATAAAGCATGTTAAGCTATCTCTACCTGTTTGCAGGTGTGTATGACATTTTAAAAGATCAATATTTATATTGTTTGAGCAATTGTTTGAGGAATTCGACAAGTATCATTGTAAATTCATCCAGATTTGCAGATTGGTGCTAACAAATGCAGCCAATCATAATATTCTTATTATTACACGGGTCAATTTTAACCCAACAAGATTCAACTAATGGAAGAGCGATTATTTCTCAATTTCACAAGAATACCATGACCATAATTTCTACTTGTCTAAATCTTTAATCGCATGGTAAAACCTCTCTTTAAAGCTCCTCTATCAGCACGTCACATGGAAGGGTTTAGCTGTGGCTAGAGAGGCCGAGAACTTAGCAACTGGCTGAGAGAGAAGTGGCTGAGCGGGAATAGTGTGGTGACGAGGCGACGTCTTACCTTCTCTCTCTTTTCTCCTCTCTCGTCTTCCCGCTTTTTCTTTCCCTCTCGACTAGCGATCCTGCTCACAGGCTTCTCTCAAGATGGCGTAGAGCCGTGAAAACCCGTTCTGTATCTGCACAGAAAATAACACTTTGGAGGGCGAGGAGAGGAGGCTAAGGTCACACGCTAATGTAATACGTACACAGGTACAAAGAGAATTTCACCTTTCTCTCAATGTCATTAGTCTGAGAGATACCGCAATCTTTATTATAAACTGTAAAAAAAGCACACCTGGTGGAACAGGAAGTGTATAACAACACTAGCCTGACAATGTTTATAAAAATATACATGTCAACGTGCTTTTCTACCTTCGCCACAAAGTTTAATATAACACTATGGTCACCGACGGTCTGCGATTATGATGTCTTGAGTTTGAAAAATTGACGAGTGACTTCATACACAACATCACAGTGGGAAGTGTATAACAACACTAGCCCGACAATGTTTATAAAAATATACATGTCAACGTGCTTTTCTTCCTTCACCACAAAGTTTAATATCACATTACTGTCACCGACGGTCTGTGATTGTGATGCCTTGAGTTTGAAAAATTGACGAGTGACTTCATACTCGACATCACAGTGTTCGTGACTTATCACACACAAATCTCCGTCAGTTCTTGATGACAAAACCACATTCCTGAGGAGACGACTGTGTGGCTCGTTGCTAGCTCGACTTGGGAGAATTTCCCTCGGCTTTAACCATGTTATTCGAGGACCATTCATCCAGGACTAGAGCCTGAACTTGGCGGTAATCTCGGATCTCTTTCCTGTCGAACATGTCCAGACTCCTGGCGGACAAGCATCATCAGAGACCTGGGATGGGTTGACCTTGGCTACAACACCGCCGTCTTGTTGGGATGTTTTGAGTGCTGCCTTTAGCATCTGCTTCAACATTCGTTTCTTTTTATGAACCCATTTTCCTGGGGGACATCATTCTGGGTCTTCTTTGTCTGTTAATTGTTCAGTTTCTTCAAGTTTCGTCTCGTGTCCAAATTCCCGGATGATAAGATTTCACAGCACGTCGTTGCACCCTCTGAGAAATGTCCTCAACTTTGACAATCTCTGATCGCTTACCGGTTGAACAGGTCCAGACCCCAGGCGGACAAGCTTCGGAGACCTGGGACAGTTTCAACTTTTCAGTGATGACACCACAACAAATGGATGTAAAAGGCACAGAAAATGAGGCAAATGAGTGAAAAGTACATTCTCGAGCTTAAAATTGAAAGGTCGATGTATCAACTGTTTTCTGGTATTGCTCTTGTTCTAGTTTGGCGGTCTGTACTCCTTTTATTGGCGATCCACAGCTGATGAACGGCAACGTTTTATTAGCTCATTCATGGCGCGCGTACGCAATGAATGAGGTATTGTAATGTGCAGATGTGGACGAAAGGTATGCGTAGACGGACGTTTACCCTAACCAGAAGTGCTTTTATGTCGATGTTCACATTGCGACATAAGCTATTACGTCGCTTGTGTAAACTAGGCCTTAAAGACGATTATGGGTAATCACTTCATTATGAGTAACAGTCCATAAAATAGATATCTCGTCACAGTTAACTGAGCGCATTAACATTTTTACGCGATTTTCTGGCCGTATTAACGGGGTGGAAATGGGAAATTATTACATTTACCAAAGATAACATCCCAATCAACAGCACTGATTTCCCAAGGCTCTAACAAAATTTTAATAGCGGTGACTTCTTAGCAATTTCATTTTATCAATATTTGGTGCCGTAAGCACTTAACGTAATACGATATCAAGACTTCTTTTAGTGATCGTTAATAAAACTTTTAAGTGATTCTAAATTTAGCGAGTAGCAGTTTATAAATTAAGTAATTTTTTTTATGAAATCACAAGTGTGGCCGCTAAAAATAGCAACTCACACCGCCGCGTGTGGGAAAGTTCGGTTAAATTGCAAGAAAGGTTTTTTGGGGTAATTCTGTGGCTTCGTGCAAGTGTGAAAAAAAGTCCAAAAGATTTTTTTTCAAAAACCCACGGCATAGTAAAGACTATCAATTTGTTTTAAAGGATTGCTCTATCGCCCGAACTGTCGCAAGAGTAGCTATCAAAGCTAGACTCATCCCAAAGCAAGATACCGGGCTGACCTTCAAAAGAAGTAACTTTTGTAAGCTTATGATACTAAGGTGTTATGATGGAGCTGAACATTCTAAGGATTTGAATGTATCTGTCATTTGTTTTATAGCAAGAAAAGTAGCTGTTACAACATTGTTTATTCATAGAAACTTATTAGTTAAGAGTGTAAATGTATCAGATGAAAACATTCAATATGCTAAACTAAATTTAAAGGCGTTTCTGTTTTGAATTGTGATCACTAGTAATAAAAAAGTGGCTTTTAATCAGCCTTCTTGGAAAACTCTCTGTTAACATTTGTAATAACATAATTTGATATGGTGGTATGTTTACTGGAAATTTCAAACTTGTTTGTCGGTAGAAAGCCGCCACGAGTAATCTGACAGTGTACGCCATACAACAAATCCAAAAAGCTTTGAAATTGCTTGTATAATTTAATTATTGAATTAATTATTAACTAGTTAAACCATGACATAATTATAAGTTTTAATTAATTAATTAGTTAATTAATTAATCAATTGATGAATTGATTATTTTGAGGCGACCGGCCTGAAGAGCTGGCCACCCTAGTTGGCATGATTGGGAGCCCACAGGGTTCCCCGAAAAATTTCTTCTACCACAGCCTTGTGTCCTGAAGATATGATTCAGAGTTAAACTTGCTATAGTCTCTGAAGTAAAATTGCCCATTTTGTTGTTTTAGTGATCTTTCAACTGTGCAGAAAATTGGTAAAATGATCAGGGATATCAACAGCTATAACCCCAGAGATCAACCTGTTAACTATATAGGTATAGATATGATCAACTAGGGTTGCAGTGTGACTAGTGATTCTAATAGGTTTTGTTATCACTGGAATAAAGCATGTCAAGGTATCTACCTGTTCGCAGGTGTGTATGATATTTTAAAAGATCAATATTTATATTGTTTGAGCAATTGTTTGAGGAATTCGAAGTATCATTGTGAATTCATCCAGATTTGCAGATTGGTGCTAATAAATGCAGCCAATCATAATATTCTTATTATTACAAGATCAATTTCAACCCAACAAGATTCAACTAATGGAAGATCGAGTATTTCTCTATTTCCCGAAGATACCATGACTATAGTTTCTACTTGTCTAAATCTTGAATCGCATGGTAAAACCTCTCTTTAAAGGTCCTCTATCAGCACGTCACACGGAAGGGATTAGTTGTGGCTAGGGAGGCCGAGAACTTAGCAACTGGCTGAGAGTGAAATGGCTGAGCGGGAATAGTGTGGTGTTGGGGCGACGTCTTCCCTCCTCTCTCTTTTCTCCTCTCTCGTCTTCCCGCTTTTTCTTTCCCCCTCGACTAGAGATCCTGCTCACAGGCTTCTCTCAAGATGGCGTAAAGCCATGAAAACCCGTTCTGTATCTACAC
Source organism: Micromussa lordhowensis (assembly GCA_964020085.1). Taxonomy (NCBI): domain Eukaryota; kingdom Metazoa; phylum Cnidaria; class Anthozoa; order Scleractinia; family Lobophylliidae; genus Micromussa; species Micromussa lordhowensis. The sequence goes on along the minus strand of OZ026597.1, from coordinate 20,515,890 downwards.
AGAAAATAACACTTTGGAGGGCGAGGAGAGGAGGCTAAAATCACACGCGAATGTAATACGTACACAAATACAAAAAGAATTTCACCTTTCTCTCAATGTCATTAGTCTGAGAGATACCGCAATCTTTATTATAAACTTTAAAAAAAGCACACCTGGTGTAACAGGAAGTGTATAACAACACTAGCCCGACAATGTTTACAAAAATATACATGTCAACGGGCTTTTCTTCCTTCACCACAAAGTTTAATATAACACTATTGTCACCGACGGTCTGCGATTATGATGTCTTGAGTTTGAAAAATTGACGAGTGACTTCATACACAACATCACAGTGGGAAGTGTATAACAACACTAGCCCGACAATGTTTATAAAAATATACATGTCAACGTGCTTTTCTTCCTTCACCACAAAGTTTAATATAACATTACGGTCACAGACGGTCTGTGATTGTGATGCCTTGAGTTTGAAAAATTGACGAGTGACTTCATACTCAACATCACAGTGTTTTGACTTATCACACACAAATCTCCGTCAGTTCTTGATGACAAACCCACATTCTTGGGGAGACGACTGTGGCTCGTTGCTAGCTCGACTTGGGAGAATTTCCCTCGACTTTAACCATGTTATTCGTGGACGATTCATCCAGGACTAGAGCCTGAACTTGGCGGTAATCTCGGATCTCTTTCCTGTCGAACATGTCCAGACTCCTGGCGGACAAGCATCATCTTGGCTACAAGACCGTCATCTTGTTGGGATGTTTTGAGTGCTGCCTTTAGCATCTGCTTCAACATCCGTTTCTTTTTATGAACCCACATTCCTGGGGGACATCTTTCTGGGTCTTCTTTGTCTGTTAATTGTTCAGTTTCTTCAAGTTCGTCTCGTGTCCAAATTCCCGGATGATAAGATTTCACAGCACGTCGTTGCACCCTCTGTGATCGCTTACCGGTTAAACAGGTCCAGACCCCAGGCGGACAAGCTTTGGAGACCTGGGACAGTTTCAACTTTTCAGTGATGACACCACAACAGGCTGAATGGATGTAAAAAGCACAGAAAATGAGGCAAATGAGTGAAAAGTACATTCTCGAGCTTAGAATTGAAAGGTCGATTTATCAACTGTTTTCTGGTATTGCTCTTGTTCTTGTTTGGCTGTCTGCCGAATGAGATGAGTGAAGCTGGTCTGAACTCTTTTTTATTGGCGATCCACAGCTGAGGAACGGCAACGTTTTATTAGCTAATTCATTTCGCGCGTACGCAATGAATGAGGTATTATAATGTGCAGAGGTGGACGAAAGCTATCCGTGGACAGAAGTTTACCCCAACCAGAAGTGCTTTTATGTCGATGTTCACATTGCGACATACGCTATTATGTCGCTTGTGTAAACTAGGCCTTAAAGACGATTATGGGTAATCACTTGATTATGAGTAACAGTCCATGAAATAGATATCTCGTCACAGCTAGCTGAACGCATCAACACATGGGAAATTATTACATTTACCAAAGATAACATCCCAATCAACAGCACTGATGTCCCAAGGCTTTAACAAAATTTGAATAGCGGTGACTTTTGAGCAATTTCATTTTATCAATATTTGGTGCCGTAAGCACTTAACGTAAAACGATTTCAAGACTTTTTTTAGTGATCGTTAATGAAACTTTTAAGTGATTCTAAATTTAGCGAGAAGCGGTTTATAAATTAAGTAATTTTTTTTTTATGAAATAACAAGTGTGGCTGCTGAACATAGCAACTCATACCGCCGCGTGTGGGAAAGTTTGGTTAAATTGCAAGAAAATATTTTTTGGGGGTAATTCTGTGGCTTCGTGCAAGTGTGAAAAAAGTCGAAAAGATTTTTTTTTTCAAAATCCCACGGCATAGTTAAGGCTATCAATTTGTTTTAAAGGATTACTCTATCGGCCGAACTGTCGCAAGAATAGCTGTCAAAGCTAGAGACTCATCCCAAAGCAAGATACTTTGCTGGCCTTCAAACGAAGTAACTTTTGTAAGCTTATGATACTAGGGTGTTACGATGGAGCTGAACATTCCAAGGATTTGAATGTATCTATCATTTGTTTTATAGCAAGAAAAGTAGCTGTTACAACATTGTTTATTCATAGAAACTTATTAGCTAAGAGTGTAAATGTATCAGATGAAAACATTCAATATGCTAAACTAAATTTAAAGGCGTTTCTGTTTTGAATTGTGATCACTAGTAATAAAAAAGTGGCTTTTAATCAGCCTTCTTGGAAAACTCTGTGTTAACATTTGTAATAACATAATTTGATATGGCGGTATGTTTACTGGAAAGATCAACCTTGTTTGTCGGTACAAATCCGCCAGGAGTAATCTGACTGTGTACGCCATACAACGAATCCAAAAAGCTTTGAAATTACTTGTATAATTTAATTTCATTATTGAATTAATTATTAACTAATTAAACCATGACTTAATTATAAGATTCAATTATTTAGTTAATTAATTAATCAATTGATATTATTTTGGGGCGACCAGCCTGGAGAGCTGTGCACCCTAGCTAGCATGGTTGGGAGCCCACAGGGTCCCTAAAAATTTTCTTCCACCACACCCTTGTGTCCTGAAGATATGATTCAGAGTTAAACTTGCTATAGATTGCCCATTTTGTTTTTATAGTGACGCTTCGACTGTGCAGAAAATTGGTGAAATGATTAGGGATATCAACAGCTATAACCGCAGAGATCAACCTGTTAACTATATAGGTATAGATATGATCAATTAGGGTTGGAGTGTGACTAGTGATTCTGGTAGGTTTTGTTATCACTGGAATAAAGCATGCCAAGGTATCTACCTGTTTGCAGGTGTGTATGATACTTTAAAAGATCAATATTTATATTGTTTGAGCAATTGTTTGAGGAATTCGACAAGTATCATTCTAAATTCATCCAGATCTACGGAGCATGCCTTTTCTTTTCCAGTTAAGGAGTCGATTGACATATTTGGTATGACCATTGATAATAAACTTCAGTTTGATAAACATGTATCTTCCATTTGCAAAAAGGTCAATAATCAGTTAAACGTTATGATAAGATTTAGAAAATTGATCTCCAAAGCCGCTTTGATTAAACTGTATAAAGCCTTTATCTTGCCGCACTTTTATTATTGTTCATCGGTGTGGCATTTCTGTGGCACCCGAAATACGGATAAGATAGAAGTTTTAAATAAAAGGATCCTTAGGTTTATTCTAGGTGACTTCGAATCTGAATATTATAACTTACTGGACAAAGTTAATTGTGCTTCTCTGTACAATAAACGTATACATAATATGTTAATTTTACTTTATAAAAGTTTATTTTTAACTAAGTATCCTATTTATATGCAGAATATGTTTACTCTCCGTGCTACCTCCTATAATTTACGCGGTAATTATATTCTGACACTTCCTGTACCTAAAACTACTACTTATGGCCTTCGTTCTTTTTCTTATCATGCCGCCAATCAATGGAACTCACTGCCGGACTTTTTTCGAACTACCAATTTTAATGATTTTAAAAAAGCATTAGCTAGCCTTGATTTTATGTACATTTGATAATTTTCACTTAAGTGCTCTTAAATTTTTTATATATAGTCCTATTTCTTTTAGCCATAACTTGTAAATATTGTACAGAATCGTAGTTAATAATGTTGTTGTATATTTTGTTACTTTTGTTATTGTTTTCTCGGAAATATTAGCTTTTATAATAGCTACTCTTAAATTCGAGGAAAAATAAAGTTTATGTATGTATGTATGTATGTATGGTGCTTATAAATGCAGCCAATCATAATATTCTTATTATTACAAGGGTCAATTTCAACCCAACAAAATTCAACTAATTAAAGATCGATTCTTTCTCTATTTCACGAGGATACCATGACTATAGTTTCTACTTGTCTGAATCTTTAACCGCATAGTAAAACCTCTCTTTAAAGGTCCTCTATCAGCACGTCACATGGAAGGGTTTAGTTGTGGCTAGCGAGGCCGAGAACTTAGCAACTAACTGAGAGTGAAGTGGCTGAGCGGGAATAGTGTGGTGTTCGTGCGACGTCTTCCCTTCTCTCTCTTTTCTCCTCTCTAGTCTTCCCGCTTTTTCTTTCCCCCCCGACTAGAGATCCTGCTCACAGGCTTCTCTCAAGATGGCGTACAGCCGTGTAAACCCGTTCTGTATCTGCACAAAAAATAACACTTTCGAGGGCGACGAGAGGAGGTTAAAGTCACACGCTAATATAATACTTTTGTAAGCTTATGATACTAGGGTGTTATGATGGAGCTGAACATTCCAAGGATTTGAATATATCTATCATTTGTTTTGTAGCAAGAAAAGTAGCTGTTACAACATTGTTTATTCATAGAAACTTATTAGTTAAGAGTGTAAATGTATCAGATGAAAACATTCAATATGCTAAACTAAATTTAAAGGCGTTTCTGTTTTGAATTGTAATCACTAGTAATAAAAACAGTGGCTTTTAATCAGCCTTCTTGGAAAACTCTCTGTTAACATTTGTAATAACATAATTTGATATGGTGGTATGTTTACTGGAAAGATCAACCTTGTCTGTCGGTAGAAAGCCGCCAGGAGTAATCTGACAGTGCACGCCATACAACAAATCCCAAAAGCTTTGAAATTACATGTTTAATTTAATTTCATTATTGAATCAATTATTAACTAATTAAACCATGACTTAATTATCAGTTTTAATTAATTGATTAATTAATTAGTTAATTAGTTAAACAATTGATGAATTAATTATTTTGGGGCGACGAGCCTGGAGAGCTGGCCACCCTAGCTGGCATGGTTGGGAGCCCACAGGGTTCCCTGAAAATTTTCTTCTACCACAACCTTGTGTTAAACTTGCTTTAGTCTCTGAAGTAAAATTGCCCATTTTGTTTTTTTTTAGTGATGCTTTGACTGTGCAGAAAATTGGTAAAATTATCAGGGACATCAACAGCTATAACCCCAGAGATCAACCTGTTAACTATATCAGTATAGGTATGCTCGATTAGGGTTGCACTGTGACTAGTGATTCTAGTAGGTTTTGTTCTCTCTGGAATAAAGCATGTCAAGGTATCTACCTGTTTGCAGGTGTGAAAGATATTTTAAAAGATCAATATTTATATTGTTTGAGCAATTGTTTGAGGAATTCGACAAGTATCATTGTAAATTCATCCAGATTTGCAGATTGGTGCTTATAAATGCAGCCAATAGTAATATTCTTATTATTACACGGGTCAATTTCAACCCAACAAGATTCAACTCATGGAAGATCGATTCTTTCTCTATTTCACGAGTATACCATGACCATAGTTTCTACTTGTCCAAATCTTTAATCGCATGGTAAAACCTCTCTTTAAAGGTCCTCTATCAGCACGTCACATGGAAGGCTTTAGCTGATGCTAGAGAGGCCGAAAACTTAGCAACTGACTGAGAGTGAAGTGGCTGAGCGGGGATAGTGTGGTGTTGGGGCGACGTCTTCCGTCCTCTCTCTTTCTCCTCTATCGTCTTCACGCTTTTCCATGAAAACCCGTTCTGTATCTTCACAGAAAATAACACTTTGGAGGGCAAGAAGAGGACGCTTAAGTCACACGCTAATGTAATAGGCCTTATCACGGTTTGCGACGTCATTTTGACGGGTAGGCAAAGCGGTCAGAAATTACAGTGTTTGTATGGGAATCCGATGGCAAAGAACTTTTTCCAAAATCGAATTTTACGCAATTTGTGAATCGCAATGTTAAAATATCAGGTGGAAGATTGTATTCACCAAGTTTGAAGGATGTAACTTAACTAGAAGACGCTCAGTTAATTTTTATAATTTAGCATACATTTGTCTGTAATTTTTTTTTCGGCGCCGCCGCGTCTTCCCAGCCAAATTTACAGACAAATGTATGGAAAATTATAAAAATTAACTGAGCGTCTTCTAGTTAAACTACAACCTTCAAACTTGGTGAATACAATCTTCCACCTGATATTTTAACATTGCGATTCACAAATTGCGTAAAATTCGATTTTGGAAAAAGTTCTTTGCCATCGGATTCCCATACAAACACTGTAATTTCTGACCGCTTTGCCTACCCGTCAAAATGGCGTCGGAAACCGTGATAAGGCCTAAACGTACACAAATACAAAAAGAATTTCACCTTTCTCTCAATGTCATTAGTCTGAGAGATACCGCAATCTTTATTATAAACTTTAAAAGAAGCACACCTTGTGTAACAGGAAGTGTATAACAACATTAGCCCGACAATGTTTATAAAAATATACATGTCAACGTGCTTTTCTTCCTTCACCACAAAGTTCAATATCACATTACGGTCACCGACGGTCTGTGATTGTCATGTCTTGAGTTTGAAAAATTGACCAGTGACTTCATACTCAACATCACAGTGTTCTTGACTTATCGCACACAAATCTCCGTCAGTTCTTGATGACAAACCCACATTTTCCTTCGGCTTTAACCATATTATTCGAGGACGATTAATCCAGGACTAGAGCCTGAACTTGGCGGTAATATCGGATCTCTTTCCTGTCGAACATGTCCAGACTCCTGGCGGACAAGCATCATCAGAGACCTGGAACGGGTTGACCTTGGCTACGAGACCGCCATCTTGTGTTGATGTTTTGAGTGCTGCCTTTAGGATCTGCTTCAACATTCGTTTCTTTTTATGAACCCACATTCCTGGGGGACATCTTTCTGGGTCTTCTTTGTCTGTTAATTGTTCAGTTTCTTCAAGTTCGTCTCTTGTCCAAATTCCCGGATGAAAAGATTTCGCAGCACGTCGTTGCAACCTCTGAGAAATGTCCTCCACTTTGAAAATCTCTGATCGCTTACCGGTTGAACAGGTCCAGACCCCAGGCGGACAAGCTTCGGAGACCTGGGACAGTTTCAACTTTTCAGTGATGACACCACAACAGGCTGAATGGATGTAAAAGGCACAGAAAATGAGGCAAATGAGTGAAAAGTACATTCTCGAGCTTAGAATTGAAAGGTCGATGTATCAACTGTTTTCTGGTATTGCTCTTGTTCTAGTTTGGCTGTCTACCGAATGAGATGAGTGAAGCTGGTCTGTACTCTTTTAATTGGCGATCCACAGCTGACGAGAACGGCAACTTTTTATTAGCTCATTCATGGCGCGCGTACGCGCAATGAATGAGGTATTGTAATGTGCAGATGTGGACGAAAGGTATGCGTAGACGAAAGTTTACTCTAACCAGAAGTGCTTTTATGTCAATGTTCACATTGCGACATATTAAGCCATTATGTCGCTTGTGTGAACTAGGCCTTAAAGACGATTATGGGTAATCACTTGATTATAGTAACAGTCCATAAAATAGATATCTCGTCACAGTTAGCTGAACGCATCCAAATTTTTACGCGATTTTCTGGCCGTATTAACGGGTTGAGAAATGGGAAATTATTACATTTACCAAAGATAATATCCCAATCAAAGGCACTGATATCCCAAGGCTCTAACAAAATATTAATAGCGGTGACTTCTTAGCAATTTCATTTTATCAATATTTGGTGCCGCAAGCACTTAACATAAAACGATTTCAAGACGTATTTTAGTGATCGTTAATGAAACTTTTAAGTGATTCTAAATTTAGCGAGTAGCGGTTTATAAATTGAGTAATTATTTTATGAAATCACAAGTGTGGGCGCTAAAAATAGCAACTCACTCCGCCGCCTGTTGAAAAGTTAGGTTAAATTGAAAGAAATTTTTGGGGGTAATTCTGTGGCTTCGTGCAAGTGTGAAAAAAAGTCGAAGAGATTTTTTTTTCAAAATCCCACTGCATAGTGAAGACTATCAATTTGTTTTAAAGGATTTCTCTATTGGCCGAACTGTCGCTAGAATAGCTATCAAAGCTAGAGACTCATCCCAAAGCAAGATACTGGGCTGAAGTAACTTTTGTAAGCTTATGATACTAGGGTGTTAGGAGTAATGTGACTGTGTACGCCATACAACAAATCCAAAAAGCTTTGAAATTACTTGTATAATTTAATGTCATTATTGAATTAATTATTAACTAATTAAACCACGACTTAATTATAAGTTTTAATTAGTTAATTAAATAATTAATTAATTAAAATTAATTAATTAATCAATCAATTGGTGAATTATTTATTTTGGGGCGACCAGCCTGGAGAGCTAGCCACCCTAGCTGGCATGGTTGGGAGCCCACAGGGTTTCCTGAAAATTTTCTTGTACCACAGCCTTGTGTCCTGAAGATATGATTCACAGTGAAACTTGCTATAGTCTCTAAAGTAAAATTGCCCATTTTGTTTGTTTAGTGATGCTTCGACTGTGCAGAAAATTGGTAAAATGATTAGGGATATCAACAGCTATAACCCCAGAGATCAACCTGTTAACTATATAGGTATAGATATGATCAATTAGGGTTGCAGTGTGACTAGTGATTCTGGTATGTTTTGTTATCACTGGAATAAAGCATGCCAAGGTATCTACCTGTTTGCAGGTGTGTATGGTATTTTAAAAGATCAATATTTATATTGTTTGAGCAATTGTTTGAGGAATTCGACAAGTATCATTCTAAATTCATCCAAATTTTCAGATTGGAACTTATAAATGTAGCCAATCATAATATTCTTATTATTTCAAGGGTCAATTTCAACCCAATAAGATTCAACTAATGGAAGATCGATTCTTTCTCTATTTCACGAGGATACCATGACTATAGTTTCTACTTGTCTAAATCTTTAATCGCATGGTAAAACCTCTCTTTAAAGGTCCTCTATCAGCACGTTACATGGAAGGGTTAAGTTGTGGCTAGAGAGGCCGAGAACTTAGCAACTGACTGAGAGTGAAGTGGCTGAGCGGGAATAGTGAAGTGTTGGGGTGACGTCTTCCCTCCTCTCTCTTTTCTCCTCTCTCGTCATCCCGCTTTTTCTTTCTCCCTCGACTAGAGATCCTGCTCACAGGCTTCTCTCAAGATGGCGTAGAGCCGTGAAAACCCGTTCTGTATCTGCACAAAAAATAACACTTTGGAGGGCGACGAGAGGAGGCTGAAGTCACACGCTAATATAATACGTACACAAATGCAAAAACAATTTCACCTTTCTCTCAATGTCACTAGTCTGAGAGATACCGCAATCTTTATTGTAAACTTTAAAAAAAGCACACCTGGTGTAACAGGAAATGTATAACAACACTAGCCCAACAATGTTTATAAAAATATACATGTCAACGTGCTTTTCTTCCTTCACCACAAAGGTTAATATCACATAATTGTCACTGACGGTCTGTGCTTGTCATGTCTTGAGTTTGAAAAATTGACCAGTGACTTCATACTCAACATCACAGTGTTCTTGACTTATCACACACAAATCTCCGTCAGTTCTTGATGACAAACCCACAATCCTGGGGACACGACTGTAAGGCTGGTTGCTAGCTCGACTTGGGAGAATTTCCCTCGGCTTTAACCAGGTTATTCGAGGACGATTCATCCAGGACTAGAGCCTGAACTTGGCGGTAATCTCGGATCTCTTTCCTGTCGAACATGTCCAGACTCCTGGCGGACAAGCATCATCAGAGACCTGGAACGGGTTGACCTTGGCTACGAGACCGCCATCTTGTGTTGATGTTTTGAGTGCTGCCTTTAGCATCTGCTTCAACATTCGTTTCTTTTTATGAACCCACTTTCCTTGGGGACATCTTTCTGGGTCTTCTTTGTCTGTTAATTGTTCAGTTTCTTCAAGTTCGTCTCGTGTCCAAATTCCCGGATGATAGGATTTCACAGCACGTCGTTGCACCCTCTGAGAAATGTCCTCCACTTTGACAATCTCCGATCGCTTACCGGTTGAACAGGTCCAGACCCCAGGCGGACAAGCTTCGGAGACCTGGGACAGTTTCAACTTTTCAGTGACGACACCACAACAGGCTGAATGGATGTTAAAGGCACAGAAATTGAGGCAAATGAGTGAAAAGTACATTCTCGAGCTTAGAATTGAAAGGTCGATGTATGAGATGAGTGAAGCTGGTCTGTACTCTTTTTATTGGCGATCCACAGCTGAGGAACGGCAATGTTTTATTAGCTCATTCATGGCGCGCGTACGCAATGAATGAGGTGTTGTAATGTGCAGATGTGGACGAAAGGTATGCGTAGACGAAAGTTTACTCTAACCAGAAGTGCTTTTATGTCGATGTTCACATTGCGACATAAGCTATTATGTCGCTTGTGTAAACTAGGCCTTAAAGACGATTATGGGTAATCACTTGATTAACAGTAACAGTCCATAAAATAGATATCTCGTCACAGTTAGCTGAACGCATCCAAATTTTTACGCGATTTTCTGGCCATATTAACGGGTGGGAAATGGGAAATTATTACATTTACCAAAGATAACATCCCAATCAATAGCAATGATGTCCCAAGGCTCTAACAAAATTTTAATAGCGGTAACTTCTTAGCAATTTCATTTTATCAATATTTGGTGCCGTAAGCACTTAACTTAAAACGATTTCGAGACTTATTTTAGTGATCGTTAATGAAACTTTTAAGTGATTCTTAATTTAGCGAGTAGCGGTTTATAAATTAAGTAATTTTTTTGCTATGAAATCACAAGTGTGGCCGCTAAACATAGCAACTCACACCGCCGCGTGTGGGAAAGTTTGGTTAAATTGCAAGAAACTATTTTTTGGGGGTAACTCTGTGGCTTCGTGCAAGTGTGAAAAAAAGTAGAAAAGATTTTTTTTCAAAATCCCACGGCATAGTAAAGACTATCAATTTGTTTTAAAGGATTGCTCTATCGGCCGATCTCTCGCAAGAATAGCTATCAAAGCTAGACACTCATCCCAAAGCAAGATACTGGCTGGGCTGGCCTTCAAAAGAAGTAACTCTTGTAAGCTTATGATACTAGGGTGTTATGATGGAGCTGAACATTGCAAGGATTTGAATGTATCTATCATTTGTTTTATAGCAAGAAAAGTAGCTGTTACAACATTGTTTATTCATAGAAACTTATTAGTTATGAGTTAGATGAAAACATTCAATATGCTAAACTAAATTTAAAGGCGTTTCTATTTTGAATTGTGATCACTAGTAATAAAAAAGTGGCTTTTAATCAGCCTTCTTGGAAAACTCTCTGTTAACATTTGTAATAACATAATTTGATATGGTGGTATGTTTACTGGAAAGATCAACCTTGGTTGTCGGTAGAAAGCCGCCAGGAGTAATCTGACAGTGTACACCATACAACCAATCCAAAAAGCTTTGAAATCACTAGTATAATTTAATTTCGTTATTGAATTAATTATTAACTAATTAAACCATGACTTAATTATAAGTTTTAATTAATTAATTAGTTAATTAATTAATCAATTGATGAATTAATTATTTTGGGGCGACGAGCCTTGAGAGCTGGGCACCCTAGCTGGCATGATTGGGAGCCCACAGGGTTCCCTGAAAAGTTTCTTCTACCACAGCCTTCAGAGTTAAACTTGCTATAGTCTCTGAAGTAAAATTTCTTTTTTTTTGTTTTTTTAGTGATGTTTCAACTGTGCAGAAAATTGGTAAAATGATCAGGGATATCAACAGCTGTAACCCCAGAGATCAACCTGTTAACTATATAGGTATAGATATGATCAATTAGGGTTGCAGTGTGACTAGTGATTCTAATAGGTTTTGTTATCACTGGAATACAGCATGTCAAGGTATCTACCTGTTTGCAGGTGTGTATGATATTTTAAAAGATCAATATTTATATTGTTTGAGGAATTGTTTGAGAAATTCGACGAGAATCATTGTGAATTCATCCAGATTTGCAGATTGTTGCTAATAAATGCAGCCAATCATAATATTCTTATTATTACAAGGGTCAATTTCAACCCAACAAGATTCAACTAATGGAAGATCGAGTATTTCTCTATTTCCCGAAGATACCATAACTATAGTTTTAAATTGTCTAAATCTTTATTCGTATGGCAAAACCTCTCTTTAAAGGTCCTCTACATCACGTCACATGGAAGGGTTTAGTTGTGGCTAGAGAGGCCGAGAACTTAGCAAAATGCTGAGAGTGAAGTGGCTGAGTGGGAATAGTGTAGTGTTGGGGCGACGTCTTCCCTCCTCTCTCGTCTTCCCGCTTTTTCTTTCCCCCTCGACTACAGATCCTGCTCACAGGCTTCTCTCAAGATGGCGTAGAGCCGTGAAAACCCGTTCTGAATCTGCACAGAAAATAACACTTTGGAAGGCGACGAGAGGAGGCTGAAGTCACACGCTAATGTAATACGTACACAGATACAAAAAGAACTTCATTTTTCTCTCAATACCATTAGTCTGAGAGATACCGCAATCTTTATTATAAACTTTAAAAAAGGCCCACCTGGTGTAACAGGAAGTGTATAACAACACTAGCCCGACAATGCTTATGAAAATATACATGTCAACGTGCTTTTCTTCCTTCACCACAAAGGTTAATATCACATTACTGTCACCGACGGTCTGTGCTTGTCATGTCTTGAGTTTGAAAAATTGACGAGTGACTTCATACTCAACATAACAGTGTTCTTGACTTATCACACACAAATCTCCGTCAGTTCTTGATCACAAACCCACATTCCTGGGGAGAGGACTGTGTGGCTCGTTGCAAGCTCGACTTGGGAGAATTTCCCTCGGCTTTAACCATGTTATTTTCGAGGACGATTCATCCAGGACTAGAGCCTGAACTTGGCGGTAATCTAGGATCTCTTTCCTGTCGAACATGTCCAGACTCCTGGCGGACAAGCATCATCAGAGACCTGGAACGGGTTGACCTTGGCTACGAGACCGCCATCTTGTGTTGATGTTTTGAGTGCTACCTTTAGCAGCTGCTTCAACATTCGTTTCTTTTTATGAACCCACATTCCTGGGGGACATCTTTCTGGGTCTTCTTTGTCTGTTAATTGTTCTGTTTCTTCAAGTTCGTCTCGCGTCCAAATTCCCGGATGATAAGATTTCACAGCACGTCGTTGCACCCTCTGAGAAATGTCCTCCACTTTGACAATCTCTGATCGCTTACCGGTTGAACAGGTCCAGACCCCAGGCGGACAATCTTCGGAGACCTGGGACAGTTTCAACTTTTCAGTGATGACACCACAACAGGCTGAATGGATGTAAAAGGCACAGAAATTGAGGCAAATGAATGAAAAGTACATTCTCGAGCTTAGAATTGAAAGTGAGCCGTTCTCCCAACCCTACGTCGAACTCACAATTTCTTCTCCGTTTTCTGGTTTTATTCACTGCTCAATGACTCACTGAAAAGACTTAAAACTCACAATATAAAACTCTAGAAAAACTTCTTCGCTACTCAGTACCTTTTTCACATTCCGATCGTCTTATCCTGCTCGCACGTGTTCATTACCTTATTTGGTAGTTATCGCATGTCAACAACTAACAAGGGTGGGGTCAGTCAAAACTCCCGTACACAACTCCCCTAAAAATTGAAACTATCAATTTTTACAATTCTTAACAAAAGATCATGCAACTTGTAAACAGTTCAGTTCAGATTTAGTCCTCCTCTTCTGCTCGCATTTGTACTGCAATCCTTTCAGCTGCTTGTTGGGCTGCAAGTCTCCGCACTCTCTGGTTCCTCGGCTGCACTTCGTCTCTCCTCCCCTCTTGCAGGTGAACACTGTAATCCACTCCTCGTATCTCCAATGGACAAACTAGCTGAAGAGGTCTCTCAATAGTGTGTCCCTTATGCAACAAAACCACACCTCTAACAACACCGTCCCTTCCTTGAATGAGGCGCGACACCTTCCCTTTCTTCCACTCTCCTCGGTTCTTTTCGTCTCCAACGACAAGAACAACTTCTCCGACTACGGGTGTAGCTCCCCTTTCCTTGTTTAGACGGTGACCTTCCATTAGACTGTGGATGTATTCTCTCTTCCATCGTCTCCATGCATGGGCCTTAGCTTCTTCCAACCTCTTATTCATCTTCGTCAGCTTCTCCTTGTCATCTTCGATAAGTTCGATGTCTTCGATTGGGTAAGCATCACGTCCCCACATGATCACGTTTGGTGTTAACACCTCTTCTTCTTCCTCCGCCTCCACGTAAGTCAGGGGGCGGTTGTTCAAGTTCCTTTCTATGTCCATCACGACTGCTTCCATGGCTTCATACGAAAGTCTTGACCGCCCTAGCGTCTTGTGTAAAGTCTTCTTTATTTCTTTGATCAGTCTCTCATAGAACCCTCCCCACAAAGGGGATCTCGCAAGGTTAAACTGCCAACGAATTTCCTCTCTCGCTAAGTAGTTCTGCAACTTCTCGCTCTTCCTGATAGCTCTGATCCAGTCTGCTGTGGTCTTGAAGACTCCAGCATTGTCTGAGATGATTACACGAGGCCTCGTTCGGCGTGAGATGAATGCGTTCAGT
>OZ026597.1:20439020-20491520 GCA_964020085.1 Micromussa lordhowensis | reverse complement strand
ATTTTATGAAATCACAAGTGTGGCCGCTAAACATAGCAACTCACATTGCCGCGTGTGGGAAAGTTTGGTTAAATTGCAAGAATTTTTAGGGGGTAATTCTGTGGCTTCGTGCAAGTGTGAAAAAGTCGAAAAGATTTTTTTTTCAAAATCCCACGGCATAGTAAAGACTATCACTTTGTTTTAAAGGATTGCTCTATCGGCCGAACTGTCGCAAGAATAGCTATCAAAGCTAGAGACTCATCCCAAAGCAAGATACTGGGCTGAAGTAACTTTTGTAAGCTTATGATACTAGGGTGTTATGATGGAGCTGAATATTCCAAGGATTTGAATGTATCTATCGTTTGTTTTATAGCAAGAAAAGTAGCTGTTACAACATTGTTTATTTCTAGAAACGTATTAGTTAAGAGTAAATGTATCAGATGAAAACATTCAATATGCTAAACTAAATTTAAAGGCGTTTCTGTTTTGAATTGTGATCACTAGTAATAAAAAGTGGCTTTTAATCAGCTTTCTTGGAAAACTCTCTGTTAACATTTGTAATTGCCAACGAGTCACCCTCGCGGGGACGCGAGGGTGACGAGGCAGCAGCATTATAGAGCCGATGCACGAGTTTTGGTACAGGCAGAAGAAATCTCGAATGAAAAAGTGTAAGCATAAGGTAATGTAAGAGTGACATCATTGGTAATTGTTTCGAGCTAGCCAATGGCATCGCGGTATTTTTTTATCTAAACCAATCACATCAGGGGGATCATGATCTGTGAAATCGACCTCATGGTCATTTTCTGGTGTTTTCCTGTTGGCCGTCGTGCGACTTGCGAAGTGAGAAAAGAGGCTAACATCGCCCAGCGAGGCAGCCAGTCACAAACAGTAAATTGTCTTGACCAGATCGGCCAGCGTGCCATTTGAGAAACAAAACCACTTGAAACTATTCACTATAACTTCAATCAGAGTGCGTATAAAGGCTTTTTTTTATCGAGCTAGTGTGCTCAAAATTTCAAATTTGACATTCACGGCGAGCGTGCCATTAACAACAATCAATTGTCTTGCCAAAGTCGGCCCGCGTGCCATAAAAAAGGAAAGAAAAAACGCTTGGATATATTCACTATAAACTCAATCAGAGGGGGTATAAAGCCTCATTTTAATCGAGCTAGTGTGCTCAAAATTACAAACTTTGATCGACCAACGAGTCACGAGTATAGACACGTCGTGTCGCTGTTAGTTTGTACGGTTGTTTGTGCTTAGCATTAGCGTGGCCAAAAGCGAAAAACAGTCCAAGTTCTGTTTGCCAGGAAGCCACTATCAGTCAAGCTTCAGAGAGCTTAAAAATCAGTTTGGATAGTCTTTTTATTCCAAAATTTCAGAGAGCTTAGCTTAGCTGCATTGGAAATCCGATATCAAGTGTTCAGGTCCAAAGTCCACTTGATGAAGTGCGTGCACCGAAGCAACCCCCCACGAGAATTTATAATGCTTCCTTTATTGTGTATGTTGTTAGTTGTAAATCATTTTATAACATAGCCTTGGCGAAGCGCGCGCTCTGATTGGCTAATACGCGCGGCCTATTTGCCCGTGGGTTGCACGCTGACGTCAGTTTGTTTTGCATTTTTTTCTCCGCAACTTTTATCATCGATGTACCCTGGGTTCCAGAGGATATTTTTTTCTGATCGATATTTCGCGGCGAAGCTGCGTTAACGAGGCGCAAAGCGCCGAGGAGAATTCTCCTCGGCGCTTTGCGCCTCGTTAACGCAGCTTCGCCGCGAAATATCGATCAGAAAAAAATATCCTCTGGAACCCAGGATATCATGGATGTTGCCACTTTTTAAAACACCATTTCTTTTTTGTTTTCTCCTCAAATATGGAAAAAACTTTTAATTATCCCGGGGATGAAGAAGGTATTTCGTGTGATCTACCAAATTTTAATCTCCATTTTTTTGACGAGCCTCCAGCTAAGACTAAGAGATTCGCTAATTTAATTAAGCGAGCAGGAACTGAGTAACCTACTTGAGCAAAGACACTCAGAAAACACCAAAAAATCTACAAATTGGTCTGTGACTACATTTCGAGGTAAGTAATACATTGTAGCTACTTTAGAGAGAAATTTCAACGATTAATATGGCGACAATAAAATCCGTACAAGCTTTTATTGTAAAACTTTTGTGGCATCGAAGCCCATTAATTGCTTTCGGCGAGCAAACTTGTCCCGAAACATGCAACTTTTAGCAAATTTCTGTGTATTTTTATGACCTTACCAATTTAACCTTTCTGTTCCGAAAACATTTAACTTAATAGTTTTACTGAACAGTAAGTAAAAAGGCAAGTTTAAACAAAATATCGATAGCCTCTGATATTTTTTTCAGCCTTGCTCGATCGAAGAACTCTGAGCGCCGCTTCAAGGAGCGACTGCACAAATATAAGCTCAAGCTTACAATTCTAGCATTTCCCTTGAAACCTCAGTTTTCTGTATTTATTTATTTTATCAAACAAAGAATTTAAAGAAGTGGGGATCAATTTTTGTTGAGCCATTCACGTATTCAATTTCAGCCTGGAGCTCAGAGAAAGCTATAACAACACCGCTTGAAAACATGATGATCGGTCAGCTGGACCACAACCTGAGACGATTTTACGCCGAGGCAAGAACACAAAAAGGGGAGCAATACAGCAAATCTACCTTGCTCGGATTCAGGCACGGAATCGAAAGATATTTGAATTCTCCTCCTTACAACAAATTAGGGCTGCAGTTAGCAAGTGATTCGAGATTTGTGCGGTCAAACCAGATGTTAGACGCGCAACTTATCAAAATTTAAAACGAAGTGGAAAAGAAAACGTGACCCACAAACCTGCAATCGAAGAAGACCATCTCCAACAGCTCAAAGCCAGTGGTGTTTTTTCGCTTTTTTCCCCTCTCTCGCTGTTACGAAATGTGTGGTTTCATATCGTTCTTTTCTTTTGCCGAAGAGGCCGCGAAGGACAAAGAGCTCTGACCACTAAAAGCTTCAACTTCGCTGTTGATGCAGCCGGGCGAAAGTTTGCAACCATGGCCCACGATGAAGCTTCCAAAAACCATCGAGGTGGTGTCAATGACAAACCCAGTGACGAGAAAGAAGCAAGAATCTACGAAACGGAAGACGAAAACGATGGCTACAAGGCTCTGAAGCTCTACCTTGAAAAGATCAACCCGAATTGCAGTGCTTTTTTTCAGTATCCGAAGGCAAATTTCAGTCCTGAAGAGGACGTGTGGTTCGAGCAAAGGCCACTTGGCGTCAACACTCTCGCAAACATGATGAAAAATATCAGCAAAGCGGCCGGCCTTTCCAGAATATACACAAACTACAGCATCAGAGCGACGGCCATAACACTGTGGTCCAATGCCGGCGTTCCTAATCGACATATCATGTCCATTTCAGGCCATCGAAACGAGCAGTCCCTTGCACATTACAACTCTCGACCATCCGTTTCACAGCTTCAAAATTGCAGTGATGTGCTGTCAAGGGCGCTTACGGCCCCAAGTTCTGGTTATCTACCTACGGATTCGTCAGTGGTGCAATCCAGAGTCCGAGCGAGCAGTGGTTCACATGAAGAAATAAATACTTCACAAGTCACAAGAGAAGTGGCACCATTTTTCCAGCATTGCACTATTGAAAATGTGCAGTTTGTCTTCAAGTCTTAATTCTTCGGCAATCCGATCAAATTGAACTAACTTTTCTAAAAGAAACGCTTCTTCCGATAGTCATTTCTCTTTGTTGTTAGTTCGGTATTTAGGTTAACTGAGCAGTTTGAAGTAACTCACTGCAGTCAAAGAAAAATGTTGATGTGTCGCTTTCTCAGCTTTCTGAATGAACATTTTCGCGCGGTTTATCGTGCTTTTGACTTCATGTAAGCATTGCGAGATTCAATAAAAAATGCTTTTGAAAAATCTCTATGTTATAAAAGAAATGGTGAACTTGCAGCGTGCGGTTATTTCGAGTTTTATCCTGCGAAATCGCGCGGAATTTCTTAAATAAGGGCCATAGTGGTAAGACTAGTTTCGTTTTTTCACGTGGATATCAAAATTTTACCGTTTTCAGATTCCGCGGAAGATATTTGTTTAGACGTAAACCTTATCCTTCTAATGGTAGAACATGTTAAAACACAAACATGGCACATTACAATTCATGCTAATTCCTATCAACAATGTTACAGTTTCAGTTTTGTCTCACGTAATGCAAAGGACAGAGATATTTCAACTCCAATCTACCTTAAACGTTTCGTTCTTGTCTAAATTCTACACAACAAAAATAGCATGTGAGTTTTGCAGTGCTTTTTTCAACAATGATTCAGTTTACACCATGTCTTGTAGTCCAGTTACTTCGTAATTTCCATTCCCCGCGCAATTGCGACAGTTTTTCCTCGTTGGCACTGTACCGGTAGGTATTACTAGTAACATAATTTGATATGGTGGTATGTTTACTGGAAAGATCAACCTTGTTTGTCGGTACAAATCCGCCAGGAGTAATCTGACAGTGTACGCCATACAACATATACAAAAAGCTTTGAAATTGCTTGTATAATTTAATTTCATTACTAAATTCATTATTAACTAATTAAACCATGACTTAATTATAAGATTCAATTATTTAGTTAATTAATTAATCAATTGATATTATTTTGGGGCGACCAGCCTGGAGATCTGTGCACCCTAGCTAGCATGGTTGGGGGCCCACAGGGTCCCTAAAAATTTTCTTCCACCACACCCTTGTGTCCTGAAGATATGATTCAGAGTTAAACTTGCTATAGATTGCCCATTTTGTTTTTATAGTGACGCTACGACTGTGCAGAAAATTGGTAAAATGATTAGGAATATCAACAGCTATAACCGCAGAGATCAACCTGTTAACTATATAGGTATAGATATGATCAATTAGGGTTGGAGTGTGACTAGTGATTCTGGTATGTTTTGTTATCACTGAAATAAAGCATGCCAAGGTATCTACCTGTTTGCAGGTGTGTATGATACTTTAAAAGATCAATATTTATATTGTTTGAGCAATTGTTTGAGGAATTCGACAAGTATCATTCTAAATTCATCCAGATTTACAGATTGGTGCTTATAAATGCAGCCAATCATTTTTTTTTTTTTTTTTTTTGATTTTTTTTTTGATTTAAACTACTAACCTTACTTACATTACTAACAATACTTACAACAGCAACAATTTTTACGATCACTACTACCTACAATACTGACACTACTTACAAGTTTGCAATACTGCGTATTACTTACTATACCATAACATTGTTGTCAATTACAGTATTTACAAAAATACACTATTTACATTACTTAAGTCCCAGTCCGACATTTTCCCACAGAATAGAAAAGAAAAAAGAGAAAGAAAGACTACTTACAATGAATTAAGTACAAAATTAAATAAAGGTATAACAGAGATAGTACAAAAAAAAAGAAGAACAAGGTGTACAGTGGTCGAAACACAAAAAACCTTAAAACGTAAGATTTAGTACGCATTACAAAAAGCGAGATCACTTAAATGACTTGTAAAAGGGCAGAAGCATTTTCACACAAGAAATTTTCTTTTAAGACGACTCTCAATAAGAAGTTTTTGTTCCAGTTTTAACACAAATTCAGTAATATTACAAGCTTTACAGTACATTTTCTGATAGTATAGGTAGTACTTTGCAAATAGTAGACAATAATTAAGTTTTAGCTCATTATTCCTTGAAGTATTTAGATCAGTTCCAAATAATATTTCATGAGGCGTTGGAGAAAAAGCGCAATTGAATTTTGCATTAAACCAATCAACGACTTTAACATAAAAACTTTGAGTGTGGTGGCATTCAACGAAAGTGTGGAGAATAGAGTCTGGCTCTTTACAGTATGGGCAGTTATTTTCATCATTTAAGCCATAGATGCACAGCTCCTTCTTAGTAACGGTTAGTCTATGGAGTAACTTAAAGTTGAATTCTCGTAATCTGTTTTCATGACATATTTTTCCAATGTTATTAAATTTTGCCTTCCAATCAATATTCCCTGATTTCAGTTCTTTTTCCCATTTTTTGGGTCCTGTTGCAATACAGGTAGTACCATTGATGTAAAGCCAGTAGTAATCCTTGCATTTCATTTTGTGAAGATCAATATTTAATGACGGCGTCAGGGGAAAGGTTGTTTCATAAGCCGTAACGTTTTCCCACCTGCCTAAAGATTTCGCCTTATGTAGTAGACGCTTGGGTATTGCCGAGATAACCTGTAGGTGGCTTAGGAAGTTACATTTGATTTTAAATTTGTCCTGAAATGATGTAAATGTTAGGAACTTCCCATCATTGTCCAAGATGTCTTGAATTAAGATAACGCCCTTTTGTTTCCATTTTTGTAAGAAAAAACTATTCCCATCAATCAGAATATCTTTATTGTTAAAGAGAATCAAATCTTGACCATTATCGTGTTGGTATAAATTCCTAATTTCCAGAAAATTTGCTAATATTTTCCTGTAAAAAATTGGAATTCCAGATTTCTCTAAAAACTTAAAATCGTAATTACATCGAAGAAGGAAGTTTAGTCCACCATACTTCTTAAAAAAATAAGAAGGAACAGATTTCCAGGATTCTGTTGTAGTTTCGTCAAGTATCAGTAGCCTTGAGATCCAGGTTAACCGCAAAGATTTAAATAGAATATCTGGATCAGGGGCTCGCAGTCCCCCATTTATATAGTCTTGACACATAATATTTCTCTTGACCTTGTCTGGTTTCTTGTTCCAAATAAAACTAAAAATAGACTTCTTAATTCTGGAAGTGTCATTGGGGCTGATGTCGAGCATGGATGCTGAATAAACAATTTGTGAAATTCCCAGGGTTTTGGTAATAAGGCACTTACCGAAGAGGGACAGTTTGCGCCCTCTCCATAAATCTAGTTTGATGTTCAGATTATCAATTTTTCTAGCCACATTTTTCTTATCGTTGTCTTGCTCATTGTAAGAAGTAAAAATTCCAAGAGCTCGCACGGGCTCATTCGTCCAATTTAGTCCTAAGGGTTTGCCTACCTTATGTCTCCACGATCCAAGCCAAATTGCTTTGGTTTTTCCTAAATTGAGTTTAAGTCCAGATATGTTTCCAAACAACCGGAGTATTCCAATTGCGTTAGTAATTGAATCAACATTCTTTAGAAATAGAGACGTATCATCCGCAAACTGGCTTATCTTGTGCTCTATATTAAAAAGTGTAATGCCTTCAATATTCCTCTCCAGTCTTACCCTTGCTGCAAGAATCTCGGCTCCCAAAATAAACAAGTAGGGAGAGAGGGGGCAACCTTGTCTAACACCTCTTGATAATTTGAAATAATTTGTTGTAAATCCATAATGAAGAACAGAGCTCTCAGTGTTATTATAAAATGTCTTCACCCATTGCTTAATATTACTTCCAAAATTAAATAGATCTAGAGTGTTTTGGATAAAGCCCCATTCCACAGTGTCAAACGCTTTCCTAAAGTCTAACAAGAGTAAAATTCCAGGGATGTCTTGAGCTTTGGTCTGTTCTAGAATATCGGTTATCAAACGAATATTTTCTCCTATGTAGCGCCCTTTAATAAAGCCTGTCTGATTGGAGTGAATGATTAGTGGGAGTACCTTTTCTATTCTAGTAGCGATGGCTTTGGATGCAATTTTATAATCAACATTAAGAAGCGTGATCGGTCGCCAGTTTGCTAAATCTTTTAAATTTGCATCTTCTTTGGGGATAAGTGAAATCACCCCTCTGCGTTGAGAAATACTTAATTCATTTTCGTCGTATGAGGCATTAATACTGTCAAGGAATTCTTGGCCCAGTAGTTCAAAGAAAAATTGATAGAATTCGACAGAAAAACCGTCTTCCCCGGGTGACTTTCCACACCGGAGACACATCAAGGCTCTTCTACATTCTTCTAATGTTAATTTTCCTTCGAGGAGATCCTTTTGGTCCCCCGATAATTTTGGTAGTTTAGAACTTAAGTTCTCAGTAAAATCTTGGAAGAGAGAAGTTGAGTCCTCTCCCAAGTCTGTTTTATAGAGATTTTCGTAAAAACCCCTTATTTCTTCGAGGATATCGTCATCATTGGAGATTGTTACTCCTCCTTCCACGGTAAGTTCAGTTATTGTTTTCTTATTGTAATTTCTACGTTCCATATTAAAGAAATATTTTGTTGGTTTCTCTCCGTGTTCTATCCACCTTTTTTTTTTTATTTTTTTATTTTTTTTTTTTTATTTATTTTTTTTTTTATTCGATTTCACATCACTTACAAGAAACGATACAGTTACTTACGTTACGTACAGTACAACTTCTTGAATTACTAATGATACGGATATTTACATTACTTACAGTACACTAAGTGACATTACTTACGATACAGCTATTACCATTTCTTACAGTAACGTATGATATATACAAGTCTACAACGTCATTAACTAAGTACATCGACAGCTGCGTCCACATTTACATAATTGTTCTCATACAAACAGCTTACATAACTTAGTACTTCCAATTTAGCGAAGAATATTTCAGTGCAAAACGTAAACGTTAAAATGACTGAAAGACAAAATATTTATCCTGCATACTTATATTAATGGTACATGTAAGAGTAATAGTAAAGTTACAGAAAGCAATTTGCCCATTTCGATTGTAGAAATTTTATATTATTGCCTTTTCGTGCAATATATGCTTCTGTTTCATACTTGAGTTCAATTTTAGCCTTAAATCCAACGATATTTGGCAAAGTTTGGTTTCTTCTACAGTCCCACAAGTAAATCTTTGCAATCAGTAAAAAGTAGTTTAGTAAGGGGCATGGTCTTGTTATGACGCCCACTATGATATCCTCTAATGCTAGATGAATTTGCTCATCTTTTACCACTGACCAGTACCATTCAAAATCCTTCCAAAATGCTATCGAGAAGGGACAGTGGTACAACAAATGGGTTAAAGTTTCTGATGCGCTTTTACAAAAGGTACAATCTTTGTGTGAAATAAAACCAATTTTGTAGAGCTTCTCATTTGTATAAAGGATTCTATTAAGTACCTTATACTGAAAAGCTCTGACGTAAGGTTCAAGAGCAACTATATGTGGGAGTGAAAAGGCTTGTTGCAGTTGCTTTTCTGATAGGTTGAAATCCCTATGAAGAATGGTGATTGCATTAGGTAGTTTGGCTTTTTTGCTAATAAGTAGTAAATAATAATCCCTTGACTTTTTTTTGTTCACACAAAATACCTCGTCACCATTGCCTGTGGAGAAAGATGGAATAGTAGAAGACGGAGATGTACTTGTGTTATTGTCCTTCAGGTGTTCTATCCACCTTATTTTTGATCGAAGGATAACACCGTCTGCCTTCTCCTCGTAGATACGGCGTAATTCAGTTTTAAGACGCTCGTATTCTTGTTGTTCAGCGTCGGTGGCGTCGTCCGGGTTGCCTTCTATTTTATTTTCCAGTGACTCTATTCGTGATTCCAACTGTTTTTCGAGAGTTCTTACATTCCTAGCTTTATTCTTGGCATACGGGATAGTCAAACTTCGGATCTCCATTTTAATCATTTCCCATTTCAGTTTTAGATTAGTCAAATATGCATATTTCCTGCATATTATTGGATAATTTGTTGTGATCAAATTAACAAAGGTATCGTCGTTCAGTAAAGAATTATTGAATTTCCATAGACCGGGGCCCTTTTTCTTGTTTTCAAATTTCAAGAAAAGTCTGATGGCCTTGTGATCGGGTGCAATTGCAGTTTTAATATCAGCTGTTTTAGTACTAGAAATTAGAGGTTTGGAAATGAGAAAGAAATCTATTCTTGATTTCATTTTAAGTGCACTGGATTCGTAAGTAAAACCCCTTTTGCTAGGGTTCTTAATTCTTAGAATATCAACAAGATTTAGTTCATCCATAAACGCCGCAAGCAGATCTCTATAAACACTAGGTTTCCATTGAATGCCACCTTTCTTATCAACAGCCTCGAGAGTGACATTCCAGTCACCCACTGAAATTAGATTACTAATGTCAGCGTTCGAGATTAATATTTCAGTCAAGTTTTCAACAAATGCCTTTTGAAGAGCAGTGTTGTTTGGTGCGTAAATGTTGCATAATGAAAATTTGAAAGTGTTAAAGTAGGCGTTAATTAACACGATTCTGCCATCTTCATCCTCCCAGGAGTTTTCTAGGGTAATTTCAAACAATGGATTCATGAGGATGGCGACGCCTTTTTGATGATTAGAACCGTGAGAAAAAAAAATTTTGCCACACCATTCTGTTTTCCAAATTAATTTCATTATTGATTAATTATTAACTAATTAAACCATGACTTAAATATAAGTTTTAATTATTTAATTAGTTAATTAATTAATCAATTGATGAATTGATTATTTCGAGGCGACCGGCCTGAAGAGCTGGCCACCCTAGCTGGCATGATTGGGAGCCCACAGGGTTCCCCTAAAACGGTTTCTTCTACCACAGCCTTGTGTCCTGAAGATATGATTCAGAGTTAAACTTGCTATAGTCTCTGAAGTAAAATTGACCATTTTGTTTTTTTAGTGATGTTTCAACTGTGCAGAAAATTGGTAAAATGATCAGGGATATCAACAGCTATAACCCCAGAGATCAACCTGTTAACTATATAGGTATAGATATGATCAATTAGGGTTGCAGTGTGACTAGTGATTCTAATAGGTTTTGTTATCACTGGAATAAAGCATGTCAAGGTATCTACCTGTTTGCAGGTGTGTATGATATTTTAAAAGATCAATATTTATATCGTTTGAGGAATTGTTTGAGGAATTCGACAAGTATCATTGTAAATTCATCCAGATTTTCAGATTGTTGCTTATAAATGCAGCCAATCATAATATTCTTATTATTACAAGGGTCAATTTCAACCCAACAAGATTCAACTAATGGAAGATCGAGTATTTCTCTATTTCCCGAAGATACCATGACTATAGTTTCTACTTGTCTAAATCTTGAATCGCATGGTAAAACTTCTCTTTAAAGGTCCTCTATCAGCACGTCACATGGAAGGGTTTAGTTGTGGCTAGAGAGGCCGAGAAATTAGCAACTGGCTGAGAGTGAAGTGGCTGAGCGGGAATAGTGTGGTGTTGGGGCGACGTCTTCCCTCCTCTCTCTTTTGTCCTCTCTCGTCTTCCCGCTTTTTCTTTCCCCGTCGACTAGAGATCCTCCTCACAGGCTTCTCTCAAGATGGCGTAAAGCCATGAAAACCCGTTCTGTATCTACACAGAAAATAACACTTTGGAGGGCGAGGAGAGGAGGCTAAAATCACACGCGAATGTAATACGTACACAAATACAAAAAGAATTTCACCTTTCTCTCAATGTCATTAGTCTGAGAGATACCGCAATCTTTATTATAAACTTTAAAAAAAGCACACCTGGTGTAACAGGAAGTGTATAACAACACTAGCCCGACAATGTTTACAAAAATATACATGTCAACGGGCTTTTCTTCCTTCACCACAAAGTTTAATATAACACTATTGTCACCGACGGTCTGCGATTATGATGTCTTGAGTTTGAAAAATTGACGAGTGACTTCATACACAACATCACAGTGGGAAGTGTATAACAACACTAGCCCGACAATGTTTATAAAAATATACATGTCAACGTGCTTTTCTTCCTTCACCACAAAGTTTAATATAACATTACGGTCACCGACGGTCTGTGATTGTGATGCCTTGAGTTTGAAAAATTGACGAGTGACTTCAAACTCAACATCACAGTGTTTTGACTTATCACACACAAATCTCCGTCAGTTCTTGATGACAAACCCACATTCTTGGGGAGACGACTGTGGCTCGTTGCTAGCTCGACTTGGGAGAATTTCCCTCGACTTTAACCATGTTATTCGTGGACGATTCATCCAGGACTAGAGTCTGAACTTGGCGGTAATATCGGATCTCTTTCCTGTCGAACATGTCCAGACTCCTGGCGGACAAGCATCATCAGAGACCTGGGACGGGTTAACCTTGGCTACAAGACCGTCATCTTGTTGGGATGTTTTGAGTGCTGCCTTTAGCATCTGCTTCAACATTCGTTTCTTTTTATGAACCCACATTCCTGGGGGACATCTTTCTGGGTCTTCTTTGTCTGTTAATTGTTCAGTTTCTTCAAGTTCGTCTCGTGTCCAAATTCCCGGATGATAAGATTTCCCAGCACGTCGTTGCACCCTCTGTGATCGCTTACCGGTTGAACAGGTCCAGACCCCAGGCGGACAAGCTTTGGAGACCTGGGACAGTTTCAACTTTTCAGTGATGACACCACAACAGGCTGAATGGATGTAAAAGGCACAGAAAATGAGGCAAATGAGTGAAAAGTACATTCTCGAGCTTAGAATTGAAAGGTCGATGTATCAACTGTCTTCTGGTATTGCTCTTGTTCTAGTTTGGCTGTCTGCCGAATGAGATGAGTGAAGCTGGTCTGTACTCCTTTTATTGGCGATCCACAGCTGAGGAACGGCAACGTTTTATTAGCTCATTCATGGCGCGCGTACGCAATGAATGAAGTATTGTAACGTGCAGATGTGGACGACAGGTATGCGTAGACGGACGTTTACCCTAACCAGAAGTGCTTTTATGTCGATGTTCACATTGCGACATAAGCTATTATGTCGCTTGTGTGAACTAGGCCCTAAAGACGATTATGGGTAATCACTTGATTATGAGTAACAGTCCATAAAATAGATATCTCGTCACAGTTAACTGAACGCATTAACATTTTTACGCGATTTTCTGGCCGTATTAACGGGGTGGAAATGGGAAATTATTACATTTAGCAAAGATAACATCCTAATCAACAGCACTGATTTCCAAAGGCTCTAACAAAATTTTAATAGCGCTGACTTCTAAGCAATTTCATTTTATTAATATTTGGTGCCGTAAGCACTTACCTTAAAACGATTTCAAGACTTATTTTAGTGATCGTTAATGAAACTTTTAAGTGATTCTAAATTTAGCGAGTAGCAGTTTATAAATTAAGTAATTGTTTTTATGAAATCACAAGTGTGGCCGCTAAAAATAGATACTCACACCGCCGCGTGTGGGAAAGTTTGGTTAAATTGCAAGAAAGGTTTTTTTGGGGTAATTCTGTGGCTTCGAGCAAGTGTGAAAAGAGTCCAAAAGATTTTTTTTCAAAAACCCACGGCATAGTAAAGACTATCAATTTGTTTTAAAGGATTGCTCTATCGGCCGAACTGTCGCAAGAATAGCTATCAAAGCTAGAGACTCATCCCAAAGCAAGATACTGGGCTGGCCTTCAAAAGAAGTAACTTTTGTAAGCTTATGATACTAGGGTGTTATGATGGAGCTGAACATTCTAAGGATTTGAATGTATCTGTCATTTGTTTTATAGCAAGAAAAGTAGCTGTTACAACATTGTTTATTCATAGAAACTTATTAGTTAAGAGTGTAAATGTATCAGATGAAAACATTCAATATGCTAAACTAAATTTAAAGGCGTTTCTGTTTTGAATTGTAATCACTAGTAATAAAAAAGTGGCTTTTAATCAGCCTTCTTGGAAAACTCTCTGTTAACATTTGTAATAAGATAATTTGATATGGTGGTATGTTTCCTGGAAAGATCAAACTTGTTTGTCGGTAGAAAGCCGCCAGCAGTAATCTGACAGTGTACGCCATACAACAAATCCAAAAAGCTTTGAAATTACTTGTATAATTTAATTTCATTATTGAATTAATTATTAACGAATTAAACCATGACTTAATTATAACTTTTAATTAATTAATTAATTAATTGATGAATTAATTATTTTGAGGCGACCGGCCTGAAGAGCTGGCCACCCTAGCTGGCATGATTGGGAGCCCACAGGGTTCCCCGAAAAGTTTCTTCTTCCACAGCCTTGTATCCTGAAGATATGATTCAGAGTTAAACTTGCTATAGTCTCTGAAGTAAAATTGCCCATTTTGTTTTTTTAATGATGCTTCAACTGTGCAGAAAATTGGTAAAATGATCAAGGATATCAACAGCTATAACCCCAGAGATCAACCTGTTAACTATATAGGTATAGATATGATCAATTAGGGTTGCAGTGTGACTAGTGATTCTAATAGGTTTTGTTATCACTGGAATAAAGCATGTCAAGGTATCTACCTGTTTGCAGGTGTGTATGATATTTTAAAAAGATCAATATTTATATTGTTTGAGCAATTGTTTGAGGAATTCGACAAGTATCATTGTAAATTCATCCAGATTTGCAGATTGGTGCTAATAAATGCAGCCAATCATAATATTCTTATTATTACAAGGGTCAATTTCAACCCAACAAGATTCAACTAATGGAAGATCGAGTATTTCTCTATTTCCCGAAGATACCATGACTATAGTTTCTACTTGTCTAAATCTTGAATCGCATGGTAAAACCTCTCTTTAAAGGTCCTCTATCAGCACGTCACATGGAAGGGTTTAGCTGTGGCTAGAGAGGCCGTGAACTGAGCAGCTGGCTGAGAGTGAAGTGGCTGAGCGGGAATAGTAAGCTGTTGGGGCGACGTCTTCCCTCCTCTCTCGTCTTCCCGCTTTTTCTTTCCCCCTCGACTAGAGATCCTGCTCACAGGCTTCTCTCAAGATGGCGTAGAGCCGTGAAAACCCGTTCTGTATCTGCACAGAAAATAATACTTTGGAGGGCGAGGAGAGGAGGCTAAGGTCACACGCTAATGTAATACGTACACAGATACAAAGAAAATTTCACCTTTCTCTCAATGTCATTCGTCAGAGAGATAACGCAATCTTTATTATAAACTTTAAAAAAAAGCACACCTGGTGTAACAGGAAGTGTATAACAACACTAGCCCGACAATGTTTATAAAAATATACATGTCAACGTGCTTTTCTTCTTTCACCACAAAGTTTAATATAACATTACGGTCACCGACGGTCTGTGATTGTGATGCCTTGAGTTTGAAAAATTGACGAGTGACTTCATACTCAACATCACAGTGTTCTTGACTTATCACACACAAATCTTCGTCAGTTCTTGATGACAAACCCACATTCCTGGGGAGACGACTGTGGCTCGTTGCTAGCTCGACTTGGGAGAATTTTCCTAGGTTTTAACCATGTTATTCGAGGACGATTCATCCAGGACTAGAGCCTGAACTTGGCGGTAATCTCGGATCTTTTTCCTGTCGAACATGTCCAGACTCCTGGCGGACAAGCATCATCAGAGACCTGGGACCGCTTGACCTTGGCTACAAGACCGTCATCTTGTTGGGATGTTTTGAGTGCTGCCTTTAGCATCTGCTTCAACATTCGTTTCTTTTTATGAACCCACATTCCTGGGGGACATCTTTCAGGATCTTCTTTGTCTGTTAATTGTTCAGTTTCTTCAAGTTCGTGTCGTGTCCAAATTCCCGGATGATAAGATTTCAAAGCACCTCGTTGCACCCTCTGAGAAATATCCTCCACTTTGACAATCTCTGATCGCTTACCGGTTGAACAGGTCCAGACCCCAGGCGGACAAGCTTTGGAGACCTGGGACAGTTTCAACTTTTCAGTGATGACACCACAACAGGCTGAATGGATGTAAAAGGCACAGAAAATGAGGCAAATGAGTGAAAAGTACATTCTCGAGCTTAGAATTCAAAGGTCGATTTATCAACTGTTTTCTGGTATTGCTCTTGTTCTATTTGGCTGTCTGCCGAATGAGATGAGTGAAGCTGGTCTGTACTCTTTTTATTGGCGACCCACGGCTGAAGAACGGCAACGTTTTATTAGCTCATTCATGGCGCGTGTACGCAATGAATAAGGTATTGTAATGTGCAGATGTGGACGAAAGCTTTGCGTAGACGGAAGTTTACCCTAACCAGAAGTGGTTTTATGTCGATGTTGACATTGCGACATAAGCTATTATGTCGCTTGTGTAAACTAGGCCTTAAAGACGATTATGAGTAACGGTCCATAAAATAGATATCTCGCCACAGTTAGCTGAACGCATCAAACTTTTTAAGCGATTTTCTGGCCGTATTAACAGGGTGGAGATGGGAAATTATTACATTTACCAAAGATAACATCCCAATCAACAGCAGTGATGTCTTAAGGCTCTAACAAAAGTTTAATAGCGGTGACTTCTTAGCAATTTCATTTTACCAATATTTGGTGCCGTAAGCACTTAACTTAAAACGATTTCAAGACTTATTTTAGTGTTCGTTAATGACACTTTTAAGTGATTCTAAATTTAGCGAGTAGGGGTTTATAAATTAAGTAATTTTTTTTATGAAATCGCCAGTGTGGCCACTAAAAATAGCAACTCACACCGCCGCGTGTTGGAAAGTTTGGTTAAATTGCAAGAACCTTTTTTTGGGGTAATGCTGTGGCTTCGTGCAAGTGTGAATAAAAGTCCAAAAGATTTTTTTTCAAAAACCCACGGCAGAGTAAAGACTATCAATTTGTTTTAAAGGATTGCTCTATCGGCCGAACTGTCGCAAGAATAGCTATCAAAGCTAGAGACTCATCCCAAAGCAAGATACTGGGCGGGCCTTCAAAAGATGTAACTTTTGTAAGCTTATGATACTGGCATATTGTAAAACATGGAGTGGAGTGGAGTGGAGTGGATTTGTAAAACATGGAGTGGATTTGTAAAACATGGATTTGTAAAAGGTGGATTTGTAAAAGGTGGATTTGTAAAACATGGATTTGTAAAAGGTGGATTTGTAAAAGGTGGATTTGTAAAACATGGATTTGTAAAACATGGATTTGTAAAAGGTGGATTTGCAAAACATGATAATTTGAAATTAAAGCGCGCGACGAGAAAGGTACGGATTTTTTTTTCGCGCAGATCAGATCGAAAACCGTACAGGGGACAATAAGCGGTAAGAACGTAACAGTATTGAAAGAAAACCGGATGTTATCCAAAAGGTGGATTTGTAAAAAATAATTATAAAACAAAGATAAAACAATAAACGTTATTTTGTTTGCAGATCCTTCTAGCAAACAATATCAATGGTATTCATTTTAAATAATTTACTCTTTACTTTTACATACATTCCAAACAATTCATTCTTTACTTTTACTATTAATTCACTTAACATTAACTGTAAGGAAGGCATACAAAGAAATAATACCTCCATATCTTATCACAACGTATTGTAACACTTCTTGGTCAGAAACGGATGAATTCGAATCAATAAACTGAATTGCTTGAGCCGGTGCTACACTTCTGTTCCACAATGTTTTTTTTGAACGAAATACTGTAAATTTCTCAAACATTAGTTCAACAACAACAACAAAAACGACAAAGAAATATGGGTGCTACACGCTTTAACACTGCTGTTTGTGATGCTCCCCTGACTCGACAGGTGATAGAAAAAAAGATTCCCGTTATACTCTTCAGCTATGGACAAACAAAGACGGGAAATGCAAAATTTGCGCGATTTTCATAGAAACATTACATTATGCAAGATTTTATAAGTCAAAGGTTAAACATTCACCCCAGCGCTTCCCCAGCGCAGAAATGGCTTCTTTTTCATGCGGACCTCTCAGGAAAACACCTAGTTTTGTAATTGGTCAATTTCGATCCAAGCTAATAACTGGGTTTAGTTTATAAAGCGAATCTCAAGCAAATAGTTAATTAGTTTCAACCTTAATCTTTGGAAGATCTTGACGTTATTGTTTCTTCTATTATTGTGCGTCCTGATTTTCGCTAGTTTTCAGTGTAACGCCATTCAAAATAGATAAAAAAAGAAATCAAAACTTTTTAGTCGCTTGCACAACTTCTTGTTATTATATTGAAGGATAACATCCGGTTTTCTTTCAATACTGTTACGTTCTTGCCGCTTATTGTCCCCTACACGGTTTTCGAAAAAATCCGTACTTTTCTCCTCGCGCGCTTTAATTTCAAATTATCATGTTTTACAAATCCACCTTTTACAAATCCATGTTTTACAAATCCACCTTTTACAAATCCACCTTTTACAAATCCATGTTTTACAAATCCACCTTTTACAAATCCATGTTTTACAAATCCACTCCATGTTTTACAAATCCACTCCACTCCATGTTTTACAATATGCCTATGATACTAGGGTGTTATGATGGAGCTGAACATTCCAAGGATTGGAATGTATCTATCATTTGTTTTATAGCAAGAAAAGTAGCTGTTACAACATTGTGTGAGAGAGTTTTTACCAACCCCACCCGTGTTAGTGTAATATTCGCGAGCAATACCAAATATGGAACGAACACGTGCGAGGATAAGGTGACAATTTTTAGGACGTGACTAGAATTTTAGCAGTGTGAGAGTTTTCGAGAGTTTGCCGAGAACGGCTGTTTTGTAAGTTGGAAAATAAAGCGGACGAGACGGACAAAACAGAGAGTTTTATTAAGTTCGTTGGGTGAGTTAAGTGTACCGTCAAAAGTACGGTTGATTTTTGGTGCCGGGACCAGGATACGCTGTGGAAATTCTGGAAATTACTTCGCAGGGAGTCAGAAGCGAATCGATCGTGAGTCAAAACAAACATGAGCGACGGCGAGGAAGCGAGCGAAGATGAGCAACGTCTTGTGAAAGAGATCGACAAAGAAATCAATAACTCAAGTATTTCTTGGAGGAGACAGAAGAACTGACCGAGATTAAGGATTATACTGAAATGGAGATCGTCAACAAACGAGCAGGGAACATAATCACAAACTTGTCGGATCTTGTTTCACGAACTGAAGAGTAAAAAACTGAGCGAGGATTGTCACCACGGTCTGTGAGACAGTGGAAGAAAAATATCAAATCGAATTATGCTGCATTGGTCAACGACAACGAGAGACTGCGAAAGTGTCTGGATGATAGAGAAGAGGAAATTACGCGAAGGAAAGAAGATTTGAAACGGAACCAACAGATAGAAGACGAGAAGCGATTATACGAATTACGCGAAAGACAACAGCAGCACGAGCGAGAGTGGTGGAAGGAAATTACGGGTGGCGGAGAAGAAATTAGAAATGAAGAAAACCGCCGTTTCCAGCTCTACAAAGTTACCGAAATTGAAGATAACACCATTCAAAGGAACTGCCGGTGACTGGGTAAGGTTTGAAAAACATGTTTCTTTCCCAAGTTGATGCCAAGTCAATTTCTGACGAAGAGAAATTCGGGTATCTTCTCGAATCCGTTGGCCCGAAGGTGAGAGACCGAATAGCAAACCTAAAGCCTGGAACAGTTGGTTACAAAACGGCGTGGGATCGGTTGAAGAAAGAATACGGGCAAACAACGGTCGTCGTGAATGCGCACATGGATGAAATCATTAATTTATTCCCAGTCAAAGGATCGAATTACTTCAGGGTTCAAGAATTTTACGAGAAACTTAGCAGGAACTATGACGCTCTTCAGACCCTAGAGGAAGGTCAAAAATTACAAGGGTTTGTGATGACTACGCTCAACAAATTGCCTCACGTCAAACCTGATCTGGTAAGAGTGGACGAGAACTGGGAGGAGTGGTCCATGGTTTGATCGATGCTCTGCAGATGTGGCTTAGGAGAAATCACGTCGAAAACAGCAAATGCGAGAAGCACCTGTTCACGGAGAATGGAAACAAGCCGACGCCATATTGCCTTTTTTTGTCGTAAGCAAGATCACTGGAGTGTGAATTGTACCGTAGTAACAGCATTGGCGGACAGGAAGAAGTTCTTCGTAGATCGCAATTTGTGTTTTAATTGTGGGCGTTGAAACCACAGAGCAGACCAGTGCCGTAGGCGTGGTTGCGTGAAGTGTAAATACAGGCATCATACAAGCATATGCGATAGACAGGAGAGGGAAAACAACAGCAGTATCACTGACAGGATACACCAATTATGCAGAAGAGAAAGTATTACCAGCAATTATTCCCGTCAGCATTGAAGGGCAAGTTCTTTGGGCTTACCTGGATACGGGATCTGGACGCAATTTCATCTCACGCGAAGCAGTCAAGTTGCTAAAGTTAAAGCCCACAGGTCACGAGACGCGCGAAATCTTGACTGTCAACGGAACCAAAGTCCAGTCCATGCCAATCTTTGATGCCCACACCAAATCCCTGGACGGAAAATCATGCGAAGAAGTTGAATTCACTGGCTCGAAGTTAGCTGATTTTACCACTGTGAGAAGGCCACACATGAACCAGATGAAATGGAAGTACCAGCATACCCAGGATAAGAGGTTCTACATGACATCTTCTGGAGAGCACCAAATACATCTCATTCTTGGAGACGGTATTTACAGCAGAATAAGGACGGAGAGAGTGTTCAAAGGGAAGCCAGGAGAGCCGCTAGTAGAGGAGACAACGTTCGGATGGGTGGTTCATGGTGGAGATGAATATGGGAGTGGCAGCACCTGCATGTACCTGAGAGAGGTCAGTGACTATGGGAAACTGTAAAGCTTGGATGTACTGGGAGTGGAGGACCGGGGTGAAAATGATCAGTTGGATTTTCTGCGCGAGTTCAAAGAGAGCGTTGTGAGAAGAGAGGACGGAAGGTATGAGGTCGGTTTTCCTTGGATTCCTGGAACTTCATTACCAAACACAAATGAAACACTTAGCAGAAAGCGTCTTGAGAATGTGGAGAGAAAACTGTCAAGAAATGAGAGGCTGAAAGAGGAATACAATGGCATCATCGAAGAGCAGCTCAGAGCGGGAGTAATAGAGGAAGCGCCTCCGAATCCCTCGGGAGAGAGAGTATTCTACATGCCACACATACCAGTTGTAAGCTAACTGCAGTCACCACAAAGGTTCGCATGGTGTTTGACGCGAGTGCCAGCCCCCCCCCCCTTGGCTAACAGCATTAATGACTGTATGTTTACTGCCCCCCCCCCCCCCCCATTACAACCGCTTCTCTGGGACATAATGGTTAGAGCACGAATGTCCGCAAATCTACTTCTTGGAGACATCGAGAAGGCATTTCTGCAAATAAGTGTGAAAGGGGAAGACAGAGATTCATTCAGATTCCTGTTCAATGTCAGAGGAGTAGAGAAGCATCTAAGATTTACGCGAGTACCTTTTGGAGTTGAAGCAAGTCCTTTATTACTGGGAGCGACTCTGCAACATCACTTTGAACAGCAAGGGCCAGAGTTTGAAGACACAGTGACAGCACTTAAGGAGAACACTTATGTTGACAATCTAATGCAAACGGGAGGAGATCATGGGAAGCTTGTACAATTCAAAGAAGAAAGCACTGTCATACTCAAGTCTGCTAAGTTCCCAGTACACAAGTGGGAATCTAATGTGAAGTCTCTCGAGAGTGAAAGTATGCCAAATCCAAGCAAGATTCTTGGACATACTTGGAATAAAGATGATGACACACTGGAGCTGTCTCTAAAGCCCTTTCCACAAGAACAGCCAGTGACTAAACGCAGTATCCTCAGTTACTTAGGAACTGTGTATGATCCACTCGGGATTATTTTACCCACTATGGCAGAAGGAAAGCACATCTATCGGGAAGCCTGTGATGAGAAGAAGAGTTGGAACGCAGAAGTCTCCACTCATTTGAGAGGCCAGTGGCTTAGGTGGACAAAACAACTCAGAGAGGTGAGAGTGCCTAGAAGGATTGCTACATTCACTGAGAGGTAGAAGAGGTACATTTACACCTTTTCGCAGATGCGAGCGCTCTAGCATGCTGTGCAGTGGCTGTTGCAATTGTAGATCATGAGGGAGGCGTAGCCAAAGGGCTTCTTACATCAAAGTCTAGGATATCAAAGCGAAATACTTCGATAGCCAGACTGGAGCTTGTCATATGGCAGCAAACATGGCGAAGAATCTTTGCACTGCTCTCCAGCGGTGGCCCATCAAGTCTGTAACCATTTGGATGGACAGCATGGTAGCATTGTATTGGATAACCAATCCCGGGAGGGGATGGAAAGTGTTTGTGGTTGTGGCTAACAGAGTGAAGAAGATAGCAGAAACCACAGGTCCGATCGATGTCACTTGGAAGTACTGCCCGTCAGATTTGAATCAAGCGGACCTTGGAAGTAGAGGAGCAACCATTACGTACATGGAAAGAGGAAATTGGTTTACTGGTCCAGATTGGCTCTTATAGATGAAAGGCAGTGGCCACGGCAGCCAAGGCTGAACAGCACTGAAGTCACAGATAAAGAGAGTAAAGCCATCCAAGAGGCGGTTCTTCGCACACAAGAGAGCAAGCTTGATGAGTGGGATGCATTGCTGGAGAGGAGTACCTTCTGGCGGACACTGAGAGTAACAGCATGGGTACTGAGATTCATTAAAAACTGCAGAGCAAGAAGAAACAAGTTAAGGAAAACGTCGGGTCCGTTAGTAACTGAAGAAATCACCACTGCAAGGAACTACTGGGTGAAGAGAGTTCAGAAAGCAGACAAACCATGCCTACAGTCCCCGGGATGGAACCTGAAAAAAGATGAGCACACCGGTGTTCTCAAGTGTGAAGGCAGAATTAAAGGATACAGGCCGACTTACCTTCCTGGAGGACCACTTGCTGAGAAGCTTATCGTTCACACACACAATCAAATTATGCATCTTGGTACCGCAAACACGATGGCGAGTGTGAGAGAGAACTGGTCGATACCGAAGTTGAGAGCTAAAGTCAAGAAGGTGATTAAGAACTGCAATGTTTGCAAAGTGTTCTCTACCATGTCGTACGGAGTGCCGTCGACAAGCGCCTTGCCAGAATACAGAACAGAGGGGAGCAGGCCATTTGAGGTGACCGGAGTGGACTTTGCCGGACCCTTTAGATATAAGGTTGGCAAGAAAGAAGAAGGAAAGTGTTATGTTATTATTTTCACTTGTGCCAGCTCCAGAGCAGTCCATTTAGAAGTCACAAGAACCCAAACAGCAGACGAATTCAAAAGGAAGCTTAATGCGAAGAATTGCGGAACAGTTGCATTCAGAAAACGATTGAGTAAAAATTGTAGATTCTCAATTTTTAGGGGAGTTGTGTGAGAGAGTTTTCACCAACCCCACCCGTGTTAGTGTAATTATCGCGAGCAATACCAAATATGGAACGAACACGTGCGAGGATAAGGTGACAATTTTTTGGACGTGACTAGAATTTTAGCAGTGTGAGAGTTTTCGAGAGTTTGCCGAGAACGGCTGTTTTGTAAGTTGGAAAAAAAAGCGGACGAGACGGACAAAACAGAGAGTTTTATTAAGTTCGTTGGGTGAGTTAAGTGTACCGTCAAAAGTACGGTTCAATTGTTTATTCATAGAAACTTGTTAGTTAAGAATGTAAATTATCAGATGAAAAAGCATTCAATATGCTAAACTAAATTTAAAGGCGTTTCTGTTTTGAATTGTAATCACTAGTAATAAAAAAGTGGCTTTTAATCAGCTTTCTTGGAAAACTCTCTGTTAACATTTGTAATAACATAATTTGATATGGTGGTATGTTTACTGAAAAGATCAACCTTGATGGTCGGTAGAAAGCCGCCAGGAGTAATCTGACAGTGTATGCCATACAACAAATCCAAAAAGCTTTGAAATTTCTTGTACAATTTAATGTCATCATTGAATTAATTATTAACTAATTAAACCATGACTTAAATATATAAAAAGCATCTCCTTAATTAGGCAATCAAATTTGTTAGTACGTTTGGTAAGCACCTGACATTGTTCTGAAACACAAGGTGGTACGTTCGAGTTATGTTCGCTAAAATAATGTTTACAAATTGACGATGATTTTTGTTTGTGTCCATCAACGCGTTCGTGGAAGTGGCCGCGAGTGTAACCAACATATCCTGCATCGCACAGGTTACATTCAAATTTATAAACTACACATTGTTGGTTGACAGTGGCTGGCTTGACTTCTCGAAATTTAAGGTCTTCGTTGAGTTTACTGCTGATGAACACGGGCTGAATGGTGGTCTTGATTTTTGAGATGAGGTCTGTGAGACGTTTTTTCACTACATTAGCAGAGACCTGATCTTTAAATGGTATGATAACTCGGACCAGGGATGTAGTCGTGTCGGTTGATGGAATTCATCCAGATTTGCGAGTTGGTGCTTATAAATGCAGCCAATCATAACATTCGTATTATTACAAGGGTCAATTTCAACCCAACAAGATTCAACTAATGGAAGATCGATTATTTCTCCATTTCACGAGGATACCATGACTATAGTTTCTACTTGTCTAAATTCAGATTCAAATTTTTAGTCAGATTTTCAGATTTTTAAATCTTTAATCGCATGGTAAAACCTCTCTTTAAAGGTCCTCTATCAGCACGTCACATGGAAGGGTTTAGCTGTGGCTAGAGAGGCCGAGAACTGAGCAACTGGCTGAGAGTGAAGTGGCTGAGCGGGGATAGTGTGGTGTTGGGGCGACGTCTTCCCTCCTCCCTCTTTTCTCCTCTCTCGTCTTCCCGCTTTTTCTTTCCCCCTCGACTAGTGATCCTGCTCACAGGCTTCTCTCAAGATGGCGTAGTCCGTGAAAACCCGTTCTGTATCTTCACAGAAAATAACACTTTGGAGGGCGAGGAGAGAAGGCTGAAGTCACACGCTAATGTAATACGTACACAAATATAAAAAGAATTTCACCTTTCTCTCAATGTCATTGGTCTGAGAGATACCGCAATCTTTATTATAAACTTTAAAAAAAGCACACCTGGTGTAACAGGAAGTGTATAACAACACTAGCCCGACAATGTTTATAAAAATATACATGTCAACGTGCTTTTCTTCCTTCACCACAAAGTTTAATATCACATTACTGTCACCGACGGTCTGTGATTGTGATGTCTTGAGTTTGAAAAATTGACAAGTGACTTCATACTCAACATCACCGTGTTCTTGACTTATCACACACAAATCTTCGTCAGTTCTTGATGACAAACCCACATTCCTGGGGAGACGACTGTGTGGCTCGTTGCTAGCTCGACTTGGGAGAATTTCCCTCGGCTTTAACCATGTTATTCGAGGACGATTCATCCAGGACTAGAGCTTGAACTTGGCGGTAATCTCGGATATATTTCCTGTCGAACATGTCCAGACTCCTGGCGGACAAGCATCATCAGAGACCTGGGACGGCTTGACCTTGGCTTCAAGACCGCCATCTTGTTGAGATGTTTTGAGTGCTGCCTTTAGCATCTGCTTCAACATTTGTTTCTTTTTATGAACCCACTTTCCTGGGGGACATCTTTCTGGGTCTTCTTTGTGTGTTAATTGTTCAGTTTCTTCAAGTTCGTCTCGTGTCCAAATTCCCGGATGATAAGATTTCAGAGCATGTTGTTGCTCCCTCTGAGAAATGTCCTCCACTTTGACAATCTCTGATCGCTTACCGGTTGAACAGGTCCAGACCCCAGGCGGACAAGCTTCTAAGACCTGGGACAGTTTCAACTTTTCAGTGATGACACCACAACAGGCTGAATGGATGTAAAAGGCACAGAAAATGAGGCAAATGAGTGAAAAGTACATCCTCGAGCTGAGAATTGAAAGGTCGATTTATCAACTGTTTTCTGGTATCGCTCTTGTTCTAGTTTGGCTGTCTGCCGAATGAGATAAGTGAAGCTGGTCTGTACTCTTTTTATTGGCGATCCACAGCTGAGGAACGGCAACGTTTTATTAGGTATTGTAATGTGCAGATGTGGACGAAAGGTATGCGTAGACGGAAGTTTACCCCAACCAGAAGTGCTTTTATGTCGATGTTCACATTGCGACATAAGCTATTATGTCGCTTGTGTAAACTAGGCCTTAAAGACGATTATGGGTAATCACTTGATTATGAGTAACGGTCCATAAAATAGATATCTCGCCACAGTTAGCTGAACGCATCAAAATTTTTACGCGATTTTCTGGCCGTATTAACGGGGTGGAGATGGGAAATTATTACATTTACCAAAGATAACATCCCAATCAACAGCACTGATGTCCCAAGGCTCTAACAAAAGTTTAATAGCGATGACTTCTTAGCAATTTCATTTTATCAATATTTGGTGCCGTAAGCACTTAAATTAAAACGATTTCAAGACTTATTTTAGTGTTCGTTAATGACACTTTTAAGTGATTCTAAATTTAGCGAGTAGCGGTTTATAAATTAAGTAATTTTTCATGAAATCACAAGTGTGGCCGCTAAAAATAGCAACTCACACCGCCGCCTGTTGAAAGGTTAAATTGCAAGAAACCTTTTTGGGGGTAATTCTGTGGCTTCGTGCAAGTGTGAGAAAAAGTCCAAAAGATTTTTTTTCAAAAACCCACGGCATAGTAAAGACTATCAATTTGTTTTAAAGGATTGCTCTATCGGCCGAACTGTCGAAAGAATAGCTATCAAAGCTAGAGACTCATCCCAAATCAAGATACTGGGCTGGCCTTCAAAAGAACTAACTTTTGTAAGCTTATGATACTAGGGTGTTATGATGGAGCTGAACATTCCAAGGATTTGAATGTATCTATCATTTGTTTTACAGCAAGAAAAGTAGCTGTTACAACATTGTTTATTCATAGAAACTTATTAGTTAAGAGTGTAAATATATCAGATGAAAACATTCAATATGCTAAACTAAATTTAAAGGCGTTTCTGTTTTGAATTGTAATCACTAGTAATAAAAAAGTGGCTTTTAATCAGCCTTCTCGGAAAACTCTCTATTAACATTTTTAATAACATAATTTGATATGGTGGTATGTTTACTGGAAAGATCAACCTTGTCTGTCGGTAGAAAGCCGCCAGGAGTAATCTGACAGTGTACGCCATACAACAAATCCCAAAAGCTTTGAAATTACTTGTATAATTTAATTTCATTATTGAATTAATTATTAACTAATTAAACCATGACTTAATTATCAGTTTTAAATAATTGATTAATTAATTAGTAAAACAATTGATGAATTAATTATTTTGGGGCGACGAGCCTGGAGATCTGGGCACCCTAGCTGTCATGGTTGGGAGCTCACAGGGTTCCCTGAAAATTTTCTTCTACTACAGCCTTGTGTCCTGAAGATATGATTCAGAGTTAAACTTGCTATAGTCTCTGAAGTAAATTTGCCCATTTTGTTTTTTTTTATTGATGTTTTGACTGTGAAGAAAATTGGTAAAATTATCAGGGACATCAACAGCTATAACTCCAGAGATCAACCTGTTAACTATATCAGTATAGATATGCTCGATTAGGGTTGCACTGTGACTAGTGATTCTAGTAGGTTTTGTTCTCACTGGAATAAAGCATGTCAAGGTATCTACCTGTTTGCAGGTGTGAAAGATATTTAAAAGATCAATATTTATATTGTTTGAGCAATTGTTTGAGGAATTCGACAAGTATCATTGTAAATTCATCCAGATTTGCAGATTGGTGCTTATAAATGCAGCCAATCATAATATTCTTATTATTACAAGTGTCAATTTCAACCCAACAAGATTCAACTAATGGAAGATCGATTATTTCTCTATTTCACGAGGATACCATGACTATAGTTTCTACTTGTCTAAATCTTTAATCGCATGGTAAAACCTCTCTTTAAAGGTCGTCTATCAGCACGTCACATGGAAGGGTTTAGTTGTGGCTACAGAGGCCGAGAACTTAGCAGCTGACTGAGAGTGAAGTGGCTGAGTGGGAATAGTGTGGTGTTGGGGCGACGTCTTCCCTCCTCTCTCTTTTCTCCTCTCTAGTCTTCCCGCTTTTTCTTTCCCCCTCGACTAGAGATCCTGCTCACAGGCTTCTCTCAAGATGGCGTAGAGCCGTGAAAACCCGTTCTGTATCTGCACAGAAAATAATACTTTGGAGGGCGAGGAGAGGAGGCTAAAGTCACACGCTAATATAATACGTACACAAATGCAAAAACAATTTCACCTTTCTCTCAATGTCACTAGTCTGAGAGATACCGCAATCTTTATTATAAACTTTAAAAGAAGCACACCTGGTGTAACAGGAAGTGTATAACAACACTAGCCCGACAATGTTTATAAAAATATACATGTCAACGTGCTTTTCTTCCTTCACCACAAACTTTAATATCACATAATTGTCACTGACGGTCTGTGCTTTTCATGTCTTGAGTTTGAAAAATTGACCAGTGACTTCATACTCAACATCACAGTGTTCTTGACTTATCACACACAAATCTCCGTCAGTTCTTGATGACAAACCCACAATCCTGGGGACACGACTGTAAGGCTGGTTGCTAGCTCGACTTGGGAGAATTTCCCTCGGCTTTAACCAGGTTATCCGAGGACGATTCATCCAGGACTAGAGCCTGAACTTGGCGGTAATCTCGGATCTCTTTCCTGTCGAACATGTCCAGACTCCTGGCGGACAAGCATCATCAGAGACCTGGAACGGGTTGACCTTGGCTACGAGACCGCCATCTTGTGTTGATGTTTTGAGTGCTGCCTTTAGCATCTGCTTCAACATTCGTTTCTTTTTATGAACCCACTTTCCTTGGGGACATCTTTCTGGGTCTTCTTTGTCTGTTAATTGTTCAGTTTCTTCAAGTTCGTCTCGTGTCCAAATTCCCGGATGATAAGATTTCACAGCACGTCGTTGCACCCTCTGAGAAATGTCCTCCACTTTGACAATCTCCGATCGCTTACCGGTTGAACAGGTCCAGACCCCAGGCGGACAAGCTTCGGAGACCTGGGACAGTTTCAACTTTTCAGTGACGACACCACAACAGGCTGAATGGATGTAAAAGGCACAGAAATTGAGGCAAATGAGTGAAAAGTACATTCTCGAGCTTAGAATTGAAAGGTCGATGTATGAGATGAGTGAAGCTGGTCTGTACTCTTTTTATTGGCGATCCACAGCTGAGGAACGGCAATGTTTTATTAGCTCATTCATGGCGCGCGTACGCAATGAATGAGGTGTTGTAATTTGCAGATGTGGACGAAAGGTATGCGTAGACGAAAGTTTACTCTAACCAGAAGTGCTTTTATGTCGATGTTCACATTGCGACATAAGCTATTATGTCGCTTGTGTAAACTAGGCCTTAAAGACGATTATGGGTAATCACTTGATTAACAGTAACAGTCCATGAAATAGATATCTCGTCACAGTTAGCTGAACGTATCCAAATTTTTACGCGATTTTCTGGCCGTATTAACGGGTGGGAAATGGGAAATTATTACATTTACCAAAGATAACATCCCAATCAATAGCAATGATGTCCCAAGGCTCTAACAAAATTTTAATCACGGTAACTTCTTAGCAATTTCATTTTATCAATATTTGGTGCCGTAAGCACTTAACTTAAAACGATTTCAAGACTTATTTTAGTGATCGTTAATGAAACTTTTAAGTGATTCTTAATTTAGCGAGCAGCGGTTTATAAATTAAGTAATTTTTTTGCTATGAAATCACAAGTGTGCCCGCTAAACATAGCAACTCACACCGCCGCGTGTGGGAAAGTTTGGTTAAATTGCAAGAAAATCTTTTTTGGGGGTAACTCTGTGGCTTCGTGCAAGTGTGAAAAAAAGTCGAAAATATTTTTTTTCAAAATCCCACGGCATAGTAAAGACTATCAATTTGTTTTAAAGGATTGCTCTATCGGCCGATCTGTCGCAAGAATAGCTATCAAAGCTAGACACTCATCCCAAAGCAAGATACTGGCTGGGCTGGCCTTCAAAAGAACTAACTTTCGTAAGCTTATGATACTAGGGTGTTATGATGGAGCTGAACATTGCAAGGATTTGAATGTATCTATCATTTGTTTTATAGCAAGAAAAGTAGCTGTTACAACATTGTTTATTCATAGAAACTTATTAGTTAAGAGTGTAAATGTATCAGATGAAAACATTCAATATGCTAAACTAAATTCAAAGGCGTTTCTGTTTTGAATTGTGATCACTAGTAATAAAAAAGGGGCTTTTAATCAGCCTTCTTGGAAAACTCTCTGTTAACATTTGTAATAACATAATTTGATATGGTGGTATGTTTACTGGAAAGATCAACCTTGTTTGTCGGTAGAAAGCCGCCAGGAGTAATCTGACAGTGTACACCATACAACAAATCCAAAAAGCTTTGAAATCACTAGTATAATTTAATTTCGTTATTGAATTAATTATTAACTAATTAAACCATGACTTAATTATAAGTTTTAATTAATTAATTAGTTAATTAATTAATCAATTGA
Source organism: Micromussa lordhowensis (assembly GCA_964020085.1). NCBI lineage: Eukaryota > Metazoa > Cnidaria > Anthozoa > Scleractinia > Lobophylliidae > Micromussa > Micromussa lordhowensis. Next base: position 20,461,536 of record OZ026597.1, on the reverse strand, counting down.
TGAATTAATTATTTTGGGGCGACGAGCCTGGAGAGCTGGGCACCCTAGCTGGCATGATTGGGAGCCCACAGGGTTCCCCGAAAAGTTTCTTCTACCACAGCCTTCAGAGTTAAACTTGCTATAGTCTCTGAAGTAAAATTTCTTTTTTTGTTTTTTTAGTGATGTTTCAACTGTGCAGAAAATTGGTAAAATGATCAGGGATATCAACAGCTGTAACCCCAGAGATCAACCTGTTAACTATATAGGTATAGATATGATCAATTAGGGTTGCAGTGTGACTAGTGATTCTAATAGGTTTTGTTATCACTGGAATACAGCATGTCAAGGTATCTACCTGTTTGCAGGTGTGTATGATATTTTAAAAGATCAATATTTATATTGTTTGAGGAATTGTTTGAGAAATTCGACGAGAATCATTGTGACTTCATCCAGATTTGCAGATTGGTGCTAATAAATGCAGCCAATCATAATATTCTTATTATTACAAGGGTCAATCTCAACCCAACAAGATTCAACTAATGGAAGATCGAGTATTTCTCTATTTCCCGAAGATACCATAACTATAGTTTTAAATTGTCTAAATCTTTATTCGTATGGTAAAACCTCTCTTTAAAGGTCCTCTACAGCACGTCACATGGAAGGGTTTAGTTGTGGCTAGAGAGGCCGAGAACTTAGCAAAATGCTGAGAGTGAAGTGGCTGAGTGGGAATAGTGTGGTGTTGGGGCGACGTCTTCCCTCCTCTCTCTTTTCTCCTCTCTCGTCTTCCCGCTTTTTCTTTCCCCCTCGACTAGAGATCCTGCTCACAGGCTTCTCTCAAGATGGCGTAGAGCCGTGAAAACCCGTTCTGTATCTGCACAGAAAATAATACTTTGGAGGGCGAGGAGAGGAGGTTAAAGTCACACGCTAATGTAATACGTACACAGATACAAAGAGAACTTCATTTTTCTCTCAATACCATTAGTCTGAGAGATACCGCAATCTTTATTATAAACTTTAAAAAAGGCACACCTGGTGTAACAGGAAGTGTATAACAACACTAGCCCGACAATGTTTATAAAAATATACATGTCAACGTGCTTTTCTTCCTTTACCACAAAGTTTAATATCACATTACTGTCACCGACGGTCTGTGATTGTGATGTCTTGAGTTTTAAAAATTGACCAGTGACTTCATACTCAACATCACAGTGTTCTTGACTTATCACACACAAATCTCCGTCAGTTCTTGATCACAAACCCACATTCCTGGGGAGACGCCTGTGTGGCTCGTTGCAAGCTCGACTTGGGAGAATTTCCCTCGGCTTTAACCATGTTATTCGAGGACGATTCATCCAGGACTAGAGCCTGAACTTGGCGGTAATCTCGGATCTCTTTCCTGTCGAACATGTCCAGACTCCTGGCGGACAAGCATCATCAGAGACCTGGAACGGGTTGACCTTGGCTACAAGACCGCCATCTTGTGTTGATGTTTTGAGTGCTGCCTTTAGCAGCTGCTTCAACATTCGTTTTTTTTTATGAACCCACATTCCTGGGGGACATCTTTCTGGGTCTTCTTTGTCTGTTAATTGTTCAGTTTCTTCAAGTTCGTCTCGTGTCCAAATTCCCGGATGATAAGATTTCACAGCACGTCGTTGCACCCTCTGAGAAATGTCCTCCACTTTGACAATCTCTGATCGCTTACCGGTTGAACAGGTCCAGACCCCCGGCGGACAAGCTTTGGAGACCTGGGACAGTTTCAACTTTTCAGTGATGACACCACAACAGGCTGAATGGATGTAAAAGGCACAGAAAATGAGGCAAATGAGTGAAAAGTACATTCTCGAGCTTAGAATTGAAAGGTCGATGTATCAACTGTTTTCTGGTATTGCTCTTGTTCTAGTTTGGCTGTCTGCCGAATGAGATGAGTGAAGCTGGTCTGTACTCCTTTTATTGGCGATCCACAGCTGAGGAACGGCAACGTTTTATTAGCTCATTCATTTCGCGCGTACGCAATGAATGAGGTATTGTAATGTGCAGATGTGGACGAAAGGTATCCGTGGACGGAAGTTTACCCTAACCAGAAGTGCTTTTATGTCGATGTTCACATTGCGACATAAGCTTTTATGTCGCTTGTGTGAACTAGGCCTTAAAGACGATTATGGGTAATCACTTGATTATGAGTAACAGTCCATGAAATAGATATCTCGTCACAGTTAGCTGAACGCATCAAAATTTTTACACAATTTTCTGGCCGTATTAACGGGTGGGAAATGGGAAATGGGAAATTATTACATTTACCAAAGATAACATCCCAATCAACAGCACTGATGTCCCAAGGCTTTAACAAAATTTTAATAGCGGTGACTTCTTAGCAATTTCGTTTTATCAATATTTGGTGCCGTAAGCACTTAACTTAAATGGATTTCGAGAATTATTTTATTTCCGGCACCAACGATCTTGTGCCGCGTTCCGGATTTCACTCCAGGTCCATTGTATGGTCTTGAGTTCTTTTCCTGTTGACCTTCTCCAAGAGCTTTGGATTTTTAAAGTTTTATTCTGTAGTGTAAATATTTCGGACGGTTAAAAATTTCGGACGGTTTTATTTCCGGACACTCTTTTGTCTGGAATTAAACTCGTCCGAATTATTTTGCATTAAGTTTGTTGAGAGAGTTTGCTCCGTAAAGGGAACTATGAGCTTTGGATTAACTTAGTTTTATTCTTTACTGAAAATATTTCGGACGCTTAAGAATTTCGGACGGTTTTATTTTCGAAAACTTTTCTGTCCGAAATTAAAATCATTCGAAATGCCGTCATTACATCTGGTCTCCAAAATTAATTTGGAATAAAATAATGGTGTGTAACGTACAGTTTAAAGGTTTCAGTAGAACCCTTCGTCTTCATCGGAGTAGTGGATAAGTTCTTTATTGACCTGAAGGTTTGACAAAAGCTGGCCCATGGTAGGTTGAGGATCAACCGGTATTTTGTGCAACAGTCTCTCGGCAGCCTCCTGACTTACAGTCCGCCATTTGTCTATCAAACATTGAAGCTCTTTGAGGTCATTCTACAACGTGAATAAATTATTACAACTTATTTCTAGAATTTCCAAATTAAATTGTATCTTAATTGACTACTCCCCCAATGGGGCTTTTCAGGGCCAATGAAAAAACATAACATGGTTAAAAATCCCAACTGGCAGGAGGCAGACCAGTTGGCTATTTACAATTAGCCAATTAAGGAGTTGAACTAGGGTCTACCAAGAAACAACTCCAGATTAGTTAAGCGGTCAGAATGGACTCCGGATTTCAAGTCCGGCGCCCTAACCACTCAGCTTTTTACGCTGCCTCCACATTTCTAAACACGTATAGTTTCTGCCTCCACATTTCTAAACACTTGTAGTTTCTGGAACTACGCAATCTAAAAGAATCAGAATAAAAGTAATGTATACAAAATAGCCTTTTTCATGGTTACCTTTTCTCACTAGTATTTTAATGTAATCCAATGTGGATGCAAGCCAAATTTCAGGCAGAAACCACAGAATTGCAGAAGTTTCTTACATGCATGTTGAATTATATTGTAACGCAAATGAAAAAAGTTAATGACCACTACGGGTTACTACACCAGTAGATAAAGTCAAGCTTTCTATGGAAAATGTGAGTTACTAAAACAGTTTACTGTGGTAGGAGGCAAGTGTCCAATGTGCTTGACAAGTGAAATTTAACCACACAACAGCATTAAGGTCCATTTTCCAGATTACTGTAGAATTCCAAAAGCAATGGCCCCTGTTACTTCCGGATTTAGCAGGCAAAAGGAGCAGCTACTTTTGGATACCAGTACATGTGTAGCTTTCACTTTTGGGTAGCCATTACTTTTACATCGTTAGAAAACATTTGTACGGTAATTCACATTTGTTTCAGACAAAGTGGACACGTAACGTGAAATTAACAGTTCCTTTTATGTATGTTACTACCTGTTTCACAAAAACAAAGCAGACTGTATAAACAAAAAAAGGAACCAAATGTTGGTGCTGTAGGGCAAAAGTATAATGGTTGCATTATATCGCAATGCTCTTAATCACACTGTGCCATTTGACACTGCTGTCAGACAAATACAGATTATAAATCATAGTTTCAAGAAACATTCAGTTAAGTTCAAAATAAAATCAATGACAAATAACTCCTCAAGCTGTTCGGAAATGCATGCATGTCAGGCTGTTCCACCTGCATTGGGCATTGAGATTAGAGAGACTTTCTCTTTTAGCGACTTCTTCAAAGGGCTGCTACATTAGGCTGGGCCATCACTTTCCAGGGGACGGTTGCTTTCAGGATTCAACAGGGAGCGTTTATCTTGAAAGGTAGGGTAGGCGTTACTTTCACAATTCTACAGTATATTATCATATAGATAGTTTGAGTTGTCATTTAGATAGTGTGATGCAAGTGCCATGTACGACTGCACAAATTAGAGACTCGGGCATGAATCCCATTTGGAAATGTACACCTAATGTAAACAATCCAATTACAAACATGTTTACTCTAAACATGTTTGTGCCAGTGTGAATACAATATTAGCATAATGAATTCAGCAATGTTCTAGAAAAAGTATGCATGCAAATAACTGTAACCTAGTTACTTACCTTATTCCTGTACATCTTGACAAGATTCAGCTTTCTTAAGGACTCTTCCTTTGCCTGGATCAATTTAATTAAATCCCTTTTTCTTGCCAGCAGCTCAGTTGGTTGTTCAGATTGACTGCAGCTTGGAATGTTATTTTCTGATGTTGACACTATGGAGCTTCTTCTAAGCGACTCACTGAAAGTGCTCGTACGCACACTTTCATGATCTTGTCCATAACATTTAGCTCTTTTAGGTGTACTAAAACTTTCCTGTGAAATTGAAAGTGATTTTAGTTAATTATTTAAGTAATTAAATTTAATAAGTAACCTATAATGACATCTTTAACACAGATATATGTATGGTTACTAAATATGATGGACTGTAATAGGGGGAGAGGGAAAAAGAAGAGTGGGCGGGGATACCTTGGGATATGCCTGGGGATACCTTGCTGCGCCCTCATCAACTACAGTGTATCATGCGATAGAAATTTCAAGCTCATATATAGAAATATGAGTGGAGGTTTGGGAGAATGAGAAATGTTTTTCAAGTTTTACCAAACTTTCATGACTGTTTCTATAACTCGATAGAACATGAAGAACATGTTTGCTATTTCTTTTTAGAGAACACTGTGACCAAAGCAAGAGTAAAACTTGTGTTTACTTTGATCATCAAAACATAAATTCTTTTCGCTTACGCCATCATTATGTCAACAGCTCATGCTACTTCTGTATTTCTATCAAGTTATAGAACCACGATTTTTAACAAATCAGTATACATGTATGCACTTTCTTAGGGATGTTTTCTAATAATAATACAACATTGAACATAACTTTTTTTACCTGCTTGTAACCTTCAAAACAACGCTTTGTCACAGGAGAAACAAATGGGGAGGATGGCCTTCGTGGTCCATACGATCTGTTACTAGATGTTTGTATATTCTACAAAGAAACAATTTATTTCTAAGATAATTGCATAAAATTAAGAAATGACCATCTCACTTGTTTGTAACATAAGCAATAAGTCAATTTCGTTTTAGCACGAGGAGGATACATTGTAAGAGGTTGAATAACTTTATTTTTCTATTTTCTCCTAGGCCTTGATATTGTTATATAATTTTAATAGAACAAAATTAATATTGTTTGTTTATTTTCCTAATGCAATAAAAGTAATTCCTGCTTCCAGGGTTGCCATGGATACCTTCCCTTCAGCTTATGGCTTTTTGCTTCCCACTAACCTTTTAAGCACCAGTTCCCAACCTCATCTATTTTTGATGAGATTACTGAAACCTTTAGTTAGGAATTGTATGAGTAGTAATTGTGGTGGGTGCTCAAGATATACATTATTTTAAAAAATATAAGAGAAAACATACCAAAGCCTGTTTTGGTATCACAAAAGAAAAGACAGAACTTAAGCACCAACTGCTAGTACATGTATATAAAAGCAAGCTAACAACTACCATAGTATTTCCGAAAGAGAATAGAAAGCATTTTCTCTTTGTTTCTATCATGTTATAAAAACACTCAAAAAAAAAGTTTAAAAACTCTCAAAAACTGTGGAAGCACTTGTCGAGGGTTCACATGTTCACCCTTATTCTTGTTCTCCCAATTAAACTTCCATTTTGTTTCTATAATTCAACAGAAACACAGACAGTGTTTTCTATTTCTTATGTAGTACATGTACCTGTAGAGTTGTACAAGAAGCATTTCTTGTGGTAGGTGTATTGGGCTGTAACATTGCACATCCTGAAAACGTAAACAGTTCTGACCATTACACTACACTATCTTGCAACATTGCTGATAATATTAATGTGTTGACACAAATACCAAGTGACATAAGGCTTGAATTATAATGGAAAAGATTGGAGAAGAATCAGTGCTATCAATAACACCCAGCATCTGCCAGTCAGTTTCCATGGGTATTCTGTTGTACATAACCAGCTGCAATCACGTGTAATACATGTAAACTAGATTTTATTACTGTAAATTTAGAACTAATTGATGTTTAGTCCTATTACTAGTTAGGTTGGAGTGTTCGTAAATTTAAATTAGATTTTATTATTGCAAATATAGATTTTAGTTTAATTTTACACCTCCTAGTATAGTTATTACAGTTTTAGGAGTATCCAATTAAAGCATTAAAGTATTAAAGTAATGTCAGCAGTAAAAAGTGGCGGTGTGCGACATTTGCAGACTGCAGACTGCAGACTACAGACTACATTTAGGTCTAAATAGCACTCTGGTTAGCCTGAATAGCACCCAGGTTAGCCTGAATAGCACTCAGGTTAGCCTGTTTACGGTTAGCTATTGGTAATGGAAATGGAATACAATATTTTAGTTAAAAAGTCTACAGTCTGCAGTCTGCAAGTGTCGCACACCGAAAAAGTGGTCCTTCTAGAGGAAGTTGTTATGGATTTCTTTTACTGCTTTCTGAAGGGTTCTGCACCGGCGTAGCCACCTATACTTGAATCCCAAGCCAAAGCACTGGTCAAGAAATTAACAATTTGAGACATAGTGTCCTCGACGAGGCATTTCATACCTAAAATGTGCAATTTGGAACATACATGACTAAACATCGTGCAATCGTCTGACTAAACATTGTGGAGTTTATCAAAATTTCACAGGTGCAGTAAGACTGTAATAGAAGCGTTTATCAAACTTTTACATAAAGGTGACTCTGACGTTACATGTATATGGCTGTGGATGAGGTAGAACCATCTGCGATGATGCAAAATTTAACCCCAAATCAAGTGCTCAACCCAACGAGGTGAAAAGAAACCCGTCTCTAAGGTCGGAGCATTAAGATATTTTTCAGTTTGTATAATAAGCGTTTCGTTAATTACAGAGTAAAAGCAATACCTTCGGAATTTTTCGAAATCCCCGCCACATCCTCCATGTTTGCACTTTGCGTGTACGTAACACGCATGAGCGGAAAGATGGCTTACTGACCAAAACCGCGTGGGCTCTGTCAAAACACGAAAATGAAAAAAGAGAAAGTGACTTCCTACACTTTCTACCGATACGGATTTGAATTTTTGAACTGAACAGTGCTTGAAACATGTTGTCAGACAAGGAGAAAGAAGGATGCAAAACCATACTAAACAAACTTCCTCGACAGGACTTGATAACCCTCACCGATACAGTTACCAACCGCTTAGTTTCACCGGAAAATACAAGTGGTAAGATTTGTACAAAAGCCAAAAGTTTTAAGCTTAAAGTTTGACACTTGTTCCTCTATCAATATGTCACGGAAATGCTTACAGCTTGGGAAGGCTATCTTTAAGCTATTTTTTGTTTAGTAGGTTGCTTCAGACCAATACATGTATATGTCAGCAATGAATTGGTTTTCATCCCCAGATACATTTATTTTTAAGTCTCTGTCCCCCCTGATGTAGGGGAAGGGTATCCGATCACCTTGTCACCAGGGAGTCTCGCCACGAAGAAACCACCTCGTCACCAACCAACTCGCCACCAAGCGAAGTCTCCTCACCACCAAACACGAACAAAAAGATAAACTAGAGTAAAGTAGTTGAGGTGAATTAGCTGAATTGCAAACTGCAAAATGTACATGTCAGCACAACAGTGGTGCGCGAAGGCAAATCCTGTGTGCAAGCAAGGCTGCGCTGGGCCATGGCATAGGCTGTACTCCCATACATACTGTCAATCAAACATTGATACCGATTAATGTCTGTTCCACTACACCACGTATGTTGGTGGGGTATGGTTAGAATACAAAAGGACAATGCACCAGTGGAGTGGGCCCTGAAGCAAAATGTACATGTCAGCACAACAGCGATGCACGAAGGCAAATCCTGCATGCAAGCGAGGCTGCGCTGGGCCATGGCATAGGCTCTGCTCCCATACATACTGACAATCAAACATTGATACCAATTTATGTCTGTTCCGCTACACCACGTATGTTGGTGGAGTATGGTTGGAATACAAAAGGACAATGCACCAGTGGACTGGGCCCTGAAGCGAAGGCAGGGACCCTACTGAGGGACAGGTGATTGAATGGTTGCTATGGAAACCGACTCCAAATTGACTAGCTGAAAGAGGGGAAGGCTCCCAGCAGCGCAAAGGGTGAAAGCCTGGTTTCTGACACTTTGCATTCCTTAGCGAATGACTAGTGGGAGAGCAGAAAAAAAAAATGAAAAACATAAAATACAGCCGATGCAATTTTAAACTATATGCGACTTAATGGCAGTCATACACAAAACAGCGAAAATCAACGGCGACGAGGCTAACTTTAAATTGCCTGGCTAATAGTAGCTCTAGAGGTACATACGTAAATGAGATAGGCATCACTGGACCTGCGACCTAAGATTCTGATCATAGAGTCTGAAAGGCAGCGGCTTATGGAAACGGTTACCAAATTGGCAAAGGAGAGGAGGGCTCCAAGCACCTAGAAAGAAATGGACCCTGGCCCGAGCCTAGCATCCTCGTGTGTAGAAGCAGACGAAAAAGAACACCGACGAGATGGAAACAAAACCACAGGAACAATTTATTAACAACCAGCCACCACGGCGTCTGTTACAAACAGAACGTGTGGAAAGTATTGTGAAATGTGTAAACGTAAACCAAATAAGCTAGACAAACAGCTGAGAGAGTCCTGATCAATGAGTAGGGACAGCCGTGACGTTAGTGGCAGTTGTGGCACTAATCCAGAAAAGTGTTGCTTGGGAAATTGCCCCCCAAAGCCAGCTTCTGCGAGAATGGAACGAAAGCGATCTGTGACAGCAGCGTTTACTACACCAGTGATAGTGACGACATTAAAGGCGAGTTCAGCCTGCCAGTGTATGTGACCAATGAGACTGCGACGTTTGCAAGAGCTTGCAGTGTTTGGAATGAATATATGAATAAAACTTTAAAAATGTGTCAGTGTATTTAGCTACAGACTAGTGAAATGGGGATACCTAATTTAAGTCAATAGCTGAAGGCAACTGCAGCATGAGCGAGCGCAGATGTGGAGTTTCGAGTTCAGTGATAGTAACAGCAGGTTTGTGTGCTATGTGACTGCAGCGTTAGCGAGTCCGGTGTACATGTAAGTGACAGCAGTGTTGAGACCAGTCTTTGTGACATCAACCTTGACAAGTCTAGCATTCACAGCAGCATGTGGGGAGTCCAGTGTTCGCGACCACTTGCGATTCTGGCATGTGCCATCAGAGCATTGCAGAGGACAGAGCTCATGACAGCACTTTAAGGTAGTCCGGCATTCAGTATGGCAGCAGCGTTGCCCCTGTTCTAAATTCCTGATTGCAGCAATTTAGGCGACAAGTGTTCCTGACAGCAGCATGTGGGAGTCCAATGCTTGTGACAGCAGCATTTACAGGTCCGGTGTACAAGATGGCTATGTTCACGTGTCCAGTGTTTGAAAGGTGTCCAGTCAGCTCGCCACCAGGGCATCTTGGCTAAAAAATCAAACAACTTCGTCCAACATCATGTTTGCCAAACAATGTTTGTTTTCAAACCTGATGTTGCATGAGTTTTTTTGGAATATGTAGTCAGGACTTAACAAATGCCATAAAAAGAACACAAGAGAAAACCACACTAAATTTCTTATTGATCTTGGTTCAACACATTGTTCAAGGTAACAACATGAACAGTGTTAGCCTGCGTAGCAGTCGTTTCCAAAAAAAAGTGTGTGCTAGTTGGACAGTTACATGTAGTCTTGAGTTTAATATACAACTAAACAAAGTAGAGCAAATTAGTCTCTTTGGCTTGTGGTTTTATGTTATTAAATTATTGATGGCGAGGAGACTTTGCTTGGTGGTGAGTTTGTTTCTTGGTGGCAAGTTCGTTGGTGGCAAGACTCCTTGGTGGCGAGGTGACCGGTAACTGGAGGATGGGGTACTTAACCTCAGCTTATCCTTAGCCATATGGGTGGCACTGTGAGTTTGAAATCCTGTCTTGGTTAGGACAATGAAACTTCAGCACATACTGCACCCTATACAGGACAATACCCTCTATTACCTTGTTTAGTGGGTGGAATATAAAAAGGAGAGTGACTGCAATGCAGTTAATTTTGTTTTTTTAAATATGTGATGTTGTCCGATGACCTGCTTAACTTCTGAAAAAAAAAACATCCCTGAGCTTGAATTGCTGAGTATATAGCATACAGCACTTACATTGATTTTGAGCTACTTTCCTCAACGATTGGTTAAAAGAAATGTCCCACTTTCTTTACCAATCAAAAGTAAAATCAAAACCGATTGTAACTCACACTCACGTGTGTCCCCACCCTTCACACTGGCTAGCAGCTGAAGGTGATTCCTCAGTATTGCATCCCTACTGTACACGATTTTCACGTCATTAGCACACACACATGAGCTTGTGCACATACACAACATAAGAGATTTCTCTTAAGCTAAGGTCAACAGTAAATGCTTGTTTTCTCTTAAATGAGCATGGTGACCTATACCAATTATATTACATTGTTCCATATGACCGAGACTTTCTACCTATCAAACTATTTTTCATAAATTGCTTTAATAACCTTTTCACCCAGCTACCACAAAATGTAACATAAACTGACGAAATAATGCACGTTGTTTGGCATTAATGGGGTAAGATTGGCCCAACATATCCTAGCGAGTATGGTGAAAGGAAAGAAAGCAAGCACTGTATGAAACCTGAGTGTGTATAAAGGCGGGTGTTATGGGGGGGGGGGTTGCCATTATCCAAACAAAGGCAATGGTATGGCAGAAAGACTATGAACAAATCTACCAAATCATAACATTGTTAGGGAGTTCAGAATGCATGATGAGTATTTTTAACATACAAAACAATTAGTTGATCACTCTCCTTGCAGAGGCAGTTGATGCCATAGTAACCTACAGCCATACTGCCTCTCAGTTGTTGAGAAGGAAGAAAGTGAAAAGGGAACACATTTACCAGTACTTGGCTGAAAATGGCATGATTGAGCCTGTGACATCAGATAAGCCAAGTCTGATAAGAAAAGCAATGCTGTATTGGGGATCACCTCAAGAGGTAGGTTGCAGTTTCCTTTAATGTAGCTAGTGGATACCACTGGTTAACCAATTCCAGTAAGATTGATTTGATTCTCAAATAGATCCAGCAAGGAGGAAAAGAAAAAAAAGCACTTTTGCACTGGTACCTTGCTCAATACTAATGAAACATTATCTTCTTCATAATTTACCGAAATATTTTCCTTTACCTTTTTCTTTTTTTTAACTATCAAGTCTTGTCGTACGTAACTTTAAGGGGCACAACATTAGTTAATCTAGATGTGCCCCTCTCCTCTCCCTCCATTAGTACATGTGAAATAATTTAAGTGTTGTAAATTTGCACTATATTTTTTCTTTCCTTATAAAAATTACTTATGTACCATCTAGGGATTGGAGGAACAAATAAATACAAATAATACAAATACAAGGAGGAGGAGGAGGAGAGATCTTCAGCTGCAATACTCAGCAGCACAGCACTCTCCCAGTTCCTTCCTCCGTCCTTCATATTGGTTAGAATTCTCAACAGAAAACTTAACAACAAACCTAATGATAGATTTTCATTGGCTGCAGAGATACAAATATTGGTAGCCTACAAATTTTCAAGCCTATTCTGGCTTGAAAATGCAACATTTCAGATTTCTTCTGTGACCCCTTTTATAGTCACTTGCTAAAAAATACTCAAAATACTCTATTTGGCCATAAGTGAAAGATTTTATTGTTTGGGAATGCTGACAAAATACTGGAAGGATAGACTGTGATGGCCTTGTACCTCCTCTAAGGGGCTAGGAGTGTCAATACCCACTCTTCATGTTTAGAAAACCAATTTAAGGTGGCATTCTACAGTTTTTTCCCAGACCCAACAGTACACGCTTTGATTTTTTGTCTGACATCAGTATTAGTCACATGGCCAAAAATGACTCAAGTAACACTGAGAAAACAGAACATACCTTGAGTCCTTGATACATGTGAAACCACCATGGCATATATGGTGGTTATTTCAGATATTTACATGTGTAAACCAAATGACAGAAAAAAAGATAAACGACTTGCAAAAGAATTCATATTTAATTTGTCTTTTTTGTTGCACGTGATTTAATTGTGTCAGATAAGCAAGCACTTGAATAAAAGACACATGCACTTTGATTCCCATCAGAGGTTGTAAAAACCTATTCATTTCTGTTTCTGAAATTTTGAGGTAGTGAGAAGAGGGTAGATTTTAAGAAAAACATACTGGTAATTAGAAGTACTAGTTCCTACTCCTTTTATTTATGATTTTTATTGTTCTAGTGTCTCGTATGATGTTTTGAGACTGCAGAAAACGTTTAGTGGAATAAAACGTCATTAACTCAAAAAAAAATTCAAGGGTGTGAGTACTGGGATGATATCTTTATGGAGGAGGTTTTCTAAATAAATCTTTGGATTCCATTTTCAGGATAGTGACGATGACACTGATCCCACAACAGAGGCCTTAAAGCCCACTGTAACAGTCTCAAGCAATGTAAATACCCCATCTCTTGATAGCAACATCGATGGACAACAGTTGGCGCAATATTTTGTTCCCTGGTTCTACAAAATCTTGAACTCTTTCAATACATCCCCTGACAACATACCACAGGAATGGGGTCCACAACACTTTTGGGCGGATGCAAAAGGCTCAGTTCTTATGGTATCAGGTGGACAAGTCCTGGATGAATGTCAGGGATCATTAGCAGTCAGTGAAAAGTTTCGAGAACTTGTGCGCAAAGAAAAACTTGTATTCAATGCAAATGTCAATGGAGCAAGAGGACAAATAGATGCATATGGACTTGTGAAAATATCAGTTGGAGGCACTGTACATAGATTTTCGGATTGCCTTGGAATTTTTGAGCAATCATTTGGACTTATTCGGGACCCACAGATGCAGAATAACTGGAAAATAAAATTCACTGAGCTGAAATTAAAGGCCCAGCAACACCATGAAGTTGAGGGTTATAGAAAAAAGGCCATAACATGAAATTACTGTAATAATAAAATTTTGTCAAGGTACACCTTTATAGTAAATCATTTGAGATATGTGAATCTGAAATGTTATAGTGAACTTAAGTTATAGAAGTTGTATGCACAGAAAACTGGCCTGAGTTTTTTATGTATCTCATAGTCAAGCCCTCCAAATTTTGCAAATTGAAAATGCTTGAGTGTTTTATTTTTCCTCTGACTAGTGGGCTAATGGTTAAGTTTGTTGGATTCCTGCATGGTTGAAACGTCCACCTCTGGTCTGGGTCTCTCCACCCAGACTTATATTTAAGCAATATAGCACTTTTGCATAACTTTTGGGAATTCTCCCAACCCTCCTGGCCTCCTCACGTTTAGATGAGGCTATATAAACACGGAAAAAGTTCTCTATCGCTTTTATAAAACGATTTTCAAAAATATGCGTGAATCTAAAACGTCACAACCGTGTTTACATACTCTCATCTAAACACACCTATCGACCAATGAGAGCGTGCATAGTGGCTCAATTATTTTATAGATACTGGTAAAACTGTTCTATGTAATTTTTTGGAGAAGCAAGGGCCATCCAGAACACACAAATTATGTTACATCTTCTAATGACCCCTGTAACCAAAAGTCAGGTCCTGGAAGCTGGATCAACATTACCTCTTGTGGCTCACAACCTAGTTTTGCGATTTTGCTCTTGTCAGTCTCTAAAAAATGTTCACTGATAAGGATAGATGTGCAATATGTAATAAATATGTAAAAGAGTAACTAGTGTTATTAAAAGTTCTGGTGAAGGAATTGTTAATCACAATAACACCACATACATTGTATACAGGTGGACCCCTTCTAATTTGAACTCAGTTATTTCATATTCCCTGTTATTTTGAACTTGTTTTTTGTTTGTTTTTTGTCATTTACTATCAGCTTTGTCAAACTCTTATTTATCTCAAACCTTTCCTTTGGCCAATCAACCCCATTTTACTTTGAACTCCATTAGTAGAGTTAAAAAATAAGCATCATCATTACAGGAGTATATAGGGTGCCAAGTTCTCCTTCCCACCCCCCCCCCCCCCCCCCCAATCCAAGATGTCCGCCAATAAAAGTTCGACAAAAACTTGACGTCATACTCGCCCCAGTCCCCTGCACCACTTCGCTCGGGTGGGCTATAGTGGCCCGGCCCCCGGGGGCCGTGATGCTTGGGCTGATGCCATCGGGATTCGTCAGCAATTCGTCATGGACGGTGAGGGTTGGACGAAGTGAAAGTCGTGCTGCTGATGTAAGACAGTTCAAAGACAAAGATTTTCCGAAGATTTCCAAAGAGGTTGTGGAAACGTGGGAAGTAATTAAATACCGATGAATTCAGAGCAAATCCGAAGATCGGTACTACTCCAAAAATCGTCAACACTGCATTACAAAATATTTTGCACTCAATCAATCTGAAGAAAGACTATTTATAGAGCGTATGCACGTGACGTCATCACATTCTAAAATCCAAAACCAAACTGTCTATACTCATCAGGCATAAGTGGTGCTAAATTTCTATCTGCGTACAACTTTTCAGCTCAACAGCGTCCTTCGTTTGGAAACCAACGCATTTTGAATGGCGGTGCGTGACATAAAGTTACGATCATGTTTGGCGAAAAACACATACTTATCTTGGAGAAGTGTATTCTTCATTTACTTTCTATAATATCGCAGTTGCTCGACTCAATCTACTGAATCAGTAGTTTTCGAATTTTTTTGCATACGCGATAATGGTTTTCATCTTTTTCTGATACAAGCCCCTTGCTCAGTAAATTCCTAGCCCAGATTAACAAGCTGTCGTCCATGTTTGATTCCATTCAGAGAGATGCCGGATCCGCTGAGTCCATCGACACTACTTGAATATCCTCAGCTTGTTAAACTAAAAAAAAGAAAAAAATCTCGAAAACGTTATTCCCCTATAGAGAAATATAAAACAGTAACAAATTGAGTAAACTTTTCAGAGGAGTCGTAATTCTTTTCGCGACGAAAAAGATACGGCTTCTGAAGAAGACTGTAGCAGTATGGGTGGCTTATTGGGGCCGTTGGGCCCAAGTCCTTTTCTCCAAGTCCGCGTAGGGCATTTTTGCTCCCATACACGATAAATCGCAGAGTGACGAGCCAAGGCCGTCGGTGCTGCACCCTATTATCGGTGAGCACCCCCTCGTCGGTGCCACACCGACGGCCTTGGCTCGTCACTCTGCGATTTATCGTGTATGGGCGCAAAAATGCCCTACGCGGACTTGGAGAAAAGAAGAGAAAAGGTGAGACCGTGGAAAAAGGAAAATAGAGACAAGGTAAGAGACCATGAAAACACTAGCACCTCCTCCACCACCAATAGCACTTTCGCCACCACATTCACCACCACCACCTACACCACCACATTCACAACCACCGCCACCATAACAACATTCATTACCACCACCACCACCGCCACTACCACATTCATCACCACCACTACCACCAACTGTGCCACCAACTCCATCATGAACCACGTATAGAAATATTGTTTAATCTGCCTCATTTTGAGTCAAACTAGCAAGGAGCCATGTCCCTTTACTGTCGATATTGTCATAGACTATTCTCTCGCGCAGACAGTAGAATCGTCACGAGAAACATAGTTGTCAGAGCAGTGGATCAGAAAAGACACGAAATGTTCCAAATATCACAATTCCTACCGAAAAGTACCATATGATCCCCAGCAGACTGGAAATGGAAGAAGCGTTTCGGTTCAAGACACCCTCCAGTATTTTGATCGTGGGGCCTTCTGGTTGCGGCAAGACTTGTTTTACCGAATCATTACTCTTGGATCATTTGGAAGAATTTGTTAACCCTCCCCCCACGATTCATTACTGCTACGGGGCGTGGCAAGATAGATTCTGAGACATGAAGGTCGCTGCTATGCAGTTTCACGAAGGGATTCCAGAGTCAGACCATCTCAAGTCATGGTTTCCGAGGGGTAGATTCCTCGTATTAGACGATCTGAAGGCATAGGGAGGCGAGGACAAAGCGTTGCTAGACTTGTTCACCAAACACTCTCATCATCAAAACATCACTACATCACTACATCATCATATGTCATAACTCTAACCCTAACCCTTCAAGAATCCACGAGATCAATTAGGCATCAGAAATTTACTGCTTCAAGCTTTTCCTACTTGATGGCAAGACATGATGGATGTGTATCAAAAAGTAACCGAACGACAGTTCGGGTATATGGTCCTGGATTTACATACCGTCAGTGATGACAGGAAACGCGTGTTTAGTCACCTCCTGACGCACGAAGGATACCCGCGCGCGCTGGCACCGAAGAAACGAAGAGGATGTTTGATCGTTGATTAAAATGGTATATTAAAAATCATTTCAATCGACTCGGCTCATTTGAAGCACGCTGTCTTGGCTGAAGGTCGACGAGAATAATAGGTGATCCTTTAAGAGATAGTTTTGGTTTCGTGGAAGAAAACAATGAAGAAAGCATGGAGGTAGAAGAAGAGCCTGAAGAGGAACAGGACGAAAAGGTGGATACTAAAAAATTATAGAAGAAAAGAAGAAAAGGACGACGATGAACCAGATCCGTGGAGTCTGTTACGTCAAACAGTCGGGGAAGATCTCCAAGAACCCTACCTGAAAGAAGTCCAGCCGTTCCTGGCTAGGGGGAAATCCCAAGCCTATGTCGAAAATGCTGCTTTCAATGCCCTATTACCTGAAAGTAGAAGAAAGCTACGGAAGATTTACTTAGAGCGTCTAAAATGGACTCACCGTATTAAGCTCGACGCAATACACCGTAAAGTCATGGAGATTCTTCTACGCTTTATTGAGGAAGACGACATGGATTTTGACGAAGCAGCGGAGTTAGCAGTGGAAAAACGGAAATTCCTGTTAAACAGAGTCACGCAGAAGAATTTACTCCCCAACGAGTCGGATGATGACGAAGAAGCAGAAGAAGAGGCCGAAGCCTCAGTGTGATACACCAACATGATGGGAGATGACTAACTAGCTGCCTACTTCTACAATAAAGCACTTACTTTAAAACCTTGAGATAACATTGTAAACTATTTGCTTTTCCCTTTGCAGGAGAGAGAACATGACAGAAGTATTTTATTGCTCGGAGTAAAATTGAAACTGGTGTAGCTACAGGAACACCAGGCCAGGATTACGTGTGCAAAACCTTACTATTAAGGCCTGGTTCCCTAGGCTTTTTGGGTCACGTGGGCTCAATCCAGCCCTGCTTGGTCAGCAGTATCACCTTCCACACTTTCGTGATGACGTCACTCTTTAGTCACGTGGCCGAAATTCGACGCTCTGATTGGCTTCGCCATTCCAACCTTAGACTTGAACCCAGCTTTACCGCCCCTACTACGCGGCTCCCATGAAGGCCTGGGCTTTTTTATGACGTCACTTTTTTAGTCACGTGGCCCAAATCCGGCGCTCTGATTGGCCCTGCCATTTCAATCACTACGTCGGCCTCGCTAAAGGCCCAACGGCCCCAATGAGCCACCTATACTACTGACTGTGTTGTAATTTGCCTGATGAGACTTGTGCCATTTGAAAGAGCTATGTCACGCTGTGTCACAGGCAGCAAAAGGTTTTGAGATGATAGAAAACTTCAAAATAATAGATCGTTTTCACGTGACGTCATCATTTTCTAAAATCTAAAACTAAAGATCCACCAAAGTTTTCATCCTCATCAGGTATAAGAGGTGACATATTTATATCTGTTTACAACTTTACAGCTCAATAGCGTGTATCGTTTGGAAACTAGAGCATTTTGAATATCCCTCTTATGGAGGTGCGTGACACAAGGCTACGATCAAATTTGTTGAAAAATATATACTTATCTCATGATTTTGAGCCCTGTTAGAAGCTAGAGCATTAGGAAAAGTGCTTATATAAATACTTGTTTTTTCAGTACGGATAATCAGTCGCCTAGAAAGCCAAAGTAAGTTCCAGATGTTTACACTATTTTCCGGCCGCCATATTGGTGTACCATGGAGGTACACCAACATGGCGTTTTCATACTGGGCTCTGTAAATTTCTGCGAAACATTTCGACGAATATCTGAAGTTTGGGGAAACGCACAGGGCTAAAACTTGGAGAAGTGTCTTATATTTTTGTCTTCTATAGCATCACAATTTCTTAGCTTTTTACACTGGATAGTTTTCGATTTATTTTTTTATTGCGTGACAGTGAAAACGATCTATACCTAACAAACATTAAACTAGGAAAATATCAGCGATAATAATAAGTCCAAAAGGAAAAAGGATGGTTAACACTCAAGAAAATATGATGCCATTTTTTTCTTTCAAGCTGTGCCATTCTGTGGCGTAGCTCCTTTAAATCTCCAGAAAAGATACGAATAGACTGTTGACGTAAAGCGAAATTCTCATAAAATGCACGCAAAACTGTTAGGAGAATTTCATGAAAATTGTGAGGGTTGATGGTGAGTCCTGGCAGCTTTCGGTTGTACTGCAGTTTTAAAAAAAGCTATAGGGATAAACTTTGTAGTTTCTTTTCATTTCGATATTTTAACCGAGCTGTGACAATCGTCTTGGTTTTCGTAAGACGTTTTTGGACACTCCAGGAACGTGGGGCGCGCACGAGGGATGCGGGATCGCGGGATCGGAGGGAGGGTCGAAGGCGCGCGCGAAAGAGTTAGTGTGCTTCCTGCCTCGCAACCTCGCACTCGATGAAGTCGACGCTGATACCGGCGCTGATAAAATATTGAGAAAATTCTTCTCAAGAACACTGTGGTGTATTGTATTATTAGAAGGCGCACTTGTACGCGATTTTTTTGTGTCACTTATCTCTTATAAGATCAACCTATTTTGCATTCGAAAGCATTCAATGTTCTTGGACAGACCTTCCGATTTTGCTGTTGTGGATCTTTCAGAAAAGACTGCTTTCATGCATGTTTGTTTTGTTATTCGGGTCGAAGAGAGCCGAGTATTGTCCCTTTGTTGACCTAACTTGCCATAAAAAAAACAGACAGTTGCGACGATCAAAATTAAAACTTGATCTTCAGTAGAAGAATAAAGTCAAGTAAAAGATTCTATGCGTCTTGTCGTTGCTTTATAAATTTCTACGTTTTGTCTATATGCATGACTAGCGTTTTTTAACAGCAGCAAAAAGTTCGTGTGTGTTTGACTTATAAAGTATGCAAGTTTGTCTGAAATCTGAAATAATTATTGGTGTAGGGCAAAGTAATAATAGAACTATAAATTAATATTGGTCAAACACTTTTGTCATGAGCCTCTGGCTCGGGGGACTGGAAAACCACCCCTTGTGTAATTTGACATGAAATAAATTATCTTATCTTATCTTAGTAGAGAGTAGAAAAACTTAAATTAATGTTTAATGTTTCAAGCCTAACTGTTGAGTCCTAAAGTTCTTAACTGAAACACCTGCATGAATAATAAAGTCTCGAAGAGCCGCAGCCTTAAAAGGCTTAAAGTTGCTCCGCTGCTTTAAAGGATCAAGCCAAACAGTATTCAGCGTCAAATATTAAAATACTGTTTAACGTTTTCAGCCCTAAATTATAAGTTTCAGTTCCCAAAGAAACACCTAGAGAAAAAATTCTCACAGAGCCGCAGCCTAAAAAGGCCAAGCTGCTTCCAGGATTAAACCAAACAATATTTGTTATCTAAAGTTTAAATTAATGCTAGATCTTTTAAGCCTCAGTTTTAATTCAGTTTAAATTCCCAATGAACTATGGAAAGAAAGCATATCACCCGTAACTATCCAAGTTATCTGGTCTTCTTTTATTCACGAACGTCGTCGGCGAACGTCGACTTCAAGGTGCGACTGAGCGCGTGTCTTAGGCCTAGGGCAAACGTCAAATCTAAGACCTAGGGCAAACGTCGAATCTATAAGTCGAATTTAATTCGTCGAACCTATTTATTTTGAAATAGGCGCATTAAATTCGCATAGGCGCATTAAATTCGACTGAAATTAATTGGTTCGACTCTAGCGTAGGTTCGACTTGCCAAGTCGGATAATGCGACAGTGGTTTGGCGTTTCAGCAAACGCCGCTCTAGACACGCGCTGAACTCAATTCATAAATCATGCAAATTACAAAAGAATTGATTTAAATGTGATGAACTGGGCAAATGTCATTAAAATACATACTCCCCCCATCTGTCAAACGCTGTTTTCCCCCCTGACGAGCATGCGCTGTACAAAGATAATTTCGCGACCGGGAATGGCGAACTGTAGAAAGTCATTGCTGGCATGAAGACCGCTGCTCAAGACTGCTTCTCCATTGCTGTTCGCTAACAAAAGCACGGTCAAGCATGCCAATTAGACCAAAAGCTGTTATCTCTAATACACTGTTTTTAGAGCTCTATGAAATAAGAGTCTTCTCTTTCTAGTTTTCGCAATTGATTGTACGAGGACTGTATTTCTGTATTTTGCTAGCAAGTCCTAGTAACTAGCCGTGCATCGAGTGAATAGCACGGGGACACGTGCAACTTGTGAAATAGGATCAACGGAGGTTGGACGTTTGCTACCACGCTGAAATTAAGTCGACTCTTCGTTTGCCCTAGGCCTTAGGCTCGGCTCAAACGTCGCATTTCACATGTGCCGAATTTAATTCAAACATTTAAATACATGTGAAATGCGACGTTTGAATCAATTAAATTCGGCAGTTTCGAATTTGCCGAATCTGAGACTGGAACAGTCGAGGATTCGACTAAGATTCGACATTTGATTTCACATGTGCCAAATATAATGCATAAATTATAGTAAAATATTATGATTTTTGTATTTAACAATTATTCCACAAGCGCGCGTTGGATATGAGATAGTAGATAGCCAACGAGGCGCATAGCGCCGAGTTTGCAATAATCATCTCATATCCAACAAGGGCGAGTGGAATACTTGTTTTATTAAAAACGCGCCCAAAATAGAGCAAACTAAATTTAAAAAAGATAAAAACGCGTCAAAAAAAATCACGCGTACGCTTACAATATTCGTAGTGCATGGTATAATGGCTCATAGCCCATGATGGCTAAGCCAATGAAAACTCTCGAATTGCATTACAAATGATTCAGTTTTTAATAATACCCATTATTACACTGGGGATATTTTGGCGGCGAACGGAATTTAATTTGGCAGCATTAAATTCCCGTTCGAATCAAATATCGCATTTCAGTCGATCAAAATAGCAATTAAATTCGGCACATGTGAAATGCGACGTTTGAACTTGGCATATAACAAACCTTCAATATGTTTCGTTTCCCTATTTTATAGCTCAAAACACCTTTGAAAGAAGCAACGAGTTTTCCAGTAAGCTGAGATCGCAAACGAAACCAAATTCCTGAATTTAGGACTGCTTCAAAATTCTTTCTTTAACTATAGTCCCAAAAAGTCCTTCTACATTGTTAGTACCTCGGACAGTTAAAAGGTGATAGCTTCTACTGCGTTAGCAACGCTGATATAAATCTAATTTAACTACAAGGAATTCACTATGTATATCGAGCTGGAATTTTTTGTATGATTAATGAACGATTCGGGGACAAATGCGAGGAATAATAAATATGAATGATCCAATTTTTCCACTTCCAACCACGAAAAACGAGAAGCAGGATTTTGTCGGATTCAAAACCATGAGGCGCAGCGGGTTTTTTCAGACCCGATGAAACACATGCTGCGATTATTTTTGAACGGCTTCAAAAACATTCCACACAAAGCCTTTAGAATCTTAACGGTGGTTCATGGCTTGTTTTCTTGCATGCAAATAAGTCACCTACAGTGTCTTTATATCCGATAGGATCGCATAATTGAATAAAATCTTGCATTCTGATTGGTTTGCGAAGCGAGGTATTTAGTGTGGAATTGCGAGTTGAAAACGAGGCTAAGTGATATTGTTTCGCATCTACGTAACAACTGTCGTCGAATTGTAACACAACAACTGCAAAAATGTTTTTTCTACAAGGTCTTTTTCTACAATTTAATTCAATTATGCGAT
>OZ026597.1:20431520-20436520 GCA_964020085.1 Micromussa lordhowensis | reverse complement strand
ATCTATTGATAAACTTCGATTGACGATGAGGCTGTTCAAAATGTACACTTCAAAAGATATTTACAGGTATTCAAGTATTGTTTATCTCAGTTGAAGCGAAAATCCTTTGAACATGTGTGACCTTTGTGCGATCACATGTTTGATCACATGTTGAAGTAAAACCAATCACCCGCGCGTGACTAAACAGCGTTACAGGATGCGAAATTTCTTTGCCTTGTAGTATAAACAAAAAATAGCACGGTTTCTTCGGGGTATTTGGTATAAATACCGGCTCGTGATATTTCAAAACTCTCCAAATATCACTCGCCGCGGCGGCTCGTGATATTTTGGCGAATTTTGAAATATCACTCGCGGTATTTATCCCAAATACCCCTAGAAACCGTGCTATTTCCTATACAAATTGCACTTGAAAACCGGTATCGCACTCATCGCTTCGCGATTCGTGCGATATCGGTTTTCGCGTGCAATTTTTATTAAACGCGGAATTCCCTCGTCAGGTAATGAATTTTCCTATAAAACACCACATGCTAATAGTCATTGTCCGTGATGAAGTATCGACGGTTTGATAGGTCAGTGGGCTTATAAATTATTAATGAGTGTTGAACAATCAGACATATATAAAGTCAGTTTTCTTAGAATCCTGCATAAATTGTCTCCATCCCTAAAAAAGTACTTGGTGTAGGCACTCACGTAATGATCCGGATAGTGAAACTTACATTTAAACTACAGTACAGTATTATAAATTTACATAGAGTTACCCAATGAAAGCTAATCGCAAGCAAAATGCAGTGAAGCTAACCTCAAGCAAAATATAGGCACTCACGTAATGGTCCGGGTAGTTACCAAATATGGTAAGTAGTGCCTACACCAAGTAGTGCCTACACCTTGTAGTTTCCCAAACGCGGAAGTTCTTATCACACCTATTTCTTGAGCTGCCTTCCTCGGTGAAAATGTCCAAGTTAGGGCTTTTAAGCGCAGGATTCTCAGCAGCCCTTGGCAAAGAAGTGGTACTACAGGAAGGTGGAGCGGCGTCTTCATCAATCCATGATGTTTTTAAACAAACATACACGATGAAACCGCCGGGATTCATACCGCCTTCCCCGAAGCCTGAGACGTTTCCAATATTTGTTAAAGGCTTGTTTGGAACTTCTACTGGCTCAGACTTTGGATTTGATGAAACACTCACTTTACAGGTGGCAGAGGGGCATTCTGTGTTACAAATGAAACTTCAAATTCAGGATAAAGTACAGATAGCGCTTGCACAGTTTGATCTGCTATTTCATAATAGGCGTCTTGATGAAGATCGAACTGTGAAAGATTACGGATTACAGCCCAGAAGCACTATCTACTTGGTGCTTCGCCTTAAGGGTGGTGGGGGTCCGCTCACAGTAAGCACAGACGAGCTTGCTCCTGAGTTCGATTGCGACTTCACTTATGCCAAAGATGATGGTAAACGATACATGAGAGGAGAGGTCGAGTACAAGCGACCGTACGGTTGGAGGCGATATGCGATCAGGGTCCTTGGAAGGTACGAAAACGACGAGTGGCTTGGCCCTGATGGCATCCGGACGAGCCAAGCAAGCGGAGAATGGCCTGTATCTTATCACGGAACGGATATCAGGTATGCAGAGAAGATCGTGGAGGAGGGCTATAAACCTGGGCCAGGAGCTAAGTTTGGTATTGGCATCTACACAAGTCCAAGCCTTGAAATGGTTGAAAGGTTGTATGCGAAGGAATTCCCATACGCCGGGAAGACGTACAAAATTGCTTTTCAGAATCGAGTTAATCCTGATCCTAATGGTCACCTTAAAATCATCAGTGCTTCGGAGACTGGAGTAGGAGCTGATTACTGGCTGTCTCCCAAAGATAATGACGATGTGCGCGCATATGGAATTCTTATCCGTGAAGTTTCAGCTGAGTCATGCTCCTTGATGTGAGTGCACACATGTAGTGGGAGAGAGAACCAGGATAAGACTCAAATTTTCGGCTTTGCATATGGTTTCAGATTTCACATTTAGACTTTGTATTTAGATTTAGACCTTCGCGAAACACCATAAAGTTCATCGCTCTCTTTTAGGTATTTATGTACGTAAGCGTAATCTTAGTTTCTCAATGGATCAGAATTGATAATTTCACTCTATGATCTATGTTGTTACGGTTATAGATCTTTTTCGGTATCCGCGCCAACTCTTTGGAACTCTTTAGCTTTCCGAAGAAAATACGGTAAGGTGAGCCCTTATATTGTTTTCAATAACAGTTAAAGGAACACTATCACGTTTTTGCGCATGCGCAAGATTTTGATGTGAAGAATTCAAAGATGCGGGAATGGTGATATAGAGCTTCAGAAATCCGTTTGCATCGTCCTCAATCAACTTTGGCTTTGCCCTAAAACTTCTCAGAATCAAAGATCAGTGATACACGGTTCTTGTAACACGCCAATTTGTGTGTAATCGAGACCTTTCGGTGTTAATTTCAATGCCGTTTGATGGAACTTCGAGTGGAGGGAAGTGTTATGGCACTGGACGAAGACGGCTTTCTCCCGGCAGCTTTCGGAAAGGTTCAGAAAATCGGGAAAGGACTGAAAAGTAATGGAACCAGCAACATAGCAGGATTTTTGTTAAGAAACCGATCATCCCACAAGGCGTGGGAAAGACTGAAAGGATCGTGCTTGTGCGAGCGTTCCTTTGTTTACATTTTACATGAGCAAGTAGATAGACCTTTACTTGTTGGTTTTCTTTCTTGATATTTAGACATTCTATCAGGTTCTCTTCGCTCAGGTATACTCTGTGAGAATGACTCCGATATATTTGTTATTTAGCCATCAGGATAGTTTTGTAAATATGATAAGGACTCGTGTATAAAATCAGTAAAACAGAACATTGTACATCAGCATTTTCAGGCTTGTTATGAACTACGGACTCACCGTTGCCTTGTTTTGCATTACTCATGCGGCTTTTTGCGTGTTCTGCCACTACATTGGTCAATAGAGTTTTTATTTGCCGTTTAACACGAAAAAACAAGTTGCTTTCTCTGACTAGTTGAGCGAGTTGACCTTTCTTCCTGCAATTGAGAGATGAACGCGAGTGGCGGGTGGGATATAAATAGCGCTTATCTGTCACTTTATCGCGTCGGCATGACGCGACTAAGTGACAGTTCTATTGTTTTCGATGAAAAAAAACCCAGTCAAGTTCGCGCATGCGCTTCATCGTGATAGTGTCCCTTAAACGACGCAACTTTTTTCGAAAGGCGTATATTAATTTTGCATAGCTTTATACTTAATGTTGTAGTATTTTATTACGTAGAATTAGAATATTTAAAATTTCTTCACATACTCCGACATTAGACTATTTTAAGAACAAGACGCTTTAGGAAGCATAACTGGGTTGCATTTATGATAATAAATATTATAATACATATAACGATTTTACATAAAAGATATTTCATAGGAGTCAAGCGGCCCATTAGGACTGTATTTATATCTGGTATACTTTTGTAGCATAGAGCAACCAGAGTATTTTTACTCCTTCCCCCTAGATGGCATGCTAGTCCATCGCAGGGTTACCCCCAGCAGTAGATTTTGCACTTAAGCCGGCTAACATATTTAGAAGAAATAAACTGATCATATCGAGATCTCGATTGTTTTTCAGATTTTTTATTAATATAACTTTCTTCAGTAAGAGACAACTGTGTACCTTTCTTCGCACTGTCATTGCCACTGACCATATGGTTACTCACTTCGAATAAAAGTTTCATGGGAGCATTGGTCGTCATATTTCGCCTTACTGTGTCAATTCCTTTGCTAATTTCTACAACTATGACTTTAAACAGTGCACTAAATTATGCTAGGTTTCGAACAAGTTCAAAATGCAATCAATAAAATACATAATTGCGTGTAATGAAACACAAGACAGAGCTGCAAATTACCAGGGAAAACATTCAAAACTAAGTGTTCTTGCTTCATGGCCCCAACGATTTTCTTCGTGTTATCTGGTTTCAGTTTATTCGGGAAGGTATCGTTGCTTATATTGAATTGAAATAATCACTGTACCTCTCCGATTCCACATTTCTTCAATTCTCCTATGTAGATACAAAGGACTAACCACAGGTAACCCAGGCTCACTGTGTGTGTCACATGGGTAAATATAGAGAACATATGAGGCGAAAGTCAAGGTCTAGAAATTTGCTAGAAAATGGAAACAAAATCGACGAAACTTTACCATTTGGCGAGCTGTTGTTGTCCTCAATACGTACAAGAAGTTTAGGGAAAAATAGTTCACTTCACCCTTCCTTCATAGTATTGCTGGTTTTCAGTGTCACGCCATTCAAAATAAAAATCAAAACCGTTCAATAGACGAAGTCCACAATCTGAGAAAAGAAAGAAGGTAACTATGCCAAGACTCTCGCCAAGATTCAGGTCACAGCAATTTTTCTTCTGCACTGATATGCGGAGAAGCTTTTTCCCCGAGCGGTCCGGGTTCGAGCCCTGGCCGGGGACATTGTGTTGTGTTCTTAGGCAAGACACTTTACTCTCACAGTGCCTCTCTCCACCCAGGTGTATAAATGGGTACTTGCTATTTGTTGGAAAACCTAACAAAATTTCGGGGGAATGACTTGCGATGGACTAGCATCCCGTCCAGGGGAAGTAGAAATACTTCTAGCCGCTTCATGCTACAGAAACCGGGTTAAGCTCCGGCAGCTATGAGCCAGCCTTGGCTCTAAGGCTTCACTCATGAATCCATTGAAGTATCTCCAGCTAGCAACGCGAGGCAAGCAAGCTCCGTAGAAATTGTAAGTCAACCTACTAAAATGGCGGCCCGAAGCCGTTGCAGTCACTGCAGGTCCAAAATGGCACTGAATTTGGTGCGCCTGGTGACGAGTATAATAATAATAATAATAATAACATTTATAATGCGCAAATTCCATATAATGATCAAATGCGCATGACAAGATTAAAAACGTAATAAAAAGGTTAAAAAGCTAAAATTACAATTAAAAGCAAA
>OZ026597.1:20379020-20426520 GCA_964020085.1 Micromussa lordhowensis | reverse complement strand
CCTGCATCTTGACAATCTTGGTTCAATTACTGTTATTCGATGGAAAAACAACAAAATCTGTGGTGCAATGTTTCTTGTGTCATACCTGATCAATGAAGTGAAACATGTTGTGTTTACTGGAGCTGCATTTGGAACCGAATCATAGAAAACGAAAAATATACTGAAATTACTGAAAAAAATCAATTTAAAGTCAACGTTACGTCTGTATATCACTCTGACAAGCAAAAATTTTAATTAAAAATTCTGCCTCATCACTATCGGAATATTGTTTTGATCGAGTGTTATTGTTTTGACACAGGAACAATATCGCTTGTTTATTTCAGTGTTCCCGTGACGTCAATCACATTGAACACACTACTAGTCGAATTCTTAGTACTTCTGTCTTTTTTTCAAGGAAGTCGTTGTTCGATATTTCAATCTTAAGTTTTCGATTGTAGATATACGCTCAATTTAGATTTGGGACTGTTATGTCTTTTGCTACATGTAACAACTTGAAGTTAAAATTTGCACGCGTGTCGCGACTTTGCGCGCGTGATTCGACCTGCATTTATATTTCTGATGATGGGTAATTTATTTACAAAAACTGTGACAAGATTATCAGATGAGTTCTGGCATGTTACATCATAGAATCTAAATCGAAATTGGGCGCAGAAACACATGAAGAAGTTTGTTTTTAATTTGCTTGGGAACTGCAAGTAGCACTCTACTTCCTCAAAAAGTTAGTTTTTAGACTTCCTGGTTTCCACTCTCAATATTTTTAGGCAGGACTGACTTTTGATGGAAATGATTTTGACTGTGCAATGAATTCATTTGAAAGTTTATTTTAAACTTATTTTGAAACGATCTTGTTCGTGTTTCTGTTGATTGAGTTGTCATTGTTTGTAAAGAGGTGTTGATGACCGTTGATGTGCAGAGTCATTGCTGCATTTTGTTAGAAGAGTTGTTATTGAAAAAATATATAATTACATGCATTGTCTAGACAGAGAAAAATTCAAGACTGAACCTAGTAACAGCCATAGTAAGCAAACTATAAAGTTTGAATGAGTGCTTTTAAACTGTTTTTCCAATAACATTTTCTATGTAAAGTTAAAGTACTGTACAGCTTCGGACAAAGAATAGTTTACCCTTTGTTATTATATAACTGAAATGCATGAATTGTGAAGTTCCA
Source organism: Micromussa lordhowensis (assembly GCA_964020085.1). Taxonomy (NCBI): domain Eukaryota; kingdom Metazoa; phylum Cnidaria; class Anthozoa; order Scleractinia; family Lobophylliidae; genus Micromussa; species Micromussa lordhowensis. Next base: position 20,425,352 of record OZ026597.1, on the reverse strand, counting down.
GGAAATATCCACAACCACCCAATGGAGGGTCATTGGGAACTCTGAGGTTTTTTAAAAGTGGAATTTCTAAACGGGTGGGGGGTTTTAGCCTGAAATGTCAGTCGTCTCCCGCCCTCGGTCGTCTCTTGCCCGGGGAAGGTTGAGGGCAGGAAACGACTGACATTTCAGGCTAGGAGGTTTCAAGCTAAACAACCTTCCGTGAGGAGTGTGGATATTTTCTTAGCCTTGTTCTCCACTGCTCTCGTCTCCAGCCTTGTTGTTTAGGGGAGGAGTGCAGGCTTGTTCCCTGAACAGCTTCTAGAAATCAAGCCTAAAATTTTCTCTAACAACATGTTACTGATCTTAGCTATGTTACTTCTTCAGCTCTCACCATGCAGTTTGTGTCTCATTGCTTCTTGGATTATCATGACCCCACCATTGGTGAGTACAATTTCAGACACCAAACTGTGTGCTTAGCCAGCTGACCATGAGGGTGTTTGGCAGAATTTTCTTAAGTGGGCCTCAAAGGGTTGCTGCACATTTGCAGAGAAGTTTTGCAGTCTTGAGCAAGACCTCCAAAAGTTAGAAGACTTGTAGTTAGTGATGAAATCAAATTATTTAGTTTAAATTAATATTAGTCTGAAAGTGCACTGAAGCTACAGTGTAAAAGGAGTGATATATTGGTTAACATATGCATCAAATTGAAAAAATCTGGGAGACGTTTTCAAATTCTGTCATTGTGTCTTGAAAGAATGACTAAAATGTAATTTCAGCGTTCAATAATTATGACGAATCTGATAGGAAATAGAGCAATTTCAGTTTTTAATGGACAAAAACCTTCTACCAGAATAATTTTTCTGCTTTTTATTTTAGAGAATGCATATCATACAGTGGAATCCCGATTTCTAGAACCTCCAGGGGAAACGCAAATTGGTTCGAGAAATCTGAGAGTTTGAGAAATCGGGGATAAAATTACAGTGTTTGACTGAGGAGAGGGAACAACTTTTGGTTTGAGTTATTGGGAGGTTCAAAAAATGAGGGTTCGAGAAATCGGGATTCCACTGTATTTATTTATTTTGTTTATTATTTCAGAGGATGCATATCAGCGCCAAGCTGTTATAGATGGTGAGTCAGGACTCTTGGACATTTTGGACACAGCTGGACAGGTAAGAATAAAGTGTCTTTCAAAACCCATAATGGTATTTTTTGTTGAAGTAAGAACGCTGTAGATTATTTTGAAAGGGCTTTTGAGAAGAGCTTTTGATGTACTGTCAATAGGCGATTCTCAGGATACCACTTACATTCTGTGTATATTACAATGGCATGAATTTGAACCTCAGAACAATGTTAAGTAGTGACCTGTCTGCATACAAATATTCTCAGCCTACTAATTTTCAAAGCAAGCTATACAAGTCCCTAGAGAACTACAAGGCCTGGGGATTGGGCATGAGTCCACTGACAGTACTTCAGAAAAGCAACACTTGTTGCTACAGACAATGGAGATTATCCATTGGTAGTGAAATCATTGTCACTTGTGAAGCTTATCACTACATATACCCAAAGTTAATGCTGGAATTTTACTTGATTTTTTAGCAAGAGTTCACAGCCATGAGAGAACAGTACATGCGTAGTGGTGAAGGGTTTGTCATAATGTATTCCGTCACAGACAGACAAAGTTTCCGTGAAGCTGCACAAGCTAAGAAACAAATTGAAAGAGTAAGAAGATCAGAGGAGATACCCATGGTTCTTGTTGCTAACAAAACTGACTTGGAAAGCAAGAGAGTTGTAACAACTGAAGAGGGACAAGCTTTAGCACAGGAGTTTGACTGCCCATTTTTTGAAACCTCAGCTGCCCTGCGGCATTTTGTGGATGATGTATTTCACACTTTAATTCGACAGATACGTAGGAAGGAAAGGCTGGGTATGAAGACAGCGCAAAAGAACAAAAAACTACGTCACAGGGCAAGCACCATTGTGCAGAACTTTTTCGGGCGTCAAAAGAAAAGAACATAAAAACAACAACATTGGTCTACTCTACAGAAGGAGAATGTTTTAGTCAGATCAGAGTGATCTTACCTAACTGGTGAAACAGATTCTAGAGTGATACATTTTATTGCTCTCTAAATCTTACATTTTCTTTTTCTTTTCAGTTGTCTCTAATAGACACAGACAATCTATTCTTTATGTAAAAAAAAACCAAAATGTTTCAAAAATATATACATGTATTAAGAGTCGCCAGGTAAAAAACTCTAATGAGGATGTAGATTGTAGTCTCCAAGAAAGATGTCAAAAACATAGATTCTTCATTTCTTTTTTAAGCTGTCTTTAAAACATTCGAGAGCACTGAGTATAAGTATGGCATGCTTTTGCATTCTTATAATAGAGGGGAATGTAGGGTGGGGTTAATTTTATCAAGTGGAAAAGTTCAGATTTATTACAGGACGTTGATCAGTTGTGATTTTCTACAAAGTAAATGAAATGTGTCACTGTTACATTCTTAGTTCACACATGGTCATGTAAGAATTAATACACCTAGAGTGCATTTTAAATTATTTATGCAGATATGCTGTTTTCAGTTGTGTAAATAAGTTTTTAAAATTAGTATTGGTTATTTTCAGAATGCGAGTGTAAATAAGGATTGAGTTTTCACACTGCTTGTGATATTTGAAAATTCCCCCGCTAGCCTTTAGGCAAGTGAAATTTGAGAGAAATTATCTCAAGTAGTGTAAAGATCCTAATTCCTCAAACTTTTCATGTGATTACTCATTAAATATATGACTGAGAAACATGTGCAAATTAATTTGCATTGAGCAACAAATTAATGCGGCCTGCTCTCGGCCAGTCACAATGAAGTAATTTCCTCAGTCATAATAAGATCATTTATTACATAAACACCAGTGAAATACCAAGTGAGCTTTCCCGCGAAAACTTCATATCTTCACACGTGAAGAGATCACCGTCGTTATGGTTACCATAGCTACTAAAATGATCGCTATTGCTATGGTTCCTTAATCCCTTAAAAAGTACTTAGATATGTTACTGTATGATCGAAACATTATCGGTGCATCCTCGGAAATCTTCGGACATCTTCGGTAATCTTCGGAAAATCTCCGAAAATGTTCGGAAACGTTCGCCTTACCTTCGGAACAATTTTGGCGAATCTTCGGAAATCTTCGGAAAGTGGTCGGAAATCTTTGGAAAATTGTCAAAAACGTCTTCATTAGTATGTTTATGTAATAAACAGAATATTACATGCTCGCTTGTGTATATGAATTTTATCTTCTCGTGTTCAACTCGACATCTCACTCGTTCGCTGCGCTCACTCGTGAGATATCGAGTTGAACACTCGAAGATAAAATTCATTTCCACGCGCGGTCATGTAATATCCTCTATTTACATGAATATGATTGACAAAATTACTCCATTGTGATAGGCTGAGGCAATGCTAATTTATCATTAATTCTAAACTTACACTGCACTGCAAAGTAAGGCTTCTTTCAATTCAAATATCACTCAAATATCTCGTAAATCAATGGTTACACTCACGTTCGTATGATTACCTATACTAATTCGCAATTCCAAAATATGTGTTTTTTAAAAACTTGGTAAAGTGCATTAAATTGATCACCTCTTTTTTAAAAGGTAATTCAGGTTTGGGAGCATGTTTCTCTCACTTGCTCACTAAAACATGGAAGAAGCAGTTACCCAAACCAATCAGAAGAGGTGGTTATTTGAATTTGTCATGTTCTGAGAACTTAATTTTTGTAAGAAATAATCTTTATTTATATCAAGCAGGACAATCCACTTTACTCCTTCTTTCTTTCATTGCTGTAAATAGAACGTTTTCCAGAAAGTAAACAGTAAAGTAACATAAGCTTATAGTATAGCAGAAGCCAATCAAGAATACTAGCATAGTAGTGTTATCCTTGATCTGTACAATTTAATGATAAAAGGCTGTAAGATTTTAAAAAGGGTTAAGATTAAAGATAAAGTATGCTTATGGTCCTGATGTGATTCATAATTAATGTGTTAAAGACCCAAGCAGTCAGTGTAAAATGCAGACTGCAGAGGGGGGTAGTGTATTTTACACCAACCAAGACCAGAGCGATATATGAAACCAAATGGCTACAAGTGGTATAAACGTGAATCTTGGTGGTCTCCAACACAAAAGTAGCATACCTCTATAGCAAGTTTACACAGATGGCCATTTATAAGGAAGATACAAAAGACTTCAATACATATGCAACAACAAAGCTTGCTTATGCTTAAGGCACTAGCACACAGGTTGATACAGCAGGAGCCCAGGCATCATTACTTGCTAGTTCAGGCCAAAGTGGCTTTTTTAAAAAAAAAACCTGTTGTTTGGTATAATTTGTTTTAAACAGGTAAAGAGAACATAAAAAGCATCTGTTGCTAAACTAATCATCAAGTTGTAGTTACACATAGGCACGCGAGGCGTGCAAGAGTTATTTTTATGAAGTCTCGGAGATAGGAGCATTCATGGAGCTGTTTACAGTAATGATTTGGTTAATTTGACAAGTCTTTTTGGTTGCGATGTACAACAAGAGAGAAACTGGGAATTTATGATATACATGGTAAGATAAATAATTAGTAAGCCATAAAATGTTTGACTGAACAAACTACAGTGATCTGAAGCGTCTCCAGAATAATGTAGATACCATCTTGTTGTCTAACAGGCAATTTGAATCGTATTTTGATACAGTCCACACTGAAATTGGTGTGACACGCGCACGTGCATAATTCCCCGCCACTCACCGATCTCACAGCCCTTTCAACCCTCAAGAGGAATTTTTGTTCAAAAATACTCAAGTTAAGAGAACTTTTCGCATTTTATACGAGTCGCAAGTTTGCCCTTTTTACACAACAATACTACTTAACCGAAAATAGAAAGAAAGAGGAAAAAAACCTCTCTGATTCGTTGAAAGTCTGATTTAATTAAATTGCACTTTAATTTGACGCTACGAAGTCTTCAAAGAACATTTGAACAGTTCTCGTACTTTTTACCTTAAAAATATCGGACTGAAATGAATGTCATCAAATGAAACTAAACTGCTACTGCAGAGACGCAAAAAACAATAGCCGACAACTTGTAAGCTCTAATTGAATTTACTTCCATATGAAAAACAAAAGTGTCAAGTTACATTTGTAACTAAAAATAGCAAGCATCTCGCGGGAACGTGCTGATGATTTGTTAGCCCTAATTGAATTTACTCCCTTGTGAAAAACAAGTGTCAAATTACCCTTTGTAACTAAAAAAATAAAATATCTCGTTATATTTGCAAGCAACAAGAACAAAACAATCGTTACCTACACTTATTATTGTAAACGTTAGAACTGTCTCAAATTTAAATAGCCTCGCCTCCTCTAAAACATGTCCTAAGAACTAGAAGCGACGATTCGTGACCTCTGATTGAATTTACTCTTTGTGAAAAACAAAAGTATCAAGCTACCTTTGTAACTAAAAATAAAAACATCTGGTGCCATTTGCATACCTGCTTCAAAACTCAAGACTCATCTCGTTCATAGCTAAAATCCTTAGCCTAACCCATAGAAAATGAAGAAGTAAGTCCAATATATGAATACTTCCTCCTCTTTTACAGAAGAATGAATGTGGCCGTTCTGAACTGCATCGGGATCAAATCTTCTCACGTACCATTTACCTTTACAATAGGAAATTTGATTGGTGTTTAATAGTAGATCCAGTATGATTGGTGTGGCATACATACATCTCTCACTGAACCACCCGTCCATAACATACCCGACGCGCCCACTAAGATATATTTTTTTTTACAAAAAAATAACTCAATAAAGGTAAATTAACCGCTGTGGCGAGTTTGTGAAGAGCAAAGAACAACATAATGTTACACAACTACTTTGCTAAGGGCAGAATGGCCCGAGTGAAAATAAAAAGAAGCTATAAAATAAAGACGCTTCACTGAAATATTCATTCCTAAGCTGTTTGCTAGTCTTTTCAGATCAGAGATATTTTGTACTTGCTTGGCCGTCTATCGAGTGTCTACCGTCTTTTTAAATACAAACTACAGTTGGCCACACATGAGAATCTGTTCTTGTAACAGATTGCACGCGACTGCTGTCAAGAGAACCCACAGCTGACAATGCTGACAATGCAATGTAACAAATTGCGCAAAAGAACTTGATTTGTAATCATTTCATCAAAATAAGGTCAAGAGCTTCTCGCTTTTTATATGTTTACAACAACAATTCATTGGTATTCCCATCTACAGATAGCATTACTAAATAACAAAATAACTGAACAATATCAATAACATGGAGAAAAGCCGAAAATTGTTGACAACAAATATCATCAGTCAGTGGTCTTCTATGATTAGGAATGTGATCTTTAGTTATAAATGTCTCTTTTTATATGCATTGTTTTGTAAGTAAAACTTAACTGTCCACAATTATTTGACAAGGAAAATTGTCTTTGTCATTGATGGTTAAAGATTGTATTACACATAAGATGTTTCGTTAAAAAATTGACAGTGAAATAAATATAAATCCATAAAGAGTTTGTGAAGTCCTTCGTCAGAAAATTGAGGAGTTGGACCTGTCCCAAGTCTTCCCAAGCAGGGACATAGCTCCCTTTAAGGCCGGGCTTACAAACTTTTCTCGGTGTATTTTTTTTCCTTGGAATATTTCTTTTTTTAATTCATAGAACTAGTTTTCTGGGTGACTTTGACCGACAAAAGTACGAGAACGAGATGTTATGGTGGAAAAGAAAGTGGCTGCATTCAACCGGAGAACGCCAAGCAACTCTAGTTGACACTCGACTGCATGAATCCAACTCTTCATCGAAACGATAACATCATCCTCACGGTCCTTCTCACGATGCCTGTGTCAACTGCAACTCCTGAGCACATTTTAGCCTGATGCGTAGAGTGAAGACTAATCTACAGGCAGCCATATATTGACACGTCCCTTCGGGCCGCCGGAGCTCCGCTATAAGCAAACCACTGGATATATAAGCAAGAGAGCATCTCAGCTGGAAGGGGTAGCCTTTTTTTCTCAACAGTGAAATGCAAAAAAAAAATTCATGCTCGCAGAAAAAATTCCCAGTGCATGAAAGAGTTGAAAAACTGACTGAATTTGTTAATCACAAAATATGTACCCAGGTTTTCAACTTTGGTCAATCACTTATTTTATTTTTGTGCATACTGATGTCATGGAAAACTTACCAAAAGAAGGTTGTTTTTTTTAAGAAGTGAGTAACGCTTTCCAAAATCTGAATAAAGTAAGCACTTACTGAATTCTTTAGGTTTTGACTTATTATTTATTGGCTGATCTAGGACAGCAATTTCCGTTCCACTTAACACATTTCTCTGAACTGTAAATGTTTCGCAAATCGCATTAAATTATAACAAGCTTAATAAAGGTATGTTCTGCTGCTTGGTGAGCCCCGAGGACGAGTGAAAACTGAGTATCGAGTATATTTGTAAAGCGACATTGCACACTTTAACGTCCACAAAGGAATTTATTAGCCCTCCAACAATTGGTTTCCTTGAGCTGTTTCTTACCCTAGGGCCGTCAAACAAACACCATGGCTATAGAAGATCTGTTAAACCGGTCTTCAAGTACCGCGAAATATTTGCACACGTTGTTTCTGAGAGTGTAGCAGCCAAGCGCACGCAAACGAGCAACCTAGTTCCCAGGGTCTCTCTTCTTGGTGATCAGCAAGACGCTCGTGATCTCACAAGAGGTGTGAAGTACAGCAAAAAAGCTCGTGTAAGAACTCAGTTACATTTTTGAAGTCTGGAAAAATAGGTTCTTGTGTTTTGGGGTAGTTATTGGGAATTTAGGTTAAGTAGGTTTATGATTAGGTTCTTAACTTCTCTGAAGGAGATAAAGTTGTAGATAACCAGAAATATGAATAAACTTGGGTATATACAGTATTTATTTACAACTGTATAATGTATTCTCTTGTAACATAGATTTGCAATCTCAAAGTCACATTTCTGGGTTAAAATGTCAATCATAATTTAGCTGTAACCCACATATAAGAACCTGCTTGATCTAGCTTGCCAAAAAAGGGGCTTATATCTTTGGGTTTAAAGATGGTAAATTTGTGCCAGCAGTTCTTAAACCACTAGGTTCTTACATGCGGGATTTTACCGTAATACTTTAAACCGTACTTTAAAATTAAATATCAAAGCTGGTAAAATTAAGTCTTAAGTCTTAAAATTAAGCATACCAAACAAAACATTTTACAAAAATATCTTTATTTCTCTTGAATCCAAGAAAACTTTATAAATTGTTACTACTATGTCGTTTAGCAATAATGATTAATTATCATCTCAATAATTATCGATTTGTCTGGGTGGTTAGGGATGACGTGGCACTCTGAACAACCATTGTTGTTGGTACGAAATGGTGCTTTGATTTACGTATAGTTTATCATGATGGCACCATACTGCAAACATTCTTCTTTTGATTAAAACCAAGTAAATAATTTACCGACATTAAGACTCGAGATTAAGATCGCTAACTATTCTGTAATTTCTCATTTTTGAAATAGTAATATTCATTGCGACTTTCGTCACCATTTTAAGTAATATTTATGTACTAAAAATTTCCAATTTGCCTCAGTATTGGATTCTATACAGGTCATAAAAGATTGCCCTGGATTAATTTCTGCTATCAAAACACTTGTAGCTTTTCACTGTCACCAATTCATGTAGAGATGACGCTTGTTGACTAACGTATGTTGTTAAAAGTTGGGAGTGCTTTAGAAAATGAACTATCAAGACATACAAATAGTATTGCTCGGCAAAACTATCAGATTGATTCAATCATACTAATGCGACTGAGGACTTTAAGCATTTGTTTTTTAACAATGCTGAAGTATTATCAAAATAATTTAAGCCCCAGTAGTGCAGATTTTCATTTTCAAAATGACTTGCTGAATCTGACTTTCTTGTTTAAAAATTCCAATAACTTTTCTTAAACCTTTAGGGCGGTTTTCATCAGAGTGTCGAAAAGTAATTGGTTTTGCAGTATCACGCTACACGATTGGTTTAAAAAACTCGCGCCACTTTTTCGTCAAATCAGAAGTAAAACCAAAACCAATCGTGACTCGCTCGCACGCGTTTTCCCGCGCTTTGCGTCAGCTACATGTAATTGCTTAGAGTTTTGATTGGTTCACTCTATTGTCTGCATCCTTTGTGATTGGCTAGAGGGATAAACGTGATTTTGGTTTTATGACACTCAATTGAAAACCGCTCTAATCCACTAATACAGCAAAACACATAATCATTGACATCCTGTAGTGGTTATTGACAACCATGGATATCAGTCTATTTGGAGTTCGGTAACTCCGTATTTTGAAATTGTTTATGTAAGTTAATTATGACTACAGGACATGCCGACTGGCGACATTTGTATTGTCTATTGACGTAATATACATAACTTGTAAAAGGAGTCTTGCAGTATATTAAATAGGTCCCTTGACAAAGGCTAGGAATGCCTTAAAGATACTTCACTATTGATACTTCAATAGACTGTTAAACCCTATCTTCTTCGTCTTCCATAAGAGCAACGCTGCTATCATCATCATCATCCTTGCTGGATGGCCCTTCATCGACCTTGAAGTATTTCATTTGCTTCTTGGATCGAAACTGAAGAACTCCACAAATAACAAGGAACACGACTATTGAAACTGACACAGCTGCAATAGCAATGATCGACACACCGCTCTTTTCAGGATCTTCCAGTACAAATTGCAATGCTTTGTTATTTGGGTACTGAATGGAGCGATTCTTATTTCTAGCTAATGATTTACATTCACTCCCACATGGATGGCAAGATCTTGTGCGTTCATTGATAGAATGATTAGGTGAACACTGCACAACGCACATTCTGCCCTCAAGGTAAAGTGGACTCTTGCATACGAGACAGCTATCCATGGACGGGCCATAACATAAGTGACAGACTGGATGACACGGCTGACACTGATGAATGCCTTTCTTATCAGTGACATAAGTCCGATCAGGACAGACATCTACGCAAGTAAAATTGTAGAACGCTTTGCCATCGGGACAGTTCAGGCAGTTAGAGCTACCTGGACCATTGCAGCTTTTGCAATTTGGATGACATTCGCTGCATTTTCCTTCCGTTGAAAATTGCCCTTGTGGACAAACCGAGATACACCTGCCTGTGCTTCTATTTTGAAGCAAGTCTTCTGCACATGATAAACAACTGTCTGCACCAGCTCCTGAGCACGTTTGACATGTTGGGTGACATCTCTCACAAAGCCCTGTCACCTGATTTGCAAATGTTCCAGCAGGACATTCCTTCTTACATGAAAATCCAACAAGACTTGCATCACGTTCCCTGCACGCAATGCAGTCGTTAGCCGTTGGTCCAATGCACCTTGCACAGGAAGAATGGCACTGTGTACACTTTTGATTATCGGTATCTAAAACCCACCCATGTTGCGGACACTCTCTGATGCAGTAGTGCTTGTATAGTACAAATGGTGATACACATCTTGTGCAATTTCTGAGACCATTTCCTGCAATACAATTGAATAAAAAGGAAGGCAAATACCTGTTACTAATTCAAGTGAATTTTGCTGTTGTATTTCTTAGAAAGCTAATAACCTTATATTAAAAGAATTCGCCAAAATGAATTTCCCAGACCAGGGGTCAATAAAAAACGTTTGGTGTATAAAATGGGTTGTTCGAACTTTCCACAACTTAATGCGCGAGCCCCCATTTACAGTGTAATTAGTTTGCCTTGAATATGAATGACAAAGGTTCGTTCAAAGGATGAAAAGTGTGGTCAGTTAAAAGATAAGTATGAAGTTATAAGAGTTTCAAAAAGAAAGAAAAGAAAATGCTACAAAAGGAGGAGCTGTATGCCACTTCAAACACGTTTGTAGTGTCTCAAATTGTACATTGAAAGTGGAGGATGTTAGAAGAAAGAGAAACAAAAAAACGGAAAAACGGCAGTCTTAACGGGAACTACGAACGCGCAAGGTGTGTGAGCGCTGTGGACAATTACAGTAGATTCTATATTACTCCTTTAACTCTATAAACTAAGTGAAACATGATAAAACTCACCCCCATTGCAGGTGGAACAGTAATAGTCACATGGCTGGCAACTGTTCGCTTCCTTGTCAAAGAAGTAGTCTGAAGGACAAGATGCCAAACATCTTGAGTTCACCATAACAGATTGGGTATCGCATCCTGTACAATCATTAGCAGTAGGTCCAGCGCACGATTTGCAGGATGAATGACAGGGCGCGCAACTCTTTGTATTTTGCAGCAGAAATGTTCCAACTGGGCAAATACCGACACATTTGCCACGACTCAACACCTCATGCTCTTGACACTGGATACAGTTACTGGAGGACAAAGCGCACTCCTTACACATCCCATCACAGGGTTCACAAGAGTTGGCTTTACTACGGTAATGACCTGCCGGACACTGTGTTTGACAAGAGTTGCCAACAAGCAATAACCCCGGTCCGCACGACAAACATTCTGCATTGTTCTTGCATTTCTTACACCCAGGAGAACAAGGTTTGCAGTGTGTTGTTTCCAAATCACCAAAATAACCACCAGGACACTCGTATGAACACTGCCTTGTTTGTAGGTCAAGAAATTTGATTCCACTACAGCTAAGGCAGTCGTTTTCAGTTGGACCATTGCATACAAGGCACACACGATGGCAGCTCTGACAGCCCTCGCTGCCATTAAACTTGCCACTTTGACAAGATGCTTTACATTCTGAGCCATTGAGTGACCAGCCAGCTGGAAAGAAAACACGACTTAAGTTTACACTGCATTACACTTACTTAACCCTTTCACCACCAGTGGCCCCTTATAGATTTTACTCTGTCTAACGCCAGACGATTTTACTCGTCAAAGGGAGACCCTTGGTGGTGAAAGGGTTAAACTGCATTGCACGACTTAAGCTTACAATGCATCACACTGTTGATGGAATTAGTTTTTACACGCAGCTGGAAGACCAACGTTATTTTAAAGAAATCATGTTATGAAGCTTAATTGGAATTTCCAGCGTAGAGGGGTGGGTCTTGAAAAAATACCTTCCTTGGGAGAGGTATGCATATTTCTGGAACAACAGATTATAGCCTGTATTATGAAATAAAAATAAATACCTTTACAAGAGTGGCAGTCGCTAGTGGATGGTCCACTGCATGATTCACAAGTTGTGTGACACGACTCACAACTATGAGAAACCTGGCTGTGAAACATTCCAGTTGGACATTTGGTGACACATGTTGAACCAGTAAGGAGTCTTGGAAGAGAGCACGAGAGGCACTGATCAATGCCTTCACCAAAGCACGTCTGGCATGTAGCATTACATGGGACACAACTGTGCAACAACAAGAACAACATGCTTTTAAATTAATGGTTGCACAATAGGTATGTCAACTATTATTTAGTAGTCAAAAATACTAACATAGGTGAGTTGACCCATTGGCTCCTGTGCCGCCCCAGGGTTAGTACTCTTTGAAGCTTTTCAAATTCCATGAGTTTCCATGACCTTTCCCGGAGTTTTCCATGGCCTAAGTTAAGCAGTTGTTCTAACAGTAGTATCAAAACAATCATTTATTTCACGTATTTTCCAGCATTGCAATGCATAAAATGCGTGCTTGTGTCTATTTTTGCGGAAAGTAAAGACTGTTGCTGACTGGCCTGTTATTTTTTCAATTTTTTCCCTTTTTTATTTTCCGAAAGCATATTGCTTTTCCATGACCTTAACGTAAATCCTATGACTTTCCAGGCCAGGAAATCAAAACAATAAATTCCATGACTTTCCAGGTTTTCCATGACCTGTACAAACCCTGCGCCCGTAATCGGCCGAGACGAGTGTTGGCCTTCATGCACGTGCACAATTTTCTCGTGCGTCATTAACACGTACACACAAATGCGTGCAAATGCACAGCATCGAGAAAATTCCTCCAAGATAAGATCGGCAGCGAAATAAATGCTTGTTTTCTCTTAAGGTACATTTAAACTGAGTTTTTACTGCATAATTTTGGTGTACAAATTATCCTGTTCAAGTCATTAGCTAGTTACTGCACGACCTACCGTTCACTGTACGCTAAACATTCCAATCACTACCAACATATACACGACATTCTTATCCTGACCTGTTGGAATGCCTGGGGAAGGTTCCTGCAGGGCAGCGCATCAAACACTGAGATTTGTGCATGACAAATCCTTCTGAACAAGCAAGGCACTTCAGACCAGAGGTAAGACTGCAAGAGGCACATCCAACCGGGCAATTTTCACATATCCCAGACGTGCTATTTGCATATGTGCCTGTAGGGCACTGTTTGGCAGAAATGCATTGATGCATGTGAAGGAATTCGCCCACTGGGCAGCTGATGCATTTAGTTGACTCAACAGGGTCACAATGTTTGCATGGTGACTGACAATGAGCACATGTTCCATTTGATGATTCGCCAAACTGGCCTGATAAAGGAAAAACAGGATATGCAAATTGTCATAAGGACGTTCTATCAAACTTTGGATTAGCCTGTCAAGATACTTGGAGTACAATCTGTGATGGAATAACAACTGAAACCCCATCCCTGCTAGAAACTACAGCATCAGTAGCCACTTAATGCAATCGGAACCAAAGTTCCTAGTTGCAGGCGCTCAAATGTTTCTTAACAATGCATTTCTAAGCCATAATCAAACTTACCTTCAGGGCAACTTGCCACACATGTGCCCACTGGAGCACCAAGTCTAAAATATCCCTTACGACAGGACACACATTCAGAAGTTGAAGGACCAGCACAGCTGCTGCAAGCTGAATCACAAGGCTTGCATTCTTTGAGGTCTTTGTCTCCAAAGAAACCACTTGGACAAGAAGCCTTACACTCACCACCACGCAAAAATAATGCTTGATGTACATCTTTAGCACCACATTCTGAGCAGGAGCTTTCACTACCACCATGACATTTACGACAAGAAGGGTGACAAGGTTTGCACTGTCCATCTGCCTCTAAATACTGTCCATCAGTACATTTGGCTACACACCTTCCAAGAAAATGTCTATAATCTGAAGTACAGGAGGAGCAAGATGTCGCATTGCCTGCACATGTTAGACAAGATTTGTCACACTTTCCACACACCAGAACTGAATCTTGCACATGTTTGTAGAAGCCATCAGGACAAAAGTTCACACAGCTTCCATTATATACAATAAGGGGTGAGTGACAAGACAGACAGTCAGCTGTGTTGGGGCCATGACAAGTTGCACACACAGGACTGCAAGGTTTGCAAAGCTTAGCACTGGTTTCTCTGAACTCTGTCTTGGTGCAATCAGCAACACATTCCTACAGTATAGATGATAATATATTTCATGCCAGTTACATCACTCACGTAGCCAGCAGCAATGCAATGTATTGGAACAAAAGGAAGTCCTAACGTAACAAAAGAGTATCAGGATTGGTTTGGGACACCAACATGGCCACTGCTTTCTTGTTTTTTTTGGGGGGGACACCAACATTTGTGTGATGCCTTTCTCCTCTCGTCATCACTCAGGATGCTGGAGTTTCACTCAATTGAAAAGCTACATTTGTATTAACATACACACTGCAGAATTGCAAAAAAGCAGTCAATTTGATAACAATATACTAGTCAAGCAACATGTGGAATACTATGGAAGATCTCATCAGTCACTTAATAATATACATGTATATTCTCAGTATACAAATAAGCCTTTTCGGTAGACGCGACAAGTGGGATATTCCATGGTGTACCAAGAGACGTTTTGTATAACTGTTTTATACCATCCATACTGTGGTCAACACAATCAATGCAGTGCATGATGGGAAGGTTGGGTGTAACACCAAGTATAATCTGATTGATTGTTTTGTCAATGGGATGGTGTAAAAAGATATCTACTAAGTGTTACATTTATTACTCTTACATTACTGGTACTTCTTCTGAAGTGTTTACACTCATTGCACTGATCTGCTCTTGGTCCAGTACATCCATTCTGACATTCCAAGTTACAGGCAGGGACTGGTTCCTTTGTGGAATCATTAGGTTGAGCTGGCTCTGATATTCCATATGCAACCAAAAACCAATCTTTAAGAATTCCACTATTCCGAGAGGAACCTGGAGGAAAAAACCCAACAGTCTCAAGTAAGATTCAAATCTCAAAGTAAAAAAAAAAACTGGCATTAATATTGGCATTCTAACTGACTGATTGATTTTATATATTTTTTATTTGAGTGTATATTTCTTGTTTTAACAAGAACTTGATCAAGCTACATGAACTTAAAAGTTCACATAGCTTGATCAAGTTTCCAGTTTACATTAGTGGGTCATGATTTATTGGGATTGTAATGGCTTTCTAATAATATATGTCTAAAATAATGGGAAAAAAGAAAAGAAATGAGAATAATTCCCAAAAGGGAAAGTGGAACAGGATGGCACTTCCCAGAATGTTATAAATAATTATAACTAGATGTGCTACATGTATTAATAAGGCATATATGAAAAAAGGGATTAAAATGTACAAGAATATTAAAGCTATAACATACAGCTATAAAATACTGACACTTGAAAGGAATAGAAGAGAAATTAAAACAGAAATAACAATAAAAAAGAAAACGTAATAACTTCTACGTCTTCTGTGTCATCAGTCCCTAACTGATGACACAGTACAGGGATGGGATCAATGACAATTAAGAAAACTCCTTTATTTCTACACTTTAAATGCTTTAATCTGCATTGGTTTATCAAAGAGAATTTAGATTCCTACCATTATAAGGGCCATTATTGGGAACAAGGGGTTTAATACTGCAATGGACCTATCTCAAATAAAATAAATTTAGCCATGTTATAGAGAATCTGAGTATATGGATTAGTGTACAGTTGGGGCAAAAAAATTCTGACTGTGGTACATGGAGGTTTCCACCAGTGTAGATTTCACTGTCTTCTTCAGAGAGTTCTTTTTTGTCATTATACATGTACTGACCCTAATAAATGAATTATTTGTTAAGTGCTACTTCTCACCACAGATCTTTAACATATTGCTATAATTGTAATTACTTAATAAGCTTTACAAAGCTTTGTTTACCATGGTTTTCAATCTCCAGTGTCCATGTTCCTTTTGGGTCTTCACCCCAAGTATGAGTTGACATGAATTCCCAATTTGTAAAGCCACTGCTCGAGTAGTCTTCTCTACGTTGGGGCAGCATAATTGCAACCGTACCTTGAGGGGAAATCAGCTTGATGCTGAGGTCACCACGCCGCGTAAAAGTCAGTGTTGTGACTACCTGAACATGCTCCAAGTATCGCACATAATCTTCCTTATCTGAACAAGCTGTAAATGGTATAGTCACCTTCAAAGTGCCTGTCCCAGGGATAGGCCTGAGGGAAAAAAGACTCAGGTTGAAGAACAGAAAAAATAGAGTAAGCCTCTCCTTGTGGGCTGCTGACTTAAATAGTCTCCCTCATATTTGATTCCAGTTTAAGTTACAACTACTGTTCACCCACTTCTAAAATGTTAGATCTGCTTTTGGCACTTCCTACTTCAGCCATCAACCAACTACATCTCCAGTTGGTTAAAAACAACCCAGACAATCCCAGTTGTCCTACATGTATCTACTTGTAGAGTGTAAGCTGGTTGGTGAGTCTTACACTATAGAATAAAAACCAGGCCCAGGTTGTTCAAATGTGAATCACTGTCCAGTGGATAGCGTGGTTTGTTTTGTTAACACTTATCCAGTGGATAGCGTTATCCGCCTTTCGAACAACTGGGGCCAGGCCATAACAGTTGCTATTCAATGGAGGTTCCAGCATGAGGTGGAGGTTCAGACCTTGTCAAATGTGATCAAACTTTTTGAGACCAAGCACAATATCTGCCACAAAATTGGACTACACCAATTGGAGTTTCTTGATGTTATATTTACTAGCATTTGACCAGACGGTTGACCAGTAAAATAGTCTACTGAAAACAAAAGAACTCATGAAAAGTAGTATTATTTTGTTATCCAGCTTATCTATGTTTGATTCTATTTATTTGTCTAAGTTTATGAAGGCAGGTACAGGTGTAGAAACTGTTTTAGTAACATGTTCATTATAAGTCAATGACTGATCAGTATCAATGCCAACATCCTTGGCAACAGGCATGGGTGTGATTTCTTTTCGAAGCATCCGAACAGATGTCGTGGGCAGCTGATGAAGAAGTTGAGGTACACCAATCATAAAGACTTCAGTCTTATCAGGATTTATCAATAAAGAATTTTGACAACACCATCTGGAGTGGAGATGCTTTCCAGGTCTGCATTTAGATTGTCGATTGCAGTAGATATTTCAGATGAGGGAAAGGACAAGTGTGGTTTAGAGTCGTCAACATAACAGGCTGATTTACAGTTAGTATGGACAGACAACAGGTCATTTTCATTAAAAACACATGCATTAAAAACACATCATTTTAGAAATGTATTTTCACCATTTAAATAGTACATGTACTGTATGATCACCTTTGCTGTGCCTCTGGTATTTCACGACAGACATGCTGTGGTGGTACAGTTTTCCACGTCCTTGCGAGGTTGACAAGCGCCAATGCATCAAGCAAGCCATAACCAAACTTGTGGCTGACCTTTCTACCAACTCCATTAATAACAAAGTCATCAGATTTTAACTTGGTATTGGAAGACGTACGAACAACAAGATGCTGCATATCCCTCCAGGTCAAGTTACGACTAAAGGAAATAAAACAGTATGGGAAGAAAACAGAGTGCATTGGTCAAAGTACAAGAACAGAAAGTATTAACGCATCAATGACAGTGATACTTGCAAATCATAAGAAACAGCTGGTATCAGTATAGGAAATAAATGGTAACTACAATTATTCTCATTTCATTATAAATTTAAAGAGGGACACTTTAGATACAAAGTGTTTCATAGAACATCACTGTGGTTCTAGGAAAACATCTTTAATACCCACCCCTAGGTTTTGATGGGCATGGGTTTCAATAACCAAACGTTTTATAGAAAGTTATGTATAAAGTTAGGATGGAATTTTCAGGAGGGTGGGATTAGAGAGGTATTGCTATTTCCTGGAACAGCAAATTAAATTAAAGGCCTTTACCTGCATTTCACTTCAGTACTTATACAGTGTACTTGGATGCAAGCATACAGCCAAAAGTATGTCCCACATTTTGATGAACATTCTCTGTTAAGAGAATTTGATGGAAGGAGACATGCCCAATTTAAGGTAAGATGAACCATGATACTTACTTAACCTCCAAAGCAAGAGCTAATATTCCTGCTGCAAGAGGTGCTGAAGCAGATGTACCTGTATGTGAATCTGTACATCGTCCATGAAGGTCTGTAGTAACCTTAAACAGGTAAACAAACAACAGTTCTATTTATTTGACAAATAGTCTCCTGTTAAAAGGCAAGTGGCGCTACAGGTAGGTGTGTCATCTGCCTTAAAAATATGCACGGATATTTGTTGATGACCATTTTATAACCCTCAAAGATCGTAGCTTTCTTCAAGTTTCACCCTCGAAGAAACTGTTTTCTTACTTGAACAGAAAATGACCTACAGACAGTAGCCCATCATTTTTTACAAATGTATAGGAAACATCTTTGTAATAAAGTCTGACCTAATGATAACCAAAGAATAAAACAATAGAAGGTTAAGATGTTTTAGAGATTTTGTGCATAATTAAATAAGAACCAGAGAAAAGTCTAAACATCAAAAAACAACCCAAGTTTAAACCCTTATTGAATATTGCAAGCAACCAAACTACCAAGTACATACAATTTTTCTCATTTCATAGTTTCCACTGCTAAAGGTAGTAGCAAGAGTTGAGGCACAGTATTCTGAATACCATGGAGATGTTCCATGTTCTGTTGCAGAACTTATTGACAGGGTGTAAACACTGTTTGTGTAGCCATCACATGCACAGCTGTCATGGCCTTTTCCTCCATTTCCAGACGCCCACACAAAAATGGAGCCTAATCCACCACGACCCTATTCAAATTAGATAACAATGGTAAGTTACATTTTCTTGAACATTTTTCATGAATGAAAATTGAACAATACTCCCTTCATTACCACAATCACCACTTAGTTGCAACAAAAAGAAGATTTATAAGTACTCAATAGATCATTTGCAAAGTTGTCTTATGTCTTTAATGTTCAGTTCTCATTTCATGAATGTAAAGTAAGCCCCACCTCTCGGAAGACTAAGGGTCTTAGTGAAACACAACTCACTACAGGTGTATTTGAATCCTAAGGGCCTGAAGTATTAAGACTGCAGATTTATAAACAATTACAAGTTTATGAAGTCAAATATAAATTCATATCTATGGTTTTAATGTTTTGTTGGTAATGCCAGCATGCATGACTGCTCCAACATTTTCAATTATGTGCCAGACTTGAAACGAACCTGCTAGTGTCCTATCAATGCAGTTATCTTCTTACTAAATTAAGTACATTATTGTCAAACAAACATTCAAATCATTCAGTTGTAATTTCTAACACCAGCATTTATTCAGAAGTGCAACCATTTCAGTTCACTATTACCGTAAATAGAAAATAATTTTAATTAGTAACAGAGGACATTTTTGCTTACTTTTCTACAACCATCTTCAAATGCCTTTTTTGCCAATTTAGCTGGTCCATCAACTGTCCTTCCATCATCATCTGGTCCCCAGCTCGAACTATACAAATCAATATGCTGTGGATTGAGACTAAGAGATGAGGCCTCTACTGCATCTGTCACATCACCATCTAGCATTCGGACACCTTTGATACACAAAATAATGCCATTAGATACCTCATTGCCCATTTACACTCTGTCCCCTCAACAAAAGTATAGCTGCAAGAGTTACAGGTTGTTGACAATGTATGTATCAAGTTTCTGACGAAACTTTCACTGCTATTTTTGTTTTTATTTTTGATTGGTACATAATTCTAAAAAGGCTGCCAAAAGTTTAGTAATTTAAGATCATCCTTGAGTTTTCTGAAAAGCTAATAATAACAATACAAGTGAATTCCTGATTATGCCTACTGATGAGAAAAGGACATTGTCATGAACAGTTCTAGTTTCTTTGTGTGATCTATGAAGTTCTACACAAACAGCCTGTGATTGATGAAGAATGCATGATTTAAAACAATATGAAACTATTGAGCAATATGTGATTATTTTTCTGTATTTCTCTGTGGTTCTTAAATAGTTTAGCCGATGCAGTTTCATTTATACATGACGGCTCACAAATAGTTTGTTTAGGGACTAGAATTTTAAGGGTCAATTTCAGTTGTGATCAGCGTCAGTATTGCGAATATTCAATTTTGTCTCAAGCCTCCATCGTTCTTCCAAGCCACAGAGATCCACTCTTCAGAATCTATTACAGTAAAGATTACAGAGATCTCTGTTGATTGCATTTGTCACCTTCTGCACCAGACATTTTTGCACAGATTGACGTTGGTCAGCTTACCTCCTACTTTTGAGCCAGGTGCCACTCCTACCCCACAGACACTGTTGTTTCCTGCTGCGGCAACTTCACCTGCACATCTTGTTCCATGTCTAAAGAGAGCAAGAAACAAATAAAATTTTTACTGCAAAAATAGACAATTGACCAAGAAAAGAGACAATGTTCTTCTCATTGATGTAAAGATTCATCAGTTAGTTGTCTGCTTAACAATGTTTTGATGCCGTGAAGAGAATACATGTATGTGGCACAAAATAAAGACCCTTAAAAGGGAAAATGCACTCACCCATGGTCAATCACTAGTAATAATTATGTTAAGTCAAATTATTCTTGCATTTTGGTTGGTTCTTACAGCTGTACTTATGATCTATTTGAGGACAGACATATAGGTTATGTTGTTAACATTTTTCGTTTCCTTGTTATATAAAACAGATAGAATCCATGTTTCTGTGGTACATATATGTTCAGTTCAACATTGTCCAGGTGTAACATAGTGAAGGCTCTTCTGTACCCACTGTCGTGCTGTTTCTAGCAATTTGAACTTCTGTTTTGTTTACTTTTTATTTTTCGTGTTTCTATATGTCGAATTACGGCCTTGTGTGCTACAGTGTACATAGCACGAAGATCTATTTCAATCTATTCGTTAAGTACTTAATCAATCAGACTACCCAGTTTGAAATTGATCATAGCAAAATTGTGTTACCGGTAATTTACTAGAGTGATTTTCAATAAATTAAATGGGCCAATTCACACTATCAACTCACTTGATAAAACCAAGTTATCCTGTAATACTCCCCACTGACCTAGCACCACAGTTTCTTTAGCAACTTACCCCCTTTACTTACCAATTAGACTACTCAGCCAATCTCACACCACAGAGTAAAACCAAAACCAAAGTAATTGCCTGATTACTTTTGACACTCAAATGAAAACCAATCTATTCTGCTATTACATAATAATGCCTTTGTGCCTCACAAGGTTAGAGATCTTCACTGTTCAATGATGTGGGATCATTGATGCTGGACTCTCTCTATAACCCTTGTAATGTCACAATAAACTGACCTGTTTTCATCATTCCATGTTGCTCTCGGTGCAGGGTCTGCATCATTATTATTATAATCATAACTTGCTGCTGGGTCCTTAAAAGCAGAAATAATAGATGTTTCTGTTTCAAGTTCATTCAGCACCTTTCAAAATGGCACTGACTAATAGAGATTATAACTATGTGGAAAAAGTTATGATTGTCTTTACATTCAAGTTAAGATGATCATGGAAATCACAGTAAACTATTATGCTTTGCAATACATGCAGCTCTACAGAGTATTTACTTTGAAAAAAATCAAAAACTTTGAGAGATTTTTAAACAAAGGCAAAGAAATAATGGTTTCTTGTTACTTTTAGTTTTGCTTTGTCTCACCAAGAACTTCTTAATGATAATGATAACAAAATAAAACCCCCAAGGTTTGTACATTCCTGTACAAACCTTGAGTACTGTTTGTGTATTCCCTTTTTTGCGCTTGCTCTATAATGTCATCTCATGTATTTTCCAAACCATGTATTATACCTCTTGTACACTTTATCTTGTATCTACCTCTTGTATACTATCCACTTATTGTGTTAATACTTTAAGGGCTACTTTTCAATTATTATTTTTTTCATACCTTGTTCAAATTTGACAGGCTGTAAGGTAAACCTATTTTCTCCTGTCGCTTCCCGCCTTGACTAGCAAATGCTATTTGCGGGAAGCGACCATTTTGTATTTTTCTTTTGTCAAATAGTAAATAAAGTTGAAAAAAAGTTGAAAAAAGTACTGCACAACTTCATTTCAATGAAATTCAGATGTAACCATAATGTTAGCAATAGTTTTTCTTGAAAAAATTTCAGGTAACACATCTGCAATACTTACATAATTGCCCTTTAAATCCCTGTGTGTATATTCAATTCCTAAAAAAAAACAGTTAACACAAAATAAAATAAATAAAATACCAAACCTTAGTGGCCTTAAATTAATAAATAATTATCTGTCTGCACTATGTTTATAAAGGGGTACAGAGTGACTAGTTAAAACAATTGACAGATACATGTACAATATGAACAATACTAATGATATAATTGCAAATAGTTATTATCTTGGTAGAAGGCAGATTATTTCCCATGTAGCAAACAAAAGAAAACTCATCCTGATCTTCTGTCTGCAAATCAGAGATGAGCTATCCGCTGGATTTTCCTGTCATTTTAGATGGGAAAATGGATAGATTAATATTTAACCAGTTTCTCATCTAAGACAGTATCACAGTCTCTAACACAAATTCAGCTATTGTCATCTTAAACTTTAAATGGGTACTAGAGCCAGATTTAACTAGCATATTTTTGTGCAGGAAAATATCTTCAGAATACTTCATTAACAGCAGACTCTAGAGCTTTCATCAAGATATTAATGTAGCTAAGAACTGTCTCACACAGTCAAACTTACCATCATCCAATATAGAAACAACAACATTCTTTCCAGTAACACCCTGTCCCCATACTGGAAGGACATTGTGGTCATAGCCTCTAAATGTGCTGTCCGTGTTATGCTATAAAGACAAAACTGCATTGTGAAATCCTGATACTATAAGGGACTGAGTTTTCATACTTTTTAGAACTCTGCACATTTTGTGACAACATAAATATTGTATAGACTTTGTACATGTAGCACAACAGGTGCATTCTAATCCAGAGCACTATAGTTCAAAGGTTGGATAATGCTACCCACCAGATTAATCACTACCCAGTGGGTAAGTTCTGGCAAGACAAACTACACTATCCACAGGATAGTGATTTATCAGATGGATGGCATTATCCACTCTTTCAGCAGTTCTTGGGCAAGGCACTTTACTCTCACAGTGCCTCTCACCACCCAGGTGTATTTAACAATTATTCCATGAGCGTGCGTTGGATATTAGATGATAGATAGCCAACGAGGCGCGTAGCGCCGAGTTAGCTATAATCATCTCATATCCAACAAGCGCGAGTGGAGTAATTGTTTTATTAAAAACGCCCCCAAAAAATAAAGAACTAGACTACAATGAAAACAAAAAGGCCCAAAAATTCACGCATACGCACGCCATTTTTGTAGATCATGGTATAATGGCTCATATGCCATGATGGCTAAGCCAATGAAAAGTCTCAAATTGCATTATCCAATGATCCAGTTTTTAATAAAAATGGATATGGTATTTTATGCTGGAGGGTAACCCTGCAGTGGACTAGCATCCCATCCAGGGGAAAGTAAAAAGACTTCTAGTAACTTCATGCTCATGAACCCAGAGATAAGCGCTGGCATGATGGGCCACTTGGCTTGTATGCACACTTTAGCTACACCTGCTTAACAATTTATTTAGGGAGACCTTGTTCTGTTAGCCAACTAGTGTTGAGTTTTGCCGAATGTTTTTTCCTCTATTTTGAGCCAAAGTTGATCGACAATTTATTATAAGAATAATTATTTTATCTGATTATAAAGAGCCAGATCAGCCTCTTAACCATGTACAGGCTGTGTTCTTCGTTTGTGTGTGTGTGTGTAGCAGCCATGTAAACAGGGATCCAGTGTACTCCTACAAGAGGTTCAGAGTCAGTCTATTCTGTTGATTGACTTTCTAGTTTCCTTGCATTGGTTAATCTCATGAATTTTTGCCGTGAGGAAAATCCTTATGAATCATCTTTTTTGAACCAATTGCAAGCCAGCTGATCTGCCAGGCAAATTAACATGTAGATCGGTCTAACGGGATCTAAACAACTAATTTAATGGCATTTTAATATATAGCTCAACAAAGGGGTGAAGCAATATTACCCACATTCAGTATACATGTAGTTGCTGTATTATTAGGACTTTAAAATATATTTGACATCATACATGTAAGAAAAATAATCTCCCTCCACAATATTTTAAATAGCAATCATTGTAAGGTATAAAAGCTAAATACTGAAACTGGCTTGCGCGCTGTCTATATTAATACGCTTATTTTAAAATCGAAAAATCCCGCTTTTTTCAGCCCACAAATCAATCAACGTTTGTGTTTTTCGCTCACTTAAGGACGTTCGCGCCCATTGCTACTGCGCATCTCTAGTGCGCACGCTATTCATTGGTCACGCGCGTGCTACGTCATTTTCAAGCGCGCGCACCGAGTCGAAAACTTAACAAAATATAGAGCTGATGACCTTTGCGTTAACTTGGTGTGCGAATATTTTTGTTGGAAGCTCGGTGACCCCCACTTTTTTTTCGGCAGATCACTTCCTTTTTTAACTCTCTACATTATACTAAAAAACCAAAAAAATCTGTGTGTGGGAAGTTGTAATTATTTGTCATATACTATTAAAAAAGGGTCGAATTGGTACATGGAGACAGGTGTGCGTGACTTAGAAGTTGTCTTTTTTAAGGCTAATTCTAGCAGATTTAATGACATATGTAGCAAAGATCTATCAATTAGGCCTATATAAGCCGTGTTAAACACTCATAGCTTAGAGATGATTCTTCAACTTAAATATATGCCGATAGTAATGAATCCGGCCAGAATCGCCTCGAATGACTGAAATCGTAGAAATGCTATGGTCTGAGCTACGCTTTATCTTGAAAACGAGTTCGGTGACCCCCGATTTTTTTT
Source organism: Micromussa lordhowensis (assembly GCA_964020085.1). Classification (NCBI taxonomy): domain Eukaryota; kingdom Metazoa; phylum Cnidaria; class Anthozoa; order Scleractinia; family Lobophylliidae; genus Micromussa; species Micromussa lordhowensis. The sequence goes on along the minus strand of OZ026597.1, from coordinate 20,400,253 downwards.
ACGTTTTTTATCTAATCTTATCATTTTCTACCGTCAGTCAAAGTTTTAAAAAAATCTGTGTGTGGGAAGGTTTTGGGCGCGAACGTCCTTAAGTTGAATAAAGTGAATTGCAAAACTTCAAAAATGTATTTGACATAGCAGTTCTTGTCAATTAACCATCGCTTAATTCATAGGTTAAAGCACTAGTACAATGTGTTTTCCTTTACCACACAGTATTATAATACTATACATGTACTTACAAGAAACCACTGTTTACTAAAATCTGGGTCGTTGTAGTGAGGATTGAAGTCCCTGCGTACACGTCTCTTCACAATTTGTTGGTCGGCCCAAATAACCTGAAACAAGGAAGAATTGCTAAGATATAAGCACTGGGGGAATAAACTTCCTCAAACATACATACATGTATCCGATAACAACAGCGCTTCATACGATACTTACATTAGGATGTTCGCTCAAATCCGATGTAATATCCACGGCATCGCGTCTCGATCGTTTAGGATGTGTATTATGCTTGAACATATAAAATCCTTCCAAACTTCCAACCTATCGACAAAGGCAAAACATAAATGTTTCTCATTTAGTGGGCAAACAAAACCGCGCAAGCCTCATACAATGTAGATCTGTCGATAAGTTGAATTCCCTTGCGATACCAGCGTATGAAATAACGACAGCAATCACGACAAGATATATAACAAGACTTTGTTCCCTTACCTGGCCTAAGAGTACAAGGTCCTTTTCTGCTGCTATCCTCTCAGCCTCTGCCTGACCGCCGTCGACTTGCACAACCCATGTATTGGAATACACAGTTCGAGTTCGACACGTCGCCAAGTTCAACATCATCATTGCGGTGACGGCGAACAAGATAACGCACATGTAATAGCTAGTACGTGTGCGCATATTAGGAGCCCGTTCAGTAACAATTAAAATAATAAAAACAAAAAGGTCTAACTAAAATGTAGAAGGAAATGATCGGTACCGCCGAGTGCCTAGACCGATCGCGATTTAACAAGTTCACATCATCTTTGCATGAAATGAATGCACAGTGTCAATACTGTGCCGAAAGAAAATATCCGTCTATGTGACGTCACAGAAGAGACTCCTACTTCCTTTAGTTTCACCGCGCGCGTGACGTCTTCCTCGCTGAAACGTTTCAAAATAGTTTACGGAACAAGATTTATAGTTTCAGTTCGAGCATCTCCTTTAAGCTAGCTCCGGCTCGCGACACAAAATTTGCAAAAGAATCCCCAGAACTGAAAAAGAATGAATCGGTTATTAAGCGTAGGACGATTTGTTTACATTGGCGTGCAAGCTGAACTTACACAGCCGTTCGCTTTTGAGTGTAGATGACGTGCAAAACAAATTCAGTTCCACAGAAAGCTGGGGATTTGAGTGGTTAAAATCTGTGAGGTTCGATAACAGAAATATCTTGAATGTTTGAGGATTCCGCGACCTGGAAACACGATTCATTTGGTGTGCTGATTTATGTTTTATGCTGTCATTACCTTACTTTAGGACCTGAAGTAATCCCGGGGGGGGACTCCCATATGAAAAGGACGGTGATGCTCGTCGTACCTTGTAGGGGTTAAAAAGCGGTTTTGTTACCACTTAGGGCATTTAGTCCAAATGATCCACAGCGGGAGCTTGTGCGGTACTTTTAGGGTATAGAGTCGAAAAAATATAACAGGAGTTAAGGCGGGGGGAAACATGAAAGCCGTATTTTAGCTGGGTATTATGTTTTTAATGCAAATATCTTGTTTACGTTTCAAGCAATCAAGAATCTCTCTGCTCATCTCACATATCTATGTTTTGGTGATTTTTAGGTATATTTGGAGAGAAATAGTTTTTCTCAAAGGATAAGTAAAATTGATGGAAATAGGAAATTTTGAAGATTTGTTGTTGTTTTAAAATTAGAGTTTGAAATTAAAAATTGCTAGATACACTCCAAACAGTTGCCCAACAACCTGGGGTGCCATTGTGCGGTCGGACAACTGTCTGGTGGTGTTCCATAACCCTTTTTTCCCTTTCAACCTCTCTTTAAACTTACCAAAATTTCACTTAAATTCACGTTTACCCCCGCCTTAATGTGTTATGTTAGAATTAGTACCTCTAAGGGCACAAGGCACCCATACCAGCGACTTGTAAGTTCAAAATAAAAAGAAATGAATGGGGATCGATATTGAAAAGTCTCAATATCGTAAACTTATACCGGTTTATGTCTATGTTAAAACTCAAAATAACGTAAACCTACCTCAGTTGTTGTGTATTGTCGTTTCCGTGGCTCAAAATGGCGAATCTGTGTAGTAACAGTCAACTCAAAACCCATCAAATCGCTCAAATTCGCCATTTTTGAACTTGTACGGGCCCCTGTGCTTAGATGAGAAAAACATTTCAAGCCATACCCACAGAACAAGATCTTGGTACCTCTGTGGGGTTCTTTTCAAAATTTCCGACGAGCACCACCGTCATTTTTGTATGGGAGCTCCCCCCCGGGAAAGTAATCTGGTTAATTTGTGTCTTTTTCTCCAGAGCGGTGTTCGTCGCGGTTTACCAATCTTTTGTTGTCATTTTAAAAAACATTTTTGGGCAGATGTTTCGCAGTGAAATAAAATATATTTCAATAAAGAGAAATTCAAAGCCTCCAGTCCATCTTTTAAATGTTTCATAACTGAAAAAGGCAGTTTTATTAATCATAGGTATTATTGACACTTTCCTAATTCAAGGTCCGGGATTTAGGTCCACTTTTCAAGGTTTATCATTTTCATTTCAAAACTGAATTAAAATTGACTGAAGTGAAAAGGAACAGCGTAAATTATAATTATAGTTTTGTATTTCTTTATGTCAGGATTGTATCGATTCACAGTGTAATAGGTCGCTAACTATGTAGTCGTGCTTCAGGATTTGATAGAGCATTGTAGTTGATAAAGAAAATGAATAATTAAGATTGTTGTAACTCAGTAAGCCAAACTGACACTGAATAGTTAGACCAAGCCAAGCGGTATGGGTTTTTTCTGGCAATTGTTTAGTATCCCGATCGCGGGAGTGGATAAGATGGAGTCAAGATATTCACTGCTTTCCTGTTATATAGTTGGATCTAGTAATGATGGGAGTCAGACAGGTAGTTCAGTTTGACAGCACGGTTCATCCTCGCTCTTTATTTGCTTCGTTGCCATAAAGAGCGATCAATGAGGACAATTTTGTCGCTTTCAGGGCCGCGTCCTCTGATAAAGTGTTCGGCTTTTTCGAGTCCTCTTTTGCGAAATCGGCTGTAATAGCTGTGCCCCATAATTCAAAGACGTTTTCAGTACTAGTTTTTAGAGAAAATTCTGGTAGAAAGGTGACGTGCAAGTTGACTTTTGCATTAAAAACATAATGGACGGGCGGATTGGAAAAATATCTACATCGGCTATTTTAAATTTTGACTTATTTTAGTTTAATAGGTTTCTACATTTCTCCTTCAGGTGGTTGTAAAAAGGAGACAGGCACACTTCAACCAGCAGAGAAAGTCATTAAATTTTTATTACTTTTGACGCTTCATTAATTTTGCATGCATAATAGATGAAGCACCCCTGAAGTGACATCTTGGCAGGTCAGATTGAAATAATAAATCATCGCTGTCAGGAAATGGGTAACAAATGCCTTGCGGTCAGATCAGATACGTAGACCCTTCCCCACTCCTCCTTCCCTCAGTCACGCCTGCAAGTCTGAAAAAATAGTCAAAGTTCACGGAATAGAGGACAACAGATAGGCCTGAGGTAAAACGTGTAGAAACAAAAATAACTTTGATAGTTTTCAATAGAGTTCGACGATGTTTATGAAAACGATGGTCTTCGTTAATCATGTTTCGAAACAACGTAGTTCAGATTTTCCACATTTTAAAAACTGTTAAATGGAAGCATGACACTTTTTTGTGTGGTCGGAAAAGGTGAAAAATGTCAGGAATGAGCACTTTTCAGCGGGGTCTTGATTTATCATTTTAAGTTTCCGGTTTCTTTATCCACTCCACTTGACACTTACTCTCACATTCTTTAGTTTTCCTTTGATTTATTTCTTATTTTCAGCCAAAACAACGTCGAACTGTTTTGTAACTGAAAACTTGTTGCGTTCTTTTGGAATCCGCCCTACATACATATAGGTGCATCCTGATTTCTTATCGCATGCACGCAACACGCAGATTTTCAGACGATTTTAGACGTGTTGTCATTACATTCACTGACCGCAGTGATTTAAAAGTAAGAAAACCTGAAAATAATGCTTTTTTGAGATTTTAAAAGTGTGAAATACAGGAAAGAATGTCCTACTTTCGCCCAATTCACACTTACTAAGGGAAACGATAGCTTCAATTAAAATACACGCAATGTGTTGTTTGTTTTTGGTTTGCGGTTTTTGCTTTAAAACTAATACAGTGGAGCCTCTGAGACGGCTGGGTTAGATAAAGGCTATCATATACCCACCCCAAAAAAAAGAGAAAACCCCAAATGTTTCCGCAGTTAAGATTCCTTTTACTATAAATTTTCTACAGTATGGAATATCATGACCCCTATGGTTTCTAAATTTAAAAACATCGATATTTTATTTCCTGACCCTAGAGAATAGTCTCTTGCCTGACCTGCGAGCTGACAACGTATTGATGCAGCGAGAAGTTAATTTACTATGTCGTATATTCACAACTTACTAAGTACTGACATAGAGTTTAGCCAAACCCGTATTATACCGCTAGAAAGATTGCGTTTCACTTTCTTGCCATGAACCAGTCATGGCAGAGATACAAGGAGTCAGAGAGTATGAGCATGAACATTAGAAACTTATGCAATGGTGGGGATACCCTGCGAGCAGAGTCTCCTTCGATCTTCCTAGAAAAATCGATTTTTCTAGGAAGATCGAAGGAGACTCTGCTCGCAGGGTATGGTGGGGATGGCCGCGACATAAGCATAACCCTCCATAGGCCTTCTGTTTGTGTGTATACTTAGGCTTATGTCGCTGTTATGAGTCCAGCGAGGACGTGGTCGGCACAAGCATAAAGTGCTCTCTGATTGGCTGAAAGTCTTACATGCTTATGCTTTATACATGTATGGTTATAGTGCCAACCATGTTCCCACTGAACTTAAAGGAGGACAATTTCGAATATTCCTGACATTTAAACCCAGGTTTTTTTATGTCAGATATATTAATCTGATATCGATACAAGTTAAAACGCGTGTTTTAACATGTTTGTTTAAGGGAAAAAAAAAAACAAAAAATAATCCAAACAAAATGCTCCTCGTTCTCTGCTCCCCCCTACCCCCCTCATGGGGTAGAGTTAACGGGAGCAGAGTCTCTGCAGAGTCCCACCCTCACCGGTCCACCCGCACGAGGAGCCTCCAACACCCCTTCGATGCGACTAAATTTAAATAAGAGGTGAAATGCTCTTTGCCTCCCTTTTGGGAGGCATTTCTTAGACTCGCACGAGGCGAAGCCTCGTTTTGGCGCTAAGCTTATTGTTGTCCTATAATGCCATGCAATCGCTGTTTTCATATCTAATCGTGACAGACGCGTTAAATTTGTGATTTTCTTCACATCTATTAGCTTGACAGTAGCTACAGCTTGAAAAACCTTGAAAACTTCTCTTAAGGCGGGGGTCCACCTGAAAGCCGTATTTTGGCTTGGTATTATGTTCTTAATGCAAATATCTCGTTTACGTTTCAAGCAATCAAGAATCTGTTCACTCATTACAGACATCTATGTTTTGCGCCGTTTTGTAAATTTTTTGGTGATTTTTAGGTTTATTTGGAGACAGATAGTTTTTCTCAAAGGATTAGTAAAATTTATGGAAATAGGAAATTTTGAAGATTTGGTGTTGTTTTAAAATTAGAGTTTGAAGTTAAAAATTGATAGATTGGTGTTCCATAACCTTTTCTCCCCCTTTCAATCTCTCTTTAAACTTCCTCAAATTTCAGTTTAATTCAGGTAAACCCCCACCTTAAAGGAGGACAATTTCGAATATTCCTGACATTTAAACCCAGGTTTTTTTATGTCAGATATATTAATCTGATATCGATACAAGTTAAAACGCGTGTTTTAACATGTTTGTTTAAGGGAAAAAAAAACGAAAAATAATCCAAACAAAATGCTCCTCGTTCTCTGCTCCCCCCTACCCCCCTCATGGGGTAGAGTTAACGGGAGCAGAGTCTCTGCAGAGTCCCACCCTCACCGGTCCACCCGCACGAGGAGCCTCCAACACCCCTTCGATGCGACTAAATTTAAATAAGAGGTGAAATGCTCTTTGCCTCCCTTTTGGGAGGCATTTCTTAGACTCGCACGAGGCGAAGCCTCGTTTTGGCGCTAAGCTTATTGCTGTCCTATAATGCCATGCAATCGCTGTTTTCATATCTAATCGTGACAGACGCGTTAAATTTGTGATTTTCTTCACATCTATTAGCTTGACAGTAGCTACAGCTTGAAAAACCTTGAAAACTTCTCTTAACAGCGACATAAGCATTAGAAGAACGCAAGGTTTTGATATTCTTATGCTTACGCTCAATAGCGCATAGAGGATATTACATGCATGCCCGCGCGTCGGATACGAATTTTGTCTTCGAGTGTTCAACTCGATATATCTCACGAGTGAGCGCAGCGAACATACTAAAGACGACTTTTTGTACGATTTTCCGAAGATTTCCGAACACTTTACGAAGATTTCCGAAGATTATTCAAAAGATGCTCGAAGGCCAGACGGACTTTCCCGAACATTTTCCGAAGATAACCGGAGATATCCAAGGAAGCTCTGATGGTGTTTCGATCACACAGCAACACATCGAAGTTCAGTTCAAGTTATTACGTTACCATGGCGATGGTGACCTACGTGAAAGATAAAAATAGCATCTTCACTGCGCGCGATGAAGATGATTTTTTAGCAAAAGGAAAAATCCTGGTATTTCACCAGTGTTTATATAATAAGCTTCTTTTATGTGCTTAGTTATACTTATGCTTGGGTCGCAAGTGAGGACTGGGTTGTAGGAACTGATGGACACTGTTGCATTCCTTAGCCATCTCTCGCCAAGAAACAACAGCAACTTCGAATAACAGCGCTCTGTCTCACTCAAACCAAACCAAGGCAGGAAAAAATTCAGTTGCCCAGTGGGCCAGTACATCTCAGTTTTCGGTTGCCCACTTGACCAATAGGCGCACAATGTTCATGCCTTTCATCATTTACTAGGTGCTTTCTATAATCAGTGGTTGACAAAACGAGGTTACTGGTAAACTAGGTGAAAAGTACTGGACGAAAAGAAACGCAGAATGATTCTGATTTTCTTCGCCATCTTGAATCTACCACGTGCTTTATTGGTAATGCCTCCGCAACGAACGCGAGCAAAGTATTGGATTTTAAATTTATCCTTGCTTTGAACTCATTGTTTTAGTCATTTTAAGTTTTGAAATTGTTTTGATTGGAAATTATTACTAGCAAGACTAATGAGGATAATTCACTTACATTTTCACTTGCCCAAGAGCAAAATTTACTTGCCCCGGGCAATCGGACCTGGGTTACTTGTTGCCCTTCAAACCGTGATAATTACGGGCTATTCACAAGTGTACTTTACCCGAACTGTGCTCTCGTGTTGCAGAATGATTGTCCCTGAAGAGGGACAAAACGCACAACTTAGGAACTACATAATTCAACTTCAAGATCGCGGCAAGATTGACAAGAAATAGTGAAGACAGTGAAGGGTGCCTCTCGCCACCCGAGTCAAACCTTAATCGAACATGATTCTAACTTTGAAGTCTCTAGTTTTTCTAAGATTTTTCACCTTTAAAATTCTTAACGTCGCACCTTTAGAGAACTTATTAAAAAGCAAAAGTGTCACCTCAAGAAGTTTGAGACGCTCGGCAATCAATAAAGAATTCATTCTCGCACTCAGTTTTATACGGCAACAGGTATTAAAATTATTACGTTGCATTAAGCTTATTAGTTCTTACGGGGAACTGCAAAGCAACAACGATGATTTAAAAACTTATAAAACTTCTATTTAAACCTATACTAACCTTTATTCCATCCTGCAGAAACGTGGAATCTTGAAAAACGAGAAAAGCAGTCTTCAGTGTTTGATCTTTCACTGATGCTATATTGTTCATCGGAGGTGATTCGGAGTTGAAGCCAGATAAGTATTCAAATTGAACGATTAATACAAATTTCCCATTGAAGATTCTCATTTGTGTCTATATTGAGAAGCAACGGTGCGAATATTCGAAGGAGTTTCTTATTAGTAAAATAAAATTTCACTCAAATGCAAAATGGCCGCATCGCGAGCATCCGCGGAATGATTTCCCGCCATTGGTGACGTAATCTGTGTATAGAATCGGGAAGCCACGAGTGCGCGTTAGATAATTAACAAAATTATTCCATGAGCGCGCGTTGGATATTAGATGATAGATAGCCAACGAGGCGCGTAGCGCCGAGTTGGCTATAAACATCTCATATCCAACAAGCGCGAGTGGAATAATTGTTTTATTAAAAACGCCCCCAAATACAGAAAACTAGACTACAATAAGAATTAAAAAGGCCCAAAAAATCACGCATACGCTCACCATTTTTGTAGATTATGGTATAAATAAACATTATTAAAAACTGAATCATCGTATAATGCAGTTCCAGCGTTTTGATTGGCTTAGCGGTCATGGTATATGAGCCATTATACCATGCTCTACAAACATGGTAGGCGTACGCGGGATTTTCTTAGGCGTTTTGATTGTTATTTTACTTAAGTTTTCTGTTTTGGGGGCGTTTTTAATAAAACAATTATTCCACTCGCGCTTGTTGGATATGAGATGTTTATAGCCAACTCGGCGCTACGCGCCTCGTTGGCTATCTATCATCTAATATCCAACGCGCGCTCATGGAATAATTGTTAATTATTAAAAACTGGATCATTGGATAATGCAATTCGAGAGTTTTCATTGGCTTAGCCATCATGGTATATGAGCCATTATACCATGATCTACAAAAATGGCGAACGTATGCATGATTTTTTGGGCCTTTTTATTTTAATTGTAGTCTAGTTTTCTATATTTTGAGGGCGTTTTAATAAAACAATTATTCCACTCGCCCTTGTTGGATATGAGATGATTATTGTTAAATAACAATTATTCCATGAGCCCGAGTTGGATATGAAGTGATAAAATAACCAACAAGCGCGTAGCGCGAGTTGGTTATAATCACTTCATATCCAACAAGGGCGAATGGAATAATTGTTTTAGTAAATTCTCTTACCGGGTTTTGCCGCCGATTTTTATTTCGGCCATTATAGAGGGCTCAAGTCGAAAACTTCGTGCGGAAAATTTTTAAACTTGGCGCACTATTTTCCATATGATGTAAAACTCCGACTGTTGGCTCATAGTCGGAGGTTTTTAGCCAATCAAAAACCTAGAAATGCAATAGTCGGAGCTGAGAATTTACTAAATAATCATATCCAACAGGCGCGAGTGGAATAATTGTTTCATCAGAAACACCCTCAAAATATGGAAACTAAACTAAAATAAAAACAAATGCTCCCCAAAAACACGCGTATGCTTACTATATTTGCAGAGCATGGTATGATCACTCATAACGCACGATGGCTAAGCCAATGAAAACTCTCCAATTGCATTATCCCGGGGCAATGATCCAGTTTTAACAATGTAAGTTATTCGAAATTTACAGGCAGCTGGCAACAGTTTCCAGCAGTTATACTTTGGAGGATCAATGCTACCACTCTCTATCAAGTGGCGCTGCAATATAGGTATCTCAGCAAGGTATCACATAAACGCCCAATCATTGGTGAGTAAGTTGTGGTCATCTTCGAGGCATAATAGCCTTAGCAACAATTCAACCTGTTAAAAACATCCTTAAGTTTAGTTCTGTGATAAGCATGTTTAAGATACAACTTTATACAATTCTGTAGGCAGGGTTCAGAGCCCTGACGACGATCATGACATTTGTAACGTCATAAATAACAGGCGTGGTTTCAGCTAAGTTAGCTAAGAGTTCTATGACCTTGCCTTTCAGCTAAGAGAATTACAAACAGCTCACTCAGTCTTGAATACTTTCATTGATAAAACCCGACTGTTTGGTCTGAAATAGTACCCTGCTCCAACTGGTCCTCGAAGACGCGGCTTGATTGATCTACATAAGATGGGCATACCCGTCACAGCAAGACTTGAACGAAAATTAAAAAGGGGAGGGGAGAGATACGACAAATTCCTGGACTTTCCAAGAACTTTCTGGGAAACAATTCGATTTTTTCGAGGACGCAATCCACTGAAAAAATACAATTAGAATGTGATACTAGATGCTCAGGTCAAGGGACACCTGCCAGATTTGTCCAAGTATAATGGGTCTTTGTTAGTTCTTCCGCTAAGTGGAAACAGTCAAACAACACATTCGAAGGATTTTCAATGTACCCAAAGTACTTTTCAAGCAGTCAGAGGCTTTCAATTTTGATTTTTAAATTCACGGGTTTCAACGACTTTCAAGGTGATCGCGCACCCTTCCAGGAGCGGTTAGTTCGAGGCAACCCGACGTAACCCGAGCAGCACATTTGTAATCTTTCATCGAGCCGACTTCGGTTACTTCGTGTTGTTCCGACAATCACTGGGCCTCCGAGGATGCACCACCACCTCTTTACTGATTAACTTTCACATTAATACCTTGAGCTAATTGAGATAATAACATTTTCAACAGACTTGACAAGTATTTAGCCACGTTTACCCACAACGGCAAAAAGAATGGAAAAAATGTATGCCTGAGCGGGGCACCTAAACACATTTTAATTTTGCTCGATCACAGAGCTATCTTGTTTCAATGTGAGTGTAGGTGGCAGGTATATTTTGTGGATTCTGGGTTCAGTACCACCGAGGCCTACTACATAAACATCGGTATGAAATGGACCAGTTAAATAATTGTGCTTTTATTTTTCTTATTAATTTCATGTACAATTTGTCATAATCTGGTTCCAATTAAAATATTAATCTAAACTCATCACAACAATTGATGACAGGCATAAACTGACAAAAGATGTCTTACAAATTCAATGTACAACTCATCTGACAATCTGAATTTGCAACATAGGATGTCAAAAAAAGTTAGATGTTGGCATTGTAGAGGAAAATGTATAACAGAAATAAAATGCCAGTGTTCTCGTGAGTTATAGCAGGTCTAAAGCATTAGTCACTCCTTCGTGTATTAGAAAACAAACTTGCAATTACTTTTTTCATGGAAGATATTAAAAATTACCTCCAATACTGCTGGGAAAAATACAGTTGTACCAACATATAATAAAGCAAATTACTTGAGCACTTACTAGGAGAATAGCAGAAACAAAATTACAAGTGTCGGAATAGAACTCCAAACCAGCTGGAAGACTTAAATTAAAGAGGTTAGCTACTCAAGATGGCGGCAGATTTCCTTGGTAAACTCTGAGCATGTACTTTGGCCACCTAAGTCTCCTGTCAACACCTGTTAAGATACCAAAAGTAATTTCACTGAGTCCCAAGACAAAAGTTTTGTAACAGAGCCCAACAACAACTGAACTCTCTCCAGTCTTTTTTAAGAGCACCTGACACATTTACTTTATATGAAATACAGATTATTAAGATTTCCGACTTAAGTTTAAGTTCTGGAACAAAGCACAACAAATCCTTGTTGGTTTTCTTTAAGGTGATTCCCGGGTAAAAGAACCCGCCATAGATTTCCGATGAAACTTGGTATGGTGTCATTACAGTACAAGGAGATGTTAAAAACGTAATAAAAAGAGGGGGGCACCGTGCTTGTTTTCATGCCACGATGCTGACAAATATGGTTATTTTGGTGACTTTTGGTTATCTCAGTGCGCAACAAATAAGCTCGATTTTTTTTCAATGCGGCGTGTTATATCACACAGAATTCGACTGTCTTTGATTGCTTATTCATCTACATGTACGTCCCAGAAGAAATGGCTTTAAATACCCTGCATTATTAAAAAACTGATATTTTTATCCTTTAAAGGAAACATAATTTGGACTTGCTCTAATGGGCCCATTACGTCTCTATCTGTAGCATTTATTTCATTTGCCAAAAAAGTAGCCATAGATTTCTGCCAAATTTTTTCTCAGTTATTGCGGATATTGTTCTCATTGAATTTATAAAATAAAAAGTGGGGGTCACCGTGCTCGTTTAAGAGGAAATTAGCTTTTATCTCGCTATCGAGCTTAGTTTGAAGGAAATCTCTTATGTTTTGTACGCGCGCGCGCTCATGTGCGCGCGCTGATGACGCAAAATTCGTGCGCAGTAGGAATGCGCAATGCAAAACTCGGGAATCACCTTAAGCCAAATTTGGTAGAAATCAAATTAGAACGTAATACTTATAATTATGCACTAGCCCGTTGAGATAGCCTGTGTGGCCGCAGTTCAAAGGGGAGAGAGAGGGGGGAACTAGAAGTGTGATTGGGAGGGGGGAAGAAGGGGGAGAACAGGGAAGGGACAGGAATGCCTCCAAGCCCTTCCGCCCTCCTTCCTCCCCCCAGTCACACATGGTGCTTCCAGTTTCCCCTCTCTCTCCCCACTGAATGCCGGCCACGCTGACTATTAAGTGGGTGGCCAAATCTGCTAGCACCGGGCCTCCAGCAACGTTGTTTTCGTTTTTCTCAAGTTTTGGGGGGAAATTTTGATGCAAATGGATAATTAAATAATTCCTGAGAAGACTAAACGAAGGACATTTACATTGTACGGTTTCTTGACTTTAAGAAAGGTTGAAATTATTGAAGAAACTGATGCGCACACACACAACTTCAATTTTAAATGAGAATTCGATCAGAGCAATCTTTTGCAAAGCATGGTATCATGACTCAAAACGCACGATGGCTAAGCCAATGAAAACTCTCCAATTGCATTATCCAATGATCCAGGTTTTAACAATGTAAGTTATTCAGAATTTACAGGCAGCTGGCAACAGTTTCCAGCAGTTATACTTTGGAGGATCAATGCTACCACTCTTTATCAAGTGACGCTGCAATATAGGTATCACAGCAAGGTGAGTACAATGTAAGTTGTGGTCATCTTCGAGGCATAATAGCCTTTAATAGGTTAATATAGCAACAATTCAACCTGTTAAAAACATCCTTAAGTTTAGTTTTGTGATAAGCATGTTTAAGATACAACTTTATACAATTCTGTAGGAAGGGCTCAGAGCCATTTCAGACATTTCAAATTTTCGAAAATTTAAGATGACGATCATGAATGCCCAATTGAATGCCGGCCACGCTGACTATTAAGTGGGTGGCCAAATCTGCTAGCACCAGGCGTCCAGCTGGTCGATTTTTCAAGCCCTGCATTGTGACGAGAAATCCCCTACTGATTGTTTTTAGGCATTAAGAAGTAAAGGAAGCTTACCTTTCCTTCTTTGATGGTTTCAAGCACTGCTGTCTCTACACCCTGTGCATGTGAATGTAGCTCCATATGCCGCAGCATCATAACAGCACTTAGCAGAAGTGCTGTGGGGTTAGCTTTGTCCTGACCTGCGATATCAGGAGCTGTACCATGCACCTGCAGGAAGCAACAAAAAAACTTACATCTACATCTGACATGCTTTTAGTCACTTGAAAAAGTCTGGGATTCCTACAACACAAATGTTCACTGAAAGAGAATCCCTTTCTAATGTACCAAACTTAATGATTCCCTAGCCTGGAACATGGATTATGGATCAAATATTCCCCTACAATACAGCCGAACTACGCTCCATTACAGGTCCTATCAAGCAAACTGCACTTACTGACTCAAATATGGCTACTCCATCTGCTCCGATGTTTCCACTTGGTGTGACACCCAATCCACCAATTAATCCAGCACACAAATCACTATAGAATGAGAAAAATATCACCTTTAGTTAGTTAATCACAGACTACCACTCGGGAATAACGGGTGCAGAACTTGAGTGTGATGACTAGTAGTCATATGCACCCTTTTCAACCATTTTTTACAGGTACTCATCAAATGACGCCATTGATTCAACTCAATCACATGTCATGAGACAAAATGCGCTTGACGACATCCAACAACCTGCAAGTTTGCCAAACCAATGTTGTAAAACCCTACCAAATCATCAGGAATACCAAAGAGTTCGCCCTCAAGACGGTGCCTCAGAAAATATAAAACCAAATGGTCTACAACAAGTGTGTGATCGACCTGCCCACGTTCGTGACGTACCCTTACGGTTACTCGCGGTGCACTCCGGAAGACGAGGAGATGGCGGAGCTTTTGTGCGACTTGTAAATTGTTTTTCCTCTCACTTACTCATGTCAACATGTCACTGACCAGCAACAGTCCTTTTCATGGGTATCCTCACCTAAACAATCCCACTATTTTACAATTGCAGAAATTAATGCACTCTCATTGGCTAATTTTCATTGTCAATAAGTGGACAGACACTTTAAAATTGATGCGATGTTCACGCAAGTGAGAGCGGACAATTTGTTATTGCGGAAAACAAATTGACATCTTTTTTTTCATGTGTCTGTCATGTTATTGACAATTAATGCAATCAAAATATTGCCAAAGTGGTCTGCGGATTCAGCTATAGCCTTGTGGATCCACAGCCACTTTGAGAATGTTATGACAAAATTCATGATCAATAACAGGACGGAGGCATGAAAAGCTGATGTTGATTTGTTAAATCACTACTGGATTCATACCACAATCAGTCTGATCTTCAATGTGATTAACATTTGAAAGAAAGTAAAACTATCTGAACCAAACGGTTTCTTCAATAGCAACAAATAAAAAAAAGATCATAGATCTATGTAGACCTATTCTAAGATGGCATAATTGAAAACATTACATAATATTATGGTCCAATGTCTCACCTCAAAATGTCTCCATATAAGTTTGGCATCACCATGACATCAAAACTGGAAGGATCTTTGACAATCTGAAATTGCAGTGACAAAAACTTTTTGACCAATCACAGTGCATGCAGCATATTAATATACATGTACATGACTGGATTTATGAAAATAATGTGTTCCTTTGTATCAAGTGAGAAATGAAAAAACAGAAAATTGACATTCCTTGAATCTTTACATTTGTCAACTTTGGAGAGCAAACAATGCGTCCTTCCATTTTCATAAATCCAGACATATATTTCCATGGAACATGACTGAGAGACTCAAAAAGGTAAAACATGAGCATCTCAATGCTGGGCATCCACATAGCGGCAATCACTGCATGCCTTAAAACTCACATTAAGACAAGTAGTATCCAGATACATTTCATTGTATCTGATATCTTTATTTTTCTCGGCTGCCTCTCGACAGCATTGCAGGAAAAGACCATCAGAACGTCGCCTGAAAATCAAGTGAAAGAAGTGAATCAAAGCAAGCAGTTCTTAGATTATTAATGATAAAGTACAATGAAGAAGGCAGAGATGCTGAAATGTCGGCGTTTTGTAAGCCAACAGTATACATTGTAGTACCAGCAAACAGTTTTTAATACTAACTGGCATCTTGTTCAATGCAGTTGCACTATGAATTATATATTGTTAGCCCTTCATGAGCAGCATGCATAAGACCTACCACATGTATCTGAACGGAATATACATGTAGGCTAATATTTACTAGTCTGGCCCGGGTTGTTCGAAAGGTGGATAACGCTATCCACCGGATAAATCACTATCCAGCAGATAGCGTGGTTTGTTTTGTTAACACTTATCTGCTGAATAGTGATTTATCCGGTGGATAACATTATCCAGCCTTCGAACAACTGGGGCCTGATGTAGAAAATGGATTTGTATCCTAACCTCAACATCTTGTAAGGTGGGTCACTACAGTCTCGCAGGGGGTAAATTTTAGTTCAAAAGAGCCCAACATTCATAAAGAGTTTCTTAAATGGAAGTTTCAATGCCTTCAAATTTGCATCAATTTCCTTTTTGTCTTCTACTTACATGATATTGGCTTTATGTACAGCAGTCACAGTGTGTCTGTTATTTGCCTTGGCATATTGGAATGCAAAGTCTGCAACTCTTTGAGAGGCTTCCCTTGTGATCAGCTTAATACTCTGTACCACGCCATCAACAACCTGTGAAAACAAACCACTTGTAAAGGTATGGGAAAAAATCAAGAAGTTTACATGCAGACAGTTTCTGTGATGATAGATCCGAATTCAGCCATAACACTACTGGGAAAATGGCCTGAAAAAAATTTCACGCTTTGAACAGAATTCAAACCCATGACCTTTGCATTACCTTTGCTCTCCCAACTGAGCTATGAAAGCCACCTGGGAGGGGCTGTATGTGGGTTGGCCCTTTATGTTCAGTGGACGCAATACTCAGCTCACGTATATGAATCCCATGGTAGAAGATGTCCAACAGTAGCATCTGTTGGACATCTATTACCAGAACAGCTTCTGTTTCCTTCTCACAGGAACATCAGAAATCTTTCAGCTTGTTCATATGGTATGATGTAAAATTTTGTTTAGGTTGACAAATAGACAAATCTTAAAAAAGTCAATTCATATTTGCAATAAGTTGAATGCAAACACACATACATGTACATAATTCTTCTTTATTGAAAAAATATAAAGGACTATGGGAAATTGCTCAAGTCACCTGAAGCCTTTATAATATGATCAGTGATCTTGCCGTGACATAAACACAGTTGGGTCCATCACAACTTACTCTTCATTGGTTGGAATTAACATTTGTACAAAAGAATTTTATTGTTGTTTCCAGGGACCAATGTAACCTGATAATTTTTCAACATTTTTTTTTCAAAGCCAATGGCTACTCTAGTTACCATGCACATAGTCTTTAAAATTGTTTTCATAGCCATATGCAACATACATTCCTCTTCTCATATTTATTTATAATACTGATGTAAATTAACTCTGTAAATAGTGTGCAATAAAAAGTCGACATCGAAGGTGAAGAAGTAGGGTAATTTTTATAACTTCGAAGCAGCTGACGGCCTCAGTCATAAATAAATATTGTTCTGGCTGCTAACACCTGACATGGCACTAGCTGGTACACCAGTGTCCTACATGTAAGAAGTCGCAAGCCTTGACAGAACATTGTACCAGGTTGTGCCTGCAGTTGTGTCCCAGGGTTCTTAGCAGCACAAGAGAACTAGCCTTTAGAGACCTGATGACGGGTACTGTTACAACATTTACAAGGTAGGTTTATTTCTGTCAACTTACTACATGCTCTATGCCACTGTATTCTCCCTCTGTGTTTTCTCTGATAGTCACTAGATCAACATCATTATATGCTGTAGGATAGCCCTCTATGGATCGACAAGGTCGCACATTGGCATACAAGCTGAAAATCCTGTGGGAAAATGAACTGATAAATTATTGCTGCGGAGCGAACGTAGCGAGCATAGCAGCAGTTCATAATCTAAATATAAAAGAAAGGTAGGAAAATTTGAGATTTTGCCACGGTTTTTAGCCTCGCTTTCAGCGGACCACAATGCTTTTCGCTGTGGTAGAGCCTCTTTTTCAGCAGACCACAATGCTCTGCGCTGTGAAGAGCCTCGCTTTCAGCGGACCAGAATGCACTACGCATTGCCTGTTGACCTGTCATTCTGGATTAACTTGTAGGTCAACGCGTCACGAAATAATTCAGAAGGTATAGTGGTGTCATTTTATCACGCATTACATGCCGCAAGATTGATTCAAATGCCTGCAAAAAAAAGAAGAGGTCGTGTTTGTTTTCATCTGCAACGGCAAGGCGGAAGAAGCCGAAAGACTCGTTTAGCTCTGATTGGGCTGAAAAATTAGCGACCAGGAGCAATGGCTAAAGGAGTTGAACGAGCAGCCAAGCGCCGAATGCAATTCGTCGGTTTCCTTGTCAACATGTAGTGCAAGCCGGTCAAATATTACGGTTGAAAAACCTCTTGCAGATCTGGAAAGCACTGAAACATGGCAAAAGTTCTATGGCCACGCTATCGTAGCCGGTCAGAGACTGCAGGAGAAGATCAACGAAAGCGTTGAACTTGTGGAGAATTTAGGAAGTTAAAACAGACTTGGCTCCATTTGGATGTTTCAGTGCCACAACGAAAGCTGTCTGTCCCACAAAACTGATCTTCCATTTCCGACGACGGAAAAAAAGCAGGGCGCTCGCGATAAATTGTGCATCGGTTCTTGGCTTTCGAGCTATCGATGGCGGTCACGCGACAGTCTCAAAGGTTTTTAGTTTTCTTGGTCTATCGCTGATAAACAGAAAATGGAGTGTATTGCCGCCACGTCCCGCGTAAAGATTTGGCCTGCTGCATATCACCTGTCAAATGCCTATTGTTGTTGCAAGATGATCCCTCGCTGGTAAACATCAACATGGATGATTAGGTGTTATAATCTTATTGCGGTTAAGGAGCCACAAAAAATATATTTTTCTTGTTTTCTCGGAATGAAAACTATGGAAAGTTAAGCGTACGTTTTTAACTCCAAGTCGGCAGCTCCTGAACCGATTTAGCTGAAATTTGGCCAGCTTATTGTCAGATTGTTTTTTCTTGAAAAGCGTGTCGGCGATTTTTGTTTTCTTTTTCCGTTTTCGAATAATCGTCATTTTTTCAAAGGAAGTGCTGATGATTTTTCCCCTCTGACTTTATCCTATTGTCACAAAAGAAACAAATAAAAACTAAGACACGGTTTGTTAGTAGAACGTGTCAAGAAGCAAATGCGATGTTTATCGTTCTCTTCCGACCATTCTTAGTGGGACTGAAGTTGACTTTAAAAAGACATATGCTTTCGCAAAAACGTCTCAATTACGCTATCTCTTACGATTTTGAGATTTTTAAAGAAATGAGCCATAATCTGGAAATATTAAGCTTTCAGAAAATGTATGGTTTGTTGGAGAAATGAAAGCGTTACAGAGATCCGCTCGCGGACGGTTCTGAAGGGTGTGGCTGATACCTTAAGTAGATATATGTCGTCAATAGGTTGATATCAAGTTCGCCTTGAATAAGTTACACTGTTAGGCAGATACATGTCGATGAATAGATTGATCAGGTCGAGTTCGCCGCAAACAAGCAACACTGTGAGGTTTTCGATAGTACTGTTTAGTACTGTTTAAGTATTTTTTCTGATAGCTTTGTTGTATACTCCTGTAGCTGCCATGTGCTTCTTGCCAAAGCACCTTGGCAAATTTGACAGGCTTTCATGTGTTCGCACTTATGCATTAATTCACACAGCTACATTCCATACTTTTTAACAAGCTGTTGCATAATCGCACAAAATCAGTTAATTTTGTTCATGAAATATTAAACTTGGATTATTTCTTTCACAAATTAAACGCTGTAACTGATGACATCATGAATTGAATATAACCACATCTTACTCAACAATTTCTGGGACTTGACCAAACAAAATAACTTGATGGCAACCATTTCTACACAAGCTCTATACAATCCCTACTTCAATTTGCAAACAACATCCCAATTTCCGCAGCATTTTCATAGCTTTGGCTACACTAGTCTCTCAATAAACCAATCAAGCTTACTGATCAGTTCATTCACTACAGAGTCACTTAAGACAAACATTCAGGACAAAATTATTGCAAATTCATACTTCTAGAACAGAAGATCACGCAGCTTACATAGATAACAACTACATTTTGAAAACCCTATCCCATACTATAATGATCCAGAAAGGAGAATTCCATATTTTCCAGATTAAACAAATTTATTACCCGAGTGAGAATCCTTTTTAGTGCCAGAATTTTGCTCTCAAATTGTGAGTTCAGTAAATGAATGCTTTACTTCAAACTTTTAACTTTGTTGCAAATTGGTTACAAACCTTCTCAGAGTCAGATTCATAGACACATGTCCTTTACCGATCTTTGTTTCCAGTGGCCCTGCAAAGAATTCAAGCATGTTTCATTATCAATCCTTATGGCATTTTTTTCTTTAGTTTTAATTGTATTGTCACTAAAAAGCCTCGTAGAGTACAAATAGCGCGCGGAACAAGTACAAATAACAGATATTTGTACTTGCCTCACTCCTCCCGGCCTCGTGAAGTTCAAAACCTTGGCAAGTCAGAATTTTGGGAAAAGAAATCGTTGGATAATAAATCTCTTAATAGACGTTTTGGTGTGTAGTATCGCTACATATTTTTACGAGTTGTTTGTACTGCACAACTCGTAAAGATATACAACGATACTACACACCAAAACGTCTAATAAGATATATGTATTGCACAGTCTGTATGACCACAATATACCATATTTTGTTACAATTTATCGGGGCTGTTCATAGGATTAGGGTCAACTATTTATTCTTGCATCTTTACCACAATAAGTTCAACCTACCTTTGAGACCAGTTTTGTTCTTATTCATAGAGTTGATTGCTGCTGGTGGAATTGTGGTCTTACCATCAGGAAGGACAATAGGTGTCACTGTAACCTCTTCCCATTCAATGGGAACCTGAAAGAGAATGAACAATTTACCCATTGAAATAAGGATCTTCACTTCTTTATAATCAGACTGCTTTAGTCAATGCTACTTTTATTCTTACATTGATAAATATTATTATTATTATTGTTATTAAAATTTTAATTTTCATATTCTTGTTAAAATTTGTTCTTTTTACTACTACTGTTGGACATACTGGAATCAGGGACAAAGTGTTCAAACATTTTTGCAAATGGGATGTTTTTAAATGAAGATCTGTTCATCCCTTGATCTATCAAGTAGCAGTAGATAGAAAATACACCTTTTCTGACACTCTCTGCTTAATCAATGTTGAAACATGCCTGGTCAATGCTATCATGTGGTTAGTACACTGGAAAGGAGAGAGGGGGTAATATATGAGGAGTGCAGACAGAACAAATCACCCTTAAAGGTAGAATGTTTGTTTTCAGGCAGTGACTCGGCTACTTTTGTTCCTGATTGCAGCGTAAGCTCGTGACTGCTCCAAAGCAGCCCATAAAAATGTGTATTACCATGGTTAAAGGTAAATATTTAGGACTCATTTACGTGGATAGGAATAATACCTTTGCAGCAGCAAATACAGTTTTGACAGCATTTGAAATTTCTGGTCCTATTCCATCTCCAGGGATAAGTGTTACCTTTCTTGTCTAGTTTAAGTAAACAAAGTTAATAATGTACTATAACCTAAGGAAGGAAAGTAAGGGATTTTAAAAATAGAAGGACAAAAATCATAAATTACTTGTCTTGGTAAAACCATGTGAAATTCATATACAGAAATGACTTCAATAACTTGATACAGTATCAACAGAAAAATATTAATAAACAATATTTACATA
>OZ026597.1:20354020-20369020 GCA_964020085.1 Micromussa lordhowensis | reverse complement strand
AGGAACAATTATATCTATCGCTTCAACTGGAGATAAATATGCTTGATGAACAACTGTTGAGAGGTAACACTTCTTTCTTCCTCTTTTAGCACTTAGGTATTTTGGTATTATAAAATATTTAGAATGGCTATAGCGCACATATTTGCCATATTTTATACTTCATATATGGAGCCTTTTAGCTCCTACAAAAAATACGCCATTAAAATGTAAGCTTATACTCACGTCCTGAATTTCCACATGGTTGTGATTTTTTAGCTTTCACTCTTATAACCTTAGGTTAAACGTACTTTTACATAGTTAGCTTAACTAAAATTTATTTCTTAATTTTGCATTTATTTTAGTGTCCTTACTTAGTGGGAATTCTGCTACTTGAATCTGACACTTTATGGTGATTATGATGGTTTGGTATTATTATTATTATTATTAATATTATTGTTAATATTACTTTTACTATTGTTACTATTACTATTGCTTTTATTATTATTATTATTATTATTATTATTATTATTATTATTATTATTATTATTATTATTATTATTATTATTATACAGCAGTTATAACTTTTGTATGCTATATACAATTAAAATAGTATGACAGGGCACGTGAGCATAGTCCGTGACTATAGTGAAAACTTAGCACAAAGGTATAAACTTAAAATTTAAATTATACATACAAAAATTGATAAACTATATAGGATCTCTAAAATGGTAGTTGTGAAATCTCTAAGATTCTCTCAAATATATAACTTATTCGGCTGTCAATAATTTTCCTTGATGATTAATGGACCGGAAAATATTGAAGGAAGGAAATTAATAAATGGAGAGCAATATTCATATTTGAATCTGACTATAAGCAGTCTCGTGATTTTTATAGACAAAAGGGTCTCAAAACAGATTTCCTGGCATAGACAGGTTTAAGATTATCAGTTCCGAAAGAACTCAGGTCGTGTGAATTGTTACCTGAAATTGCCTTGGTAAATTTTAAACATAATATACAATTTGACGTTAACAGGGCTAAGTGTAAGCATTTTTTAACTATTAATAACAGCTAAGGCTAAATTGCCTAATTGCTGCGGAGCGAGCGTAGCGAGCGTAGCAGCAGTTCATAATCTAAATATAAAAGAAAGGTAGGAAAATTTGAGATTTTGCCATGGTTTTTAGCCTCGCTTTCAGCGGACCACAATGCTTTGCGCTGTGGTAGAGCCTCGTTTTCAGCGGACCACAATGCTCTGCGCTGTAAAGAGCCTCGCTTTCAGCGGACCAGAATGCACTGCGCATTCCTCAATTCGAGACCAAGACAAGCAACTGAGAAGTTCTAACATAACATAACATAAGATCTTCTACACTGTCATCTTGCTGTTTCGAGGGAAGAAGCCGAAAGACTCGTTTAGCTCTGATTGGGCTGAAGAATTAGCGGAGAGTGACAAAGGCTCTTACTTCGACCAGGAGCAATGGCTAAAGGAGTTGAACGAGCAGCCAAGCACCAAATGCGATTCGTCGCTTTCTTCGTCAACATGTAGTGCAAGCCGGTCAAAAATTACGGTTGAAGAACCTCTTACAGATCTGGAAAGCACTGAAACATGGCAAAAGTTATATGGCCACGCTATCGTAGCCGGTCAAAGACTGCAGGAGAAGATCAACGAATCGGTGACCTGTCGCTTTTGTCAAGAAAGCGTTGAACTTGCGGAGAATTTAAGAAGTAAAAACGGACTTGGTTCCATTTGGATGTTTCAGTGCCAGAACGAAAGCTGTCCGTCGCACGAAACTAATCTTCCATTTCCGACGATGGAAAAAAAGCAGGGCGCTCACGATAAATTGGGCATCGGTTCTTGGCTTTCGAGCTATCGATGGCGGTCATCGCCGATAAACAGAAAATGCAGTGCCTTCCCGCCACGTCCGGCGTAAAGATTTGGCCTGCTGCATATCACCTGTCAAATGCCTATTGTTGTTGCAAGATGATCCCTCGCTGGTAAACATCAAAATGGATGATTAGGTGTTATAATCCTATTGCGGTTAAGACGCCGCAAAAAATATTTTTTTCTTGTTTTCTCGGAACGAAAATTTTGGAGCCCGATTTAGCTGAAATTTGGCCAGCTTATTGTCAGATTGTTTTTCTTGAAAAGTGTGTCGGCGATTTTTGTTTTCTTTTTCCGTTTTCGAATAGTCGTCATTTTTCGAAGGAAGTGCTGATGATTTGTCCCCTCTGACTTTATCCTATTGTCACAAAAGAAACAAATAAAAACTGATTTAGTAGAACGTGTCAAGAAGCAAATGCGATGTGTATCGTTCTCTTCCGACCATTCTTAGCGGGACTGGAGTTGACTTTACACAGACATATGCTTTCGCAAGAAACGTCTCAATTACGCTATCCGTCTTAAGATTTTGAGATTTTTAAAGGAATGAGCCATAATCTGGAAATATTAAGCTTTCAGAAAATGTATGGTTTGTTGGGGTTTATAAGAGAAATGAAAGCGCTACAGAGATCCGCGCGCGGAAGGTTCTGAAGGGTGTATATAAGGGTGTAGATAAATGTCGATTAATAAATTGATCAGGTCGAGTTCGCCGCAAACAAGTAACACTGTGAGGTTTTCGATAGTACTGTCGTCTGCCAAAAATTGAACGTAGCTTAAGTATTTTTTTCTGATAGCTTTGTCCTATACTCCTGTAGCTGCCATGTGCTTCTTGCCGAAGCACATCGGCAAATTTGACAGGCTTTCATGTGTTCCCACTTATGCACTAATTCGCATAGCTACATTCGATATTTTTTAACAAGCCGTTACATAATCGCACAAAATCAGTTAATTTTGTTCATGAAATCTCAATTAAACTTATGAATTTTATTGTTGCATCATTTCTTTCAGAAATTAAACGCTGTAACTGATGACATCATGAATTGAATATAACCACATCTTACTCAACAATTTCTGGGGCTTGACCAAACAACCATTTCTACACAAGCTCTATACAATCCCTACTTCAATTTACAAACAACATCCCAATTTCCGCAGCACTTTCATAGCTTTGGCTACACTAGTACGTGTAAGAAATCTATTTCGGATTTTGACATCTCAAATTCTTTGGAGGAAATATACTCGCTTCCACAACGTTGCAAGTGAAATGCATATTTGGTCCTTCCAATACAGAGTGCTTAATTATATATTGTACACAAATTCAAAACTTCTCAAAATAGGGTTGTCGTTGAATGATAAATGAACCTTCTGTGGCTCTTCAAAGGAAGAGTTGTATCACCTCTTTTTTGAATGCTCCCATGTAAAAGCAAACAAAGATGAGACGTTTGCAAGTTTCAGGAAAAGATGGGAAGCAATTCATGCTAAACTTTAGTGGGTATTGAAATATATGTATTTATTTAAAAAAATGTTGCTGAAAGGGAAAAAATGTTGTGTAGGCAAAGTATTAATTTTGTAGTGTTTGTAATCGTAGTGTAAGTTGAAATATATGTATTTATTTTAAAAAAATGTTGCTGAAAGGGAAAGAAAGTTGTGTAGGCAAAGTATTAATTTTGTAGTGTTTGTAATCGTAGTGTAAGTAACGGTTGTATTGTAAGTAATGTTACTAGTGACATGCGTGTTGTAAGTAATGTAAATATTGTAGGTAATATTAGTATTGTAAGAAGTGTTAGTGGTGTAAGTAATCTTAGTATTGTATCTAATAGTAAAAAAAATGTAAACAGCAGCAGTAGATTTAAAAAAACTTTAAACGTCCAAGAATAATAATAATTGTTATTATTTCAATATTAGTTTTAATAAAAATTACTATATTGATCATTATTTGTTTTGAATGTTGGTAAAAATCACCTATTTTTATGTTGCTTAAGTACATTTTTGAAGCTTAATCATTTCATAGATTCTAACCATTTATGCATCCTTGAGCTCTCCTAGGATGGACCACAAAAATGGAAGGATGTTGGAACATGGGACCCATTTATTTGAGGGCTAATTGATTTCTAATCTAGGATTGAAAGTTAATCAAGGTATTCACAATACTCATATAAAAATGTTTTCATTGTTTTTTTGCAGTTTGAAATAAATGAAAGTTGAAAGTGAAGGACAAATAAAATCTTACAAGAAATCATTACTGAAATCAAAGTTTGTAATAATTCTGGATTAGCTAGTTTTACTTTGAACAATGCAAATTAGAAGGATTACATAGATTTAACTGTATAGCAGTGAACACAAAGATACAGTGGGTAGTGTTGCTAGATTTCCCTACATGACCATCTCCCATAAGCCAACCTTTTTATAGCAAACATTTCTTAGTCAAATCATGATAAAGTGGGAATCTCCTGTAAACTGTATGACCTCTTATGAGCAACCTGTAGCCACTTCTAACGTTTAAGATTTTTAGTTTTCTATTGTTATTGGCCTTGTCTCGGCTCCTTTAGTCAAACATTAATGGTTTTGTGTAATTTTTGTTAGTGTACTAACTCGAGGTCAAAACCTTGCCAAGTGGCAGCTTATTTCTTCTCTATTTGAAACCATGGAAAACACGGCCACAGAGGCACCACAGAAAGGCAATGAATTTAGAACTATTGGTACTCTTTATTTAAAATGTGGATAACACACTATTGTACCTTGAAAACAGTAGATAACAATTTCTTCAAACAAGCTACATGTAGGAGTAATTCCAAAAGATACACACTCACAATATCATTCTTTGCACTAAGAGAAAGGAGAAGTTAGGTCTCCCAAATATATAAAAAGCTAAAACATGGTTGCAGTATTAATCATTTACTGTAAGCACACAACATTTGTATGTGATCCTGTAAATAATCTATCTTTCATCTAGTATACTGTTGATACTAGCATAGACGAATCTTCTGCACATGCAAATTGCTTTGGTCTAGAAACAATAGCACAGGGTTTTCTGAAACAGGCATCTACCTTTGCAGTGTTAAGAAAGAAGTAGCATATGTACCTGTACAACAGGATGTACATGTAGGAGTTGAGGCCAATATCAAGCCATCTTGACCGAACAAGCTCAGTCAATAAAGGATTTGGGGGAATTTTTCTTGCGGGACACGGCGGGCAGTCCCGAGTGGCAAGATAGCTCCATCTTGCCTGCTCACGGATCTAGCCATATAATAAAAAGAATTAATCCCATATGTACAGTACATGTACTTCTGTATTTAAATTTGCTCTAAACCTTCACTTGCCCATCAGGCAAGTGAAGGATAGAATCCACTAGCCTGACTGCAAAATCCACTAGCTTTGAACTATTTGACATGACTTTCTTTACCCTTTGTAAAGTTTTCAAATTTTACCGGTAAGTTTAGTCTGTGTTATTATGTCCTTTGTTCCAGTCATGACTCTTTTCTAACAGTTTTTTACTAAAATCACCAAAAGTGAAGGGCAACTCCTGTCCCTTTACTACTTTGGTGAAACTCAGGTTTCTTGTGACATTAGTCTCGACAGGCTCGATAATGCATCCTCGATTTGGGTTAAAGAAAAATGGCATTGAATATCGATCTGTCTTGACTGAACGTCTTACACGGTGTCTTGTGGCTCGGTATAGACCTTTTGTCCAGGCCTGAAGACAGTCTCCCAGGTTAACAACTAATGTGCCTGTTAATGAGAAAGACATACACTGCAGTTAATCTCTGGTCGTCAGAGAAAGGGAAAGGTTAATTAGTGTTGTGGGATGCATCATTGGTTCACTTGCATTGTATAGCATGTACGTTTTCTACTACATCCTTAGATATTCTTTTTTTTTTTTTTGGTTGTTTTGGTGGAAATCTTTGTGTTTGCCAGAATCCAGTGCAGGTTTTTAATATCGATTTTACAATTTTGTCCTTACTGAATGCACTTGGGTTATATGTCCGTTGCATTTTGATGTTCAAGTACTACTTCCTAAGGGATTTAATTCTACTCCAGAAGGCTGAAGGGAGTTTTGTTTTCTTCTTTTTCTTTTTCTGCTCTTACATGCAAAGAATCTTTCTTATCTGGGAATTGTTCAGAAGGAAATCTTATCTTGGATTCTTTGAAAGAATTGAGTTGACACTGAGGAGTGACTGGTATAATTAACTTAAACACAATACCTGGTATTGGTTTCACTTCAACCCATTGTCCCTCTGTTATTTCCACTTCCAATCCACCAATATCATCTTGCAGTAAAAAGGTCCACATGCCATAATCTGTGTGGGGTCCCACCCCCCAAGAGTCAGTGTCAGTTGGGTAGGGAGGGTAGTGCCAGAAGGCAAGAATAGTCATAGGTGGGGAGCACTTATCAGCAAAATAGTTCTCTGGGAGCCCTAATTCAACAGCTAAAGCTTTCGTCATTGCAAATCTATTGAAAAATAAAAAAAAAACATGCAATTTGTCAAGAAACAGGTGATGGCTATGAAGAAAATCATAATTGGCATGACAAACTGCGCACACCAAATTCTCAGAATTCATGTGAAATTGCTTTTATTCATATTTTTTTAGTAAGCACTGTTACAAGGTTCTCTCTTTAGTTTAAATAAAAAATACTCAGCTCTTATTAAACAAGCTGGAGGTCTGTATGGGAGAATCTTGACCCAGGTCGTGAGTACAGACCGAACGCAGTGAGGTCTGTACACAACAACCAAGGTCAAGATTCTCCCATACAGACCGACTAAGCTCGGTTGAAAAGGTGTTTATTATATGGCGCAAACAAGAACAATTTAATTCGTTCAATGTAACTGGTTTGTGCTAACTGACATTTTGCTTGCAAATGGCGATGAGCTGAATTTAATTCTGCCAAAGTTTGCTCTTTCTCTTTACTTTTTTTTCTCATCAGGCTTTTTGGCACTGCCATAAATAAATATTGTTACATGAAAATAGTCAATGATTTTGAATTTTAGTTTGCAACTTTTTCACTGCAGACATTACCAGTCTAGATGCCGGTCTAGATGGGAAAATCTAGACCGCTTTCAATATCGATTTTAGGGCCTGTTTACATGGTGGGGGACCCCAGGTAGGTGAGGTAACCCGCCTAGGTGGGGTAACCCGCCTAGGCGGGTTGCCCGGTCTGCCAGGTAGGGTAACCCGCCTAGCCGGGGTCGCATTTTTGCCATGTAAACGGCTCAAGGTGGGGTAACCCGCCTAGCCGGGGTCGAGTTTATGTTACATTTGCAAGCGCGTAAAAATTTGAACCAGAACAATATGGCCGTTAACTGCCTCTAGCAAAGGCTTTGTAACATCAAAAGTGACAGTAAAACGCCACAGCATTGAAATGCTGCAGCGAGAGCAGAAAATAAAGATAAAATAACACTGACCGCCAAAATGCGTCATTCGTCCGCCATTTTCAATGTTTACATGCCTAGCGACTATGCAACAACGTCAAGTAAAGTCACCCCGGGACCCCGGGGTTGTAAGTTTGCATGTAAACGCTGGCCATTTTTCGACCACGGCTAGGCGGGTTACCTCACCTACCTGGGGTCCCCCACCTCCATGTAAACAGGCCCTTAGCCAATCTAATTCGTGAATTTGGTAGTTCCCAATCCTTGTGAGACAGAGCCATATAATAACAATTGGTAACGGTGCGTGTCAGGATAAAAGCCCTGTATAACATTATATTCATTATGCCCAAGACCTAATAAATTTGATTAAGTGACAACCATCTACATTTGCAATTTTTAAATTTATCCTTTCTTTCTTACCCTAATTTTGTTAGCAGAGCTTTATAGGTTTCTACAGTTTCAGCAAAACCTGGTAACTCATTTTCTTGTGGAAAATTATCACATGTGACCATTGCCCCATCTTCCTTGTGTAAATGCTTCACATTTGCACCCCAATAAACACCTTCTCTGATGTCTACAACATTTTGTGTCTTCTCAGAACCTTCAACAAAACAAAGTATTGTTATCAGACCCTGCCTGGGTGACTCTACAAGTCCTTACTAATACAATAACTCGGGTTATAGTAAATCTGACAATGTTTTTTACTGAATAGAAATCTTACCAGCCTGAGTAATGAGTTACATGTAAAATTAATAGAAACCAGCTGCAGTTTGTTTCCTGTATTTGTTTGACAACAATGATACATTTTTATAAATGTGATGAGGTGTCTACATATGGCATCAACATTATTGTCATTGTTATTAATATTTGTGTCGCACCCCACAAATGCAATAGCTTTGAAATCAGAGGGCCCAGCTTTTCTCCTTTTGTTGTAATCTTAGGTAAGACACTTTAAAATTACTCCCATTGCCTGTGCCATGGCCTGCTTTTGCCCAAGTGTACACTGGCTCCTACAAAATTGGGAGGTTCTGATGCAGGAGATGGGGTCACTGCTACATTATCACCATATCTGGATTCAATGTTTAGCAGGAGAGACTATTAATTAACTTATGTTCACTAGTGGTATGAAATTTCGTTTTATTTAAAAATATGTATTCAATTATTTTCTACAAAGTGTTTAAAAGTTAACACCATGTTGGTCCTTGAAATTGGTTTTCATACACTTTTCCAAGGAATATTTAGGTACCTGATGTAACGTATCCATTATAGGATGGGCATTTATCAATGCTGATAGCAGTTTTCTTCTCCAGTGGAAGAGCAAAAAACTTCTGTGCATAACTGAACAGCAAGTCCATGGTCGATTGCTCCACTCCATGACCAGTTATATAGAAGAAACCAATATCTTTACAAGCTTGATGAATCTGCTGATAGACCTGATTTATATCTTGCTGGTCAGCAAAATTGCCACCTGTGGACAAAAAATGGCGATGGCAAAGGACAGAATTGAAGGGCAATGAAAATTGATATTTCTAGGTTGGGATGTAAATGCGGATTAATTAATATTTATTATTATATAGACACGGATGTTTTACTGAAAAATATACCACTCGTAAAATTCATAAAAAATACATCCGGGACCCGAGTGGTTTATTTTCCATAATCTCACACGTGAGTTTATCGATGATTTCATTGAGTTTGTCTCTTAAATTGTACTTAAATTCGTTGGTGTATCATCGAAACATCTTCGGGTCTTCTTCGGAAATTCTCGGAAAATGTTCGGGAGCGTTCGTCCTGCCTTCGGAACAATTTTGAAATTTCTTCGGAAATCTTCGGAAGGTGGTCGGAAATCTTCGGGAAATCATCAAAAACGCCGTCATCAGCATGGCTCGTTCGTAAAATATTGTTTTGCCACTCGAAAATAAAATTCATATCTTCGCGCCCTCGTGTAATATCCTCTATATACAAACAACACTTACAAGTTTTTGGGAAAACAAATAGTCGCTTCCTTCTATCTTCTAAGAAAAGCTGGAGGCATCATGATCAGTGATACATTCTAGACACGAAAGACGTTTGTCCGGATTTATGACTAGAAAGAATTCACCAACCCTAACAAGGAAGCTACTTCAACAGTAGTTAACAGTATTTTCACGCAAGCACACGACAGAAGACGTTACAGACATTAACTCCATATTACTTTTTTCTGTAAATACCTGATTACTAGATAAATCTATTTTGGGAGGGCATATTTCGTTACGTGTCCAGACAGGCTATGAAATAGAAAAACCCTATCCCTTCAATGCACACCTCTCCGCCTTAGTCCATTTACACAAAATGCTAAGTTATACAGACCCTTTACAGCTTGTATATTATAAAGACGAGTTCAAGGATCTAAGAGTTCGAATCAATTTACTTTATAAACTAAAACAAAGTCACTTTTCTACAAGAGAAGAATGTGTATTCATGCCGTGTGATCGGTGGTTGAAGTGAGAATGATTGTTGAATACTTGTCGGGGAATATTGAATACATGGCTTTCAAATAAAGAAGGGAAAACACCTTTGTAAAACAAAGCGAAAACGAAAATTTCAACTCCACAATGTTTATTCTCTCAAAGCGTGTATGGTTATGCGACCATCGCATAGATGATTCTAGTGTCATTGACAAAGGCTCTTATCGCATTAGAAAAACCTTGGAGGCTTGGCACACCTCTGCTACCAAGCATGCTGACAATAATTCTAAGCCGATTCCAAACCAGTATAGTATTCTTTTTAAACAGTAGTCACCTAATTTTCATCCATATTTATCCGTCGAAGGCTGTAGATTGATAGCCGAAAGGTCATGTTATTTTTTGAAATTTTTTTAGCAAGCGAACGTTTTTATCTTTTGAATACTTCTAAGGTATTCTTTTATCCTAATAATTTCTAGTGGAAAGGCCCGTTGGTATCCTACCGGAAAAGCCAAGTTTTTTTTATCCATCTCGTTACCAGGATCCTTTCTCTTCCTGCATACGAGACCCCGCGGCAGTTTAGGGGAACTGAAGTGAGGTGAAATATAAATAAACCGGAAGTTAGAAGACGAGTTTCTGGGAAAACCTGTTACAGCTTCCAGGAAGAGTTTTTCGGGTTTCGTGTTGGGAACGCAGAAAATAAAATTTCAGTCCTACATTTTACAAGCAACACCTGAGGAAAAGGATAATATCCTCAAACTCGAATAGCACTTGGTCTCGATGTGGCTGATGAAATGCATCAGATTGCTACGACAGAAACAAAATAGTTGTAGTTTTAGGAAAGCACGATGTAGCACGTCATTGTTTTAAAATTCGTGCGACGTGTTGAAACATTCTCCGATATATAATGTCTTCTAAAGAACATTTATTACAATAGTTTCAGATGCAACAAATAGTTCAATAATGAGGGCTCTCAACACTGGAAAGGGTGGGAAAATGAACCACTATTTCTCCTAAAGAAGATTCCATTACCAGAAGCATTAATATTTTTACTTTTCTGAATGCCTAAAGATGGATACGACAACTTGAAACTTGAAGAAAGCCACATGTGTCCAAACAGATCTAAAAAATAGAGAGAGTCTACTAAACGCCCCGTACGTTGAAGCTTACTTTCGGTTTCCGAGTTTCATTTCAAAGACATGAAATGCGTGGATTTGAAGCTCCTATAAAGAGAGTCTAACTGCGAAGACGAAAAGCTGTAAAAAAAGGATAATCTTATCCCTTCCTAACATTAATTCATCTTCGACTGATTTGGTTCATAAACGTACTGATTAAAACATTGCCGGAAGTACTCGACCAAAATACTGATACAGACCTATTATATTAAAATCTACGGACTTCCCATAACTTAATTAAATCAAGAAACATGAAATCAACTTACTTTTGCACAGAGGCGAAATATCAATAACTGGTACAGAACTCATGGTCGGGGATTGAAGCGGAAAGAAGGATGAAGTGTTGGCGCTCGATGTAAAGTTCTGTCTTCTCAAAGAATATTTTATTACCTAGCTTTTAAACCAGTACGTCAGGGGAATATCCCGGAATAATAACATTCCACATTCTAGAACCCAGAGCCCATATTGTAACTCAGCCGGAACGCCTAACCGTTGGTATTAAGGCTGGAACTGTTGAGGTCCTTAGGTGCTCTAATTAAACGGTTTCAGCTAGAGATCAACCAAAAACAGAAAATGTTAATCCACGAACCCAATCAATCAAATCATTTGTCTCCAGAGCCACCTTTTCCTAGTGCCGAGGCCGAAATGAGCGGCTCTGGGAATTTTGAACATTTTATATTTTGTTACCAGGCTCCACGCTCACACGAGCAGACGAAAATCCTAATAAGAGGCGCAACTCTTATTGCGTCAGATTTGTCACGCATTTTGATTGGTTCTTACTTATGGAGGATTGTTCTCTACTATATAAAACAGATAGACTCCATGTTGTCGTGCGTCGTTCAGAAGACGTCAACATGTGTTGAGAACATACCCG
Organism: Micromussa lordhowensis; assembly: GCA_964020085.1. Classification (NCBI taxonomy): domain Eukaryota; kingdom Metazoa; phylum Cnidaria; class Anthozoa; order Scleractinia; family Lobophylliidae; genus Micromussa; species Micromussa lordhowensis. The sequence continues at coordinate 20,357,309 of OZ026597.1, read as the reverse complement.
ACATATTTTCATGTCACCTGGACAGGTGTACGGCAACACGGAATCTATTTGTTAATTTGTGACAAAGTACAAAAATATTAAAACAGGGTCGAACTCGCTTGTAATTAAAATGCTAATATACTTGCTAATGTGGGTTCACCTGAAAAAGTTTGAAACAAGGCAACTTGATGAGAAGTCATTTGCCGAAAAACTAACGCCACAGAAGGTAGTATTTCTGTGTTTATTTCATTTAGAGGTTTAAGGTTTCACTTTATTGAACACTCCCGAATAGTGTTTTTCAGTGAACAGTACAATAAATGAATACAGTAAGAAAATATATATGTACAGTAAAATGTATAAAACTATGAGTTAAAACTATTTTTGTTTTAAAAACTCATTCAACGTCCTTGACTTTAGAGTTTTCTTGAAGTTTGCGAGGTCTTTACACAGTTTTAAATCTTTGTCTAACGAATTCCATAAGTTTACTATCCTATAGTGGAATGATCTCTCGCCAGTAGCGGTTTTAAATAAAGGAATGTTAAGTTGTTGTGAGGTAGCTGAAGTACAAAGCTTGCCCTTCATGACTGTCCTTCACTGAACATGGATTTGCCCGGCAAAAGTTCTTATCAATACCAACAAAATGTATGAATCTGTCCTTGGGTAAATGAAAGAATCAATCCAGTAGCCTGATGAAAAAGTGAACTAGCTCTGGGCAAGACTTTTTGTACACTGTTAGAGTTAGAGGTGTAGAGAGTATTTGCAGTCAAACTTCAGTCTATGTTATTGTCTTTGCTCCAGCCATGGCTTTTCTCTAAAAGTTTTCGAGCGAAATCACCATAGCGAAAGGGCATCGCAAGACCTTTTACAATCTTGGTGAAGGTCAGATTTCTTGTGACATCAGTCTCAATGGCCTCAATAATACATCCTGGGTTTGGATTAAAGAAAAGTGGCATCGAATATCGATCTGTCTTGACTGAACGTCTTACGCGATGTCTTGTGGCTCGGTACAGACCTTTGGTCCAGGCCTGAAGACAGTCTCCCAGGTTAACCACAAATGTGCCTTTTAATAAGAAAGAAGTAGTTAATCTCTAGTTGTCACTAAGAAAGGAAAAGTCCGTTACTCAATGTCAGGTGGGAGACGCTTTACACACCGTTGTCATGCTACTGCATCATGTTGTGTGGGAGGCGTGATGGCCTCATGGTTAGTGCACTCGCCTCCGGATCGAGCGGTCCACAGGTTCGAGCCCTGGCCGGGGGGTTGACATTGTGTTGTATTCTTGGGCAAGACGCTTTATTCTCATAGTTCCTCTCTCCACCCAGGTGTATAAATTGTTACCGGCGGATTTAATGCTGGGGGTAATCCTGTGTTGGACTAGCATTCCATCCAGGGGGAAGTAGAAATACTTCTACTGAGTTGCTTCATGTTACAGAAACCGGGATAGACTCCGGTCTGAGGGACCACTTGGCCCGTATGCAGACTTCACCTTTTATCTTTACCGTGCTTCAATATGGCCAGTGTCTTGAGAACCTATGCTATAAGATCTTAGATGCTTTCCATCAAACGATAGTAAAGTAACTAGTAGATTAGTGACGTTTTCAAAAATCTGGAGCCAAAAATTAAGAGCAATGTACACTACCTGGTATCGGTTTCACTTCAACCCATTGTCCCTCTGTTATTTCCACTTCCAATCCACCAATATCATCCTGCAGTAAAAAGGTCCACATGCCAGAATCTGTGTGGGGTCCCACCCCCCAAGAGTCAGTGTCAGCTGGGTAGGGTAGGTAGTGCCAGAAAGCCAGAATACTCATAGGTGGGGAGCACTTGTCAACAAAATAGTCGTCTGGGAGCCCTAATCCAACAGCTAAAGCTTTCGTCATTGCAAATCTGGAGCAGGAAAACACTATACATTTGTCAAGAAACAGAAAATGACAAAATCACTAACTTAGGGTGCGTTTCTTTAATCAAATCCAAGATTGGATTCTTAAATCTCGGTAACTCCGAAAACGGATTTTGCGTTTCTTTAGTAAACAGATTAATCCAAGATCAGTCGGGTCATGGTGCATCAAAAGAACCGAAGAATCCACGTCCAGAGTTGATTCTTCGGTTCCTTTGACACACCATGATCCGAGTGATCTTGGATTAATCCGTTTACTAAAGGACCACAAAATCTGTTTTCGGAAATTGTAGAAATTGTAGTTTAAAGGTTTGTATTTATTGTTGCCTAATTGTTTTGTGAAAGGCAATTGCAATTTTCACTGCTCTTTGAACTCAATGGCACGAGGAAGATAATTTCATTATTGGAACGACTTATCCACATTTACATGTTGGCATGTACTGTCTCGCTCTCTTACCCCAATTTTGTGAGCTGAGCTTTGTAGCTTTTTACACTTTCAGCAAAGCCTGGTAAATCAGTCTCCTCTGGAAAGTTATCGCTCATCCCCACTGCATCTCCATCATGCGAGTGCAGCAATTGCCGACCACTATAAACTCCTTCCCTGATATCTGCAACATTTTGAGTCCTTTCACAACCTAAAAACATTAAGTCCTTTAATCAACCGATATGCAGAAGTGAACTGCTAACTTCTCTTCTTCAATGAATGAATTCCTTTAACTAGTTGTTGTGTAAAGTCAAGTTAGTTCCTGATAGTGTCATCGTCGTCGTAGTAGTCCCATAATTTCATCACTCCCTATACGAGTTTAAAGAATAACTATTACAATCGTAAAGAAGAAATACGCCAGGACCAATGTCCTAAAGTATCATTTTTTTAATCGAATAACTGATTTATGGAACCATCTACCTTTGGACATTCGCGCGTCGGAAAATGTTAACATTTTTAAATCTAGAGTTAAGAACTTTTTTAGTGTTTCCGAGGCTGAGTAGTTATGTAGTTAGTGTCTCCTAAGTAGTTTTTTTTTTATTGTATTGTATACTATAAGGTGATCGGTTTTTATATGGGGTCTCGGACCCCCTTACAGATCATCCTTTGGTTCATGCTTTTTTTTTTGTATTTGTAACCATAAATTGTAATAAATAAATAAATAAATAAATAAATAAATAAATAAATAAATTCATATACCTTCTTCGTTACTAGATGCCTTTATTGTCATTTATGTTCATCATCATCATCATTATCTTACGGATATGGATATTTGGAGATTGATCCACGGCTTAGCATATTACTCAGACTTGAGATCAACGATAACCTTTATTTGAATACGATAAAATTGTTCCAGCTTGTGTCCTTCAGTTTTGTCCTTTAATAGACAATTATTACCCCTGTCGCTCTGCATCTTCTCCAATTGATAAGT
>OZ026597.1:20284020-20349020 GCA_964020085.1 Micromussa lordhowensis | reverse complement strand
TTTCGTATTTAGTAAACTCTTTTATTGTTCGACTGTTTGGGGAAACACATCCAAGTCAAATATAAAGAAGCTACAACTGGTCCAGAACTTTGCGGGAAAGATCGTACTCGGCTCGAAAAAATTCGACCACATCTCTCAAGGCTTTAAATCACTTGGGTGGCTTAGTATAGAGGATCAACTGCGATTAAACACAGCCGTCATGGTGCATAATAAATGCTTAAACCATCGAGTGCCCATTTATTTGAAAGACAAATTTGTATATAGGTCACAAGTTCATAATAGACAACTTAGATCTGTTGATAACAATGATCTCAACTTGCCACACTGTCGGCTTCCTACTGGCCAGAGGTCATTTGCCTTTCGAGAAAAAAAGTTTGGACTAAAGTTAGCCCCTTCCCCGAGGACTTTTAAAAAGAATGTATGTGAACTGCTTTTAAATAATTTATCGTAAAATGATGCATTTTAATATTTCATTCTATCTTTTATCTTATCAGATTTTTAAATTTTTCTAATTCATGTAAGATTTTCATTTAATTTAATTTTAAGTTAATTTGGTTTTATCAAATGGGTTTATAATGTGAATTGGCCACCGTAAGGAGATTCGGAAGCTGACGTTTCGAGCTTTAGCCCTTCGCCGGAGCGAAGTTTCTAAAGTCGGAGCGAAATTTCTAAAGAAACTGTTTAGGAACTTCGCTCCGACGAAGGGCTAACGCTCGAAACGTCAGCTTCCGAATCTCTATACGGTGGCCAATTCACATTATCAACTCAGTTGATAAAACCAGATTATCTTGTAATACTCCCACCGACGCAGCACCACAGCTTCTTTAGAAACTTGCCCCCTTTATAATTTTAAGTTAGTCTATTTGTTTATATATTGCTGCTGAAAAGCCCTTTTCAGGGAGCGCAATAAATTCGTATGTATGTATGTAATTCAGGTAGTTGAATGGGGCGAGTAATTTGAAATCAATTACGAGCACAATTTCTCCCTAAACTACACGACACGAGTTTCAATTACTTCTTATTCGTATCAATGACAAATTTCGAGATTAAAAAGAGTCTTTTGACGAATTTTTTTAGCGAAAAAGTCAGTAGTGCTTTCCGGAATTTATGACTAGAAAGAATTCACTATCCCTAACAAGGAAACTACCCAAAAGTAGTTAACAGTATTTTCACGCAAGCAAACGACAGAAGACGTTACAGACATTGACTCCATGTTTCTTTTTTCTGTAAGTACCTGAGATTACTGGATAAATCTATTTTGGGAGGGCATATTTCGTTACGTGTCCAGATGAGTTCAAGGATCTAACAGTTCGAATCACTCTTTAAACTAAAACGAAATCACATGCCGTGTCATCGGTTATGAAGCGATAATGATTGTTGAATACTGCTTTGTCGGGGAGTGTTGAAAACATGGCTTTCAATAAAGAACGGAAAACACCTTTGTGACGAAAATATTCTCTCAAAGCGTGTATGGTCATTCCACCATCGCATAGATTTTGATAATTCTAGTGTCATTGACAAAGGCTCTTTTCGCATTCGAAAAACCTTAGAGGCTTGGCACACCTCTGCTACCAAGCATGCTGGCAATAATTCTAAGCCGATTCCAAAGCCCCGTACATTGAAGCTTACTTTCGGTTTCCGAGTTTCATTTCAAAGACATGAAATGCGTGGATTTGAAGCTCACAGTCTAACTACAATAATACAATACAATACAATACAATACTTTATTTAACCACGCTACATTTAGGAGCGAAAAGCGCTCGTTAAAACATGTGCGTGCTAAAAACAATGTATACAATTAATACAGTACAATATATACAATTTATAAAAAATATATACAATTAATAATCTGTGTAAAAAAAAAAAAAAAAAAAAAAAAAGATAAAAGATGTATAAAAACATTATTTCATTTATAATGATCATTTAATAAACGTTTAAAAGTTGAAAGATCCTCTGCTTCCCTTATAAATGAAGGTAATGAGTTCCAAATCCTGGCGGCAATGAAAGAAAAAGACTTGTGACGCCATTCCAAATTACATCTAGGCATCTCCAAAATTGTTCCAGACCCCCTTAGATTATAGGAGCATAACTTAATTTTAAAGAAATTTTGAATATAGCTTGGAGCCTGATTATGTATACATTTATACACAAGGACTAAGGCCTGAAATTCTCTACGCTGTTTTAACGACCTAATGCCTACAGTCTTCAAAAGGAACTCATAAGGGGTTTGCCTGCCGAAACCTAAAATCGATCTTAGAATGTAATAGTTCGTGACATCTAGTTTATTAACCTGGGTTTTACCCACACCAAGCAATAAGGGCGCACAATACTCTAAATGCGGTAAAATAAACGCTTTATATAGGCGGCCCATAACATCCATCGGTATGAATTTGCGTATTCTTCGCAAGGCAGTTGCTTTAGCGCATGCTTTTTTCACTTGCTCCTTCACATGATTCGTAAAATTAAGCTTACGATCTAATGTAACTCCAAGAATCTTAAGTGTCTCTGTAGTGTCGACAGACTTGTCATCTACAAGAAAATCATAATGATATAGCGTTGGACCGATGGCCATTGCCTGAGTTTTGGCACTGTTTATCTCCAAATAATTTTTTCTGAACCAGGATGATAATATACTGAGATCACAGTTGATAACGTATTCAAGGACTAAAGGAGAAACATCAGATGCGTATTCTGTGGTGTCGTCCGCATAAAGCCGCAAGGACGTGTTGGTGATGCCATAGTTCAAATCGTTAATGTAGATGTTGAACAAAAGAGGGCCAAGAAGTGACCCCTGCTGTAAAAAAGGAAAATCTTATCCCTTCCTAAAATTAATTCATCTTCGACTGATTTGGTTCATAAACTTATTAAAACAATGCCAGAAGTACTCGACCAAAATACAGATACAGACCTAATATATTAAAATCTACGGACTTCCCATAACTTAATTAAATCAAGAAACATGAAATCAACTTACTTTTGCACGGAGGCGAAATATCAATAACTGGTACAGAACTCATGGTCAGGGATTGAAGCAAAAACAGAAAATGTTAACCTACGAACCCAGTCAATCAAATCATTTGTCTCCAGAGACACCTTTTCCTAGTGCCGAGGCCGAAATGAGCGGCTCTTAGAATGTTGAACATTTATTTTGTTACCAGGCTCCACGCTCACAGGAGCAGACGAAATAATAAAGGGCGCTACTCGCTAGCACCTTATTGCGTCAGATTTGCCTCGCATTTTGATTGGTTCTGACTTATGGAGGACAGACGTATCGATGACGTCACTAACATTTTTCTTGTTTCTCTACTATGTAAAACAGATCGACTCCATGTTGCCGTGCGTCGTTCAGTAACAGATCACAGAAGACGTCAAAATGTGTTGACAACATCCGCGCCATAATGGAGTGGGGAATAACTGGACAGGCGCGCGGCAACATGGAATCTATTTCTTAATTTTTGACATTTAAATAGAAAAATGTTAAAACAGGGTCGAACTCGCTTGTAATTAAAATGCTAATATAGTTGCTAATGTGGCTTCACCTGAAAATTTTTGAAACAAGGCAACTTGATGAGAAGTCATTTGCCGAAAAACAACGGCACAGAAGGTAGTATTTCTGTGTTTATTTTATTTTGAGGTAGCTGAAGTACAAAGCTTGTCCTTCACGACTGTCCTTCACTGAACATGGATTTGCCCGGCAAACGTTCTTATCAATACCAACAAAATGTATGAATCTGTCCTTGGGTAAATGAAAGAATCAATCCAGTAGCCTGATGAAAAAGTGAACTAGCTCTGGGCAAGACTTTTTGTACACTGTTAGAGTTAGCGGTGAAGAGAGTATTTGCAGTCAAACTTCAGTCTATGTTATTGTCTTTGCTCCAGCCATGGCTTTTCTCTAAAAGTTTTCGAGCGAGATCACCATAGCGAAAGGGCATCGCAAGACCTTTTACAGTCTTGGTGAAGGTCAGATTTCTTGTGACGTCAGTCTCAATGGGCTCAATAATACATCCTGGGTTTGGATCAAAGAAAAGTGGCATTGAATATCGATCTGTCTTGACTGAACGTCTTACGCGATGTCTTGTGGCTCGGTACAGACCTTTGGTCCAGGCCTGAAGACAGTCTCCCAGGTTAACCACAAATGTGCCTTTTAATAAGAAAGGAATAGTTAATCTCTAGTTGTCACAAAGAAAGGAAAAGTCCGTTACTCAATGTCAGGTGGGAGACGCTTTACACAGCGTTGTCATGCTACTGCATCATGTTGTGTGGAAGGCGTGATGGCTTAATGGTTAGTGCACTCGACTCTGGGTCGAGCAGTCCGGGTTCGAACCCTGGCCGGGGGGGGGGGGTTGACATTGTGTTGTGTTCTTGGGCAAGACGCTTTATTCTCAAAGTGCCTCTCTCCACCCAGGCGTATAAATGGGTACCGGCGAATTTATAGTTGGGGGCAACCCTGTGTTGGACTAGCATTCCATCCAGGGGGGAGTAGAAATACCCCTAGTTGCTTCATGTTACAGAAACCGGGATAGGCTCCGGTCTGAGGGACCACTTGGCTGGTATGCATACTTTACCTTTTATCTTTACCGTGCTTCTTCAATATGGCCAGTGTCTCGAGAGCCTATGCTATCAGATCTTAGATGCTTTCCATTAAAGAATAGTAAAGTAACTAGTAGATTGCTGATGTTTTCAGAAATCAGGACACTACCTGGTATTGGTTTCACTTCAACCCATTGTCCCTCTGTTATTTCCACTTCCAATCCACCAATATCATCCTGTAGTAAAAAGGTCCACATGCCATAATCTGTGTGGGGTCCCACCCCCCAAGAGTCAGTGTCAGCTGGGTAGGGTAGGTAGTGCCAGAAAGAGAGAACACTCATAGGTGGGGAGCACTTGTCGACAAAATAGTCGTCTGGGAGCCCTAATCCAACAGCTAAAGCTTTCGTCATTGCAAATCTGGTGCAGAAAAGTAATCATACACTTTGTCAAGAAACATAAAATGACAAAATCACTAACTTAGGGTGCGTTTCTTTAATCAAATCCAAGATTGGATTCTTAAATCTCGATAACTCCGAAAACGGATTTTTCGTTTCTTTAGTAAACAGATTAATCCAAGATCAGTCGGGTCATGGTGCATCAAAAGAACCAAAGAATCCACTCTGGACATGGATTCTTCGGTTCCTTTGACACACCATGATCCGAGTGATCTTGGATTAATCCGATTACTAAAGAAACTCAAAATCCGTTTTAGGAGTTATCGAAATTTAAGAATCTAATGTTGGATTTTCTTAAAGAAACACACCCTTAAAAATGAACCACCAATGTAAAATTTATTTTAACGGTTTGTATTTGGTGTTGCCTAATTGTTTTGTGAAAGTCAATTTTAAAGTACCAAGCGTTTCTTTTACTCAAGACAAAACCTGCAAATATCACTACTCTTTGAACTCAATGGCACGAGGAAGATAAAAGCGTTAATTACAATTAATAAACTCTTCTAATTGGCCGTGGTTTTGCTTTGAGGTTCTAAGCAGGGGGTCACACAGAAAATACACAAAAGGTAATGGGCAACTTCTGGTGGCAGGGAAGCGCTGAACTCTAGGGGTAACGGGACCAGGAGAGAAGCCCTCCTGGGGGGAGACATGATCGAGTGATACCGGGGGTAGTCACCCTGGACAGGGGGTCCTGATCAGTCTCCAGGGGGTGAGGCCCATATCCCCCAGTCACTAGGGACTAAGGGGAACCAGGAGGGGGGCCCCTCCTGGGTGGAGTACAGATCAGGTGTGACCGGGGGTCCACACCCTGGATTGGATATTTTTCCGGACCTGTCTCCAAGGGCTAAGCCTTACTGTGGGGTAAAGTGCAGCCAGGGGTTGCACTTCCCTGCCACGGATTGTGGAACGTGGGGAGACGGGACACAATCCCCCCACAGTAGAAGGTGACACTAGCTGTCTTAATGTTAGTTATGGACTAGTATTAGCTAAGAGTCTAGGTACTTCTAAAATGGTAGATTTAGGGGTCCTTATATAACGTTCGTAACAGTCAGAGCTCCAGCGGCCTAGAACTTTAATAAGCCAGGGTGGAAGGCCAGCTTTGGCTGCTGTAGTGGCGGCTCCAATACGGAAGCTGTGTGAGTAGAAATTGTTGGCAGGGAGACCACAGTGTTGCAGAATCGACCTAAGCTCTGTAGTGAGGTTGTTCCGTGTAAGCCATTGTTGGGGTTGGACGAAGGTGAACAGAGGTTGGCTTGATGTTGGCTGAGCTTGAAAGAGATAGTCTTTCATGGCCATCACTGAACAGATGGGTGACGAGGACTTTGCAATGGTGATTGTGTGGCCCTGTCTGAAAGGGTCAGTTTTGGACTGTTTGATGTGGACTAGCATGTGGCTGGGTGAGTGGGAATTGGGCAGCAGTGTGATGTCATTGCAAGTGAGGTGGACAGAGGGGTCGAAAGGGCCATGGCAAGTGAATTCGCTTGATCGTAAAAACCCAAAGAAGGCGAGGGTGAAGGCTGCCCAAAGCATAACATGGTTCAGATTGTGGGAAAGTTCGGGCTTAAGGTGGGAGTGAATGGAATGGAGAACAGTAAGGGTAATGGGAAAACGGTCAAGCCGCTTGGTAGGAGTAAGGCGCTTAATGCCTGTCAAGACCTTTTGTAACCTATGCATTTCAATGAGCTTAAGAGGAAAGTTAAGCTCCCGATAAAGGTCCTGGACTGCCACCAAATACACCTTGACTGTTTCATAGGACACTGTGTTGGCTAAATGAGATGCAAAGTACATCAGGGTAATTTCTGAGGCAGGCAGGAGGGGGTTTGAGGGACCTACTAAGCCATGCATAAGGGTAAAGGTGAGGAAGTGCTTGACGCCAGCTTGATAGGTACGGCGAGTGGAAGGGGCAAGGGAAGCATGAAGGTATCGCTTTACTGACGTTCTCAGATGTTCATCGCCGATGGAGGGATGGCACAGGCTGTGGGAGAGGCTGAGGGAGCCAGGGTACGGAAACGGTCCATCTGAAAACGGGAAAGGGAATCAGCGATAGAATTGTCTAAGCCCGGGATGTGAGTAGCCGTGAATGCAAAGTTGTATTGGAGTGTTTGAAGTGTGATTGCTCGAATGAGGTCCATTACCCGGGGGGACTTAGAGTGTTTAGAGTTTATGCTAGCCACCACTGACTTGTTGTCACACCACATGCGGATTCTTTTGCCGGACCAGCGGGGACCCCATAAAATACAGGCCAAGTATATGGGAAATAGCTCCTGCCATTCGATGCTAATACCTCGTTTTTGGCTGAGGGTGTGGTGCGGGAGCCAGTGGCCCTGGAACCATTCGCCTGCTAAGAAACCCCCGTACCCCAGGGAACCTGAAGCATCGGTGTATAGCTGAAGCTCGGGGGGAGAAGTGGTCTGGGTATCTAAAAAGAGAGACACCCCGTTCCAATTTTGGAGAAAATGTTGCCAAATAGAAATGTCCTTACGAAAACCTGAATTAAGGCGAATGTGCCAATGAGGAAACTTAATACCCTTGGTGAGGTGGATAATGCGTTGCAGGAAGGGGCGGCCAGGGGCGATAACCTTACACGCAAATTGGAGGGTGCCAATTAGAGACTGGAGCTCTTGTAAGGTAGCTGATTTCCTATTAGTCCACTGAAGCAGGGTTGCCTGAAGGCGGGTGAGTTTGTCCACCGGGAGACGGGCTTCCATTTTATTGGAATCAAGTAGGATACCCATAAATTCAAGGCATGTGCATGCAGGAAAGGTTTTCCCGGGAGCTATGGGAATATTTAGCTCCGCCAAAAGGTGTAAAATTTGGCACAGGGCAGTCATGCATTTTGAGCGGGGAGGGGGGGTAGCAAAAAAGAAATCGTCTAGTATATGAATAACATTGGGAATATCAAGTTTAGTTTGAATGATCCATTCCACCGCAGAAGAGAATTCGTCGAAAAGGAAGGGGGCCGACCTGAGACCAAAGGGGAGGACCATATCAAAGAAATAAAGCCCTTCCCATTTCATGCCCAGAAGTTCCCAATCAGAGGGATGGACGGGAACGTTGCGGAATGCTGATTTTATGTCAAGTTTGGACATGAAGCATCCTGGACCAAGATCCTGAAGTATGGCAATTGCGTGGTCAACCTTTATGTATTGCAAAGAATAGGATTCGGGAGGAATGTGGGCGTTGACACTGGTGGGGCGGTGTTTGGGGTAGGAGAGGTGAAAAATAGTGCGCCATTCTGAAGAGTGTTTCTTGGGAATGACCCCAATGGGGTATACCTGCAAGTTGGGGAAGGGGGGGCTGCAAAAAGGCCCCGCTGTGTGGCCCAAGGTAACCTCTTTTAGCATGTTTTTGTCAATGATAGATGGGTTGGAATTTGCACAGGGAAGGTTAGAATATTCCTTTGGGGCCCTAGGACCAGAATAGCCGATCTTAAAGCCCTGGGAGAACCCTGAAAGAAGATGATTAACTATTGTGGGATCTGGGTGGCCCTGAAGGAAGGATGCAAGGGTGTTGATGTCAATGGGGGTGGGAGGGGTCAGTTGGGAGAGGTACTTAGGAGTGTCCTCGGGAGGAATTGCCAGAGCCTGAAGACGATTTAGGTCTGTCCTCTCTGTGGCGGGTGAGTTTAGTGTGCTCTTCCCCAGAGTGAGCTGCTGAGCATCCCGGCTGGTTACACCTGTGTTGGTAAGGGCATGGGATGCGGGCGCAGGGTCGGCCTTTGTTAAAGTTGTAGCACAGGTCGGATTGGGCAAGGGCATCCCGGGACCTACTAGGAGACAAAGGGCAGGTATCAGAGAGATGGTCAGTGCTGCCACAAGATCGGCATCCCGATTTGGGTAGGCCTGTAAAAGTATCGAGGTAGAGCTGGACGTCCCGTTCCCCCCACTTGGCAGAAAGGTTATGGGAGGCACGCCTTCGGAATTCCACATCATAGACATACCAAGCCATCCCAGGGAACTTTCGTGCCGCATCTCGAATCAGCTGTTGATAGGCAATTAAATCAGCGGCACGAGAGGGATACACCGATACGATAACGGCGAAATATATGGCAAACGCATCGAGCCATCGATCGATAGAAGTGATTTTGGGGCGTTTAGAGGAGGAGGGAAGGGGAATAGTTAGGCCTTGATCGCCAACCTTTAAATTGAGATGGGAATGGATGGTGTCAGTGAGAAGGGAGGTCATTGGTAAAAGGGTAGCAAAGTCCACGTACTCACCGTTCGTGATGGCCGACGAGGTGGTTTTTGTCAGGTGGCTTGCGAGGGAAGGCTGTCGGAAGTTCGGGTGGAGGGACGCGACTTGAGCTGGATCAGAGAAGTCAGCAGGAGAGGAGAGGGAACCCAGACCGGAAGAAGCGGTGAGACCAGAAGGGACGGCGGTGTTTGGGAGGAGATTACCAGCTGGAGAACTTCGAAGAGAAGAAGTAGGTACTTGACAGGTTGTGTTTTGGCCGCCATCTTGTGGCGGTAGAGGAGGACTAGGCCCGTGGCTCTGAAGGTTACTCGGAGGACTGGGCCGAGCAAGTTGGTCATTGCTGCAATGGCGGTTCATCCGCTCGTCCACTATGGAGGCGATTAAGGCGGCCAATTCTGCGTTTGGGACGCCAGTGGCGACGCTGGAATTGGACGGGCCACTTTCTGGTTGTGATGCGGGCGGTCGGTGCTGTTCATTCTGTTGTAGTCGCGAGATAAGTTCGCGACGATTGCCGGTTTGCTGGAGGTGACGTTCTCCCAGCGTGAGACGAAGGGCTTCGGTGGACATGGCGCTGTAGTCGGTTTGATTTTCTGCTGGTGCGTTTTATGGTCCTCCTTGGCCTTGGCATTGTACGTTAGGTTATGAAAGTCGGTAAAAGACGCTCTTGTATAAACGCTGTATAAATGCTGTTGTGAGTGAACCGAAACCCAACAGAAATGACTGGGGAAGGACAGTGTACGGAAAATGATGGAGCACATGAGCATGATGAGCATGTGATAGTATGAATGGAACCTTTGTGGAGTCTAGCGAATATAACGTGCTAGGTGGTTACAGTGGACTTTGCCAAAGAGAAAGATACATTGTAGTCAAATAATCGCTTACTGTTCATTGTACTGTCTTGTACTTTGGACTAGTATCTATCGTTACTTAGTATAAAGGCTTATCCAAGTGTTGCACATTGTGTGACCTAGGAACAGAGACATCCTTGTTGCTAGTATTACGGTGAGTGTGTTGACGAAGGGCCTAATTCTCAGGCTTATTAACCTCAGTTTATGCTAGCATAAACTTGGACTGAATGTCATTATTGGAACGACTTATCCACATTTACGTGTTTGCCTGTACAGTCTCTCTCTCTCTCCCCCCCTCCCCCCTCTCTCCCCTCTCCCTCTCTCTCTCTCCCTCCTCTCTTACCCCAATTTTTGGATTTGAGCTTTGTAGCTTTTTACACTTTCAGCAAAGTCTGGTAAATCAGTCTCCTCTGGAAAGTTATCGCTCATCCCCACTGCATCTCCATCATGCGGGTGCAATTGCCGACCACTATAAACTCCTTCCCTGATATCTGCAACATTTTGAGTCCTCTCAGAACCTAAAAACATTAAGTCCTTTAATCAACCGATATGCAGAAGTGAACTGCTAACTTCTCATCTTCAATGAATGAATTCCTTTTACTAGTTGTTGTGTAAAGTCAAGTTAGTTCCTGATAGTGTCATCGTCGTCGTAGGAGTCCCATAATTTCATCACTCCCTATTCTAGTTTAATGAATAACTATTACAATCGTAAATTTGTATACCTTCCTCGTTACTAGATGCCTTTATTGTCATTTATGTTCATCATCATCATCATTATCTTACGGATATGGCTATGGGAGATTGATCCACGGCTTAGCATATTACTCAGACTTGAGATCAACGATAACCTTTATTTGAATACGATAAAATTGTTCCAGCTTGTGTCCTTCAGTTTTGTCCTTTAATAGACAATTATTACCCCAGTCGCTCTGCATCTTCTCCAATTGATAAGTGGCTTCTAATGATCTAGTTTCGTGGTGAGAAATCGGAAATAACAACGATAATGATGAACTCTCGCCGATTCCCGACAAAGTTTTACCTGTGATGAACTTCTAGTTCATGGCAAACTTAGGGTTAAGTATAAGTTAGCGTACATGTTTCCAAGGAATATTTGGTACCTGGCTCAATGTATCCATTGTAGGATGGGCTCTTGTGAATGCTGATAGCAGTTTTCTTTTGCATTGGAAGAGCAAAAAACTTCTGTGAATAGCTTAAGAGCAAGTCCATGGTCGATTGTTCCACTCCATGACCAGTTATATAGAAGAATCCAATATCTTTACAAGTCTGGTGAATCTGCTGATATACCTTATCTATAGCTTGCTGGTCCACCAAGCTGTCACCTGCATCTAAACAAAACCAAATGAAGGATTGTATCGAATAGAGACACATAAGGCAGTAGAATAGAAAGGCAAGAAAGCCTGCTGACTAACTGAACACGTCCTTCCACATTCTGCACCATGAGCAATTATTAGGTATTTCCTAATAATTAACTACAAGTAATTAATTAATTAATTAATTAATCCGCTACTTAAAAACAATTCTTCTGATAGGATTTCCATTTATCACGGAAAGAAATAATTCTATTCGATTTGAAGGCAATATATTTTTCAGTTCCGTATTTCTTTTCAAGAATTCTCTCAAAGTGACTAATTGACGGTTTGATATCCTTATGCCTTCAATTTCATAAATAACTTTCACCTAGAATTATTACATAATTGAATAGATCCATCCCCTCCTTCAAGATTCCTATGACAGCGTCACTTAGTAAGAGGCATCCGCAACCACTAATATTATTCAAAATGTTGGCGATAACATTATCCAAAAAAAATACGAAAAGGGTCAAGTAAATAATACATGGTTTCTAGTTTCTTTGGTATCTTGACAGAAGGAACAGTTATTACTTAGGTATATAACTTGTTTTAAAAAGGATTTCATTGGTAAAAAGAATAGAGTTCTGAGTACTTTATATTGAAAAGATCTTAAGTAGGGTTCGCTACAAACTCTCATGGGCAACGAAAAGGCTTCTGAAATACAGTTATCTTCTAAATCAAATTCTTCCTTAATCTTGGCCCATTTCTTTGGCTTTTTATACTTAAATTTTATCAACAAGCTATAATTACGACATTCAAGGTTCTCTAGATCAAGAGTGACGGTAAAAGAATGCGGATGTGTACGTAGATTTAATGGAACAGCATGTCTCAATCCTGTCCAAGTCAAAAAGTTAGAATTTAATTAAATATTTTTCTTATCATAAAGTAGATCTTTGGTATACTTAATACCTTTTGACAGGTATCGTTTATAAAACACACTTTTACCGTCGATCTTAATTTCTCTATTGTTCCATGTATTATAGTCGCCATCACAATCAACTAGGTCACGTAATTCTGATCACCATAGTAACAGTTCATAATAGAAAACATTAGATAATTTATCAACAGCGTAATTACGATTGAATACAAACAATCCTCCGTTGCTACTTAAGAGATCATTAAGATAAAGTTTCCAAAAACCGCTACAGCTATCATCAATTATTCTTTTTAACCAACTTAACCATGAGGCTTTAACCATGTTTTCATTATCAACCATGTTGATACCGCCAGAATTGTAGGGGGCATAAGTGGAGCGTCTAGTAACCCTATTTTTTCCATTCCATAGAAAGTGAAACACTAGAGTATTAAATTATTTTATAATTTCAGGTGGAGTAGTTAACACAGAACTGGGGTAAATCATTTTTGAAAGCAAGAAGGCCTTGATAATCGTTACTTCACCATGGATTGACAACCCTCTGACTTTCCACTGAAGGTTAATCACATTTTTAATTTTCTTCAGTCTTTGTTTAAAATTCTTCTCAACTGAAATTTTGATATCATATGTTATATGAATCCCTAAGAATCTGACACAGGTTTGCCATTTAACTCCGAGTGGTTGATCTTCGCAACTCTTAAGAGAACCAATCCACATTGCTTCTGTCTTTTTAACATTTCGCTTTAAGCCAGAAGCCTTCTCAAATTCTTCCAGTAAACTAAATAGTGCGTTAGCGGAGTTCAAATCCGATAAAACAGCTGTTGTATCGTCAGCAAACTGTAACAATTTAGTCTCCAAATCATTAATTTATATCCCTTTATACCATCTTTATTTGTAATGGTAATACCTAAATTTCAACCGCTGTTACAAACCATGTAAGGAGAGAGCGGGTCTCCTTGTCTCACTCCACGCTCTATATCAAAGTAGTCGCAGCGCAGACCATTAGAATATTTTTGTAGAAAATATTAACCCATCTGATAAAGGTTTGCCGGAAGAACTCGTAAAATAAATAAACACTCACTTGCGGCTCGTGCACGCACAACATTTCCAGTTCTCCCAAATTTCTAGATTATAAACCTAGATTATGAGCTCGAGATTTCTATGAGACCCTCTTCTAGTTGATGGTCAACTATCTCCTCATAGGAATCGAAAGCGAATAATCTAATTGTTCAGTAGAGTTCTGACTAATGTTCTTTCAAATAACGATTTCAAATTATCTCTCTACATTTTAAGAAGTATTTAAGTTCACGCCTTAGCAAAAACGCACGCGGATTTAAGGTGGCTGGAAACAGTTTCAAGTACTTTCCAAGAATTTGATGGGTCATTATAACCACTCTTTATCGGTTGATGCCAAACTCGTGGTATCAAAACACTGCCCAATCATCGGTGAACAAGTTGCTGTAAATTTGGGGGCTCAATAGGTTACCATAGCAACAATATGACCTGCTAAAAACAGCCTTAATATTACCTTTAAGCGCTTATAACCTAAAAACGAGTTTTGTGACACCCATTTTTTATTGTCAAATTGTAATCAGTGAGATAAGATGCAACTTTTTGCAAAGTTTAAAAAAATCTTCGAAGGGGGTTCAGACCCACCTTAAATTTTCGAAAATTTATGGTGGCTCTGACCCCCCTTGATATATCTACTGCTCCAAAGGTTTTTTTCTGTACAAGTCGCATGCCGGTAATTTCCTTTCTTGAGTGTTCTTGGGAATTCAGTTATTCAGTGACTAAGGCCCAGCTCAAACGTCGAATTAAGTTCGACAGATGTTATTTGGGTCGACCCGAGAATTAAGTTCGACATGGTCAGTCGGTCAGTTCGACTACGGAGCTACTCCGATTCAAACGCCGAACTTTTCATGTACTGAACCTAATGCATACATTACAAATACATTAAATAAATTATTTTTTACCCAGAGTTCTGCAGGCTTTTTGTTTTGTCATGCGTATACAGCTTGTTTTGATCTTTAGTAAATAAATGGTGGGAAGAGCGGGAAGATATGCTTCCCTCTTGCTTCGAGAACACGAAATATACTTGCTTGGTGCGCATAAACCACTTCTGTATGCGGTGTTCCGTATTTGAAAACGATAAGAATGTAGCTGGTTGAAAAGCAGGCAGTTCGGTGGCATACTGCAAGACATGTTTTTGAGAGAAAATGGCAAAATAAATTAATCTTGAAGAAACCGACGACAGGAACGAACTGGACGAGGAACTGCGATGCTCCTTTGGGAATAAGCAATAATAGAAGGCAAATCAAATTCAAAAATCATCTTCTGTTGTTTAATGCTAACTGCAACTGGAGTCGCCTTCTTCGACTTGTTCTACCCTCCTTGATCGCACTTGCAAGAAAAGCAAGCTCTTCATTTCCACAATGTGTCTTTTCACATTTGTTCCGCCATTTTGGTCAGCAATAACCGCCCGGCCGTTTGTAATAGTGCATCTTTTATTTTTGCAATTAAGTTCGACTAAATTGGGTTTGACGTTTGAATCAACCGTCGAACCTAATCATTTGGGTCGACCCGAATTGGCATTAGGTTCGGCACATGTAAAGTTCGACGTTTGAACCGGGCCTAAATCTCCCTCGAAAAAAACCCTGTCATCTCACAAATGCAGTCAATCCGTGTTAGCCTTTCCTTTCCGGAAAATGATGGCGGGCGACGAGTGGGATCAGAAACAAGCGGGATACGGGAGAGAAAAGGAGAGGACCCGCTCGTCGCCCGTCCACTTTTCGATATCGTCCCCACTGACCGAGAGCCTAGAACAGGCTAATTTGTTTCATCTTGCCTACTCACGGACGCAATGCATGCATGTTACGTCAGCTTGTGAGAAAAATATGTTGACAGACGTCAAGTAGCCCATCATGCCGGCGCTTGTTTTCGGTTTCTGTAAAAGAAAGTGATGGTATGCTTGTCCATCGCAGAGTTTTCAGGGTTATCCACCAGCATATTAAAGTAACACTCCTGGGTGGAGAGAGACAATGTGAGAGTAAAGTGTCTTGCCCAAGAACACAACACAATGTCCCCGATCGCTCGATCCGGCGACGAACGCACCAACCATGAGGCCACGCGCCTCCACACATTGTACCAGGTGCTTGCTAATTTGCGGGAAGTTTGGGCGCTAAAATGACACCTTACTCAATAAACCAATCAAATGCGCTTATTTGCCGCCAGTTCTAGTTTCGATTCACATCTGACAGGCAGTGCTCCTCGGCCTCAAAGCACAGAGTGCTCGTCACTTATGAAGGTAACATTAAGTACCTACTTTTGCACACAGATAAAATATTTATTTCTGGTGCGGAACTCGTGCATGTAAGGAATAGAAGCACAATGGCAATTGTGGTGCATCGCTCAAAAATCGTGATGGAATAATCAATGGGCGTTGTTTTCGTGAAATTCGCTTTATGAATATTAATGTACTATTACGCAAATTATAACAAAGTTCGTATCAACGCGACATAAAGCAGTACGTGCAGTTTATTTAGCACCCTTATTATAAGGGAGAGAGAACATGAAAATGATAAAGTATACTGAAGAAAATCACGAATTTTGGTGCACAGATAGACAGGATACTGCCATGAGTCATTGTTCCACTGTAAGATGGTATAATAAACTTGAAGCTTCCAGCCATGAAGGAGGCTTTGAAGGTAAAAACCTAGCCAAGAAACATTTACTTAATAGGATTATGTTTCAACATTTGTTGACAAGATTCTAGAAGTGGAAGACGTTTTTTCTGAGTTTATTTACAAGTTCAGTTGATATTTAGCGTTCGGATGCAGTCACTCCTCACGATCACGCAAGGAACATCCGGGAACAACAGACTCACATCAAAAGCGTTGCCATTTACTTTTGTAAATATATGGCGGATAAATAGAGCAGATAGAGGGAAACTTCTATTTTGGGAGGAATATTTGCCGCTCAAGTGTCTAGCCGGGTCAAGGCCACTGCAGTCAGAACTGCTCAATGAAACACTCTGCGGGCATATATTACCACTTTGGTTTTGCATATTTGATTGTGCCTACGATGGCCGAGTGTTCCGCTTTGAACTTCACAAACTTGTCAAAGTTTCATAATAATTAGTTGCAAAGGGACATCATACTCCTTTCGCAAATTCTTAAGAACTTTAGGTATTTGGACCAAGCTGAAGGCGAAGTCTGTACATATACCAGAACTATACCCGTCCTTACTCAAAACAGTATGTGACATATGATATGGATTTCTGATCACTTATAAGGCTTATAAAGTAGCATGGAAACCACTTACTTTTACACAGAGGCGAAATATCTATTACTGGTACAGAACTCATGAATGGGAAAGTTGAATCACAATACTGGCTCGTCAACGGGCAAGGTTAATTAGTAAATCCTGTGACGGTCAAGAACGACTGTCACGGAAGGTCGACTGAGGAATATTGAATGAACTTCGCTCCAGATCTCTTCTGAGCTTTGCCCGAGAAGAGATCTGGAAAAGAGATTCATATACAGTCTGTTTTATTATTATACAACTTTTTTTTCAAACTTTTAACGCAGTTAGATAATGAGTTACATGGTCTTACTTGTGACAGAAATGCAAAAATTAAGGGGTCACCGATTTCGCGTAAGACCAATCACGATCGAGAATTTTGGTCAATTTTGTAATCGTAATTGGATACCAGTAATTGAACACCCGCGTGATCATGCGCCAATTACGTGACAAATATAGACGCGTAAAACCAATCTCGATCAGAAATCTGGTCAATTTTGTTACAGGCACCATTGGTAATAGTAATTGCACCGTGTGGAGTACAATTCGTATAGGTAATCATATGTTTTCGAGTTCAATTTGGAATTAATTTGCACGAGTGAGTTTTTCAAAAAGCTGACAAACATGAAAAAATTCGCGCAGAAAAATTGCCAGAAGATGTTTCTTGAAGCGATTTTTTTCGCATTCGAGAAAACTTTTTTCAGAGTTTCCGTACAAACTTTTTTGTCACTGCTTTACATATATCTTTGGCCTATATAAAATTTCTCATTGTCTTTCTGCCAATCATTATCCAGAATTACGATGTGTAATTTGCACTGGTGTTACACTTCTTGCACCGGTGTTACACTTTTTGCACTGGTGTTACACTTGAACTGCACTGCTCTCAGCCAATCAGAATCAAGTATTTTTTTCATTATTGAGGGAGTAATGGGGCGAGTAATTTGAAATTACGAGCACGATTTCTCCCTGAACTACACGACACGAGTTTCCATTACATATTATCCGAATCAATAACAAGTTTCGAGATTAAAAAAAGTCTTTTGATAACTTCTTTTGAAAAAATCAGTTGTTCTTTCCATAAGTTGTAAAAACATTAGGGAAAGAAGAAGGAAGCCATTGAAGCGCACGTAATTGACGTGAAAGTGGTTTTGGTATCCAATTGGATACCTGTAATTGGTCACCCACGTGATCGCGCACCGATTACGTAGCGTAATTGCAGACAAAACTGAACTCGACTCAGCCCTACATTGTCTTCACTCATCCCTGTTTCACACAACACGTGCACTCAAAACAATCTAGCCATAGGCGACCCATAGGTCCACTTACATTCCGACCATGCGCAAACTCTTTCAGCTTTAGAAGGATCCCTAGGTTGAACATCTCTTTGAAATGCCCAGTCCTTCATTTCCCATTATGAATCAGACGTTTAAATAATTTCGTTTCATGCATGGTAAATGGTTCTCAGAGACTCACACCACACAAAGTATCCCTGTTTACTTCATTCAACATTAATTGTTTTCTGTTTCTTATGCAAGATCCCCACTGCATAAATTCTAGCATGCGTAGCAAACGTTTCCTTTCCATAGATTGAGCAAGCGAGCAAACAAACTAGCGCGCCTTGGAGGAGCAAAAAATGAAGAAAAGTGGAGAAGGGTGTGCAGAAAAAGGGGAAGGGGGAAAGGTGGTTCCCACCCCCTCCCTCTGCTCCCTATTCGTTCCCTTCACGTCATTTTGAAAATGAACGCCTGCTACATACATGTAAATACCAAAGGCTGCTTCATAAAATACTGTAATTTATTCTTGAATATAGCATTGTTTGTCTTCAATGTGCACTTTGGGCAATATTATTAACAGTAAATTGTTATTACCTGTACAGATGTATTTATTTACAAACAAACTCGCACATAAAAAAATCGGTTCTCCAAGCAATTCTCACGCCATCTTTTGCACTTTACCCTTAATCCCTTATTAAGCTGTTCCGAGGCACCATTATTGGTTATAATGAAAAATAGTCATTAGTCTTAAATCAATAGTTTGACCATTGGACGAAAATGAAATTATCTCACATACAACAGTGACTGGTCTTGAAACCACAAAAATAATAGTCAAAACAGTTATTGTAGAAAAACACAGATGTGCAGTGTGACCAAAAAAGAGTGCAGCAAATCAGAACTAAAATGGATTGTACTGTGATACACTTGATTTCTGTTCTATATTTTCAAAATGGCAGAGTTTACTATGAAAAGGGCTTGGCATTTCTGTTGTACAATCGGCACTTAATGACTTCATGACTGGCCCTATGGGAAACGGTGAGTTTTCAGCATTGAGGTCAAGGGGAAATAAATTCACTGTTTCCCGCGGGGCCAGTCATCAAGTGTTTGTTATACATCCTAACTCAAAAATAGAAAAAAGGGGGAAAAATATTTTGTTTAACGCTGTCTGGCACACAAACTTCCCGCGATTTCAAGGAGCATGACCTGATCAAGTGCGAGTCGAAAGTTCAGGTTGCTGTTTCCCTAGGGAGATAGTGAGTTTGACTAATATCACGTGACATGTTCTCCTCCAATCGAAGAACGTATTTGAGTAAGCAAGATGACCCCTGTTAATTAGATGCTTTGGAGAACAGATGTACTACAGCAAGTCTGTTAGCCATATAATAATCACTAAACAAGACATATCTATCCCTAAAACTAGGCCAGAATGAAGAAATTCAAAAATATATATATTAAGCAAGGCTTGTGATGAAGCAGAAAACATATTTAAATATAAATATACCAAGTAAGTGTGGAAAAAGAACTTTATATATTAACAAAGATTTGTCTCAGATAATCCCCTTCAAAATAAGCCCAGACCATATAAAATAATGTATTCAATTTTCCTGAAAAATCTTTTCCTCAGGCATCCTTCACAAAAGACTGTTTCTGTTTAAGACCACCCTTAAGCCAAACAGTTTAAAATGTTATACTAAAATCCCTAGGAAGAAACTTTTTGGTATTAAAGAAAAACACCCATCTTGTATAAAGGAGAGCCCCATTTTGGGGGTATGTGACTTCTGCTGAGCCTGACAAGCCTACAGCAAGGTCTTCTGTGCTGAACCACAGGATACCTACCCTGAAGAAAACTGGAAAATTCAACTAAATTTTACAAAATGGTGTGACTACAGGACATTTTTTTTAAAATTCCTGGATACCTCACTCTTTTATGCAGCATAAAAATAATCATTAAATTCAATTATTCTTCACTCAGAAAAGGAGTGATAGCCTGGGCCACATCTATTTGCACAAAGCATCTCTGGGAGCACTATTTTCTTTCTTGTATCAAACCTGTAGATGGACTAGACTGCACTGTGAGGCAGCTTGAAGGATGCAACTCAAGGTCTGTCATCTCAACCATGATTAATGATTCAGTAACCCTGAGATTGCATTCAGTGATCCTGTCAGCATTCTGGCCCCCTCAAATTACTCCAGAAGTGATTACATGGATAGTCTTAGCCCAGTTTATTACTCCTTCTCAAAGCGAACTGCAGAAGAATAGCTTGAGGTGGGAATGATAACATCCAAGGTAATGTTAAAAATAAGGGACATAATCGTTTTCCTCAGAATCGTTATATTCACCCATTCAATTAGTTAGCCATTATGTCTTAGAACACCATTGCACTACTTGTCCTGTGCATTGAAATTGATGAGGCATGCAGTGGATTGGTAGATATAATTTTGACTGGCAGGTCCCATGTCATGGTTTCTGAATCTACGTCAGGGGGGCCCTGCCATGTAGCAATGTCTGTATAAGGAGTTGTTAGTTGAACTGGGCTAGCTCCTGCTGGTAATGGTGATGACACCAGTGTAAATTCAAAATGAAGTCTCCATTTTAAGCAAACTGCAAGATAAAGCAATGACTGCTAGTTAACCTCATAAGTGCTACACATGACTTCATTACACAAACATGAGTACCCATTCACTAGAGGAATGAAATAAACAAGGGAGCAGGGATGACAGTGATTAGAGCACTCATCTCCTATCAATGTGGCCTGGGTTTGACATGTGGACCCAGTGTCATAAGTGGGTTGAGTTTCTTGTTTGTTCTTGCCTTGCTCCCACAGTTTTTCTCTGGGTTCTCCAGTTTTCCTCCCTCCACAAAAAAAACAACACTTGTAAATTCCAATTTGATCTGGAAACAGTAGACAAAGATCCTCTCGGTGGGATGTGCCACCACAAACTCCTGTTGATTATTTCATTTTTATTTTATGATGCAGGAAGTTAAAACAAGCTGTGGAAAAATATTTTCTTTCTCAAATTATCTATATACTACAATTCTTTCAAATCTGGCTTACCTAAATCAGAAACAAATTCTGGACAGGCAGTAAAAGGTATTGGCAAAACCAGATGGGTTTTCTTGGTATGCAAACAGTTTTCTTGAACAGAAGTGAATGACGAGTATGACACTTCCAAAGACTGCTTAGCGGGATCATGCAAATCTTCAGGAATGTGTTCTTCACTTTGCAGGACAGCGGAAAACTGCAAACGCACATAACAGTGAAATATTACTGAGTGTAAAATTAACACACCGCACAGAAGATAGCAACTTGCAATATTGGGGTGTGCTGTGATTAATAGTAAGAGTTGAAGTAACATTTCCCTGGAGTTTTTCAGGAGGGGTAAATCACCTCTCCCCCCCCCCCCCTAAGTTGTTACCTCCAACTGCCATGATCCCACTTCTAAATTTCCTGGACCCATCCTTTCTAGTGACTATCAAATTAGACCAAGAAATGTCTATACCTAGTTTGTGTGACAATCACAGGACTACAATGTTACAAAGACTTTAGCCTGGGTAGTTACATGTATCAAAAACTGGCTAACACAGTTCAATAAACTCAATTTCAGCAGATGGAGCCTTCTTATTGTTCCACGATTTTAATAATAGACAAGTGCAATGAACACTAGTGCTTGTCTCGAAAACCCAATCAAGATGTTTACCTTGAGACAAATAATAAGGGAATCAGAAAAGTCAAAAGATCCTACAATTTCTTCACCAATCCTGTAAGCTGACTTGAAGAGACAAAATCTTCCCACAGGTCCTCTGTTGCTGACAATATTATAAACATCTGCAAAAAACAAACAAACATTAATTAAAGTTCATAACATTATTTTGTAGCTAAATATGTGCAAGTGCGAGGCGCGGTGGCCTCATGGTTAGTGCGCTCGACTCTGGAGCAAGCGCTCCGGGTTCGAGCCCTGGCCGGGGACATTGTGTTGTGTTCTCGGACAATACACTTTACTCTCAGAGTGCTTCTCTCCCCACAGGTGTCTAAATGAGTAACGGCGAATTTAATGCTGGGGGTAACCCTGCGATGGACTAGCATCCCATCCAGGGGGGAGTAGAAATATTTCTAGTTGCTTTATGCTACTGAAACCGGGATAAGCTCCGGCCTAATGAGCCACTTGGCTCGTGTTTGTATATGTGCAAACTGATTTGCTGGGAGAAAAGAGGATGCATAGCCTCCCTCCCCTCTCAAAACAACACAGAATATGGCTATGTATGATTGTATGGAGTCTGGATGTCAGCCCATTAGACTCTAATGATTGTTACATTTTTTATGCCTGTAAGGGGCATCTAGGGTAAATAATAGCTTTATTGTATGGCAAAAAGACAATGTCCCAGCATTGCAAATTAACAACATTCATAACTTGTAAGCAACAGTGCAATAATCAAAAGAGAAAACAAAATTGAAAAGTGAAGTTGTAAATACATCTTAAATATCACCTGTATCAAGAGCGCATACTTACGAGAGTTTCTTCTAGACGTGATTGTTGTTAAAACATCCACTGCTAAATCCAACAGAGAAGTCTTTGGGGTGGAGTCTTCTAAAAATGGATTGTGTGAATTTTTTTCTTGCTTGTATAAAAAATGTTCAATTCCTCCAAGTCCTGAAACAGTAGTAAATTATTTGGAGAATGTAACAGTAATAAACGTGATTGTAATCATAGGGATCAATGACATGCTAGTGGTTTCCATTACTTGAAATGATCAGCTTAATGTTGACAAAGTTCCAAATAAGTGAGGGCTCTCCAGTCACAAGCCAAACAATGGTCAATTATTACTTGACATGAAAAATTAATCTTAATAAGAAAACTGCTAATGATTTGTTAATAATTACATCTATTGAACCATTAAAACTGCTTGCAATTTCAGTGTAGTCATATGCTTGGAACTCCATCTCTTCCTTTCCTAAGACCCCTAGCTTGATCTTGAAAAGCCCAACTACGCTAACCCAGGTTTAGTGAAAAGTTTGATACTTTGGTTAACTCTTAATCGTGGGTTAATGCTAACTGGCTTTCGAACAACCTGGCCCTCCAGAAATTTAATGAGGGATTGAGGATCAGGATGCTTAATAAGGAAGGAGGCCTATAGAAAGTTCAAAGTCATTAGATGAAGACAGGCTGAAATAACAACAAAGGTCTAATGATAGAAAGTGCCGCAAAGCTTAAAATAGTTGGGGTTTGAGTTGTTTTGCTAGACAATGTATTGATCTGACATATAGTGTATATTGACATACCGGTACATGTGTATTGATACCAACCTTGTAAAACTAGTATTCTAATCGGTAATCTCAGAAGCTTGGATTGCCCTTGAACTCTACTGGTGCCAACAGTGATTTTGTATGAATATTTCACTGCATGCCCTTTGTATGATGGGACTCCATCAAATGGGATTGTGTCACTATAAAAATCTACAATGAAACCAAGCCACTTGTTACGAACAAACTGCTACTTAAAGAACTGTACTAACGTTAACACTTCACAATCAATGAATAGAGAAATGATTTATATTCCAATGGAATAAAATGACAAGCATCAACTTTTGCCTTACAAAAATTCTCATTTAAAACCATATCTGACTTACCAGAGCCAGTGTTAAGCATTCAATGTCATTGTTTATCTGAGTGCTTACTCTATCTATCTACCCTGAAATTCCAATCAATCATTTTAGGATTTCTTGTTATCTGAACAAAGGATCTAAAGCATATTCACTGTCTCTTGTTCATGTAAGCTTAACAGGTGGGAGAAACCGGGTTCCCTAAACTTCTTACTTCTCGTGCCTTTCTTAGCAGTTCACGCCTGTTTTGTTTTACTCTTAACAAAATGCTTCACAATGTCATGAAGTTTCAAAGTACCATGAGAATCCCTCTTCTCTTTCTCTCTTTTCCAACTTCCTTGGACTTCCCAACATCTTTACTCCCAGGTTCCCACTGCCTATCCCACACTCCCATAGCACCAAGAGGGGGGAATCCAGGGTACAAGGGTACATATAGGGTAAATAAACTGTGGCTTATAGGGGCCTAATAAGCCCTGGGCTTACACAACTTTGTAAGGGCTTTTAGATGGGCTTATTAAAAGAGGGGCTTATATCCGAGGGGGCTTATAACTTGAATA
This sequence comes from Micromussa lordhowensis, assembly GCA_964020085.1. NCBI lineage: Eukaryota > Metazoa > Cnidaria > Anthozoa > Scleractinia > Lobophylliidae > Micromussa > Micromussa lordhowensis. The sequence goes on along the minus strand of OZ026597.1, from coordinate 20,325,023 downwards.
AAAAAAGCATTTCAAAATGTGCTATAGCTGCTCATGTGGATCAAAATATGTTTTTTTATTTATTGGTAATTGAGCTTCAAACCATCAAAATAATAAAACAAATTCAAAACAAGGAAAGCTAGAGGGGGCTTAAATCTGAGGGGGGCTTATAACTGGATGAATTTTATGGTTTACAGGTAGATGGGCCCATAACTGGGGGGAACGCTCATAAGTGGCAGTTAACGGTATGCCATACAACTGTGAATATTCACATAGACTGAACATTAAAAATCTAGGCCACAGTTTTGCTCAGTTCCATGTGCAACATTCTTGCTTTAAATCTACTCATGAATACACAGTATTTGGGGGATTTAAAACGGCACAATGTGCAATCAGTGATATATTAATTAGACACGTTGGAGAGTGGACGAAAATCAAAATAGTGTTTGTTCAGGTTTATTGTCAGCGATTAAAATCATTCAGCCAATTTATTGACGATGACTAAACGCACCAATGGCAATTTAAACGAAGCTCTTTTTAGGAATGAATTCAGAAAATTCTTTGTCTCTCCTTGTAACGAATAAAAGACTCCGATGTGTGCATTTTTTTACCACGAAAAGCAAAATGCAAATATGTAATATAATACTGATATTAGGGATAAAAGAGCTGGTTTGATATTTACAATACAGCTTATGGTCTTGGTTATGGTTATGTTAAAGAAGAAGTTTACGTTAAGTTAAATACAATAAAGCAAGCGGGCCATTTACACTTACAAGTTCTAGATTCACCCGGAGCAAGCTTCAAATCACAAAACAGTATCTTCGGCTGTGTGGAAAGCAAACACCGGCCTTCCTCACCTGCGACAGACACGACACAAATCAATCGCGATCAATTATTCACCATTGTCATCCGATAATAACATACCAGCAAAATACGAGCATTATTCATACAAAAAAGGCGTTTGTATTCTAACCTCTTGAAGGAACGAAGCTTGTGCAAGAAGCGTTTGAGCCTGTCGAGATTTGATTCTGTGTTCGATCCGTTCTCGAATTCGATGACCAGACTTTTACGCGTGCCTCGTTAACAGTACATTGACAGTGTATTTGCGCACTGGCCCAAGCGAGCCTATCCATCTCATGGCTCTGATTCGAACAGTCACTGCTTGTGTGATTGCATGGCCGACTACAAGTCCCTTTCCTGTCATCTACGACGTTAGTAAAAATAATTTCACACTCGATACATTCGCCAGCGAAGAAGACAGAACCCCGAAGCAAGCGCGCCTTTACTTCGATCATCGTAAAAACAATCAAGAATTGGTTCCCTCCTCATATATATGTTCTGCGTCCATTCTTAATGCTAACAAAAAACCATTAGAGGTCGTCTTGATGTACTTGTACCACCTGATTCTTGGAACCATCCGCGAGAAAATACATCGTCTGTTGTGTTCATCCTGCATCCGCCATAATGAAGGTATCAAACTCTTCCGGGAGCAGCAGCTGACCGTCCTGTTCGCAGACACAGTTTCAATTGTTTTGGAGCCGTAGCTGTTTCTGTGTGTGCTTCCAAAAAGGCTGGAGCCTGGTGAAATGTAAAATTCACATTTCCCTCCATAAACAGAGCCTTTTACATGTCACATGCATTAAAAGAAGAAATAAAAAGGGTATACTTATGTCAAAGTCTTATAAGCTAATTTTATAATCTATTTAACCAACAAAGAAACATAAGCTGTGTATACACTCTCTACACTGTGATAAAACATGACAGGCATTTGAGAACTCGAGGGAAATGTAGAAAACACAAGCCGCAGGCTAGTGTTTGCTACATTTCTCAAGTGCTCTCAAATGTCCGGAGTGTTTTATCACAGTGTAATACATGGCTTAGGCTTTTTCATTTGCCTTATGATATAGATTTTATGCGTGCAAAACAATAAAACACGCTATTTCTATGTTTTATACTCTGATAAAACATGGGTTTTTGACCAATCAGAGTGCGCACAGAGTCCTATGCTATAACATAAAATAATCAAGCCACTACGCACACTCTCATTGGTCGATAGCTGTGTTTAGATGAGAGTATGTAAACACAGTTGTGATGTTTTAGATTTGCGCATATTTTTGAGAACTCAAGAGGGTTGGGAGACCCTCAACTACATCTTGGGTTTCCATAACTGTCTCGAATTCTCCAAGCCCTCCTCATGTTTAGATGAGGCTACTGTACGTATATAAACATGGAAAAAGTGCTCTATTGCTTAAATCTTATAAGCTAATTTTATAATCTTATAAGCTGATTATTGTTGCTATGGTAACCTGTTTCACCAAGAAATGACCCAAACTTGTCCTCGAATGACTAGCCATTCACTTGATACATTAATATTGTGGTGTCAATTGAAAAAGAGTGATAAAATTTATCCATCAAGGTGCTCTAACAAAGGGTTAATGCTAAAAACGTCAGCTTCACAAACTCACTATGGTGATTAATTTACCTTTATCAACTTCAGTTTTATAAAAAGCTTTGTATAAGTGCTGGGAACCATTCCAAACAGAAGGCATCCACTTAATTCATAAATTTGTTGGTAGATAATTCTTATCTGTCACTAATTTGATACTTGATTGGCATCTGGCTGAGTGAACAGCCGATGGCACCACTACTTGCTCATGCATTGAACCTGTAAGGTCCTGTAACGGTGCCATGGAATACCTGTTTACTTAGGCCAACAGGTTTTTGAGTGCAGTCTCATTCTGCCAAGGACTACAGGGGAGGCTCAACATGATTACAGCCAGCATGGATTATGGCTAATGAAAGTTTTCACAGCAGATCTACAGAACTATTTTCCAGAGGAGTACTGATACTCTATTTCAACAGGGTACAAGAATGATTGGCATCCTAGCATGTACTCCTGTGGTTTCATCTGGCTGGGTTGCATAGGGACAATAGGGATAGCCCTGTCTAGGTGTTCAGTTAGCTGGGTTGTAGTGTGAAAAAATGGAGGGAGAGGCCATTTTTCACACTGCTCCCCAACTCACTGAACCTAGAAGAGGCTCCAACAGGGAGGAAACAAGACATGGTTGGGTAGTGTACATAACATGTACATACTATGTATGATTATACAAAATGTTACAATGGAACTTAAAAGTTTGAACTTTATTGACAATTTTTTATATCTTTGTAAAAAAACCCAGCACATGTTACACAGTTCTTGTCAATATTACTATTGAACCATGAATAAACATATATTTTTCATATCAAAAGTGAATCTCCAATTCTCTTTCATAAATGACTTGCCAGAAGTTAAATAATCAAGGAATGAATAAACTGTCTCATAATATTCAATGAATCCTTTTTCCCCTTGAATATGGTTCCAACAGTCTTGTCACAAGTTAAATAATTCACAGTAGAAAACATCCCAATTATTCTGGACCACCTCTCTATAAGTGAAGCAGAGTAATAAATAAAGTGTGAGTAACATCAACATAGAGGGCAATTTATCAACAATAAAGTTCTTCAACATTATAAGTTACTAATGAGTAGCAATAAACAGTCTGAAAATATAGGTATATTGACTATGGTGGCAGATAACTACTAGTACCTTGATTAGGAGGCATTAATAGGACCCCCGCGTATAAAGAATGTGAAATATTGATGTAGTATCCGTAGTGTGTGAATCAAGCCAGATTTGAAGAAACTAGGCGCGCACAGCAGTCCCGGTTAATTTTTCACTAAGCTCGCAAGGTAACTCTGGGTAATTCTCCTGGCCACAAGGATGAGGAGAGGTATTGCGTACGCAAGGATACAAGAAAGTAATGAATAATTCCATGTATGTACTTTCCATTTAAAATCAACCTTTCTGACATTGATTTCTTAGCGGCCTGCAAGCGATCCCAAAAAGTGAATTGCTACAATACATGAACTGAATACATTTTCATAATAAATAAATAATACAGTTTTCTTATTGCACATGAATCTTTTGGCTAGATTGCAGAATACCCCGCCACTTATTTGCATCTCATTGAATAAGAATAGCAACTATTGTTATATACCTCGTTCTTGAAAGCACACCAACACATGTACATGAAGCGGCGGGGTACTCTGCAATTCCTCCAACATGATATCCAAAGCGGGGGCAGATGTAGTGAAAACTATTACTAATAATTAGTAATAGCTTTCACTATTGTTTTCACTATTGTTACTTCATTGATATTGTTTTAGTCAATAATTTGCTAATTCTAAAAAATTAATTCCAATTGTTAGTGTGCATTAGATATGAGATGATTAAAGCCAGCACTGTGTGCCTCGTCTGCTATCTATCATCTCATATCCAGTGCATGCTTCTGGAATAATCGCATGACTATTTTAACTGGGACTTTGTTTAATGGGGTTATTATATTGGGTTGCCACTGTAAGGTTTTTTTTGGCAGCCTGTATAATTTTTCAGTCAGAACAGTAGGTCACAAAAATCAACTTCATCAATTAAATTCCTATTGCGTGCCATTGATAAGCAACTAATTTTAAATTAGTTATCACTACATTGCGAATCACTGATATTCAGATTGCACAATCAATTTCATTTTGAGTCATTGAATAAGCCATATTGACTGATTGAATAAGCCAGGTACGATTATTTTCACAGACTCCCTCAAAACGTTAGAACGTGACGACTTGTTAATAGTGTACACTTGATAGACTGATCACCCAAGAAGAGCTAACCTCAATATACTCAATTTCATCTTGTGTTACAGGCCGTCTTCTGTACCTCGCCGGTAAACTTTGATAACTATACACGTCGTCTGTATTAGAAACAGTGCTCAAGGAAGAGATAGTTGAAGATCGAGCTGCTGATCCTGTAGGTATTGTTCTTTTACTGATAGCAGACAGAGTAGACGAAATCTCAGGAGTTCTGTCTGACGGACCGGCTACCGATAATAAAGGCACAAAGGTTTCGAATAAGTTTAAATCCTCTGATCGATGAGAACGACAAAAATCACTCTTTCCTACTTACCTTCTGTTTTCTTTTTTATTCTGTTTGGAAATCTTATACTGGGAATATGTTTTCTGACTTGTTGCACCACACTATATCTACCCGTCGCGGACGCCATTTTGATTTGTAAATTTCGCAAGGAGTTCTGGATGTCGTTTTCCGATTACCACACGAGTGAACGAACAATTCCGAAATGTTGCCGACTGAAGTTTCAATATGGCGGAGGAAGCTGGTGCAGTTGAAGAAACGTGGATTCCTGCTTCAAGAAGACCTGATGGCACATGGCGCAAGGCTCGCAGAGTAAAGGAAGGTTATGTGCCACCAGATGAAGTGGCAAAATACGAAAGTAAAGGAAAGCAATGGGTAAATAGTATTCCAAAATTACCACCGGGTGTACATGAAGAAGAAAGCAAACAGCTTTCAAAGAATCAGAAAAAGAGAAAGAACAAGAAGAAAGATGGAAACGATAGTCAAAGATGCGAAGTCGCAGAAGTTACAGAGAAAATGCAAAGCGCCAAAGTTTCTAATGCTGCGACTGCAGCGGGGACAGTGTACACAAGTAACCCCGACGATTTAAAAGTAAAACGTGTTAAGAATCTAAGGAAGAAATTACGACAAATCCAAGACTTGCAGGGTAAAATTGACTCTGGAGAGTTAGTGAATCCAGAAGCTACACAGGTAGAAAAGTTATCGAGGAGGGAGGAGATAGAAAAGGAACTTGAAGAATTGGAGGCCGAAGTATGAAACCTGATATGAAATCTAACAGGCTAATTTCTTAATACCACAACCACAAGTCAACCAACTAATATCAGTGGATTAGGGAGTGCTAGCCATGGATTGCAGTGCTGTGCCAGAGTTCAATCACAGGGACCCCTCATGTTTAAATTAGATAACATTACCTGTTTATCTGGCGTGATGTTTGGAGTGAAAAACTATGGGGTCTGAAAAGGCTGAGAAAAATTTGAAATGCTACGTTCCATTTTTTATCCACACACCCTACCCCAATCTATGGAGGAACAGATTCAGATACCCTGTGGTGCTTTCCATTATGCCAAAGATTCCGGAAATTTCAGAAAAGTCGAATTGAAAGATCTGTTTCGGTTCCTTCCGACCAGAATATTCAAGAACACCTCTGGAGGTTGTCCACTTATTCTGGTCAGAATATTCTGACCAAAATTTGCTGTTCCATTTTGACAAACTGGTTCATTCCCCTACTTCTCTTCACTTATGTAGGGAATTCAGAAAAGAAATAAAAAATCTAAGAGCCATTTCTCCATTTTCCTTGAGTATTCCGACTGTTCTCTTACGAGATGGATTGGCATAATGGAATCACCCCTAGTTTTTTGCTGTCAACTCCAATTGTCTTGATCATCTAAGTTGATCTGGGGGTTACCTCTGGATCAATGTGACTAAAATACAGTTTGTAATTTATTGAATTTGATATGCAAATCAACCCTCAGGAGAGTATAAAATGAAGCGGCATTAGTGCTCAAAATGCAAGCAAGTTTTATTAACCCAAGTTGGTGGTTTAGTAACAATAGGGAGCTTAAGCAAAGGCGTTTTTGAACGACGTACGGCAACCGGAAATGAGACGTTTTCTCTTTCTACTCGCCTTGGCGCCACCACATTTGTAAAACTATGTGTCTTTACTCTTACAGAGACGATTTACTTGAGAATTAGAGCGCATCCACTGCGTAAAACTGAGAAACGTCCACTTCCGGTTGCCGTACGTCACTCAAAAACGCCTTTGCTTAAGCTCCCTATTGAGACCATAACCAGGGTGGGGAAGGATATCAACTTGACCCCTGTTGGGAATCGGAATTTTTTTCCAAGTAGCCTGTATCACTGACTGCTTAAGTGGTCAAATTACTTTTATAGCACAAGCCAGTGGCTGACCTATTAAACATAGAATATCTAGCCTGCGTAGCAAGTGTTCCTTACAGTTGCGAAGGGACAAGAGCAAAAAATTGATGGTGTCTGCTTCTTCAATGTTCTTGCTCTCTTCCCAATTTTTGCGCAGCCAGGATGTGAAAAAGCTCTTAGTTCATACGGAATATAAATATAAAGAAGAATATAGAAATTATATCAATTGAGCTGATTTGTTTATGGTTAAATGGTTAACACACTTGGTTGGATCAGGGAAAAACTGTAAGTAAAGTGTCTTATCCAAGAACACAGCACATGACCCCTGTAACTGGTGACTTATTGTATGCAGCCAGTGAAAAAGTCTAGAGAGAGCAGAGACACTGAAGGCCGTTATGGATGAACCATTACATCTTTGAGGGAACCTTGGGCAACTTTTCTGAGAATGAATTTTTCAGGATTGTTTTTCGATTTGGTTTTACATTTCTGTGTACGGTAACTCCTTTTATCTCGTTTCGGAACATTTTATATAATCGATACCATCCCAATGAGACCTCTGTGGCATCCTTCAGTTTGCAAGGAGTGGAGGCATCATTTTGTAATATTGGTCACTTTGTGCTCTCTTTTGGAAAAGTGAGATTTTAGTCCAAGGATTTAGAGTCTTGTGCACTAACCATTAGGCCACCACATCTCTCTGACATATGGTTCCTATGCCACAATGAATTGGTAGGGTGAAACATTTAGCTTACGACAGAATTTTCATCTAAGCCTGAGAATCGCTGACCCATATAACTTGCTCACTGTAGAGAACATATCTCAGGTGCAATTTTTTGACATGATTTTGTTATTAAATAAAAATGAAATAAACCAGACAATAGACCCTTCTCCAAAATGGCGGCCAAAAATTCAAATAAGTTAAAATTAACTAAAATTAAAAATGTATACCAGCACTGGAAAGAACACATTTAATTTAGTAACCCTGCAAAGTTTCAGCATTTCAGGTGTAATACTAGCTGAGAAAATGTATGTTGAAAATTGTGAAATTTACAGACGTTTGTATGACTGGGGGAATGCATTATACCCCCAGTCATATAGTTTCCTTCGCAGCCGTTATTAGGGTCATCACGCAACGCTTCTCCCCACTAACGGCCGTTAGTGGGGAGAAGCATTGCGTGACGACCCTAATAACGGCTGCGAAGGAGACTACCAGTCATACAAACGTCTAATTTTTTTCAATTTTCAACTTACATTTTCTCAGATGATATTATACCTCAAATGCTGAAACTTTGCAGGATTACTAAAGTAAACGGGTGTTCTTTCTAGTGCTGGTATATGTTTTTAATTTTGACTATTTTTGACTTAAGTGTCTATTTGCTCACCTTCTTTGAGACAAAACTCCTGCATTTGAGTATGTAAAGTAAGAGCGTTGCCCTCCCAACATTCTTTTGAGCAAAATGACAAACTATCCTAACCAATACCTCACACCAAAAGGCTGGTAATGATAGTGTAACCTCTCCACAATGGCCACCATGGGGACAGGAATGTGGCCATAATAATAATATTGGGGAGCTGGGGTAGTAATATGACACCTGTTCTTTTCTCTTTGGGTGCAACTTTTCTATTTTTAAAACAAAAAAAATTCTTATTGTAGCATATAAATACATAACTTGAACTCCTATAGTAAAAAAAGAGAGTTCTTGTTGGAAATTTTGAAAAGAATCCCTAGGAGGTACCAAGATCCTGTTTTGGAGGCATGTCAAACGTTAATTTTTGTAAGGACCACCGTGACTAAACAGAAGTACCGGATCCTCTCGCTGTAGAGAATCTAATCAGCTATAAGTTGAATAATACACGAGAATAAGCAAGGCTGATTACACAGTATAGGGATATATTTTCCAATATTTCGGAAGGCACGGCCTTCCTTACACCCTGAGGAAGGAAGGCCATGCCTTCCGAAATATTGGAAAATATATCCCTATACTTTGGAGGCATGGCTTGAAATGTTTTTTACTCCTAAGAGGTACCAATTCTAAAACAAGACATTATATCCTATCATATTTGTTAGGCTCAGTGCCCCAAAACATACTGCAAAAGCTCCTGCTGCGGACCTTTTAAGGCTGATCACCCTAGGAGGTACCAATACAGTGTTTTTAGCCCCCTAAAGGTACGGCGAGCACCCCAATTATTTGATATGAGAGTCCCCCCCCCCATCCCTCCATGTTGATCATGGTATTCTCCCAACAACTAAGCATGAAGCTCACCTAATTGACATTGTACAAACTGTGTGGAAACAACTTGAAAGAAAGCAAGTTTTTTTTTTTTATTAAAATCCACTTTAAAAAAATGATAGTGAAAATTAAACTTTGAAACAAATATCTTCTATGTACTATATTTCTAACAGAGAAATAACAACAACATGAAATTACGTAAATTCTAGGAGACACGTATACTACTATACTACTACTATATTTCTACAGGCATATTCTTGTTATCATATCACTTCCTCTGTAATTCTCTTCAAAAGATTGAAAGATTCTGCATCAGTAGAGTCAGTTATTCATCATTATCCTCATCACCATCATTGAAAAGCTAATCTGTATAATACTAATATGTTTACCATTCTTATTCTACACATTAAATTGCCATCATTTCAATTCCATTTTTGGGTTTTTCCCATATTCTTCAAATGCGTTTCCGTGTTTCCGTTGCTTAAAAATATGTGGTATGCTAGCATATCAATCACATGACTAAACCATACATTATTCTATTTACAAGAATCATATTTTGAAGGCTTACTCTGAAAAGAAACATCACTTCATTATAAAGAACATGTTCCTTACATGTTGTCATATCTTTCTTTTTTCTCAAAATGAACAAATAGTACTACTATTGTTAAGGTTAGAGATAAGATCAATTTAAGGTGGCTCTGAACCCCTTCGCATAATTATGTTATCGTGCTAATTACTATTGGATATTAGAAAATAATCCAGAGCAAATACGCACACTGATTGGTTCATAACCATGTTTCTATAACTCGATAGAAACACAGAACTAATACAAGCTGTTGACGTAATGATGGCCCGAGCATAGAGAATTTACATTTTGATGATCGAAGTAAACAAGTTGTTTTTCTTTTTCTTTGTCACAGGATTTTCTAAAAGAAATAGAAGACATGTTCTCCGTGTTCCTATCGAGTTATAGAAACACTCGTGAAACTTTGGGAGAACTCGAAAAAGCTGTGGAAACACTCGCCTGCGGCTCGTGTTCCCACAGCATTTCTCATTCTCCCAAACTTTCACTTGTGTTTCTATAACTCGATAGAAACACGGTACATGTTTTCTATTTCTTAAATATAAAATGGGTGTCACCGAGCTAGTTTTGGAGTTATAAGCACTTAAAGCTAACATTAAGAGAGTTTTTAGGATGTCATATTGTTGCTACATACCCTATGAAGCCAAACAAACTTGAGAGCAACATGTTCACCAATGATTGGGCAGTTTTTCAATACCATGATTTTGGCATCAACTGATATAGAGTGGGTATAATGACCCATCAAAATAGAAGTCTTGGAAAATACTGGAAACTATTTCCAGAACAGATCCATTATTTTTCTCTTTGAAACAGGTTATTTTGATAATACTGGTACACTGGACAGATGTGGCCTTTACATACAGTATAACCTATAGAACAGAATGTAAATCAACATTAAATACTGGAATAATTTCATTTCTATTTGTCTGGTTGATCTCCAGCTTGAAGTTGTTGAAGAGAGAGTGGGGGAGGCAATGCATCATGGGTTAGTTGCTGAAGTGTTCTATCAGCACTCTTGTAAGTTAAACCTCCTTTTGCTTCCATTTCTCTGAAAATAAAATGCAAACCAGTTATCAAATGTTTTTAGTAGGCTTATACATGTACGTGTTCATAATCTGATACAAAACTTTAGTGAAAAACCATGTAAAAAATAGACTTGGGGCTTTCTATTTACAGTCAAAATCAAAACATCACTGTTTTGTGAAATGGGTCTGGAAGCAGAAGAAATGTACAAATGATACAAATGTCATAGTTTATTGTAAGTTCTATTCAATCAAATGCAGTGATCTGCTCTTTTTCAGCTCTCCTTGCATAATAAATAAACTTTTATGCAGAACCTGTATAATTATTTTTTACTTTTTATTAATAATTGTTATAATTTTTTTAATTTTTACTATTGTTTATCAACAAACTGGATACTACACAAGTCACATAATTTTTCATGTGATGACAACAAAAAAGTGTGATTATATGCAATAATAATGACCACTACACAATGTAAATTTATATCTAATGCTGCTTGGCCATGTTTGTGGGCATTGGAATAACTTCATATTTGCCAACATTTTTTTGAATTTTCTATGTTATGACGTACAATAGTCATTCAATGTCTACATCTTTGTCTGGAGTTCAAATATAATTATGATCTTTCATGTGTTCACTTGCATATTTGTAAGTTTATGTCATCAGTGCAATGTAATAATTTAATAATGATAAAATATATATATAAACTACCTAAATATACATAATTATTATGTACAGGAACATTTTAATCCAAAAATATACTGTGCCAATAGTATACTCTCCAAGGCACATTAAATTTGTTGGGAAATTATATATACAAGGGAGCTTTCCACAGATAAGCACAAGGTACAGTCACAATTAACTCTGCACTAATAGACCATTTTACAGTTGTCTGTTCCGTGACCTGGCCTTTGAATGGCAGCGAGGCTGGAGAAGACCTTGCTCTCTGTTTTTGTCATGTAAATACACCTACTAGCAGTTAGCATTAGAACAACTTGCTTTACACAACAAAGGCAGTAAGGTCTGTATCAAGGTCACCTCCAGCCTTGCGGTCATTCAAAGGCCAGGCCACTGAGCAGACAACTGTAAAATGGTCTATTGTAAATATACTATACTATACCAGCAATCACCTTGTAAATTCATCATGATTATCAAAACCATCCGGCACTTCAGGAACTTTTGAATTTGGACGATGTGTCAACTTTTCTGTGTCGTCTTCACTATCATCATTGTCCTCTGAGGGTACTGCTTGAGTTGAACGTCTATGCTCCCTTGGCGAGGACCTGCAAATTATTGGCATTAATAAAGAGGTCTTATTATAAAAAATTGTTGTTATGTACATGTACCTCTGCAGTGAAAGCTACTTACTTGTCCCAAAATCCCTGAATTCCAGTCCTTGCTGCACTCAAAGAAGCTTGCAATGATGCAAACAATCCTGATTTCCTAAGACAATATATGAAAAGAAATTCAGTTGAATTACCTCATTCATTACATTGCTTTTAGAAGAGAAGGGTGTTGTTGGGCTAAAATTGTAGGTGTCTGACTGACTGACTGATTGATTGATTGATTGATTGACCACGTTTTCAAGTAAGCATTATACGCTAAGCTGTAGCTTTTTCATCAAGGCTACCCCAATAAAATGTTCTGTTTCCCATTGCCTGACCAGCCCAGTTTGTTTTTTGGAAAAGTAAAAAAAAAACCTTTTTGATTCACTGCCTGCTCCAATTTTCTTGGTGTTCGAAAGTTGAATACAATATTCATACAAGTCTCCAAAGGACTCTAACGTCTACATCAGCCCTCATAACAATGTTGTCAGACAGTGCTTGTGGATCCATTGCGAAATAGCAAACACCGGGAAGACAAAATAGTCAAGACTCATTTGGGATTATTTATTTGTTAACTTAGTCAGTATTATTTCTTTTGTCAGATTTTTTTAAAACCAAGAGAGAGAGGGCAATGGGAAACAAAACAGTTTTTTGGGGATGGCCTCATTCCTTCCAGGGAAACTTTGGCTTGTTCATAGTACCGTGTACATAGCTTGTTAAACAGTTACTAACTAAATACTAACTTAATATTAATAGTCATGTGATCTAATACAAAAGACATATTTTTCTTATCAATCAATTGATCAAAAACTAACAAATCAATTCTCTCCATGCATCTGTAATGGTTTAAAAACCTACCACATTGAATTTAATGTTAAAGGTTCAACATTGTTTACATGTGTTACATGTACACTTAAGGACGTTCAAGCTAATTGTTTCTGCGCATCCTTACTGCCACGCCATGCATCAAGCACACGCTAAGTAATAAAATGAACAATGATAGGATAGATGGCCATTGCTATACATTTGCCTGGATTTAACGATCCTGGAGGTTCAGTGACCCCTATTTTTCTTTTGATGGATCATTTTCTCTACCGATTTTCTACATTTAGCAAAAAGTGACGAAAATCTATTAATTAGAAATTTGAATTTTTTGCAAAATGCACCATGGAATTCCGAAATATTTAGTTCTTCGTTTATCTGTGTGACAGCTTCAAATGCCTCTTGAATATACAAAATATTACAAGGAGAGTTTGTCTCCATTGATTCATCTTCGATATATTAAGCTAAAAGCCCTGGAGACCATGCTGATTTACGTGTGCCAATTTTTCAAAATCAGACTAGTCTTCCACACTCTTTATCTCTGAAATGAAGTCCATGACCCCCATTTTTTATTTCTAAAACAAATACATGTAATTCATTATCTGTCCACAGTAAGAAGTTTGAAGAAAATCTACCAAGAACATTTTTGAGTGAACATCCTTAACGTATCAGTGTACCCCAAATGGCCATCATTCTTCGGCGCCGCTTTACGGTCAGACAGTTGACGCAAACCCAACGAAAGTATAATTATATTTTCTGAAAGCTTAATAGTTGTAGATTACGGCAGTTTATTCACTAACGTAAAAAAATTCAAGGTTTCCCAAATATTGCCCACTATTTCTAGAAGTACAGAGGTTCAATAATCAACTTCGTTTCCGGTCGGATTTGAGTGGGAGAACGCGATTAATATTGCTATGTCTTCTTGACACCTTTCTCTAAAAAACGGTGTCAGGAAATTTTGATTACTTGTCTGGTTTGTTTCTGACATGCAGTTAAACTTTGAGAGTTGAAAAAACATGCGTTCTCTTCACTAAAATAGTCTTAACTTGTGAGAGAAGCAAAAAATAAAAATTCCCCAACACCGTTTTTTCGTCTGATCATCGGGCAACGTTCTCTCCAAATTTCAGCGAAAAGTGTTGAAAATTCGCCGGAAACGAACTCAAAATGTGCCCTTCACTCGCTGAAATTTTCGTTTTGAGATATGAAGAAAAATATACTTGAGGGCGTTCTTCCAGTGTAATGAACAATTACATAAGATGAAGGAAAATTAATGACCTGTTGATGGACCAAGTGAAGGATTATTTTACTTTAACAATAGAGCTCATATCAATTATAAAGAGAGCTCAAATGTCGCTCCTGGCGGGAAATATCCTTTGCAAGACCAGACCTGATTTCTGCCACTCGCGCAGCAAGGTTAGTAAGGACTGAATACTTTTCGTTTTCCACTTTTTAAAAGCCCTAGCTAATGTGTATTCACATTCCTTCTAAAGAGACAGCTTGAGAGATGCCGAAGACAGGGAAAAAGCGTTCGCAAAAACAAGGGAAAGGAAACTTTCGAGATCAAGAAGTTAATTACCACTTCAAACGGCGAAAGTGCCAAGGAAGTTATGATTAGAGAGATTTTCTTGCACGCGATCGCCGGCAACAGTTGTTCGACTGGCCAACTTTTGCCACAACTCTTGTGAGTCCGGTCCTGCGGGTTCGTCTTTGCTTTTCCTTGTCTAGAGCAATCATTTCTCCTGCTCAAAGTAGGAACCTTGATCACTAGCCACTAACACATCAGCTCGATCCTTATCGAATGAATTCGATCCCTTTTTCCTCTTTGAAGGTTTCTTCGCACTAATAAAAGGACAAGCACTTTTGCGTTTTTTCTTCGACAACATGAAATAGATATAAGATTTTAAAATTATAGTCTTCAAATTAGAAAACACTCGAAGCAGCACGTCGACAACAAACACAAATGTGTGAAAATCGCACAACACCGCGTCTGTCATGTGATCTTTCAATCCAAATATTTACTTCGTGACAGGGTGTTGACAGCTATCAATTAGAGATAATTAATGGAAAGAAATGTTTTTCGTTGATAACTTTGCTTAGAATCAACCTTTTTTCATAGAATTTTTTTTTTAATGAAAGACTGCAAAATGATCTATCTGAAAAAGCAGAAAACATTTTTATAGAAAAATGATAAAATTTGGGGTACACTGATACCTTTAAAGGCCAAAATAAGTTGTTGTTCTTCAGCCTGGGGTAGATTTATACCTGTACACTACCGGTGGTACCAGTAGCAGAGTTACTGCGGGATGAGAGCTGCAGTGAAAAGTCAGAGTCCACACATATCTCAACTCACATTCCCTGTCCATAAATAATATTGTAATCTGTGTGTCACTTGAATGCATACATGCATGTCCAACCTTTCTACTTTATCTCTCGGTTTATTTTCCTTATTTAACTTCTGATTTTCTCTTGGCTCCTCATCATGATCAGATTCTTGACTTTCAGTTCTTTGAGGCAACAGCTTCCGCTCCTCTGTTTTAGCCTGGAACAAACAAAATTATTTGAAATCATGTTAATATTCTACATGCTGCTTGCAACTGCAATGTCCAGCCAGGAATAGAAAGTGAAAATAAATTGTTATGTTATGGAAATTAGGAAACTGTTTCCGCCATTCTCACTTTTCTTGTATTTTTTTGGTGTGTGCATGTCCACCATAAGGAAACAGCTTTGAATTTTACCATGTTCTTTAACCCTTTCACCACCAGTGGTCACTTATAGCTTTTACTCTGTCTAATGCCCAACGATTTTACTCGTCAAAGGGAGACCCTTGGTGGTGAAAGGGTTAAGAATATAAAATGTGGAATTGACTACAATTTAGATGCATCTGGCAAGTTTGAAATTCAGGAGATGTACTTAATTGTGAGATTCCAAGATTTCACCACTCAGAGAGAGAAATAACTGTTTTAATTTTTAACATTTTAGTAATTTTAGTTTTTATTAATGGTGCCAGTAAGAATAATGGTGAGGGTGAGTGAAAATGATGGCCAAGCTAGAACTACTTACAGCTTGCATGAATGGTAAGCTTCTTTGCACCCTGTTTCTATTGACTTTTATTTGCCCATCAAATATATTGAGTTATTATTCCCCCTATTTTACCACATTAGGTTAAGAGAACACCCAACACCTGTAGAGTCATATTTTATTTCTGTCATTTGGGGCTCAGAAAAATACAACAAAACTCAAGATATCTGCACATATTGTATAATAATTATAAACCATTGAATAAGGTGAACCTGTCCAGTATTATATATTCAGTAGATTAAACCATATTTTGTGAACAGTTAATTGAAAGCTGTATTTGCTATAACACAAAATATTATTACTGCAATATTTTTCCAAGTAAAATTTCAATAATGATACTGGAAATTATCAGCTCAATAATTTCTCAAAATCCGTGGATACAAACCAGATTTAAAATCATAGTATTACTGGCACTGCATTAATGGCTGCCTTAAAGAAATCAAAAATTATACTGTCTTGTCAGGAATGAAATCACACCATTTAAATTCTTAATTTTAAAGTTCTTCTCTCAGCATTATTAGGGGATTTCTGAAGGAGGTTTTAATCCTGGAAGACTAAAGAAGCAAGAGACACGCAATACAAATATCACTTTTATCCAAAGGATTAAATGTATGCTATGAAAATTGGTCAGAACAATATTATAGATATCCACTAACATGAAACAAAACAAGATACTTGTAGGTCTACAATTAAAATAATATAAAATTATAATCATGCTACATTGAAGCTGAAAGATAGTTAACTGTGATGATGCTATATTCACCTTTCAATTTCACCATGCTTAAAATCACACTTCACACTCTACGTTTACATTCAATACTGAATATGTAATCAACGAATATCCATACCCATTCTGAGCTAAATTTTCTTAGTAAGAAAAAAAATAGTAAGAAAATCTAGGCAAAATAATTTTCCATTTAAAAAAATTTAAAGGGCTTAATGAAAAGCAGAAACTATAATCCAAAAGGGTACCCACTACAAAATAAAACAAAATGGTTGATTTCAACCTACCAGCCGTGATGACATTGTCTCTGAAATGGAGAATCCAAGGGCTGATCACTTATGATTTAAATTCTCACTCAATTAGATTTTTGACATGTCAAGCCACAATAAAATCCTATAAAAAATTCCCAATAGCTTTACTTGATGGGGTCTTTTAATCTTGAAAATTTTAATTGCAGAATCTGTTTCGACATACACTGGGCACATTGTCCATCTGGTCATAACATTAGGATTGTTATTCAAGCTGATACATAAATTACTGTTCAGCAAACAAATATCCCTTTTTGCAATGACCTGAACTGCCTGAATTTTAAATTCTATGTATGGAAATTTTTTCAGCTACCAAGGTTCACACAATATTTGTTTAAAGGTTATAATAATTTTAATGGCAAACAGACAGACCAATCAAATTGTGGCAAACCTTTCTTTTGTCATTTCACGCAATGTCAATAAATTGGTTTTATAAATTTACATGAGTCTGCTATCAGTGATGTCTAAAATTTAAATGTTTGCTTGTGAATTTTATGGTCTTCGGGCAATATAATAAAATAATATGAATAAACCTGAATTATTTTTGTGAACAGATCTTTCACAGATGTGTAGTATCACATCACAATACAATAATATTTCATGCCATCAAGTAAACAGATATTTTTGGTTTTACTGGTAACCCAGAAACTCACTGCCAACACAATTATTATTAACTGCTCCTGAACAACAGTGAAATATATAAAGCTGGAAATTTAAAATTTAAAATGTGAAACATGACACTTTTGTACATAATAACTATAATATCTTCAGCAGTACCTGTCAAACATTTCAGATAAACTTTTAAGCCACATGACATATATTACAAACTACTCTTTGACACTGGATTAACAAAGTTCCTCATTTAGAATTATTTAAATACTTCAGTTTCAGTTTTAGAATGACCCCAATAAATTATTCACTTTTGAGTTTATAACTTCTGAATAGAAAATAATTATTCATATCACTGTTGTAGATTAAAACAAGGTAACATAAATATTCATCATTCCTTTTTCAAGCTACCAAGCGCAAAATGAAAATGGGAAATTCGCAATAAATTTATTGTACAGCTATATGACAATTATGCCTCAGGCCTTTTTCAAAATGTATGTACATGTAGCATTCTGTACCACTGAGTATACATCACATCATAAAGTTAAATTTATTGAAAGCAAATTCCACATTGCATGTATGTGATTCTGACAGAAAAGGTAACTTGATTGATATTCCTCGAAATTAAATAAATATATTTTTTCAGTGCAATGTCATGTAACATTGATGGGTAGGAATTAAGAGTTTCAAAACACAGGTTGTATTTTATCAACCAGCAGATATATTAAATCTCACTGTTAAGTATTTATAAACCCAATCAGGAAGAAAGCATCCATATCTCATTCCTGATCAATTGGTCATGGACAATCTCCATTATCATCTCAACAAAAATAAACATGGAAGTACATCAAATTACGGGTACAGTGGCATAACTTAGACATAATATTAAAAGTAAACACTAAGCCCTTGAGCAGAGCTTTCATCTACACGTATGCCGTCTATTGGTGTTTCTTATTTTACTTGTTTTATCATAATTCTCCAAAATGAATTCTGCTGACTTTCTTCAATTTCAAACTTGTGAAAAGAATGAATTATTTAGCAAAGAAGTAGAATGTTGACATGAAAAAATATACTTCTCAAAAGATCCAAGGAATTTTAGCTTTGTAATGTTATTTTCATACTGTATAATTTATTTTTTGCGTGTGCAGTGAAAATGGATTAAATTAAATTATAAAGTGCCTTTTTTTCTTTCTTACAGATACCACAATCATCTAGTTCAGAATCACACACTATAATTTGTTCAAGCAGAAAATCGAAGATACCAAATTTGATCACAAAAGATATGAACGGATTTACAGAAAAAATGTTGATTTAGTATATAACAGCTAAATTATTATTTGGTCAATGAATTCATTCTAGACCTGTGCATCAGTTTTGCACTCATATCTGACTGAATCATAAGCAAAGGAGTTGAGTGGTGCATGAGAGAGCATGGGAGGAGGAACATAAAAAAATTAGAAAAAATCAGAAGTACCACCTCCTAATGAGAGCAAAGTGTCCCATGGTCCAACAGCACAACACTGTTAAATAAATGTGGAGAACAGCACACTAACCACAAGGTCACCGTATCTTCTACGCGACAACATACATATGTAATTTAATTACCAACAGTTACGAAAAACCCCATGCAGTAACTTAAATTCAAGAGAAACAAAAGAGAGGTTGAGATGAAGTGGGCTTGAGATAGCAAATAGTAAGTGACTAGTAAATGCAAGGGAGAATTACTTGAGTTCTAGTATGCAGGGAACCCAAGAAAGCCGAGGTTGAGATGTAGTGAGGTTTTACTGTAATTTCAGTACGCATACCCTCAATTTGCTGTGTTGATGTTTAATCAAGTGCAGTTCATCATTTAGTTTTTTGTCCATTTCAGCCATCCTTGTATTAAATCTCTCAAGCTGCAACACAAATAGATGTTCTTTACTTCCAAAACTGACAAATCTATTTATCTACTTAATATATACATGTACAAATGCACTTACTGTAAGTCATATTTTTAAACACTTTGTTTGCATTAGGACTTACATGTACACTGTAGTACATAACAAATAAAAAAATATTTGGTTTTCATATAAATGTGTGCATGACCAACGCATTCACAATCATTTTTCTAAGAATATTTGGTTTACAATAACTAGATATACTGAGCAAGGTAACTTGTCATAATTGCATGTTTTACAAGTTTAAAAGACAAAGTAATATATATAATATTGGAAGAAAATTGTATTGAGGGAGATAAGATTCTCTACAAAAAAACATTTATTTCCCCATTACCTTATGTAAACAAATGCACATTTATATTTATATAACCTTGTAAGTTGTCATACAAGGGCCTTAATCCGACATGAGAAAGGCTCCAATTTTGACAAGTGTCAAGCAGCAAGTGACATATTTCCTTGCAACAACCAGGACATTGCTTGGCTTGCCACTTGTACAAATCTCTTCTTGTTAAGAAGGATGTTTAAATATGTGAAAAGTCAAAAGAATGTCAAGTATATGAACAGGTATACCAAGTAAATAACAGATTATAAGGAAGCTACCATAAGATCCACAACACATCTATACCAACTCTCCTGGATTATCCGGGAGTCTCCTAGCCTGTGATACAAACAAAACTCACTATCTCCTGTATGGGTCACCAAATCTCACAAATAGAAAGGCAAATTTTTAAAGTAGATTTTTTGCCCTTACATGTAATGTATGTCAGCTAATTTTGGGGAGACATTTGTGAAATATTCAAGGCATATTTTTTATTGAATCAGTGGAGCTCTACTACTGATTACACATAATCAATGTTTTCTAGAGGTTAAGAAGGTAAAAATTAGCCATCTCCTGGATTTCAATTTTTTTAGGTTGTCATCTCTGATGACATCACTTGAAAACTTAGTTTGTGCTTGAACCTGAGTGAATTACTACTAAATAACTACTAAAGGTGGTAACCTTTTTCAACCTGTGAATCAGCTACCTATTGAAAAAAATTACGGTATTTCAATCAACACACACATACACAAGTTAAGATCAGTGTGTACCTCAGCTTCACTAGAAAACACAAGCCCATTTGATGAAACATAAAATCCATTCCTCAGCTTGCCAAAACCACTGTATATAGGATCTGGCTTGTTGTGAATTTTCTTGCTCTGGTCATCTGAAACATCCAACAAAGAACATTTCTTGGCTGTTGCACACGCTGCTTCCCTTTTCTCCAGTGTATATGATGGATCTGTCTTTAAGGAAAATAAATGAAGAAAGTTCCTTCTCCACTTTACCTGACTCAGTTCAATATTTTTCTTCTGAAAGAAACTATGTAACAGTGCTTTCCATGTACAAATGCTTTCTTCCCTTGCAGGATCTCTGCAACTGTACTCAAGCTTAGTATTTACTTTATATCGAGAAGCAAACAGTTCCTCGTCACAAATAATTGACGCCAAACAAGGCACACTAAAAATTGTTTCTTGCAATGGAAGTTCCTTGCATTCTATTTCTTTTACATGCTCCTGATCTGGGAAAGCACAATCAATCACTGATTTAATAGCACTATGGTCAGCACTTGTTCCAACTGCGTATAGTTGATGGTATTGTTTGAATGAAGCCCATTGTAGTTTTGGCTGTAGAAATAAAAGCAGAATAAATTAATATGTTTTGCTTTAATGCCCCCACGAGGAGTACCATACTTATTCTATCAGGTAAAAGCGAATTTATCAGTACCTCTTAGCTCTATAAAATACACTGTTACAGTTTACTTTTTCTGGCCATAATTTGCTGGAAAGATTTCAGCGCAAATGTCATACACTAAAGTCTTGTCTACACGAGCAATTTTTATGTGACAGTTTTTATACCACAAATATATTAATTTTGATTGTGTAGACACGGCAAATACATGTATTTGTCAGCAGTTCAAAGTTAAGTGTGCCAATGACTATGGACAGTAGAGATACACAGAAACAAGGCGGAGGGAGAGGGGGGGTTGGTCCCCATGAAAATTTTGGTACTTATAAACATATTTGCCACATTTATGTGACGAGTCATCTACACAAGTAATGTTTTGTATGTGGCAACTTTTATTTGTCACATAAAAGCTAACACATTAGCTTTTCGGCAAATATATTTGTGACATAAAAATTGGCCAATTAGCAAAAATGAGAGTTGTCACATAAAAATTGTCACAAACAAATTGTCACATAAACAACGTAATTCTTTTAGGATATGTGGACAAAGCAGAATTTGGTAGATAAGCGAGGTCTAGACAAGATAGACAAGGCTTTTCTGTTCGCATTTTTCATTTTCTTACTCGGTTATACTCCCTCACTTTCTTTTGCAGTGTTGTTGGCTTTTCTCTCTTTTTAGTTCACATTGGGCAGTGAACATTTTATTTTCAACAAAAAATTCTCAATAGTTTAGAGGGATAAAAGTCTCATTCCACTTTGAGAGGACGGACCCGTGTTTTAGCCGGTGTTATAAATTGTGTCTTAAGTTGACACCAGTTGACCTTGAAAAATATACCTTCTTTTGTTCTCAAACACCGCCAGAACACAGTCCAACTTATTCAATCATATCCCTTGATCTCCACGAGAAAAAGAAAAACATTGTGGGTGAGGCCGCAGCGAGCGCGCGGATCGACCTAAAAATGATCCGCCCCTTCTACCTTGTCACTACTGCATCTTTTTAGACTTGCTTTGTGCTTTTGATGTTTGTTTGTCATCACTTTAAGTGCCTGGTAGTGCTTTTTGTGCCCTCGATTTTCCGTATCCTTAGTATTTGGCGCGGCATATTAATAGTAAATACGAGGAATTACGACAGACATGTAGCTTAATAGATACAGAAACAAACGGTAACCTAATAATTAATGAAACAAATCAATTTTCCAGGGTCACAATCAAATGTCATGCATGTCTTTACTTTATATGTTTTTGTACTTACTTCTTCGTGTTTGTCATCACCGTCAAGCTCATTTTCACCGTCGATGATGCTCATTTAAGCCCTCGTACCGTTTTGCTAGGAGTTCTGCTACATCCTATCTACCTAGAGACACCATTGTATTCCTCATAAAACCAAAATTAACTCCGGTCACTCTCGAGTTCACATTTCTCGAAGATTGTTGTCACATTCGTTTCTTGCGTCTGCAAGCCGGCATTTTCTTTCCCAGCGGCCTCACAAAAATGATCGCAGGGACTGATGGGTACTAGTGGCCGGTCGCCATTTTGAGATTACAGTGAAAGAGGAACTTGGCAGAAATGCTTCGTTGTGCCGCCCGACGATTGGTATCTTCCTCCTTAAGAGGAGCTTCCCCCATGTTGGGTATGTTTTGGCTTCCTTTTTCTGACATTCTTGAGCAATTAAGTAGTGTTTTATGGCTTGAGTGACCTTTTCGTCAAACCTCCGTTGCCCAAGTTTACGGTGCATGATAAGATATGTGACTAAATATTGAAGATAAGTTTATGAAAGTTTAGTCGAAAGTTGCCCGCAGATGAGTACTATTCGTGAAAATTTTACTAGTTCCTTTCAGTTAAGCAAGGGCTTTAAAGAAAGTTAAGAAATTAACATGTTTTATGGAAGCTTACAATTGATATTTGTAGAAACAGGGATTATAATGGGTTATATTGATTAATAGGGGTTATATTGATTAATAGGGATTATATTGATTCATGATAATAAGCTTACGTAAAATTATATAAGCCTAAGCTTACTACAACATGTACACATGTGCACATTATCATGTACACCAATTGGTTACTTTGTGAGCTCGTGGTTTTCTTGTAGATGGTGAAGAATGAAAAGTGACTATATGAAATTTGTGAAACTTGAACTGCAGAGAAGATGTAAATACATGAATGATACTCACAGTTCTCTACCCACCTCAGCAGTTGTGAAAGAAATAATTGAATATATTTCATATATTCACTAAAATTTCATATATTTGCTTTGCAGATGCAAAAGGTGTAAGCAAAAATTGTCTTACTACCATTTGTGTTCAACCGTGAAGCGTGAACGTTTTTTTGCGCATGTTTATTTTTCAAACGAGACAGTTTCCCAGACAACTGTATCGACTGGACCAATGAAAATGTTTCATTTGGAGCACGAAACTATGAATGTTTGTCAAAGAAACATGGCACGTTTTGGTCATGTGGAGTGCAGGTTTGACAAAATTAACGACATTTTTCAGGGTTTTGGAAGCTTGGTGTCATTGCGACTTCAGAAAGATGGAGGCGCTAAAAGTAAACAAATTTGGATGAACCTATCGCACTGGAACACAGGCGGCTCAAGCTATCATTGTGAGGAGTTATTATTTTTGTAATCTGCATCCGAACGTTTAGCTTGTGAAACGTGACATAGTTACCGCCATCATCTACTATTACATAATGACTGAGTTTCATTACTCAAAACATAGACTTTCAGAAAAGTCCTTCGTCTTGTTTATTTCAGTACCCGCCGGACGAAGGACTTTTCATACTTGATTGGCGCCAATTTTAGCGACCCAAAAACGGGTCGCTGCGCCTCAACCAATCAGAGGTCTGCTGGATATTCCTTGGGGACCGAAATGTCTGACTTGCGGTTAAATTCAATATGGGGTCGATTGCGAAAGCCATTACAGAAGCTTCAAAGGCCACGGGATATCTAATATTGCGTGACTACCAGAAGAAAACATTGGAAGCATATCTGTCCGGAAGAGATGTGTTTGTTTCTGCACCAACCGGAGCTGGGAAAAGTTTGACTTTTGAGCTAGCGCCGTATGCGTTTGATTGTTTGAATGGAGATCAAGCGAATAGCTACTCCATCGTCTTGGTGGTGGTTCCGCTTATTTCCCTGATGAAAGATCAGGTCTCTAACCTAAATTCCCGTGGAATCGTGTAATCTGAGACACCAGTTGCAAGTCACGCCAATCCTCATTTTTGGCGCGAAACGTAAATGGAAACCCTTCAAGCGAGACAAGTCGACCTCTCGCGACTTCGTCGCTCGGTCGGCCGCTTCGCGGGCTAACATATTCTACCATACCGCTCTACCGTACCCCGCTTTTCAGTCTTTTCGGTCTAACATAAAAACATTAAAATTCAATAGGTCGACTTGTGGCAAGTCTACTCAAAACGTGACTCTCGCCTTTCAGCATGTGGAGGTGTTGGAATTGAGATCAGTTATTTTTGTTACAGAAATACATGTATCAAAATTTTGACTAAAATGGACTATTAATGTTTTTCCCCAGACATAACACCTCCATACGCTGAGCCACATTTCGCGTAATGAAACTCAGTCATTATGTAATAGTAGATGACGGCAGTAACTATGTCACGTTTCACAAGCTAAACGTTTGGATACAGATTAAAAAAATAATAACTCCTCACAACAATAGCTTGAGCTGCCTCTGTTCCAGTGCGATAGGTTCGTCCAAATTTGTTTATTTTTAGCTCCTCCATCTTTCTGAAGTCACAATGACACCAAGCTTCCAAAACCCTGAAATATGTCGTTAATTTTGTTAAACCTGCACTCCATGTGACCAAAATGTGCCACGTTTCTTTGACAAACATTCATAGTTTCGTGCTCCAAACAAAACATTTTTATTGGTCCAGTCGATACAGTTGTCTGGGAAACTGTCTCGTTTGAAAAATAAACATGCGCAAAAAAATGTTCACGCTTCACGGTTGAACGCAAATGGTAGTATCTAGATGTGTTCTAAGAAGTATTATTTCATTTATTTATTTTAGATGGAGTAGTCTCTATTATGTTAATTGCTTGAAATGGAACCATTGTTTAAGGGGTGTCTACTGTAAGGGGATCCATTTATGACTGTAGACTTAAAGTTTACAAAGTTAGAAATATCCTCAATTCCTCATCAATATCAGGTGTTACAGCCAGAAAGATGAGTAGCAAGCCTAAAGAATCTGACGAAGTGTTTGATGCAAGATGGCAAGCTTATTTCTCAAGGTATGGTTAACAAGTTGTTTTTTTTTTTACGGTATACTAATTTTACTGTACTATAGACCATTTGCAATATGCAGTTCACAAAATAACTGAATTTTTTAATTGTTGTTCTTTGTTTCTAACATAAAGAAATTACTTCCTTATAGTTAGGCGATAATTTATGCTGTATGGTGGGAATCTATCTGTCCTCTGTTCTGACTCGTCAGACTGGCACTTATCATCAGTTTTCGAAGTGTTACATGTCTATGTCAAACAGAAACATTAAGTGGTTGTTTTGGTGAAAACAAACAATAAGTTTCATTTGCATGGGTCATGTGAGAGTTAGAACATAAAAACAGTACCACAAGAAAGCACAGTATACAGTTACATACATGTAGCTTTCATTTGCATGGTCACACACTAGGATTCCCTTGTACCTATGGCATATTATTAACCAGAACCACATAGACTTCACTGTAAATAGACTTGATGTTAAAACCATTTACATTGACTCATGGTTGAATTCTTGAAGTGAAGAGGTCTTTAGAAATGCATACATATATTTTTTATCCTTTTTGTTTGTTTATTAGACCTGACATTGATCTTTGGGAGCTGCGTAAAGGGTTGAATGAACTCTATGGACATGATTTGGTGCCAGAACCTAAGATCATAGTTGCAATGCTGCAGGCTTGCCGTCGTCTGGATGACTTTGGCATGACCATTAGGATTCTAGAGGCTGTTAAGGATAAAAGTGCAGGAAATAGTGAAATCTACAACTACATTCTGAGTGAAGTCAAACCCACCATGGAGGAACTGGGACTTTCTACTCCAGAGGAACTTGGCTTAACAAACTGATGTTACTGTAAGGTACAGTGTAAATATCACAGTTTTATGTCAAGCCTTCATTTATTTTGACTTAATTGCTGGTTTACACTGTCACACAATCAGAAATAAAAATTAAAACCATTCAATTAAGTAAGTCAAGAATCTGGGATATGATATATGATTCATATATAAAAAACCTCGCCAAGATTTAAGTCTGTGCGGAAAAGTGTTTCACCCAAGTTTATAGAGGTTGGAACATTGTATAGGGACACCATGTTGGTGCTTCCAAGGGGCACAAACATGGCTGCCACACAATAACAGAAACATCTGTCATTGAGTTCTTCTATTGAAATAAAAAATTATTTCTCTAGAGTTCCAACACATTGAAAGTACAGTCAAACCTTAATTATCTGGACTCACTGGGACTAGACAAAATAGCCCGATAATCAAGGGTCCGGATAATTGAATATAAGAATATTAATGAAAAACAAAACTGATTAAATTAGTTTAGGTAATAATACGGTTTCGAGTTCAATTTGGAATTAATTTGCACGAGTGCAAATTAATTCCAAATTGAACGAGAAAAACCGTCTGATTACTTATTAATAATACAAACATGAAAAAATTTGTGCAGAAAAATTGCCAGAAGATGTTTCTTGAAGCCATTTTTTTGCATTTGAGAAAACGTTTTTCAGAGTTTCCGTACAAAATTTTTGTCACTGCTTTACATGATATCATTGGCCTACAAAATTTCTCATTGCCTTTCTGCCAATCATTATCCAGAATTGCGATGTGTAATTTGCACTGGTGTTACACGTTTTGCACTGGCGTTACACTTGAACTGCACTGCTCTCAGCCAATCAGAGTTGAGTAATTTTTTCATGTGAAAGCAACATTTGATCTTGGAACAACACTTTTACAAATCAAATAAACTAGGCATACATAGAGGATATTACATGACCATGTGTTCAACCGAGTGTTCAACTCGATATCTCACTCGTACGCTGCGCTCACTCGTGAGATATCGAGTTGAACACTCGAAGATAAAATTCATATCCACAAGCCGGCATGTAATATTCTGTTTATTATAAAAACATACTAATGACGACAATTTTCCGAAGATTTCCGATCACTTTCCGAAGATTTCTGAAGTTTTTTCAAAATTGGCGAATGTTTCCGAACATTTTCCAGACATTTTCCGAAGATTGCCGAAGATTTCCAAGGAGGGACCGATCATGTTTCGATCATACACCAACACATCTGAGTACTTTTTAGGAGATAATGTAGCTATAGCAATGGTAATCTTAAGACTTGTGAAAACAGCATGATACTTTCATGTGTGAAATAATATGTTGTTTTCATGTGTAAAGATATCATGTTTACCGGTGAAAGCTCACCTGGTATTTCACTGGTGTTTATATAATAAAGGGCTTTATCAAGCTTTCAGCGATTTTTGCTTCAGTCCTTTGCTGGTCTCTAAGTTGTCGGGAAACTTCATGATCTTTTCCTTGTTCTTGCGGATATCAGAGATCTGCTGCTTACTAACACCATACTCAGCTGACAAATTGGTTCCTTTTTCTCCCTTTCTCTAATCGCAAAATTATGGACTGTTTATCTTTTTATCTGGAGTGAGCGGTCTGAGTTCGAGCCCTGCCCGGGGACATTGTGTTGTGTTCTTGGGCAAAACACTACTCTCAAAGTGCCTCTCTCCACCCAGGTGTATAAATGGGTACCAGCAAATTTAATGCTGGGGGTAACCTATGATGGCCTAGCATCCCATCCAGGGGGGAGTAGAAATACTCCTAGTCACTTCATGCTACTGAACCCAGGATAAGCTCCAGCCTGATGAGCCACTTCGCTCATATCCAGCCTTAACCACCCACCCCACCCCTCCCTCACAAAAAACATTTATTGTAGTAATTCTGTAATTTCCCCTCAAAAAAAGTTCTCGAGAAATTTCACATGCCCATGAAGCAAGTGAAGGAAAGAGGCTGACTGCAAAATTTTTTAGCCCCAAACTATCGGACACAACTTTCTTGGCACGCTGCTGTGCAATGTTGAAATATCAGATTGGTATCACATAAAACCAGAAGGTGTTTTGGTTGTGAGAGTTCATCTTCTCTCTTTGGCTGAAGATGGTGTTTACCCAGGCTATCTACATGTATGTGTATCTTTCTAGCATGTACAAATCCTATTAAATAATTTGACCTGGTATTTAGACATGGGTATTAAATTAATTTACTGTGTCCTGTTTATTTCAGATCATGTGGTTGTGGTCATACGTCCATGACATTTGATGCATATGCCACTGTGTTAAAAAAAGTTTGAATACATTGTAAACTGGTGTATCTCAAAATTGCATTGCCGTTATAATATTTTCTTGTTACAGTAAACTTGCCTTTGTAATTTTAGCAATTTATTGCATCTAAAGCAAATAAAACAAGTGTAAAGTGCTACATGTACACATGGTAGTTCTCAAAAAGTTATATTTTTAACCTCAAAGCAGAGTAGTTGATTGTTATTGACATTCCTGTAAAGAAATGTCAAATGTGAAGATGTAACAGGTTTAAGCTTGTGACCATTAAACATAAACAGTTACGGGAATTTGTGTAGCTGCAGAACTTTTTCCATGTTTTCATAGACTCATCTAAACACAAGAGAGGGTGGGAGAATTTGAGACAGTTATGCAAAACTGATAAAGGGGGCAAGTTTCTTTTAAAGAAACTGGTGCTGCATCGGTGGGAGTATAGCGGACGAAGGGCTAACGCTCGAAACGTCAGATTTTCCGAATCTCTTTACGATGGCCAATTCACATTATCAACCCAGTTGATAAAACCAAATTATCTATGCAAAACTGAGACACAGTCGACGGTTTGCATAACTTTTGAGAATTCTCCCAGTGTCCCAAGTGTTTAGATGAGGCTATGTAAACACGGAAAAATACTCTGTTGCTTTTGTAAAATATTTCTCAAATATATATGTGAATCTAAAACATCACAACCGTGTTTACAAACTCTCGTCTTAACACACCTATCGACCAATGAGAGCATGCTGTAATCTCAGTTATTTTGTAAACTTTGATCCCTGCCAGTACCGACATGTACTAGTTCCCATTGAGCCTAGCTTACATTCTGCTGAACATCAAAAACGAAATTGTCCTTATGGTCTTCTTAGTCATAAATTGTGGGAATTAGTTTGGTTTAAATCATCAAGCACTACAATCATCACTACCAGGGCTTTTATAAGTTATGTTGAAAAGATTGCTAGGGATTTCTTCATTCCAAAAAAAAGAACTTTCCCACCAATTATTCATTCAGTTGATATGGAAAGTTGTTGTCTTATCAGTTTTGGGAGGTGTTTGATTCGGCCACAGGAGCATTGGAAATGGAAGTACAGTGAAACCTGTATTAAGCGGACACCCTGTATTAAGTGGACACCAGCTTGAGTTCCTAAACATTCTTCCCACATTTACTGTACAATAAACCTGCGTTGAGCGGACACCTCTGTTAAGCGGACGCGGACACCAATATTACGCCATTGTGTTGCACAAAACCTGCAATAAGCGGACACTTAAAGAGCTTTTTACTTCTAAAAGCTCAGCTCAGACACTGTTAACATTGTTCAGCGATGTCGTTTTAAAGCTAAGCAGATTATTCCAGATTACTGTCTGGACATTATGCTGGGAGCAGTCTTTGATCTTACACGGTGTTACAAAAGGGTTAATAATTAACTATTATTGCTGAACCTGTTTAGAGCGGACACCATGTATTAAGCGGACACTGGTGAGGGTCCCAACGGTGTCCGCTTAATACAGGTTTCACTGTAGTTGGAACAGTAACTGAGGAGATATGTGGTGTCAAAAACCGTTTGGATTTACTTGCATATTTATTCTTTGTTTGCCCCTTATTTCAACTACAATATTGTGTGAAACCGTAAGTTGATGTGGAAAAGGTTGCTGGTTTTGACTGTCACGCAACGAAAAAATAAAATCAAAACTATTGCATAAAAACAGTCAGGAATTGGTGATATTATAGAAGATTAATAGCTTTATCTACTTTGCCGAGTCTCGGATCTTTGCGATGCTTCGTACTTGAGTCAGTTGAGTTAGCCGTCAAAATGTGTTACTCAAATTTATAGAGCTCAGTATGGAAACGCCATAGTTGTACGCAGTAATGGCGGCCGGAAATCAATGAAAACATCTGGAATTTAATTCTGCTATAAAAATCGACCTGTTCACCCTTTTGAGCTAGCAGATATTCACATTAACACTTTTCACAATACCACAACAGTTTAGATTGCTAAAAATCGCTGAATGAGTATTTTTTTTTCAGGCATACGCGACACTGTGGCGTGAAAACACCGAATTTCAAAATGCCCTACTATAAAAACGAAGGTTGCTATTGAACTGAAAACCTTCAAAAGTAAATATATTAAGCATGTTTAATGACCAAAGAAAGCTGAAAACTCAGGGGCTCAGTGATTTTACATTTTAGAATATTGATGACGTCACGTGAAAACCAAGAATTGTATATCGGGGGGGGGGGGGGGGGTATAACCAGAATATTTTTTCCTTAGCGGACCGATGAACTTATAACCACGAGGGCTTATAAGCGAGGGGTTATAATCTGCATTTTATTATAGAAAAGTAACGCTATATTACTATTTGGTGTTGTATTAGAGCACAACAACAAATGGTACATTGTCAACCTTTGATACTTTTAATTTACAAAGTAGACCAGCACCAGGTCAAGACACTAATTCGGCCTTGCTTGTTAGACTGTTTAAGAAAACACTTGATCTACAAACATGAGCAAGAAAGAGTAGCGGGACTGGTAAGGAGAACGGCGTGGTCGGGACACTTGCTGGGACACTTGCCAGACTGGCCCCTCTCTTTGTCACGCAACGCGTGACAGAGAGAGGGACCAGAACTGGACGAGCCAGTAAAGAGAAATACTTTTAAGCACAAGATGTTAAAATTTGAATCCTAGTTGTTGTTTTTTTGGCGTGTTTTGTTTTTGTTTTTTAACAACAACAAAGTAAGCCGACTTAAAATTTAATAACTAATGAAGGGGGCTCTCGATATCTTCAGACTTTCGTCAGAAAAAAGGTTAAGAAGACCATTCTATGAAGGCCTTTTACGGACAAAATATCGAATTTGCATATATCCTTGTTATGTTGCATATGTGAATGCTATGCGCAATAAATCAATAAGCAAACATGTTCGTTATAAACTAAAGGTGTCCGATAAAACTAAAAGATGTCTGACACAATTAAAAGACGCTTGGTAAAAGTCAAGGATGTTCAAATTAGCTAAAAGATGTCCGATACAACTAAAAGATGTTTGATTTAAAAGATGAGGAAATATATAAAAGATGAGGAAGCGGAAATGATTTTGCAAAACAGGAAGTGATGTCATTGATAATCTTCCGTGTAAACAAAATGGCGTCTGTTGGAGCTGCAATTTGGCTTCCAGACACAGAAACGTTTTTCGTGGAATTAGGTACAATTATTTCGAGAGCACAGCAACAACGAAACGCTACGGCTACTCAGTTCGATTCTTCAGAGTTCTTTGTTCGCAGACTGGAAGAATACGAAAGAACTTTAAGTGTTCTAACTACGAGAATCGAAGAATCATACGCACAAGAAATTACCTTAATCGGTTACTTAAAATAGAGCATTAGGTGACGGCACACTGTAAACTCGTCGAATGATGTGTCGTGCCGCCCTCAATGTGCAAATGACTGGATCTACCCTTCTCATTGACGAGGCCTTCCAAGGGGTAAAAGCGACAAGCGACACGACCCTCAAAATCAGCGACACAGGAATTTCTAATCAGCGACAAGCCAATAGAACGCGCCGATAAAATTCGACAGCGACACGAAAAGCACTAGAAAAGACAGCGACATTGCCCCTTTTGGACTTTTTTGCCTTTTTAGAAATCCTTTTTTCTTTAAAGTAAGTAAATGTCAGCAACTTGTGTGCTTTTCCATTAAATAAACTCTAACAAAATCAACCTTGTAGCGACAGCGACATATGATTTCATGCAGAAAAACGACAGCGACATTTGTTTTCGCTAGTTAGGCGACATCGCTACACGGAAAGATTGCGACATGGCGACACGGCTACCACCCTTGGAAGGCCTCATTGACTCTTCTACGCGTCTTCGCTGAATACGCAGTCCTCTGTTCCTCAATCCGCCTTGCACGAAACGTCGACCAGACCTTGGTGTAGTTCTCAGTATATGCCGAATATGGCTGTCAAGCTCTTCGTCGGATATGTCACTAAATTCCACATCTCGCCCAACAGGCAACCCAAACTCAAGTCTACGACGACGAATAGTTCTTTCCGAAATGTTGAGGATCCTGGCAACATCAGCCCATCGGAACCCCGCTTCCCCATGCCATGTAAAGTTTCCAACTGTTCTCGAGCAAGTGCTAACCGTGGTCTTCCAACTTCCCCGTTCCTTGTTATCGTTACAATAGGCTGAGTAGTCGACTCCTCAAAAGAATCAGTAACCCTCTCGGATTCTTCTGCAATTCCCTCGAAGTGAAATCGTAGCTCGTTCAAGATACCTAGTAAGTGGTTTAAGTAACCGATTAAGGTAATTTCTTGTGCGTATGATTCTTCGATTCTCGTAGTTAGAACACTTAAAGTTCTTTCGTATTCTTCCAGTCTGCGAACAAAGAACTCTGAAGAATCGAACTGAGTAGCCGTAGCGTTTCGTTGTTGCTGTGCTCTCGAAATAATTGTACCTAATTCCACGAAAAACGTTTCTGTGTCTGGAAGCCAAATTGCAGCTCCAACAGACGCCATTTTGTTTACACGGAAGATTATCAATGACATCACTTCCTGTTTTGCAAAATCATTTCCGCTTCCTCATCTTTTATATATTTCCTCATCTTTTAAATCAAACATCTTTTAGTTGTATCGGACATCTTTTAGCTAATTTGAACATCCTTGACTTTTACCAAGCGTCTTTTAATTGTGTCAGACATCTTTTAGTTTTATCGGACACCTCTAGTTTATAACGAACATGTTTGCTTATTGATTTATTGCGCATAGCATTCATATATGCAACATAACAAGGATATATGCAAATTCGATATTTTGTCCGTAAAAGGCCTTCATACCATTCAGCAGCTACGTTTTTAACTTTAAGCAGTTTAGTTCGTATATAATGTGATCCTGGGTGAGTGTAGTTCTGGAAAAAACTGTTGGTGGTGACTGACGTTTCGACAACCTGAGCAGAAGTCATCTTCAGAGTCGAGTGAATAGTGTTTGTCAGTCGATGATGTTATAAGTCCGGTCCGTTGAAAGTGATTGGTCACTTAAGCCATGATGGTATTGGCTGAAAGACTCGTGTTAAGTTTGTCATCAGTTGTTGGTCAGTTTCGATCCGTCTTTTATTAGTCGAATTGGTTGGTTTGAGGTCCGTGTATAGTTAGTCAAGTTAAGTCGGTCTGTTAGAAGTCCGTTTATCGGTTTCGTTTACGTCGTGGATAAGTCGTTTGTAAGGCGCCGGTAGTTGCTGACATCTGTTAAGAGACGTTTGTTCCAACTTTGTGTACCAGCTTCCCATAGTCGGTCGTTGAAAATAGTTCGTACTGTAGGTAAGCATTGAGCAGTGTCCCAGTCAATGTTGTGGTTTGTCAGTTGATGATGTACAGCAAAGTGATTGTTGACATCACCATTTCTCGTGGCTCGTTTGTGTCCAGTCAGCCTCGTGTCAAACAGCTAGTTGTTAAGGTTTCTATCAGTCTCGCCGACGTAGGAAGCCTGGCAGTCGTAGCCTGCGTAGCAAGCGTTCCTGTGCGTTTTTAGCGAAAAGAAAACCCAAGATCGGCAAGCGAACGAGTTTTGGCCGCGCGAAAATTGGGGAGAGCACAAAAAATGAAGCGAGGGGGAGGGGGAGAGGAGAGAAGGGAAGGGGTTCCCTTCTCTCCTTTCCCCCTCCCCCTCGCTTCATTTTTTGCGCTCTCCCTATTTTTCGCGCGGCCAAGCCGATCCTGGGTTTTCCTTTCGCTAAAAACGCACAGGAACGCTTGCTACGCAGGCTAGGCAGTCGGAGCATTTGATCTTGTTAACTGCTCCCTGCTGTCTGTTGTTGGGTTCGTCCTTGTCAGTAAATGTCGTAACGTAGTTGTAGGTAGGCTGTAGGATCCGTGAGATGGTCTTAAGTGCCCTTAATATAAGGCGTAGTCACTGTAGTAACAGGTGTCGGGTTCCTGTTGGTTGCCTCAGCTTCGGTAGGTCGATAAACTACTAATGTTTCGTCTAATGTCTCGTCAAAGTCTTTATAGTCGTGGCTTTGTGTGAAAAAAACTGGTGCTGCGTCGGTGGGGAGTATTACAAGATAATTTGGTCTTATCAACTGAGTTGATAATGTGAATTGGCCACCGTAAAGAGATTCGAAAGTTGACGTTTCGAGCGTTAGCCCTTCGTCGGAGCGATCGAGGAATTGTGGGGCTACGCTATTGGTTGGTGCATGGTAACGTGAAAAACAACAAAAATAAATTAGTTGAATGAAAAGCGTTCGTTGATACCGTGAGGATTAAGAGTGCCGATTTGAAAAATAGATTTTTGTTCTAGAGTTTTGCGGCTTTCCGTGCTTCCTTGATGTAGGGAAAGGCCGCAGACTGCCATATGTTGTTTAGAATGATAGAGGAGATTAAAGTGTCTCGCGACCGGTTTAGAGGCGCTTTTGTCGTCTTTCTCCTCGTCACGAAGGTGTTCAGTCTCGGAATCGATCGCCTAGTCGTCTCCCTGTTTTGCCGATGCATAACTTTTTGCAAAGAGTGCAAGTTATGCAGTAGATGGCATTGGCTGAGGTACAGGTGAAATGATCAGTGATCCTGATGGATCATTTGGGTCCCGATATTTTCTCAACGTTGCGAATGACAGGACGTGTTTTGCATCGTGCGCGGGCGCATTTAAAAGTTCCGGGTTGATCACTTGTTTGGAATACACTTCTGACTAAAAAGTTACCCATGTTTTTGTCGCGTTTGAATGAAATTAATGGAGGTTGCGAAAAGATTCTACCAGTATTGGGATCACTTTAAAGTAATTTAAAGTTGTTTTAGAATGATGGATTTTACTGCGTGGTTGTGAAAGTGAATGGAATTCTATCACTATTTTCCTTCTGTGACGTTTGTAGTGCTGACTGGCGATCAATTTGTTGGGCGCGATGATGGCCCGCTTGAACAACAGAAGCAGGATATCCACGTTTGTCAAAGAAATCGCACATTTCCTCTGATTTTAAGGCAAATCAGAGTCGTCACTACAAATAAAGAAGTTTCTAAAGAAACTGTGGTGCTGCGTCGATGGGAGTATTACAAGGTAATTTGGTTTTATCAACTGGGTTGATAATGTGAATTGGCCACCGTAAAGAGATTCGGAAGCTGACGTTTCGAGCGTTAGCACTTCGTCGGAGCGAATAGGATTCGACGAAGGGCTAACGCTCGAAACGTCAGCTTCCGAATCTCTTTACGGTGGCCAATTCACATTATCAACCCAGTTGATAAAACCAAATTATCTCATCACTACAAAGACGACGAAGTCTAAGAAACCGAGAAGAAGGGATTTTCTGTACACTGTCGTTCGTAGTTCGTTGTTATCGCGGATTACCATACAGTCTAGAAAAGGAAATTTTCCATTTTCTTCGATTACTTTGGTAAACTGGATGTCGGCGTTCATTTCGTCTTTGTGAACGGCGGTCAAAGTGTCGTCAACGTATCGTAACCAAAGCGGGATCGTTGGTCGGCAAGTTGGAAGGGCGCGTTCCTCCACGTGTTGCATCACAATTTCTGCGACAACAACAGAAACAGGTGACCCCATGGCTGTTCCATGCAACTGCTTGTAGTGTTTGCCGTTGTACTGAAAGTACGTGGATGTAAGCCAAAGGTTCAGTAAGTCCATGATGTCTTCTGTCTGTAACGGTAATTCAACGGTAGATTGTTGGATAGCGGTCTCGGTACACTGTAAAGCCAATTGAAGTGGAATACTGGTAAACAGTGATTTCACATCAAAAGACACAAGTTTGTAATCGTCAGTTATCTGTACTGTCTTATTAGCGTCAATAAAGTTCTCCGTAGATTGTAGTTTGCGTCTTGATTTGTTAGTAAGGGGTTGCAGTATGGTCGTCAAGTACTTAGACAGTTGATACGTAGGGGACTATAAGTCGGGACTATAATGAGACTATAAGTCGCATCGGTATACCAGGTTTGTGCAGTTTCGATAGTCCGCAAGGTTTCCGCGGTGGTTGTGGTACTGAGAACCTAAGTCGGTAGAAGCGTTGAATTTCAGTAGCGTCAGTATTCTTAAACGTAAGTATTTTGCTGTTAAATTTACGTAGAAGTGCTGTCGTAGGGTCGCGTTTAATTTCTTCGTAAGTCTGTTTGTCGCTAACAAGTGCGTCCATTTTGTCAAAGTAGTCCCTGAATACAGGGAAGAAGGGCATGATCGCAGGTTTGTCTTGTCCGTAACAACAGTTACACGTCCTTTGTCGGCTGGTGGCTGAGTATAACATTGTTATCGTCGTTTATCAGTCGTTTCAGTGCTTGTTCGTCTTTTGTCAAGTTATTGTCAGGTATAGAGGCTGATTGTACCGTGGAAGCAATTCTGCTTCTGATGTTATCCTTGGCAGATTCTGATAAGTCTCGTTGACGAGACAGAACTGCCTCAACACTGGATTCAATAGACTCGGTCGGTATCCGTTTAGGCGTTACTGAGTGTTTAAAGGACAGTACATGAGTCTCAGTTTTGTCTAAGGGACAAGAAGAGATATTCCTGACTCAGTTTTCGGTCGGTTTTTGTCTTTATTGCGTTAAAGTCTTGTGACAAACACTCTACACTTGACTCTGAAGATGACTTCCGCTCAGGTTGTCAAAACGTCAGTCACCAACAACTGTTCTCAGAACTACCCTCACGCGGACGATCACACTATACGAACTACTGATACTCCAGGAATTCAAACAATTTACTACGTTTAAGCAGTTTGATAGAACTCGCACAAAATCGTTGACATCGTTTTCAGGACGGAGGAGCCTCCAAGGGATTTATGGGCGGTGCTTCTGCCGATCGCGAATTCACTGGAAAAGAAAAGAGAAAAGCTCACAAAATAGGAACTGCCATAAGGTTCGCGAAAGGGAAGGGTATGTTTCTGTTAAGCGTTATCGCCAGAGAACTACTATGGTTATGTATGGGCTGTTCCTATTACCTAGGCTCGGCTATACCCCTTTGGGTAGTCAACGATTGAGAGGTGCCAGAACAACGAAGGTCTTGTCTACGATAGATAGTGTGTACAAGAGGACTGTGTCGTGATAATAAGGGGATGACAAGAACTTGGGGGTATCAAAGCTCTGATAACTTTGGTATGTATTCTATATACTGGGGGATGGGTTACATGTGGAATTATAATAGTAGAAGTTTATAATTGCTAATTAACGATTTTTCCACAAGCGCGCGTTAGATATGAGATGGTAGATAGGCCAACGAGGCGCATAGCGCCGAGTCGGCTAGTGGAATAATTGTTTTATTAAAAACGCCCCAAAAATATAGCAAACTAAACTTAAAAAAAAAATCACGCGTACGCTTACCATATTCGTAGAGCATGGCGATGATGGCCCATGATGGCTAAGCCAATGAAAACTCTCGAATTGCATTATCCAATGATCCAGTTTGTAATGATAATCATTAGACTATACCGTATTCTAAATCCACCCTACCTGGATCCCACGACTCGAAACTCCCATCATCACTTTCTCCTTCTGCATATCCACTGCCACTTCCGCTTCCGGTCTTTGCTGATGACTCGTCACCAGACATTTCTTCGTCTACCCCGGGTCCGTTAGTGGCCACAGTTGACCGATACGTAGGACTACCACTCCCAGACTCCTCGTCAATTCCCGGTCCAGCGGTTTGTGGAGTGGTTGGTTTGGGGGGAATCTCGCTGCCCGAACCTGGTCCCGCGCCTGAGCCAGATCCATAATCAGGTCCCGAACCTGATCCCGAGCCCGAACCCGTTTCTTCAGCCACTTTAGTCGTGGTCTTTTTATCTGCAGGACAAAAACAGTTTCAGTGGTTGATAGTAGTCGCAATTCAACTGCTTCCAGTGGGAGCTCAGTGAAAGTCCATTTGCTCCTTTACCATATGCCACACAAGCCTGAATTTGCTTTTTAGGCTTACTGTAGCTAAGTGCCTCGAGTACACCTTCACTTAATCGTTCGCCCTCGAGCGAAGAGAGAAGGCGATCTTCCAGCGACGAAGTCCAGCGAAGTATCACTCAGTGGAATGGACTTAAGCGAAGTCTAACAAAAGTCTGTTACTCGTTAATTAACTCTTTCTGTTCTTTCACCCGAAGTTGGTGAGCGTGATGTGATTGATTGCAATATGCATTAGCACTGCAGTCACAAGCGGGAACTTTCTGTCCTTCTGTAAAGTGACATGCCATTCAAAACTCGCATTAAGGAAAAAGTTTTCCGTCCTTTTTTATGCTCCACGCAATACTTCTGTCAGAATACATCAACAGTCTAACTTTCGGTAATAGTTATTCTGCAGAACAGGTGTTTTAGTAGGGCAGAGCACGGAGTGCAAAACATGAACACGAAGTTGGAGAGTGAACGCGAAGCGCGAGAAAGAAAGAACGAAAAATAAACTGCAATAGTACGTTCAAATGTTTTTTTTTATGCTGAAGCAGTCACGTACCTTTTACACATTGACTTCCTTCTTTGTGAAAGCCTTCTGTGCAGATGCATTCGTACTTCACTGCTGTACAAACACCACCTTCTCTACAGCCACGTACACATTTAGCATCTGCAGAGAACGAGAGTTTATGGTATTTTTTTCAGGGGAACTAGGAACTTTCATTTGGATTAATTTTATAAGGGTACTAGCAATTCTTTACTACTAACGGGAAGTTTTAGGGAACATTTCAAGGGAGAAAAAGCGACAGTCTTTGCAGGGATCAGAGAAACATGTGACCCACTCCGTGAGGAGCCCTTCAGTACTTAATTGATAGGTAATAGTCGGCTGAGCTAACCCTGAGCTAGTCCACAACATTTTGACCACTGTGATGACGCGTATCGTTGTCGATAAGAGTACATACCACGCTAAACCACATTCGATTTGTTAATTGGCCGAAGTAGCGACTATCGACAGCGAAAAAAACTCACTCATTTCGACGTAAAGACTGACATCATAGAAAATTTTTCCAAGCTCATTCTCGGCTGTACACTTGTAAGTTCCTTCGTCCTCCACCCGAGGGTCAAAAATTATTAGGGATCCCTCCCTTGTGACATGGAACCTCTTGCCCATGAACACTAGGGCACCTTCTATGGTGATGTGGAAGCGTGACTCCTCAGGAGTGCCCAGTATTAACAGCCCGTCCTTGAACCACTTGATTTGGGGCGTCGGTGATCCCTTGGCTCGACATTTGAATACCACTGGCTTTTGTGGCTCTCTTGCGTCAACAGGCGAGGGATAGGTCGTGAACTGGGGACGAGCTGAAAAATATGTCAAAATATCCCATAATATGGCACAACAGAGCCCATTCCATTACCGTAGCAATACCCCTGACCACGTGACGAGCAGCTAATTGCACTTCCTTTTTTACCTGACTTTCGTTAGGCCGAGGAAATGGTATTACTCTCCTGGTATCCTACCCATCGTACCTGCCAAATACTTTTTTTTCGCAGTAAACAGCAGGCTATTAATGGACCTATGTTTTTCTTTCTTAAAAAAACATTTTTTGTAGTAAAATTTATCTCCAATTTTGGTGTCATGTATTAAAAAGAAAAGCATTAAACAGGGCCGTAGCTAGTATGAGGCAAACCGGAGCACTTGTCTGAGTCATTTTTTCATGATCACAGGTTTGTGTTTAAATGCAGTCATCATAAACTCCCTAAATAAGGAATTTAACCATGGACATGACCTCAGTCATCATTTTTTTCTCGTCGCGGCCCTGATTAATTACTGATGTGCAAGGATCACTCAAGTGCATGCTTGACTTGTAATGTTCATTTAGACTAGAACTTGTTTTATTTCATGTCGTCATTTCTTTAGAGTTTCACAATGCAGTGTTCTTGCTTTCAGACGCAAAATCCCTTCTATCCCCTTCTTCGAACATGGTTTATACGCAAAATCCCTCCTGGCAACAAGGCAACGAAAAGCCTAGATCTTTATATAGTCAGAACTTTGCGATGTTTATTGATAGCGACAAAACATATTCTAGGGGTGCCTGCCATATGGGCGGAAAACGCTTAGCGGTATACTTGCGGGTATGAGTGCCGATTACATTGGATACCTTCCTACAATGGACATACTTTTGCAGTAAATTTTATCGTATTCTTACCTCCAACAGTAACCATTGCGTGGCTTCCTCCAATTCCAGCCTCATTCTGAGCAATACAAACATACTCTCCTAGGTCCTCTTCGGCCAAACCGTAGATGGTCAATTGCCCCAGCGGGGTAGGGACTCGATATTGGTCCGCTTCCAATCTCGTGCCTTTCAGAATCCATTGATACGTGGCACCCATATTCGTTCTGCATTGGATTTGGATGTTTTCGCCGAAGAGTGCCATTACTTTCTTGGGATATACTGATACTTTAAGAGGCTCTAGACGTAAAATAAAGATCGAGAAAAAGTTTGATTTCAAAAGGCTTTTATAATGACGGAAGTTAATGTTAGACCCTTCAATGGTTTGAAATGAAGTTATAGTTGAAGCCTCGCTTTTTTATCAGTAGTCAGCCAGATTGCTTAATAATTTAACATACTTTCG
>OZ026597.1:20269020-20281520 GCA_964020085.1 Micromussa lordhowensis | reverse complement strand
TATTAAGAAGACTTGCTTTTTTTGGCCGTCAGAAGTCACGTGGCCTAATTTGCATATATCATTCAGATAAATATGACAAAATTTGCAAACCTATTAGTCTGAAAGAGTTTATGGTTGGTGTGGTTAAGGCCTTAGAAGATGGACCACCCCCCTAAATTTTGGGTGCAATAAAGCGGGAACCATGCCTTAACTGTCTTGAGAACGTTAAGGAGAACTAAGTTACTAGAAGAAGGAATATATAAGTAACTGGTAAAACGTTGGTGAAAATACACGGAGAACAAACTACGACAGCTGCTACGAGTGATCAAGTGCATGCTCGTGCGTAAACTTACAACACATTAAGATTTCCAAGATGACGGAAAGCACCATCCGCTATGTACGTAATCATGTTGATACCGAGATGGCTGTCAACACAAAAACCAAGAAATCAAATTTTATAACTGACTCAGTTTTACTCTTCTACAATGCCGACATCTGGTGTCTAAAATAAATATTTAATGTGGCTATTAATTTATGACCTGTAACTCTCAAAGTAACTTTTAAAGCTTGGCCAGTTCCTGCCTCGTCCCCAGGCGCCCCTCCTTGATTTGAACGCGAGTCTTGTACTCAACTGATGTTAAGGGTGTAGACTAAATAAAATTCTGCAAAGGGATCGAACAAGATAAAATATCGAAAACAATCTTACAGTACACGTAGAGCTCTCAGATCCTCAAAGATGTTATCGGGAATAAACGTCAACAGGTTGGAATACAAGTACCTGAGAATAAATTGCAACGCAAATATTGCACGTTAGTTGCTTGGTTCAGAATACATAATCTTATTTAAACAACATGGATGTGCACTTATTCTTAACAGTTTTGTAAACTAGTGTATCTCAAAAGAGCTACGTCACAGTCTGTCCATCTTGAAAAGTTTAGCCTAGATTTTTCACTTTCGTCGTTTGTAATCCGTGTTGATCTTTTTCAACCATCCCAGTTGTTCCTCTATGGTTTATTATTATCTCTTCGGTGTTTTTAGTGGAGGCGGAGTGTTCGACTGGTTTGGGGCGCTGGATTTGAAATGTGGAGGTCCCTAGTTCAAATTCTCCACCCTACCGTTATCTGAATTTGTTCTCGCTAGTCCCGAGTTCAACTCCTCGACCGCGTTCTGTAAATAGCCAACAGGTCAGCCTCCCACCAGTTGGGATTCGTAATAGTTTGTGTTCTATTAGAAAGATTTGTTTATTCATTTACAGTGTCCCCAGTTAGTACAACAGTGCAGTGCTAAATACACTTGACACTTAAATGAACGGGTTTTTTTTCTATCTTTATAAGCCACTTTTTTCAGGTTTTCTTCAATCTAAAGGTAACTTTGAACGCAGCCAAACTGACTTAAAAAACTGTGATTGAGCCGCTCCTTTAGATCAAATTGATATAAAATCCAACCGAAGTTAGTTTTACAAAATATCGCAAATGGAAAAAACCATTTACATCAAAGTGCCGCTCATTAGTTGTCAGTCACAGATGTTAATGGTCAGTACATAGATTACATAGATTGCATAGAATACATTAGATTTGTTATCTATAGATTCAACGTATGAATCGCTGGAGTAAACAGGCTCAAAGTTTGATTTTCCCACCGGAGACATGAAGTCCATTTTA
Organism: Micromussa lordhowensis; assembly: GCA_964020085.1. Taxonomy (NCBI): domain Eukaryota; kingdom Metazoa; phylum Cnidaria; class Anthozoa; order Scleractinia; family Lobophylliidae; genus Micromussa; species Micromussa lordhowensis. The sequence goes on along the minus strand of OZ026597.1, from coordinate 20,279,880 downwards.
AATCTCCTAGTCGGGTGGCATGCTGATGCGAACTAAAGCAGCCGAAGACACGTATATTTTCATTCTTACATACTCACAATTGTTGCAATTTCCTGGTAGCTGAGAAAGTCCAAGGTTCAATTTTATTGATTCTATTTCGATGAAGATACCTGTAAAAAAAGAATGATGAGTAATTGGAGCACTTGCTAATATCAAAAGTAATTATACCTAGCCTCTAATGTTTGTTTCAAAGCACACATGTGCCAACATGCCTGGAAGGTATTTATAGATCTTAACTACGGCAAACGCACAGGCTTCCCAAGCTCAAAATTCGACTCTGTATATGCTTGTATATATAGAAAATTGTATGGGAAGGTCGTGTTGTCAGCGCGTGACTTGGTGGAAGGAACGCGAGACGAGCCCCTAAGATCGATGGAGTGGTCTGCCTTCTCCTTCTTTTAGAAGGAGAGACGACGATTTCGAATAACTTCACTAAACAGCTTCAGGATGGCTTCAAACTCCGCAGAAGAGACACAAGTACGCGACACATTTGAAGTAGGAAAACTTTATTTCAAATTAGATAGTTATTTACACAATCTTTTTTACGATCCGTGACTTTCCTAAAGTCGAATTTTGAGCTTGGGAAGCCTGTGGGCAGAAATAACTGATTTTGAGTTCAGGCATGGGTTACCACTCTTTGAGAGGCGGTGTGGAGAAGGGGGGAAAGGTTACATGTATCAGAGCAAATTTAGTTTCTACTAAGTGACATGGGCTTCTTCTGAGAAAGGGACCCTTAGGAGAGGTTCTTACTTACAGTTCTTCGAGGTTTTTAAGTCCGGCGATAGTCGACTGAGGAATGGAGGAGATCTTGTTATCAAAAAGTGACCTGAAATTAGCGAACATTTCGTTCATACAATCAACAGTGCAGGATTGTAACTTAATTCTGAACATAGTAGCGGCGCCACTTTTTAAAGATTCTTCTGAAGTGTTAGAAGAAGAAATTCTGATTGTATCAAAGATTCGAACGCAAATGAGTTTTCTCGTTTCCAAAACCGATGACCATGATTTAGATGGTTTGGTTTAGATGACTCTTGGTTGTTCGTTTATCGGAAAACCGTCGGATAATCTCGGACTGCCATCGGAAATCCAACGAAAATCCATGGAATTTAATTAACCGACAGGTAAAAACGCGCGATAGCGACCGATCACAGCTGAGTAGTTTTTTCTTTCTTGTCACAAGATGAATTCTGATTACGAGAAATTTAAAGCAACTAAACTTCGTACGCGGTAAATCAAGCGCATGTCAACACAAAAAGTGACTTACAGAATCCTGAGTTGTAGCAATCGAGAAAAGGCGCCATTCTCAATGACCGAAATTTGATTTCGGTAGAGGTATCTGGAAGAGATAGTAATAAATGATTTATCAGTTCTGAAGCAACTAGTTACCCGAATAAAGAATTTGTAAATATGAACATCATGACTTATTATACCCATCAGTGCTTAACAACCAATCAGTCGAGACTGATTTAAAATGACGTAACTATCCCGCCATATGCTGGTATTATAATGAGTCAAGAGAGCATGAGGGGTAATCTCACATGTATGTTTTATTCCAAAGCTAATCCTTCTCAAGGTATTTTTAGGTATGATATTCAGTTCATCCGCGAAATGCGTGTGAAGCCGCTTGGGCTGTTCACTTGAGTCAAATTCGCGCAACAGGATTGACTGTTTCTAGACCGTCATGGGATTTCTGAAGCTTAGAGTGATCTAGAAACAAGATTACGTTAAGAATAAGACCTATATGGGGAATAAACTCTCTTATTATCCAACTCTGCTTCGTAGAGTACAAATAACGCGCGAAACGAGTGCAAACATCACATGATATTTGTACTCGTCTCATTCCTATCGGCCGCGTAAAGGTTAAAAACTTTGCTAGTTAGAATTTTGGGAGCTCGACAAAATACGGCACAACTCGTAAAAATACCCAGTGACACTACACACCAAAACCTCTAATAAGTTATATTTACACTGCATGCTCCCTTGACTGAGTTCCATGATTATCAGATTGTGTTCCTTTATTCACCAGCTAGAATGTCAATTCTTATTTTACCTTTTGCCGTACTTTGGTTTGATATTTTCAGTAGTATAGTAGAAATATCGATATTCGAGAATTAAAACTCTTGAGTACTTACAGAGCAGTAAGTGAGTAGACATCTGCAAACAAGTACGCTCCAATTTTCGAAATCTGATTAAAATTCAGAAATCTGAAAGACAATGAAACAGGATGAAATACACTGCAGCTCTTTCGATTTAGTGAAAATATAGAAAGAAAGGCCGAAGCGAGAATAGACTGCAATTTCTTAAACAAAATACTCGACTAACATATTTTCAGGTACGTTTTCGAGTCAATGCAAGAAAAACTAGAATTCTTCTTAAATATATTCCTTCTATTACGAAATTTTTATTTCTTAACAGAGATTGGGTTTTAAAGGAACTTGATTTAAAGCAGCTGTTTCCTTTCCCCAGGAAGCTCACTAATATAATGCGAGTTCGGAAAACAAGGGAAGATTTAAGTGTTTCTTGAAGTCACGAGCCACGTCAGCTTGTCGTCAAGAATACGTCGCGTTACTACGCAACCTATGTAACAAAAATCGTAGGTTCCCTTTTTTTATGGCGAAAACTGCCGTTGATTTGTAAACTGATACTCACAAGGTCTTCAGACGATAGAGACCAAGGAATGCACCGTCTTCTATTGTGCTGATCGAGTTCCCGCTGAGGTCCCTTTAGGAAAAGGAAAGCACTCATGTTACCATGGCGTTGCTATGGAATTCAGAGGTTCTACCTTGACTTGCGTTGCTTAAATACTTAACATTTCGTATGACCTCATTTGTATAGTAGAACGAACTTTGTATTCTCATTTGTCTTCTGTGGAATGCAATACTTTATTTAATGTCCTCGTACTGGAGTGTCCACTTACAATTTGTCCAGGTGATCCAGACCATCAAATGCGGCATACTGAAGGCTTTTGAACTTGTTCTTGGCGAGATTTCTATTGAGTGAAAAGAAATTAAGGAATTAGTCGGGTTTAACTAGTCTTTGTAGTTTTAGCCTGAGAGAATTCTTTATGAACACAAACTAGATTATTTACGATGTTAGTTCGAGATTTTGGTGTCACATCAGGACTGTTTTTTAATTTAAAAACTAAATGAATTGATCTATTTTTAAGAACCTCTGCCTCACTTTATGGGTTCATAAGAAATCTTAATAACGTCACGTCATTGGGAAAACATACTCATCTTTCACAAAGGTAGATCTATAAATTTAAACACTGCTTTTATTCTCCTTTTGAGTTTTGTATATATTGTGTCATATAGTCGTTTTTCACCGCGAACGCTTCCTATGCACTCACTCACATACAGAAGAGTATCACTACAGAGTTTCACTAGTAGATACTACCAAACCCCAGCGGCCATGTTTGATTTCACGACAGAGAGGTCCTGAGAGAAAAAAAGGCTGTTCGTGTCATATGAACCAACCGAAGTAAACCTCGCTCAATGCATTTCACTTACAAAGTTTTGAGCCTTGTACAATTCCTGAATGCCCTGAAAGCCATTTCTTCAATGCGGTTGTTCTGTAAATACCTTAAAGAAAAAATAAAACATTTAACAGAGTTTCTGTTTCACTACGAGACTACTATAATTATACGAAAGATATTTAACTGATTGTTTTTGTGACTAATGATTTATTATATTATTATCACTTTTATGGTGTTGTGTGTTGTGTTCTTGGGTAAGACACTTTACTCTCACGGTGCCTCTCTCCGCCCAGGTGCATAAATGGGTGCCGGCGAGTTTAATGCTGGTGGTAACCCTGCGATGGACTAGCATCCCATCCAGGGGGGAGTAGAAATACTCCTAGTCGCTTCATGCTACTGAAACTGGGATAAGCTCCGGCCTGATGAGCCACTTGGCTATTTGATCGCTGATTTTTTTATGGCATCGCTTAGATTGCCGAAACTGCAGTTCAAGCTAAGGTAATTTCTTCTCTGAAATTTGTTTGAAGCACTAAATCATTGTGGGCTTAAACTGCCTGATCCCCCCCCCCTCCTCCCCCGTAAGGATTTTCATTGAAATAGGTCGGGAATGCTCATACTCTCGTTTAGGGGTGTAAATCACGGACTTTGGTCTCACTAATGCGGTTCAGGACAAAATGCTACTATTTTAGCTCTAAGGTATCTTTAAGGGTTACACCGAAGAAATAATAAAAAACGCCATCATGTGCTTATCAGCAGTCAAATAAAACTCGAACCTCACCCAGATTTAGGTGTTTAATTCAAATATTCCGACCAGCATCCCCGGCCTTTTTACATGATAGTGCCCCAGGGGCTGTCCCCTTCATGCCACTATATACTTCATATAAACAGACAGCTGCTGACGCGTTATGCAAGGGTATAACGTGGAGCATGTGTATTTAGGATATGATTTGCAGATAAGACTTCTCCGTTAATTGACTCACAATGTTTGAAGAGAAGGGAGATATCCCAAGGAGGTTTCTCCAATCTTTTTTATTCGGTTTCCCTCGAGATGCCTGGAAATAAAGAAAAGAAGTTCAAATGTAGACTGACTGAGTGTTACAGTTTTACAGAGAGAGTGCCGGGCTGATTTCTCCAAATTTTAGCGATTTAGCGGCACGTAGTGATTGTCTAGACTTGACTTGACAACAACTAGCCGGAAACGTGAATGATGCGACGTGCGACAGTTAAATTCTTGACGGTAACGTGTAAACTCAAACATAACATAACGTAACGCAACGTATGGCGACATGACATGAAATAGCGTAACATAACGTAACATTGGGTAACAGGATTAAATTGAGTCCTTGTCTGTGATACTTACAAAGCCATCAAATATATCATCCCACTAAAATGCCATCCTTCCAGCCTGGATATCTTGTTATTCTGAAGTAGCCTGGTGATGTTGAAAACAGAACAACACACAATATGATCAGTGTAACGCTTAAAGATCTGTTCATGGTTTGGACATAAAAACATTGTTTGGGCATAGAGGCTGGGAACTAGTATCAGGGAACCGCGAAACGCCAGTGATATCTAACGGTCAGATTTTTCATTCTCATTCCCAGAAGAAACATTTTAATTGCTTCCTTTTACTTTATTTTGTTTATTTACTATTTTATTTCACCATATGTTTATCTGTAATTTACAGTGTCAGTTATTTTTACGTATTTCCGGTAATATGCTACATAAAAAACACGTCCCGATGCAAAATTTTCATTGTACCTGAAGAAGGCTGGTTTGGCCAGCCGAAATATAGTACACGTTCAAAAAAAACATTCTACGTTGTGTCGGTTTCTGCCTTTATATTCTTCATTCCCAGAGCCTGTGCGTGTTTTGTTAACGGTGGCCGAACGAACTTTAACTTTAACTTAACTTAAACTTCAATTTTCTTTTCTTTTCTTACATACAAACGACACCAAAAGATCGTGGTCTCTTGCAGTCTGTGAGAATGAGATAAAAGTTTTTCTATCCAATTTTTCTAAGCAATCGCTAGTCGTTGTAGCAAACACTCTTTGTCAAGTAGTTAGGAAAGTTCTAGATTGTCTGATAAACAACAAGAAATGTTCGTAAGAGGCTTAAGGCTTTGTAATTTTACAATCATTATTTTTCTTTTTTCGGAGGAAGGGAGAGATATGGGAAGTTTTCCTAGTTTACTGTGTACAATGATCGCCTACTTGGCCAATAAATCAGTCACGGTTGCCATATATGTAGAAAGACAGCTTTCGTGGTTTCATCCGGGATCCGTAATTAATTATGGCCTAGTGGATATCGTGTGTCATGCGCGTTACATCTTCATTCGCGTTTCGAGCTCGTCACAGCGCTCCAGTGTTCATAAGAAACTTGAGAGGCCCTAACAGCATTATAGGTAATAGCATCATAAATGGCATTCTCATACTAACTGAGACAAACTTGAAAAACGCCCGACGTTTTTCAATGTTTCCATTTTAATCTTCTCCAGTTCTGCCCTTCCATGCACCCTTATTTTGGCTTCTCTGCTTTTCTTGTGAGTTTTTGTTTAACTTTCCAAGTTGTTATTGTGATATTTCAATAATTTCTAAGATCAGTTCATCAGCTCTACATGATCTAGCCCTTTTAACCCCCTGGAATTTTGACAACTGCTAGAAAAACACATGGATTGCCCTCATAATCTGACGGACTGGAGAGGCCAAGAGATTAGATACTTCGAAAGCTATAATGCGAAACAACCAAGGGTTTGTAAAAACATTGATAAGCATTTACTTGGCAAGTGTCTTAATGCGGAACGTTTGGATTTCTGTCATCAAGTCTTATTATTTTACCTCGATATAGAAGTGCAATTTTTTATGTCATGTAACACATCGTATATGAAACGCACTTAAATTTCCTTATTTTCAAATGTCGTTCATCGACAGCATCCAAAGGCAAATTTCTTCGTCTTGCTCGTTAATTCGGGCAAATCAGTATAAACGATATGTTTGTGAAACAATTAATCAATTATAATCAATTGATTAAGACAACTTTCGTTACCAAGTCTTGCCGACTGATAAATGTAATCGCTTTTAAAAAACGTGCAATACTCTTACATGCTTGTCTCCGCAAATAGGAATTCTATTATAAGAAACAATACATTCACTTACAATGTTGTAGTCACTTGTGGAAGAGGCCAGGGGAATCGCTTCAGCTTTTTTCCAGAGCAGTTTACCATCGCTCCGACGCCTTGTGATTCAGCGAAATATTGTTCCTCGCAGACGCATTCCTTTGGACAAGGAGTGATGATCTGACTCAAGCTCACGGCGCTAAAAAGCATGACAACAAACACAATCGCTAATGACTTAATTGCCATCCAGATTGCTGTTCCAAATTGTGGCATGGTTCTAATCAAAGATCAACGAGGAGTTATCCTCCTGGAAGTTGGCTGTACTTCAATTCACCACCCTGTGGGATGTCGCGCTCGCCACTGCTTTGACTAGCAACAAGACAAAGCTGTCATTCAAATTCAAGTGTCTCGATACTAGTTTTTTTCTCACTTTGGCTGCTGCGTGAATATTTGACCCTATGGATAAATGGCTTTCCTTGCATGAGTCGCGATTATGTTTCATAGATTAACAGTTTGACAATGGATGAAAAGCAGATAAAAATTAGACGGGTAACATGGCGTCGATTCGGAAGTGGTGTGCCCGGTAAACAGAAACCGCGCAGCTATTGACAACTGGCAGTTTCTGCTCGGCAACAGGCCAACGCACTCGATCCCAAAAGAAAAAAAAACTATACTCGCTCGCTAGAACTCACATTCGTATCTGCTCTTCAACATGGGAAATCCGACGCACCGTTACAGTATATTTTAATGTGACAGTGGGTCCAGAGATCATCGATTATTAAAAGAGAGCTATCTGACTTTCACTGCCCACCGTTAGAGAAAGATGAGTAATAACAAAGAAGAAGTTTGAAACTTCGTCAAGGTATTAAAATACGAGACGCCAAAAAATTTCGCATGTTGATCATGACGCTATTGCGCTATTCATTGACTTTCGTGATTTTCTTTTTGTGTTGCTCTCATTTTTTTCCTTCGTCTTCAAGGCATGCTAGTAATACGCTAGTCAGTTTGATTCTATCAAAACCACATCCTCGGAGACCCAGGGGCGGTTAGTTGGGGCAAGAGGAAATAAATCGGGCAAAGAAATGAAGCGTCGCAGGTTTACAAGTAAGGCGGTAAAGCTTTTACCGCCTTACTTGTAAACCTGCGACGCTTCATTTCTTTGCCCGATTTATTTCCTCTTGCCCCAACTAACCGCCCCTGGGTCTCCGAGGATGTCAAAACCACTGCATTTCAAATTAATTTGAGATGTTATCTTCTGGTTCTGGGATCCGGGCCAACAATCCCCCATGGAGGGGTGGGCTGCCCGCGGAATAGTACGACCGAGGTAGGGCTGGAACCAAGAAGAAGCGAAGATGGCGGAGTCGCGGGAATTTTGTATGCGACAGCTAATCAGGCAGCTACAGCCTACTGATGAAGTGAATTTTTGAAACTGAACCTATAAGATTTCAAATACAGGGTTGGTCTTTTGGGATCCGCAGTTCTTTGGACATTTTCTACGTATTAGCTCGTTAAGTTGGCGGAATAAGGTACAGCACTCGGTTTTGTTGTGTATACACGTGGTGGAATTTCAAAGTGTCAAGCGTTATTGGAAAGGAGTTGCTGTACTGTTGTTGAAGGTAAGATTTTTTTTAAAAAAGTCAAATACCTGTGGCTAAACGTTTCAGTAAAAAACGGCTTCCTAGGGGGGTACAAGAAAGATATTAGGAGTTCTTCAATTAAATTAACTTGCATCTATTTAGTTCTGTCTTTCCATTAGTTTCTATTTGCTCTACATTCCTTCTATTCTGTAGCATTACCAAATGTTCTAATATAGTACTTATTTAGTGCTCACTATGTGTTCGGTGTTGTATATGTGTGTACCGACCTAAAACTTGTTTAAATACGTCTGTAGACCTGGCTGCCTGGCTGCCCTTTCAACTCTCTAGTTATTTCAGGTAGCCATGCCCCTAACTCTACTAAGATAAAATATTTGTAAAAATATATATGTGAAAACAAGGGAAATAAAGCTTGTTGTTGTTGTTGACATTCAATGAGTAAACAAACAGTGACTGACCTTGCTCCAGAGGTGAGCATTTACCAGCTCAAGAATGGAATCACATTTAAGAAAGTTGTGCTACATATCTGAGGTTAACCTGCAAGTGTTGTTTGTTTGAGGATTAGATATGGGGTGAGGAGACCGAAGGGGAAGGAGAGAAAAGGGCTGCACCAATGTCTAAGAATTTTGTAACAGATATCATCTGATTGATGAATGACAAATTTGTTGCAATTTTAAGCTGGGGATCCCCAACAGAGACTCTGTTAAATTGCGAGGTAAAGTCATGCAGAGGGCATGACCTGACTCTTTATATATTTGTCAGGGTTTTTAAAAGAATTTCCCATATTCTGCATTCTTGTAGAGACCATAATCATTTTGGAATGGCGCTAACAAGGAGCTTATAATTCAAAAACGGCACAGTGAAACTTTCTTATATTATCAAAATTGATTAGCAGGATAAGATAAAACTTTTGGCAGAGGTCTAAAATAATCTGTACATAGGGTTTATAGCCACCTTTAAGTTTTGAAAATTTTTGGTGGCTCTGAACATGTTGCTTATGTGCATTCGTTTTTATTATTTTGCAGAGTCCAGAGGCCAGTCCATGTTTTACTTTATGCCAGGTATGTCTAATATGGTCACAGTGATAAAACAGAACTTTTGAGCCAGTGAGTGCAAACTACATATTTATTCAATACAATTTGACTCCAAATGTTTTTCCAATATTTAAAGTTACATAAATTACTTGTAAATAGAAAGCTTCATTCCTTCTCTGTAGTTTGTAATAAATATGTTTGAAGCAATTTAATTGTACCTTGTATGATGAATGTAAAACAGCTATTTTCATAGGTCTTCATTTAGACCAGCATTGCTTAACCGGATTCTTCTCTGTCAGTCCATCCATTAATTTTTAGAAGTTTAAATCACAGAATGTTTTATTCCATCATGGCCAAATGGTCCATAAAGAAGACTGGAATTGGCCATGATGAATAGGTAATTTAAACAATACGTTTTAGACACATTCCATTTTTTGATTTTACGTTTAATGAGTATGTTTCTCATTATCTCAGGATAGCCAGACCTCTGAAGTCATCTGTGGTCATGTGACTTGACAATGCCATAAAATTTAACCCAGACACCAACTTAGGGGGTGATCTGAGGTGTTAGCTAAGTCAATACATGAATCACTTCATAAGGCTATCTAGAGATGTCTGCTGTGTTCCTTTAGGTCTTTCTTCTGAGTACTTTCATCACTTACGACAGCATTGCAGAACTGTTTGACCTTAAAATGTTGCATCATTTGGAAAGGGGTATTAATGGTAAGTACAGGAAATATTTTAAAATTATGAGACCTATCTTTTAGTTTCAAGCCTTTGTCTATTTTAAGCTCCCCTTCCAGATAGTGGAACACAGCCAGACCTGTGATATGATTTGAGGTCATGGTGGCTTGACAATGCGAGAAATCCAAACAAAAAGTCGTACCCATGAGGAGATCCGAGGTGCTGGCTGATACAACATGGGAATCACTTCAGTCAAGTGGAGCTGACTGCTGTTTTCCTTTAGTTCCTGTGACCTTTAAATGTTGTGTCGTTTGGTCAAGGCATTGAATAGCCAGCTCCTTGGTTTTTCTCTGTTGCAAATAATTGGAGGAGGTTTTTACCCCATGATACCTTAGTGGTCCATGAAAAGAAACTGGAAAGGGGCATGAATGATGAGTACAGGAATTATTCCAAATAATGTCTATTTTTTTGTTTCAAACCTCTGTTTAGTGTAGCCCCCATTCCTGATAGTGAAGCATGGCCAGACCTGTGAAGTCATCTGAGGTCATGGTGGCTTGACAATGCGAGAAATCTAAACAAAGAGTCACACCCATGAGGAGATCCAAGGTGCTGGCTGATACAACATGGGAATCGCTTTAGTCAAGTGGAGCTGACTGCTGTGTTCGTTTAGGTCCTGTGACTTTTAAAGTGCCCCTGTGATAAAAAAAAATTCCTTTTTTTCTTGAGATTCAGAAAGTGTGTCTGCTTAACACTTGACTGGCAAAATTTTGACCTTTCATTTTTATCCAAAGGCTGTTTACTTTGAGTGTAAGTTTTGGATTTCACGATCCGCCATCACTCACGTTCAAACCTGACTGATTTGACCTCAGAGGGTTGGATCCGGGAAAAGTGATGTCAAAGGCTCGCCAGCCTAAAATT
>OZ026597.1:20249020-20264020 GCA_964020085.1 Micromussa lordhowensis | reverse complement strand
TCACATACATTCTTTTTAAAAGTCCTCGGTGAAGGGGTTAACTTTTTCTGCTCCTCGAAAGGCAAATGACCTCTGGCCTGTAGAGGTCACTGGAGGACTCACTGGAGCACTTTCAAATTTATCAATGTAGGAGGCCCTTGAATCGACGAAAAAGTTGCTTTTCAAATTCACGATTTCAATCACTCACTCACTCACTCACTCACTCACTCACTCAATCGATTAATCAATAACTTCATTAGAGTGTCGGAAATATCTAGCCGAGGGTAAAGACCCTTTACTAATCGAGGACACTAAAAACGAAATTATAAAAATAATTTTAATGGAGCTACCCAATTATCAATTAGAACTAAAAATTCAGCTATTCCAATCATACTAAATGAATTATTTGATGAAAGCCCTGTCCACACAACGCCGGAGGAATTTCAAAACGGAGGTTTCACGCTGAAAACGCCTCTCAGTAATGTTTCCCGTCCACACTATGCCAGAAGAATCGTGACGCCATCGTTTTCGGCAAGCTCCGTTTTTACAATGTTTTCCGTCTACACGTAAGCGACCCCGGAGTGGGGGGGGGGGGGGGGTACTCCCGGAAAAATTGGGTGGGGTGTGCGGCCCGCTTCCCAAAACCCTTACCCTATTTATGACCAACATCTGCGAGTTTTCCTACCCTAGTTATGACTTGACCAAAAATTTGATGTCCTATTCATGACCGTAGCGGCTGGCACAGTTGCCTTAAACATAATTTATGAAGGGCTTTGGTTGATGATCTTATCGATAATGATGAAAAAGTAGCTTCTTCTAGAAAGACATACCCAGTTCAAGACGAGAGCATAAACCACACCCTATTTATGACCAAAATGGCCAAAATCGTTGCCCTATTTATGACGAAAACGGTTGAAAAACCATACCCTTTGGGGCCGCACATGCACATATCGGCCCATATAAGGGAGTGCCCCCCCCCCCCCAGGTAAACAACAAGCTGGCGTTTTTAAATTCCTCCGGTGTGAAGAGCGTTTTCGAAAAGCTCCATTTTCGTCACAGATTAGTGTGGACGGTAGGCCTAACCGTAGAAATGAAGCTGCGTTTTCAAATGTCTCCTGTGTAGTGTGGATGGGAGCTAAAAGAAACTAATATTTAAATATTTACAATAATATATAACTGTTTGATAAGGTACTTCGAGACAGGCTTAAAGGTCAAGTGTAACATAGGACACAGTTCTCACATTTGTGTTCTGTCTTGGATGAAAGGTTGATAAGACGGATTTGTCTTCTGAATAAGTACAGTGACGGTAGTTTCTTAGGTTAGTCGAGAGCTGATTCCATAGTTGAGGTCTTGTATATCTTAGCGAGTGTTTCCCGTACGCGAAAGTATTAGATCTGGGAATGTGGAAATCTGAGCGTCTAAGCCGGTTGTACTGAAGTAGATCGTTTCATTGAGAACAAATTTCTAACATTCGGGGGATACAAGCTATATCTTGCAGCCTCCTTTCATACAGAGTTGCCAATTTAGCTTTCTTCAGTAGTTGCTCATATGTGGATTTACACTCACTGAAAACTGTACACAAATGCCTCTCCTAGATACGTTCGAGTTTTCTCTTGTCACTTTCTCGGCAAAAATGCAAGGTAAGATAGCAAATGGTGAGGTGAGGAAGAATTGTTGCTTAAAAAAGTTGTAGTTTTGCAACCATGGGTATTAGGTTTTCAAGATTTATTTACAAAATTATGCCACGGACTAGACGACATCTATTTGTAATTGCTGGTGTAATTTCATATCGATCCGAGTAAGGGAAGACTATGAAAAAGCTGATTGAAAATGTTTGGTATGGTCAGAAAAACTTGTATGGAGACACCTAAACTCTGACGCTTGTTGTGGTTTTAAGAACGAAGGTTTACTGTCTTAAAACCACGATACACGACGACATGTTTGTTTTGAAATGCTGAGACCAAAAAAATGCCTTTCTAAATACCCCCTAGAATATGCAAAGATGCGGACAGGGTAGGATTTAGCAAAATCCTTCTAACAAGCAATTCTTTTCTACTTTCTTTCAGGATTGACAGCCTCTCATCTGTAGTCTGCTGACCGGATAGTTTACCTCAACGTTTTATGAAAATGAAATGTTCTTGAAGACGTTGTACATTCCCTTGCATATCATGTATTGCAGTTTAATCAAGTGAATTGGTTTAATTTGAAATAAAGAAACTTACACATTGAAAATAGGAAAAGTGTTTGTGTCAAGTAAAAAAAAACTCGAAAGCAGGAAAAAGGGAAGTGTACTAGACATCTGGCGTTAGGTATTTTAAAGTGAGTTCTATCTTTTCTTCACTATAGAATTGCTTTTTTCACTATTTTTTTGTTCATATTTTCATTCGCGCACCAACATTTTTTATTTTTTAAAGAATATTTAACAATTATTCCACGAGCGCGCGATGGATATGAGATGGTAGATCGAGTTGAGCTATAATCATCTCATATCCAACAAGCGCGAGTGGAATAATTCTTTTGTGAAAAACGCCCCCAAAATATAGAGAACTAAAATAAAATCACGCGTACGCTCGCCCTATATGTATAACCCGAGATGGCTAAGCCAATGAAAACTCTCGAATTGCGTTATCCAATGAACGACTATAATCCAGTTTCTAATAAAGACTAATAGCCGAAAGGTTATGTTTTTAAACCTTTCCAACAAGAGAACGTTTTTATTTCTTTTTAGGTATATCATATCATGGTTCCAGCTCTAGTTTTACGCGGGTCTTTGTTAAAAATGGATGAAAAACGGACCCAAATGTTTTTCCTACAGTTCCATATATGTGGATAGATGTACCAGAAGCACACCAAAGCATATTTGGAAAACTTTGATGCGAGTACATATATTATGCGCATGCGTATTTTTTAATAATACACCACAAGCGTGAAAAAGTATATTTACCATAACTTGGTACAAGTATGTGTGATACGCATGCGCATTGGGTGGTGATGTACCACAAAGATAAGAAGCTAACGAGGTTTAAAGGGAAATTGTTTTTCCTGGTGCGGTGGTGGGGGAGGGTGGTGGTATCCCACCTGGATTTTTCAGTCATTTTAAGATCGTACTTTCTTGATTCAAATTCTATTAAAAACCTGGCATTTTTGTTAGCGTAGTATTATTACTACGCATGCGCATTAATGATTTAAGTATGTACCACAAGGAATGTAAGGTTTGTTTAATACTAGGGAATTTTAAATTTCAGGGTGGTGGGTGGGGGTTTGGGATGGAAATTTGGAAATTTTATTTTTGTGTCCAAAACTATATTTTTTTGGGTCCAAAAAGAACTGTTTTTTGTGTAGTAGTAGTATATATTGTAATATATAGTATTAGTAGTGGCTGTTTTTATGCAAAGTACTGTGTAGACAACAGTAACGTACCCCCACCACCGCTTCCGAGAAAAGCAATTTGCTATAGAGTTGAATAAACTTCTTATTCTTGTGGTACATCACACAGCAATGCGCATGCGTAGTTCAAGAAAATGAAATTACTTCATAGTAGATAACGTGCAAGTCGTGGTGGTAACACTCTCCCAGTGGAAAATATATGTCTATGTATATATTCCAAACACCAATGCGCAGTAAATCTCCCATAATCATACAAAAGATTTAAATTTCAGTGTTTTATAGTTAGTAATGTTTCTCGTCCTTGTGGTGCAGTTGTTCCATAGCATGCACGAAAACGTTTTGAAACGTTTCAACCCCGCGCCAGTGTTTCGAGGAAATTTTACGATTTCGACTTGAGAAGCTATCAAACTCAATTTTGAAGCACCTCGAATTTTGTTCAAAATGCTATGCTTTTCAAACTGTAATCTAACAAAGTCCCTCGGCGGCCGTAAATCAGTTAAGACAAAAGCAGAATCGCAGACCAGCGAGACAAATAGACAGTCAAAACTGAAGAGGAATAAATTATCGAATTTATTGATTATTGTATTTTCTAAATTTTATTTACAAAGGTAACGGTATCAAAGTTTGTCAGAAAATGCTGGAGTAAAACCAGAGTCTACGTAGTAAAACAAAACACGGGGTAGTAAAACAAAATCCAGAATAGTAAAACAAAATACAGGGCCGGGTTGTTCGAAAGCCGATTAACGCTAACCCAACATTAAAAGTTAACCAAAGTAATCAGTTCTCTTGTATGAAAATGTCTTTCACTATTTTTGTTTTGTGTAGTTTGAGATTACTCAAACTCAAAACTGAAGGACAAACAATACAAACAGAAAAACTCGCCAAAACGTTGCAAATTCACAATCAAAATTCGCGCTAATCCTGGGTTAGCTTAACCGGGCTTTCAACAACCACCCAACCTAGGGTAGTAAAACAAAATACATACATAAAAATAAATACGATTTTATTTCTCAGCTTTCTCCTTAGTTCAAGTTTCGATTTAGAAGATATATTAAACACTCAAGACAGTGTTTGACCACATTTCAAAACACCTTCAAACAATACTCCGTTGCGCGTCCTATTTTCAACTCTCTTCTCGGTGTTTGGATATCCCGATGAAACACTCTCTCGTGTTTGATACGGCATTACATCTCAATGTTAAAAAATGACTTGAAAAGATGAAAAAATAAAATAAAACTTCCAGTATTAACAAGAATTGAAAGACCAATATGAGTATTTCACCTACTAATCTCGCGATACTTAAGTCATTTGCTTTATTTATCACTGTCAAACTATCACAAAATTAAATTTGGGAGAAGCGATAGAAATTAATACAATTAGCCGTCGCGGGCCGTTGTGGGTGAAAACGCAGAGTTCTGTCATTCACGTTGTTGTTTTGCAGAGAACGGCAAAGAAATATACTAACGCACGTGCACAGACTTTGTTCTGCTCATTAAACCTTTTGTTTAGGGACGTTTCCATTGCCGTCATGGTTTTCCTAAACTACCAGTTATTTTTTTTTAAGGTAAAATAGGTTCCAAGTGTGGAACCCACGTTTGATAAAGAACGGTCGTTTAGATTAATTAATCTTCCAGAACAATAATCTACAGATCACCGCTGCCGTTTCGTGTTCTCTTGACGTTGTGGTGAAGCTTGTCACTGAAATAAACAATAATGCACAAATTAGTCTTCAACTAGCAGTAAGAAATAAACAATCAAAGTGAATGTTTGAAATGTGGATGAATATGCTCGCACTTGTTTTTGACATATTACAACAAAACAACCTGTCACATAACTGCGTTTGATCTTATGTATCTGATTTACACTATAGTACCATCCAAAATTCGTCAGCCACAAAACCAGCAAGCTACGAACATTTACCTCCAAGTGGGCCTTA
Source organism: Micromussa lordhowensis (assembly GCA_964020085.1). Taxonomy (NCBI): domain Eukaryota; kingdom Metazoa; phylum Cnidaria; class Anthozoa; order Scleractinia; family Lobophylliidae; genus Micromussa; species Micromussa lordhowensis. Next base: position 20,258,718 of record OZ026597.1, on the reverse strand, counting down.
GACCTGTTATAATTTAAGCCACAGAAACTCGTAAAAGGATTGCTGAATTGTGTGAAACCCAGAAAATTCGATTCACAAATCAAGTTCACGGTAGCAGGAAAAGGTTTTAGTGTAACAAACTCCTTGACAATTAATTATTTTCACTTAGAGCGGTTTTCATTCGAGTGTCGAATAGTAATTCGTTTTGCACTTACTACGCTACCCGATTGGTTTAAAAAACTCGCGCCATTTTTTCATCCAATCAGAAGTAAAACCAAAACCAATCTTGACTCACGCGCACGCGTTTTCCCGCCCTTTGCGTCAGCTACATGTAATTATTTCGACTTTTTGATTGGTTCACTGTCTTGTTTATGTCCTTTGTGCTTGGCTAGAGCGATTACTTTGGTTTTGGTCTTACGACACTCAATTGAAAACCGCTCTATGTCACAAAGACTGCAAATTCCAATTAAAATGCTTATACGTCAATCTTCTCAGCCGTACCTGGTTTTCCCTGATTTACGATGCTGGCGGGAAGAAAATTATTGGCATACTCCAGCTTTATAAACCTTAAAGAGAGGAATTAAAACAGTCCATATACATTAACTGAGTTCTGGGACGGTCTCAGGGGCAAGAGGTGACATGTTATCCATCTACATCAATCTTGATGATTCCCTTTTGATAAAGTACTGTTACCAACGTAAATACCAATCATTGGTACTGAAGTTGTTTCAACATACTTACAGAGATCAAGTGAAGTTACAGCAGCTGCACATTCCTGTAACATCACTGCTTTGTCCTGATGGAAAAAAAAAACGTTGAAAGTATCAGTTTTACCGGATGATAATTCGTAGCAAGTTCACGAATTCGTATAACTTGATACATGTCTACTTTCAGAATGTCACCGAGTCCGTGTTTACGTCTACTACAAGGGATGTAGCTCAGGAAAGGTCAGCCGGCTTTGTGTTCCACTCAGTCACAAGTCTTGAGCAATCCTTGCGCTACCAAGAAATAAAGTCATGACAAATTATCTTATCTGGTTCATTTTACAAATAGGCCAACAAGCTTTTGTTCCTTTATTCTTAACTACCTTTCAACTTGACCTCTGGTGGTTATCATGTAACAAAATTCTTCATTGCATCGTAATAATATCAAACGGTCTCCATAATTCTTAGTGAAAAATACACCTGATAGTCTAGGATTTGTCAAAACTTACTTTTTTTGTCAAAATCGTATTACCACTGTAGAAGATCAGAAGATCTAAATATGACAAGTTATTTGAAAGTCTTGACATACAATTAAGGTTTGGCCCCAAACTTGATAAAATAACACTGACATTTGTGGAGGCTGTCGACTTAAATTCTATTCATTGCCAGTTCAACTGAATGAACTGTTCACTGAAAAACTGACTTTCACGTCAATTTTATACCAAAATCGCCAATCGCCTGATGGCAAAGAAACACAGATTACATAATGCTTGCTACTCTTTTAATGCTTATATTTGTTTCAGCTCTGATGGTATTTCCCTGTTATATATTGAACGAGACTATATATTAAAAATTATTTGGGGTTTCTAAGCAGTTGTTACTTACAGGTATCGTAGAGCTGATAACTATTGACAAGGACAAGCAGGTTGATATCTCCACCTATAATGATTATTTAAGAGCTTAACGGCATCCTACCAATAGAGCAGACAGTTCTGCACTTACTTTTCAAGTGAACCCAAGCTCCAATCTCACCTTCACATGTGCAAACATTTGGAATGCGAACCAAGGATGGCGGAAAGACATCTTGACAGCTTTTGTAGGGCATGACTTTCAATTCAAAATCCATTGGCTGCTCTGTTTTATTCAATTGGAATATTTACAAAAAACAGATGTCATAGAGATCAGATCCTGCCGATGAACTTACTGGTGGCAAAAAGCCCCAAAATGGATTACCAGTTGTTACGTCATTGTTAAGTTTTGTTACTTTCCAAAGGTGCATGCGTCCAAAAACCATGGTTACAGGTATTAAGTAAGATCCATTTATTTCTGAACAATATTGTTGCTTTATCATCAATCTGAAATATTGATCAGGCATTTGCAATCTCCCCGAAGCTTCACCACAGAGATTCACACAATGGGGCATTCTTCCAAAAATTTTACAAACGACCAACAAATGCCCGGGGGCAGGGGGACAAATTGAGGGGCTTGGACTTGACAGAGCCATTAGAATGAAGGCAAGAGCTGACCATGGGGTACAGTCAGACCTATTAAGGGGAAATGGGAGGTTGCCACCTAATAGGGGTTTGTCAGGAACAAGCATGAGGCTTAGTAGAAACGTGGATTTATCCAAATACAAACATGTTTTAAGGTGATTCCTCAGTATTGTATTGCGCATCCCTACTGCGCACGATGTTCGCGTCGTTAGCGCGAGCAGATGAGCGCGTGCACGTACACAGCGTAAGAGATTTCCCTCAGGCTAAGCTCGATAGCGATTGAGTATGAAAAAAATTTAACGTCAGGTAAAAAAATTGCTGCCCAAAATGTTTACTTACCCTATCACTCGTAACCTACACCTTACCACCCCCTAGACGACGCACGGTAGAAAGACTTCTTGTCAACGTTTATCCAAGATGTACATTTTTGCCAAGAAACACATTAAATTGTTGCTTTAAGACGATGCAATGTATCTATTGAGACTTTTTGATATTTACTCCATGTGTTTGGCCACTGGTACCCCCAAACGTAGCGGCATTCAGAAAAAGAAAAACGTACTTAAGGTGGCTCCCTATATAGTTTTTTTGACCGCGCGCGAACTGGTTTCGAAATCGCGCGATGGCGCGAGCTTTAAAAAATCTACGCGAAAGTCGCGCGCGATAAAACGCAATAAAATGTCAACAAACATGGCGTCCAAATTCGTGAAAAAAAATTTTGGAACAGTTGCGCGAGTCTTTTCCAGTTTCAAAACAGTTTTCGAATGAAGACAAGACAGTGTCCTTCTGTACTTAATACAAAAGTGATTTGTCCGCTCGTCACGCGAATTACTCGCATGGGGCAAAACAACGCAGTTTGTTACCTCAACCTATTTGCAGTCTTTGGTGTTGTTTGTGGAGGAAACACGAATGAAAATGAAAATTCCGGTAAATCTGGAACAAGCCAGGATGTAACTCCCTCAGTTCGAACAGCAGGTCGTCCAACGAGCTTGCGGTGCACGAATGGGCGCTTTGGAAAAATGAAACAACAAAGGAACAATGGCCCCATGAGAGAGGGGTTAAAATCTTGGAGACTCCAAGAGACTCCGACTACGAGTGCTAAAAGGAAACTTGTCCTTGAAAGCGCCACGGATGAAAACGAGCCTCCCCCCAAATGTCAGACAAGAGGTTTAAAGATAAAGTACAATTCTTCAAGTATTGCTCTTGTTCACGCGAAAAGTATAAATCAAGTTCGGAGGTCAGTAAATCTAAATCGCATGTGATGAACTTCTTCATAGGCTGCCATGTTACAAGAAGAGTCTGTTCCACACGGAACCCGCCTTATTGATCTAGACGTCTTCCGTCAAAATATCAAAGTGTCATTTTTGCCGTTCACGTAACGTTAGAAGATGCAGATGATAACGAGCACAATAAATTATAGGAAAAGCATTTTTCCCTCAACTTTTTCAAGTCACTCCTCTTTTTAATTTCAGAATCTAATCACCCTCTTAATAATGACCGTAAACACCACCCCTCTCAAAAAAAGAAGACAAAATAGAAATAAGACAACATTGTTTACAAGCATAAACATGTAAACATCTTCAGAAGCCCCTACAGAGATTTATTGTATTTTAAATTACGGAAAGCCCAATTAATAGTATATTTTTAAGTCTAAAAGTTGCTAAACAATACAGTATTATTCAAAGCTTTTGGTTTCATTATTTATCAGTTCCAGAGTTATTAAGTAGAGAAACTTAGCTTTACACAAACCAAATGTAGCCATGGTGTAATGTATCTCTTATTATCCCACCACAAAAGTACTATAGTTAACAGTTAATTTTTTTAATAAACACACTTAGGTCCACTGTCATTTTGCAATGTGAAGAACGAGATTCGACATGGCCTAGCCAGTACATTTATGATGCCCTGCTCATTTTGTAGCAAAAGAAATGAGATTAAAACTTCTGGGGAGCACAAAAGTGGCAAGCATGGACCTCCAGCTTTTGATATAAACACCAAAGTTGCTTTGGGGTGTCTTCATGCTGGGATTGGGCAAACGCATATCAACACTGTACTGTCAACTAACTAGTAACATTCCAACTATTAACTCTTCCACATTTAAACGGAGAGAAAAGGGAGGAAGGTAAAACCATTGAAACTGTGGCTAGAGCAAGATGTCACGATTCACTAAGTAATGAGAAGGTACAAATTCTTAATGATAGCTTCCAACCAGATGAGGATAACTTGGTTTCAGTTCCTTGCTCCAAAAACCGGTTATAGGATCGGAAAAAACCGGTTTTAAATTCGCCAAGATCCGGTTTTGGGGTCGGAAAAAAACGGTTTTGAGTTCGCCAAAAACCGGTTTTAGGTCCGGGAGAAAAACCAGCTTTGAGTTGGCCAAAAACCGGTTTTGTGGTCGGAAAAAACCGGTTTTCAAGTCGGAAAAAACCGGTTTTGGGGTCGGAAAAAACCGGTTTTAGTTCGCCAAAAACCGGTTTCGGAGTCGGAAAAAACCGGTTTTGGGGTCGGAAAAACCGGTTTTGCAGTCGGAAAAACCGGTTTTGGGGTCGGAAAAAACCGGTTTTGCAGTCGGAAAAACCGGTTTTGGGGTCGGAAAAAACCGCTTTTGGAGTCGGAAAAAAACCGGTTTTGGGGTCGGAAAAACCGGTTTTAAGGTCGCAAAAACTGGTTTTGAGTTCGCCAAAAACCGGTTTTGAGTTCGCCAAAAACCGGCTTTGAAGTCGGAAAAAACCGGTTTTGAGTTCCCAAAAACCGGTTTTGAAGTCGGGAAAAGCCGGTTTTGGGGTCGGAAAAAACCGGTTTGGAGTTCCCAAAAACCGGTTTTGAGTTCCCGGTTGTGGTTGTGGAAAAAACCGGTTTTGGGGTCGTAAAAACCGGTTTTGGGGTCGCAAAAACTGGTTTTGAGTTCGCCAAAAACCGGTTTTGAAGTCGGAAAAAACCGGTTTTGAAGTCGGAAAAAACCGGTTTTGGGGTCGGAAAAAACCGGTTTTGCAGTCGGAAAAACCGGTTTTGGGGTCGGAAAAAACCGCTTTTGGAGTCGGAAAAAAACCGGTTTTGGGGTCGGAAAAACCGGTTTTAAGGTCGCAAAAACTGGTTTTGAGTTCGCCAAAAACCGGTTTTGAGTTCGCCAAAAACCGGCTTTGAAGTCGGAAAAAACCGGTTTTGAGTTCCCAAAAACCGGTTTTGAAGTCGGGAAAAGCCGGTTTTGGGGTCGGAAAAAACCGGTTTGGAGTTCCCAAAAACCGGTTTTGAGTTCCCGGTTGTGGTTGTGGAAAAAACCGGTTTTGGGGTCGCAAAAACTGGTTTTGAGTTCGCCAAAAACCGGTTTTGAAGTCGGAAAAAACCGGTTTTGGGGTCGGAAAAAACCGGTTTTGAAGTCGGAAAAAACCGGTTTTGGGGTCGGAAAAAACCGGTTTTAGTTCGCCAAAAACCGGTTTCGGAGTCGGAAAAAACCGGTTTTGGGGTCGGAAAAACCGGTTTTAAGGTCGCAAAAACTGGTTTTGAGTTCGCCAAAAACCGGTTTTGAAGTCGGAAAAAACCGGTTTTGAGTTCGCCAAAAACCGGTTTTGAAGTCAGAAAAAGCCGGTTTTGGGGTCGGAAAAACCGGTTTTGAGTTCCCAAAAACCGGTTTTGGGGTCGGAAAAACCGGTTTTAAGGTCAGAAAAACCGGTTTTGAAGTCGGAAAAAACCGGTTTTGAGTTCCCAAAAAACCGGTTTAAGTCGGAAAAAACCGGTTTTGGGGTCGGAAAAACCGGTTTTGAGTTCGCCAAAAACTGGTTTTGGGGTCGGAAAAAACGGTTTTGAGTTCGCCAAAAACCGGTTTTGGGTCGGGAAAAAACCTTGATCTTAGATACGGCTTTTGCCGAGTGAAAGAATTTGACCATTTAAAGTGCCTATAACCCCCAAAAAATTTTTTCGTTTCCTGAAATCTTTGTATGGAATTAGAAAAATGCCGCAAAAATTTTTGCAATTGATTAAAACCCGAATTTTTTATGAATTTTTAAAGTGAGCGTTCTTTGTAGCACGACCGAGCAAAGCGGAGAATGGGACTAGTGACGTCATTCCAGTTTGCTCGCATCGCTTCGGTTATTGTCCTTGTATTACGGGTTCGGTGTTTTCAGCGTTCAGTATTTTGTTGAAAGAACGTTTATTCAACTCAAAAAATACGTAATAATCACATCAATTGAGAATGTCGTTCAGCGATACTAGCTTGATTCAAGCTTGGAATTCCGAGGCCGCAGAAACGGAGGTAGAGTACGACTTAGAAGTCGAGGTGTGATCAAACGCGAGCGAACAAGAAGACAACAAAGATGATGTCATATGAACCAGAAGATGCCTACGCATCAAGTGGCTCCGATACATGAACTGCTGCTTGCGGTCTTGCTTCTGTAGCAATCAGTAAAACGGTTGAAAAAGTGGCCTGCTCCCTGCTTTTTCTACGACGTTTCGCCACAGGTTCGACTTGCGAGCTTCGAGCGTTGTGACACAAGTTTCCGGACTTTCCAAAGCGTCTTTCTTTCTCTGTCGTAAACAAGAAGGCGATTAAAGGCCTGGAATGACGTCACAAAATGCGCTATACCCAGACTTCTTTAAGCGATTCTGCTGCTCGGTCGTGTTTTGAAAAAGTGCGCTTTTTACGATCTTTAAAAATTCATAAAAAATTCGGGTTTTAACCGATTGCAAAAATTTTGGCGGCATTTTTCCTAATTCCATGCAAAGATTTCACGAAACGAAAAAACGTTTTTGGGGTTATAGGCACTTTAAATTTAACTGAACCTGATTTTTTTTTAAAAATTGGCGCCATTCAATAGGAAGAGCTTTAATCTCACAAATAAGTCTAAATGCAGCCAACGGAGAGACATTCAACTGTCGTAGTTTGTTAGTTTAAGTTTATTGTCTTCAGAAATCAGGTCTCCTATTCTGAGAATGCCTATATCTGCTAATTTTTTTATTATAGACAGACTTCTCATCCACACAAATAGCTTACGGTAATTGTTCCATAAAAAGATCCACATTTGTGGGGTTTTGTGCACTACCTTGGTTTGCTACGGAGCATTCTGCGAAGTATTTAAGGGATTCTTCATAAAACGTTTGAAGCTTGATGGGCAAGGTTTTAAACGTCAAGTCACAACATAAGATAAATCTACCTCCAACAGGTTTTAGGTAGTGTAGAAGTATAGTTTTCCAACTGCTGGGTTGCTCATTTGCGAGTCGTTGGCAACAAAGTATGCTCTGGGTTGTAATTATGGAGTCTAGGTGCGGAGCTTTGAGTCCACCACCTTCAATGTCGCTAATAAGCACTAGGCATTTGATTTTGTCTTTTCCTTTCCAAATAAAGTAGCTTATCCTTAACGGAATTAATCAATTCGTCAAAATTCATCTTTTGTTTGATGCGATAATCATACGTAAAAACAATCCCCAGAATTTTAACAGATGCTTTTATTTTTACACTTTTGAAAAGGCTACGATTGAGTGATGAGTGAGCAAAATCTCCAAGTAACATAATTTCTGACTTTCATGATTTATTTTAAGACAAGAACACTCTCCAAAACTTTTTAAAAGCTCGAAGAACTTCAATAGAGAATTATCATTTAACAAAAAAGCGGTTAAATCATCTGCAAAGAGTTCCAATTTAATTTCTTTTCCATCCACCACAATACCCTGGACATTTTTGTTGCTGCGTATGCTAATAGTTAAAATCTCCAAGACAATGATGAACAAATAGGAGGGTAGCGTTACTGCCTTACTCCCTGCTGAACGTCAAACGGGGCAGTGGAAAAACCATTGTTTAAAACACAGCTTGATATATTGTTATACTAGGCAGGGCTGAAAATAACGGCCGGTCACCGGACAATGTCCGGCCAAGATGACTATTTGTCCGGACAAAATTTGGGTTTGGCGGTCATTTTGACCGATCAGGTATGCGGGTTCCAAATAATTCACTAGAAATTTTTTTTTCCTTTATTTCCGGAAAATATAAACAGTGAAATAATAAAATATCTCGGCGGCTTGTAGTTACAAAATAGGCCAATACCGATGAGACATTTATGATCGTCGTCTTCGTGAATGCTGTGGCGTCTTAGCGGCTTGCTAAAATAACACAGGAAACATCAACCTCTAAATACGCTAAACAGACTACACAACAATGAACATCGCATCAATCAACGTCGCAGTTACAGATTTAACTGTCCTCGTTAGCGTTTCTTCAGTTTATTTCCTACATGCTCACCCAGCATGCTGAGCGGCGAAAGGCAGCGATCTTTTACTTGTAGCACGAGCCTATGCAGCCCTATAGTGTTTGGTAGAAACTCGAAGTGTTTACAGCCAAAATCGCATTCAGCGTAAGTGGCAAGTTAATATACAACTATATGCAGGGTAACTACGATAAAATGAGCATTTCTAATAAAATAATATAGCGAGTTTTTGTTGTTGTTAACCCAGGCAAGTTTCATGTCGAGTAGAATTAATGCAGTCTGTGGAAATGAAAATCAAACATATTTAAGTGATACTTTTAGCGATTAAAACTTTTATCCTCTTTAACAACATATTTTTGTGCATATGAGGCGATTTTTTTGGCTTAATAGGGAAATTCTTCAAAATAAGCATTTTCAATATTTTGACCGGTCAAAAACGAGACATGACCGAGCTTAAATTGGTTTGGCCGGTCAACATGACCGGCCACCGTTCAAAAATGATTTTGAGCCCTGCTAGGGTATCTAAAACATAGTAATGCTGCGGCACATTCTGTTGATAGTGACATATTTTACGCAGTGATTTACCTATCTGCGCGTTCCAAGACTTGCAGTAACATTTATTTCTACGGTTTTCGTTTTTTTATTATTCTACAAGCTTTAGTAACGACGATTTCTCTTCATTCATGAATTCGACCAAGGAGGCGAGACTGCTAAGAAATGGAGAAGTTAAAATTAAGTTGTCACAATAAATCATCCAGATTTTCAAACTTTCACTTACTGCATTAAGGACAAAAGCAAGAGTTGTGAAAGTCAAGCACGAAATCCTTCACATCGTTTCACAGGCAAATCAGAGCAAAACAAACCACTAATCTTTCTCACTAAAATCTGCGCGAATAAAGACGACGGCCGGCTCGACGGTGTGACATCCTCGTGTTGTTCGTGGCGCAATGCACTCTGGTAAAAAGTGACGCAGTGCACTCTGGTTAAATGCATCATTCTGGTAAAAAGTGATGAATTCGAGAATTCGTATTCCCTTCTATATTCTTTTTAAATCCTGTTTATGTTGCTGCTCGCTCGCTACGCTCGCTGCGCAACGAAAATGTGTGAATCCATTGTATAAAAGAAGGACCAAACTGAAAGGCCAACTGAGTACGAAACAAGAAATCTCTACTTACAGAGTCAAAGGCTTTCTTGAAATCAACAGAGATCAACCTCCCTTCTATTTGATATCTTTTTGTGTAGTCCAAAATATCCTCGACAGATCTTACAGCGTCACAAATAGTCCTATCTTTGACATATGCACATTGATTGTGATGGATAATACAAGGTAG
>OZ026597.1:20216520-20244020 GCA_964020085.1 Micromussa lordhowensis | reverse complement strand
TGTTTCTTGCGTCTTTCCTGAATTTCTCTGGGCAAATCTGTAAATACTCTCACCTCTGCATCATCTCCGACTTCGAGTGCTCTCCTAAAAATGCGTTCCCGGTCGGGGAACCTTAGGAAGCGCGCAATAATTGGTCTACACGCACCAGCTTTCTTCCTACCAATACGATGCACACGCTGAAACTCAATGCCTCTGGCGCCGTCGAGCTCCAACTCCCTTTCCAAGAACTTATGACAGCTTCGCTTGAAACTTCTTCGGAGCCAGTCGCTTCAGGGAACCCTAAAAACTGCAAATTCTCCCTCCTATTGTAAACTCCGATCGTTTGTCACCTTAATTTCCTTCTCGCTCACATCAATTTTTTTCCGCAGTTCTTGTACTTCCATATTTAAGTTATTTAATCCCGCATCCATGCCATCAGTTGCTTTGTCGTCAGCACTCGATTCGATTTCTTTATTGCTCACCTCGCAAATTCTCTTGCCGTCAGGAGACAGCTTCCGAGCCACTGCTATTTCTGGTTTTTCGTTTAAGTTTACTGGGCAGCTTCAGCCATGCAGTGAAAGAGACGCTGAAGATATATATTTCGACATTCAAACGAAGCGGAGCAGATGAAAACACGTCTTCACTCCTCCATAGTCGAAGAAGAGGACCCCGGTTTTGGTGTTGGAAAACAACGGTTTTTAATTCGGCAAAAACCGGTTCTGAGATCGCGAAAACCCGGTTTTGGGTAGGAAAAAACCGGTTTTGAGTTCGCCCAAAACCGGTTTTGGGGTCGGAAAAAACCTGTTTTGAGTTGGCCAAAAACCGGTTTTGGGTCGAATAAAACCGGTTTTGAGTTCACCAAAAACCGGTTCTGGGTCAGAAAAAAAACGTTTTGGGTAGGAAAAAACCGGTTTTGGGGTCGCCAAATATGGTTTTGGAATCGGAAAAAACCTTTCTTGTGCGGTTTTCTCACTCTCGTCAACTACTTGTGACTTGCTCGAAAACCAGCGAGGGATGGTCAAGCATGCGTCCACATGGACCCGGGGTAAGGTTCTTTTGGGAGGCGACCCTAAACAACGTTTGACGCCAGTTCCGAACTTTGTACTGGGGCAAAATGAGTAACGCTACCGTGTAACCTTCAATCATGGACAAAAGTAGTTCAGACACTGTTTTCGTTGAACGCGTGGGTTTTTCTCTCCAATTTTCACATTTCGACCGCCTCTCCCTTTTCAATGTAGAACCACGTGACAGTGTCCACGGCGCGTATTTCAACTTTGAAAAGGGGGAGAGGGGGGTTTGGCTATCGACAAAAAAGATGGAATTTTTTTTTCAATTACGGAAGTACTGGCAGTTGTCCGTTTCGTAAACGGTCTTTGCCATTTTCGCGACACTTAGAAATTTTTTACAACTGTACACGAATTTTTCTCTACTAAATTAAAGAAAAAGGAAAATTTGCAAGTAACCACCTAGTATCGAACCCAGAACCTCTTTTTCCTGACATCCCTCTTATACCACTACACTACCAGGTTGATCCGCCAAATTTCTCCCAAAATATAATTATAAAACGTGACATTCTTAAACATTAATAATAGAGTTGCCCCAAACATCAAATAAGAGCTAACCGCAAGCAAACCAGTGTGAATATGAACAATTAAGCATTTGGTGAGTGCATTTTACTCCATCAACAAATTATACCAGTTTCTACCTTGTCCAGGCCTAAACTAAAGCAGATATGGCATCAACCAATTACGAAAATGGCATCGACCGTTAAAAATGGCATAAACCGTTTACGAAAATGGCATAGACCGTTTACAAAAGGGAAATCAGCGACGCCGATAGAAAGCGTTTGTTTTGCTCAAATGTGTCAACACTTATGTCCATGATTGTTGCTCCAATGAAAAACGTTTAACACGTCGACCAAGGTGGTCGCTCTCCAGGGTATGAATGCCACTGAGAGAGGTCACTAAGAACCAACATTATGTGACTGAGTCCTATATCTGTTTTTGTTCTGTTTTTTTTTTTTTCAAGAATTAACCCGGCTTCCAAGAGTTTTCGACTCCTTGCTTGCTCGTGAAAAGCCTTACTACAGTTTGTCATGTGGGCAGGTATGCAAGTTTGTCAAGAGTTGATAAGGTAAAATGCCATTAAGTTTGTTTTGTTCTTATGCTGTTCTTATGCTGAATGGTAACTGTTGTGTACTGATGCGCGGCACTAAATGTCATGCCAGGCAAATTTGAAAACAAGACAAGAAACCTCTGTGCTTGACACATTTATTCAATCAACTCTCTGGAAAAAAGGTAATAAAAACTTGGTTTGCCGTGCAGTATAACTTCATGCGACTGCTTCACTTTTACATTATGAAACAATACCAAAAGAAAAATCACACCATAATGGACAGATGTAAAACAATCCACTCATGACAGTAGACTAGTAGCTTTAAATTCTCCATCCCTGTTCACATGGTCACTGCTGTTTAGGCTTTAAATTCGATACTGGTCTTGGTAGAATTTCAGTTAAAATGGAGAAGTTCTGTACCAAAAAAAAGGAAAATCTCGGTGACCTCATTAATCAAAAAACGTTTTGGCAAAATTGGGTCCTCTGCATGCCTGTCATACTAAGAGAATTATACATAGGCCTGCAACGCGTCCAAAGGGCTTCTCCGACGAAGTGCGAGAGCCATGCACTGTATTTATCGGCGAAATCAGGCAGGATAGCAAGGACTATAAACAATAATTATTATAAGAAACCTACCACAAGGGCCAGATAGAACACGCCGAGATACGATGCAATGCCAAGTGCAAGGAACAAGTCAAATACGGCTGGCTTCACCCTACAACAATCACAAGATGTTCACTTTGATGTTTCACACTGAAAAGGCACAGAGCTTCCATATAATCGCATGCAAATACCCTGAACATTTTACACTCTTACGCATTTGCTGAAAGCGTGGCTGACAACTTAATGATTATGTCAGAACTAGATCATGTTATGCCATAAAAGTACCTCTGGCTATTTCTTTCACACTGATGCAAATAAAAATAATAGATTTCTGGTCCTATCCCTGCTCTTACAAGTTCTTTTCATGCTTTACATTTTACGACACAGCTTTAGGTACAAACTTCCCCAAGGGGTTAGGACCGGTTGGGTACACTTCCACCTCCCAGCCATACTTTTTCCACATATCCCCCTAGACTACAAGTGCTTAGGCCTGATTCTTAGTTGCTGCACAGGAAAACAGACTGGCTTCTTTCCAAAGACCAGGCTTTGGAGAGCGGTGAAAATCAAATATTCACGCCTGCCCAAAAGAACGAATTAGATGAAAAGCACCAAATTTAGTTTTCAACTACTTTTATGGCTAGGCTTGTACACACGTTTATCTCTAGTCAGCCCAGAAACACACCTAAATTAAAAATAGTGTCCTATTTTAAGGTAAGATGTTATTTGCCAAAGATGTACATGATCAGTTCTTACCTATAGGCAAACATGGTAGTGTCTGGCCTGTCATAAAAAACAAATTCCGGGTCCCTGCAAAAGTTAGGTACATCAACATAAGTTTGCATTATTCAAGCACGTACGAAATTGAAATTAAGAGTTCTAGGGTTTTGCGTTATATGCTTTCATTAATGGGAAACCATGACCAACTAACATCGACAACAACACAATTATCACTACTTCTTATAGGAAAGATATTTGTTTACAAACATTGTTTCTGTTATTTAAATGTTCAAAACGTTAAACAAAAGAATTCTGTGTTTCACCAGCCAATAGTTCTCTGGTTGGCATATTAATAACAATAGTTGATATCACTGTAATCTTTGCTAATGATGTGATGTATATACGAAATAATTCATATAGGAACTGCGATTGTAGATAAAAATTATTGACCTCGCTCCCAATGTGCAGTTCATATACATGTATGAATTATTTCGTATATACATCACATCATTTCATTCCTCACGGGAAGATATGAACTCAATAAATTGACCTCGTTCCCAATGTTTGGCTTCATAGCTCAGTTGGTAGAGCATCGCACCGGTATCGCGGCGGTCACGGGTTCGAATCCCGTTGAAGCCCTGATTTTTTTCAGGCTTCTTCTTTCCAATTGCTTAAATTGGAAAATATACTGCGATGATCATTCTTCACTTTCATCTTTGCTATTGTCATTTTTAACATTTTCAGTCCTCACCTTTTATCAGCTTTAGCTGAGACCCTCTTTACATCCTTGACATATTTTGAGAAACTCTGAGCATAAATAAACAAACTTTAAGTACACAAACAAAGGCAAAACTAAAAAGGTGTCACTGAATTAAACATAACAAACACAAAGCTTTAGGTGTAGCTCCTCAAATGCCTTGGAACTTTACATCTATGATGTCCATTGTTAACCAGAAATTGGAGGCAATGAGGTGTTGATAAATAAATATGAGAAGCTTTTTGACAAGTAGAGGTAGAATCAGTAGCCTGCAGTGCAGGCGTTACTTCGGATAAGAATGCTTGATAAACCAGGTTTTCAGTGCCACCATCTTGGATTGTCCTCACACCACAGTTACCAAATCCAAGATGGCGACCTCATACGAAAATATTCAAGCGCACGCCAATTGTAGAAGTAACAAAAGAACTGTAAGGCATTTAGTGAGGGAATTCATATTTTAGGCTTGTGAATGCTAACATCTCCAACTGCAATAATTATTACAATGTACCAGTAGCACCTAATTTCAATACATGCATCAATCATGGATAACCACAAAGTCTGGCAGCTATAAAATCAAATCAACTTTTCTACCTGCTCTAGTCCTGTAAGAAATGGATGATCCTTATGAAACAACTGAGCCGCACGTGCTTGTGAGCCTAGATAGTCCATCCAGGTTTTAACAAAATGTGAATCTACAGCCTAAGGAAAACAAAGACATGAAGCAATATTCAACTACCATTACCACACAAATATTAAAAAAGAAATTAAAAAAAACCCATGGTAATAAGGAAGTTTAGTTTGACAGATGAACTAGTGAAATACTGTAGACTATTAAGTTCTTCAAACAGCATAACTACATGCAATAACGTGCTTTCAAGACGGCACAGATAATTCACTTCTAGATTACTGCGAACAATGTATGGCAACATACATTCCAACAGTGGAGGATTCCTTCTACTCACCATAGAAGCACTAAACACTCTCATATTCCTTGGAAAACCCTGCAAAACATACAAAGAAATGTCACCAGATACCCTGTAGGTTCAGACTCAGGCTCATACTCCAAACAACAACCAGAGACCATCAAGTAAGAGTCACATATGTATTACAGTAAAAGTCCCTCTTTTTCTATAAGAGCCAAGATTTGTCCAGGTAAGGCTAGACAGGGTCTCATAGATGTGTTTATGGGTTATTGATCAACCATGAGAGGTCAGGAAGACTGGAAAGTTCTTTTTTTTGCATATTTTATGAGTCGAGATGGAGCCAAGGGCCATAAAAATGCAAAAAAAAAATGAAGTCAATGTCCAGCCATCTTGACTGAACAAGCTTGGTCAATAAAGGATTTATTATATTAAAAAACAACACTAAATTTCTTACGGGACAGAGCTGGTAATCCTGATCTAACAAGATAGTACAATCTTGCCTGCTCGGGCAGCTAATCACAGCACAGGATTCAGTTCATCTTGCCCACTCACTGAGCTAACTATGTAATAAATGTACTGTATTTACTCGAATTAGCACCGCTCTCGATTAAGCGCCACCCTCGAACAAGCGCCGCATCTGGGACAAAAAAGTTAATAACCATCGTCCCCTCCCCCCCCCCCCCCCCCGATGCGGCACTTATTTAAGGAATTCCATATAACCAGGAAAACTCTATAAAACAATTTTAAAACAGCGATGTTCTTTAGTTCAAAGTGACTGTATTTCACCACTGATATTTCCGTTCTCGTTATCATCAAACTCTCGTTTTTTTTTTCTCCACATGAATTTCTCTCGTAATTCTAGATTTACTATCAGTTTAGTATCAGTCCATAGGAAAATTAACAGATACATGTAGAAAGTGTACCATTGAATGAAAATATAGAAAAAAGTAAATTTGTCTGGTACAATTCTTAAATAAGCACCGCCCTCGAATAAGCGCCATACTTGTGGCGCAAAAAATTAAGCGCTGTGGTGCTTATTTGAGTAAATACAGTAGGTCTCTACTGAGAATTTAAGCTATTCAGCTTCTTACATAAGTTCTTATTTGGACAAAGAGGGTTACTATTGATTCCTGTGTACAAGAAACATTATGTCTAAAAGTAGCAAAATACAGTACACACCCTGCTTCAGATACCCTGATTGACTTTAGGGTTCATTACACTACTACAAAATAAACCCATGTTAGATAACCCACATTGATGCCTGATGCAAATAAGAACTTGTCTTGAGTTATTGCTTCTACAAGCTCTTATATCATGGGGGTTTTAATGTCATTTTATTCTATAGCCTACAGTCTTAATCGCTAGGTTCTTACTAGTGCGTTTTTACTGTGCCCAAGTGGTAATTTGTTCAAGCCAAATAAGAAAAAAAGAAGAAAAAAGAGGAAGTCATTAACCAATCCTTCAAATATAATAATACAACACTATGGGCTGGTGACCTTACAACAGCTTACAAGATACAAATCAGTCCTTCAAAGAAGTGTCATGTCAGTTACATTGTTGCAAAGTTCTCTTCCACTCGATGCAATAAATCTACAAGAGTGGCTTTTGACAAAGCTGTTAATCTCCTTTCTCCTCTCGGCTCGGATGAGGTACAGAGTAACCAAACTGAGTGCGATTCATGGAGAAAGGAACATTGAACCTTACAAGCGTATGTGACTGCCAAAGTTAATAACATGGCAACAACATAGTGATCAGAATTCATTCATGTAAGGCATTAGGAGCTCACCTTTGTTGTTAAATTAAAAACATGCCTTGCAAGAACTTCAGCGATGAATTCTATATTTCGCTCTAATTTGTTATCATTTTCAGACGATCTGAAACAAGAATGATAGCAAAGAATTGATAATGCTGTAATGTTACGTATAACCACAGCACACTCACTCGTCCTCATTGTCCTGACTGGGACACTAGGAGGTTTCAAAAATGGAGGATTCAAGAAATCAGGATTCCACCAGGCCAAAATGGTTGAAATTCTGGTACAGTATGTGACATTCAAATGAAAGCTTCATGAACATAGCTAAAAGGTCATACTGAATAATATTGTCTCTTTTTAATATTTTCAAAAGGAAATTTGGTGTTGTTTTCCAATTATACTACATAAACTCTGTTCAAAATATATGAGAAAAGACCAGATAGAATTCTGTTTATTTGTGCTTAGAACCACATTTTAATGCATAAAAAAGCCTGTCCCTGGTAGGGATACATGTAGGTAAAAGAATGCCAAACGTTTTTTGTTTGGAGAGGACTTCCCCTCTATTGCTTCCAAGCAGGCAGAACTTTCTTTTGGCCTAGCTAAGAACTTCTCAAATGCCCAAAAACCCAAACAAACTTTTCCTAAATCTGGGATCACCAAAGACAGGTGATGTCCTAAGCCCACAGGTACCAGACAAACCAACCAAAAAACTGTGGGTCCTTTTGCCCCAACAAGGGCACTTAGGAAGGTGGAAGGAAATCACTTCAGAACCTGAAATCTTGCCTGTTATGTTGGGATATCAAATCCCTTTTCACTCTGTTCCTGTTCAGTTACACATTCCAGTTACAAAATGTTCTGATTTAACAGTTCCCCTTGTAGATGCAGAAATGAACAAACTCCTATCAATAGGGGCAACAAAAGCAATAACCTAACTCTAGAACTATGGCAGCGGTGCCTTCAAAAATCAATTTCCGATCACCGCTCAGCACCTACCAGGCAAACTCAACAACGCGGCAGACAGAGAGTCAAGAGTTTTACGACTTCAGAAAATGGTAAAGCAGAAATAGTCCCACCCTTCAAACCTAGTCTCTGTTCTCCTCACACAGCGTCAAATAGATGCAGAGGATCATGGGACCATGTGCTTGTACAGGGGCACTATGGGATTATGTCATTTGTTTTTACCTGTCACTACCAGGGACAGGCTTTTTATGCAATAAAAGTGGTTCAAAGCACAAATAAGCGGAATTCTACCTGATGTTTTCTCATATATTTCTCACTTTATTTGTTTCTATACTTTCAATTATACTGGTAGGCAGCCCTGGTGTAATTGGGATTATGAGAGAAATGTTTGGGAGAGGCCATGTTGACAAACCTCACCTGGCATCAAAGATTGATGATCTTCCTAAAACTTGAGGGTCGTCATAGTGAGACAGAGTTCCAGCGGGAAGACGTTGTGTGTGAAGTGAAAATCTCTCATGTTCCCATGACAATGTTTCTTCAGCCAAATTGATTTTCTTGTGTATCATTGTGAAGTTTAGGTCTTTGAAAATAGCTTCTGCTACCTAGTAAGGGAATTAAAAAGTTTCATAAACATTTACACTGTAAACTCTGCACAGTCACATAAAAAAAGCAATGACAGACTGTGGTTTCTTAAAAATAAATTACTGTATTTTCCGGTGTTTAAGTCAAACTGGTGTACAAGTCGAACTGGTGTACAAGTTGACCCAACATTTTTACCATAAAATTGAGATTTTAACAGTTTTTCCATTCTTAAGACAAACGAGTCTTGTTTCTATTGTAGATCACCTTGAAGACAATAAATCAAATGGAACAAAATTATGCACATTGATCATGTAACACCAAGAAAGTTTCAGTACATCAATCAATTGCAAAATTTATCCTCAAAGTACCTTTGTAATAACAGTGCCTGTAACTATTTTTCGATATCCTGAAGCTATTTGTGACAAGGGAACACCAAGCAATCATCAAGCCAGAGAAACAATTGAGTAAACAAGCCGCCATCTTGGTTCAGTTTGTAGCCAGGCAACATGGCTGCAAAGCCATTTGTGAGGTTACCAAGCTTGTTGTTACAGTACAGGTCAAAGATATTGGGTCTCTCCTCCGCAGAGGTTCGAACGTTATATAAATCCGTTGTGCAAAGTGAGTGCAGGCGCAAAGTGGAACGTATCGACCAGGTGCAGAACCTCTGCCAGACATATGTCAATTTCTCGTACCTCGATAAATTTCTCAGCTTTGGCTTCATTTGACAGCTTGAAAAACTCACAGAAACTCATTGCTAATTATGTCGCTACAGTTTGCATTAGTTTTTTTGCGATCTAATTTCGTATTTTCCAAGAAAAGAAGCAAAACTGTTTTACTTCAAAGGCCCCCCTGAAACCCGTAACGGGTAGTCTTGCATGTTGTCTTTTTCTCTTGGAAAAACAATATGGCGGACGATTCGGATCGGCTGAACTGTCCTCCTCAAGAGCTGTCTCTTCAAGGTAAATCTCAACTTAAATAAAATCTTGCAATTATATTATATTTATTTTTTCCTATTATTTGCAAATGTTGAATTTAGAGCTTCTGTAAAAATCCTGTTAATAAAAAGTAAACAAAAGGATAAGCTTAATCATTGTTTGGTTCTCACCACTGAAATATTGTTATCTACATCTATTATAATTGAAGGGGTGAGTGCAAAACCATGCTAAGTGACTATTTGGTTGAAAAAAAAAATGTTCGCGAAAGGGCCTGAATTTTGGCATGTGGGTTTCGTTTCACCTGAGAAACATTGCTCTGAATTTTTTTTCGCTGGGTTGCTCTTCGTTGTCGAGATATTACGTATGCAAACAACCCTCAGTTTTCCAAGCGGCATCTTTTGGAGATCTATTGTTAAACGAAAAAAAAAGAAACCTTTTGTTTCTCTAAAGGATGAAGTCGCTATAACGCAATCACTTCTCACCTCTGCTTCGTTAGCTCAAGTGGATAACGCGCCGAACGGAGCTGATTCGAATTTGTTTTGTCGTGACACTCGAGGGCTCAATTCGAGGTCGGTGAAATCTTTTTTTGGGGGGTTCTGTTTGTCTTCTTCTTTCAAAGACCTTCCTCAAGTCTTTGTAATTGAATTGCCGTTTTGACTGGTAAGGATCTGGATAATATGTTTTTTTTAGCTGCCACTGTGACGTTGGCTTTCGGCGCGCAAAGCATCAATTACTTCGATAACACAAATTCAGAGCTTACCTGTTAATAATCTGCAAAGGGATTTACCCATCACCGAAGATGTAAAAGAGAAGAAAATTACTTTCCTTCAAACAAATGCATGCTAAGATTAAGCTCAATTTAAGACTTAAGCTTCGATTTCAAGAAGAAAATTGTTCAGTTTGCAAAGCAGGCAAACCTCAAATCTTACTTGTTCTTGTCTCTTTAAAGACTGAATTGCGATGTTGTTCAGAGTTTCACTAGCCATGAGTTTCCCGAGCACATTTTTTCTCCGCTTCATTTCTTCATCACCACATACACGATCTCGTGAATGTTGAATTCGATAGTGATGGCTCAACCTCTCTGAGCTAAACAAAAGACGCTTAGAAATGAGAGCAACAAACCTTTTCCTGATTTTCATGCATTCAAGTATGTTTTAGCTCATCACTTAACCTCAAAATCTTGCACGCCATTTTTACTGATACAAGGTACACAAGCCACCCCTGCGAATAGCCCACAGAAAATTGCCTCCCCTGGATGGCAGCCATGTTGGGCGTGGTATCTGGCAGAGGCTCCCGCGCTTTTGGCCGTCGCCAGTAACCCTGTCCCTCCACTAACATTACTCAGCGGATCCTCTTAGAGCCTCTGCAGAGGAGAGAGTCCTGTTACGAAATCACACATAACGTGTCACGTGTCTTGATTAAAACAACTTGGCAACACTGCGCTCGCCCAATATTTACGTTGGATGCGTTAAAATGTTAACCCTTTCCCGTTTAAGCACTTTCTTATGCTTTGCAGAACCAGAGATATGAAAATTCAAAACTTCTTGTCGCAAAATCGTCAAAAGAACCGGTTACTATTATTGTCACACAAGTTGACACGAGTCACATATCTTTGTCAAAATGAGGGAGATGTACATGTGATCCGCTCGCAAAAACTCTTCTTGTCTGAAACCTCAAAATGAATTTCATTTCCAATAAGAGCTTAAACAACAGAAACTTTTCCTGTTTCAAGAGCTTTCTTACACCTCATAAAACCAGAGATACATGTATGAAAATTCAAAACTTCCCGTCGTGAAATCATCGAAAGAATCGGTTATCACACATGATATGTTCAATGATTGTCTTTATTACAATTTGCTCGCAAAAACTCTTCATGTCTGGCGTGTCAAAATGAATTTCATTTCAAATAAAAGCTTAAACGACGGAACACTTTCCCGTTTCAAGCACTCTCTTACGCCTTGTCGTACCAGAGATATGAAAATTCAAAACTTCCCGTCAAGAAATCATCAAAAGAATCTATATCACACATGACGCATCGCCCATCAGATTTAACATAATTTTTCATACAACGTTCGCAAAAATTTCTTGTCTGGCTCGTCAATATAGATTTCATTTCCAATATATGCTAAACAAAGAAACATTTCCCATTTCAAGTACTTTCTTATGCCGTACAGAATCAGAGAAAACAACATAATTCAAGTTCGCTCGCAAGCACTGTTCATATCTGGCACGTCAAAATAAATTTTCATTACAAATTAAAACTCCAACAACAATGCATTTCCCCGTTCTAAGCACTTGCTTATGACTTGTAGAACCAGATATATGAAAATTCTAACTTGTTTTTCATATTTGTTCAGTGATTGGATTGTAGAGCCCAATCAAAAAACACAGCAAAGGAAAAACATATTGGCTGTTTGTTGGCGGAGATACATGTATCCTTTTAACGGTGTTTATAGGAATTGCCTTTTGTTTTGTTTTTTTTTTTGTTGTTGTTGTAAAGAATGCCACACAAAGCTCAGTTATGAGAGTGAATAGCAAAAGGAAACATGCGTATCAAATGTGCACAAATGCATGTGTACGTGCATTTTGGCATAAGTTTTTTAACACCTGTTTGCACAAATTCGGTGCATGCGTTTTGTATAAGTTGAGGAAGGTTTTTTAGACTGATTCTGTGGGCATGAAGGGTCGACTTGTACATGAGAAAATACGGTAAACACAATAAGTCACAGCATCTAGAGGAGTGTCACTTACCGCTTTAAATTCCTGTTAAATAAATAAGAGTAATGCCCAATTAGTAAATTAGCAATGTCATTTTTAATTTTAAGATTTGTTCTGCATCACAAAGGTACAGGTAAAGTCTGCATACAAGCCAAGTGGCCCATCAGACCAGAGCTTATCCCAGTTTCTGTAGTATTAAGTGACTAGGAGTATTTCTGCTCCCCCTTAATGGAATGCTATTCCATCGCAGGGTTACCTCCAGCATTAAATTTGTTGGTACCCATTATTTTATACACCTGGGTGGAGAGAGGTACTGTGACAGTAAAGTGTCTTGCCCAAGAACACAACACAATGTCCCCAGCCAGGGCATGAACCCGGACCCCTCGATCCAGAGTCGAGCGCACAAGCACTCGTCCACCTGCATCATAAAGGACCACTTCAATATTAGAGACCTTAAGATCAAGGTTTTTCGGCATTATTTTTTACCACGAACTGCGAACGTCAAGAAGTCACGTGATCAGTGCGTTGGCATCAGGTTTGCAGTTTGAGGTTCACGTTTGTACGGCTAGACCAAGTTCTAGAGGTAAGTGATTTACTACAAGTTTTTTTGCACCCTAAAACATCACAATCCCACGTTTGAGAGGAAATACTACTTTTAAAAACTATTTCGCTAATTAACTATTGAATTCTTTTTCATAGGAACGTAATTTTGAAGATGATTTCTCAGTTAAAACAGAAGTGAACTTGACGCATATTTGCGTTCACTCGAGCTTTATGTTTGGGAGAAACTCTGTTTTTTTTGGACATAGTTTCGCAAGGATTTATCTTGTTATTGTTTCTGTATCGGTATGTTGAAAATGCAGGGTTATTACTTATGTATACAAGCAGAAGTTTGAAAACATAGTTGTTATGTAGGCTGAAGACATGTTCCTGGGCTTAGTCAAAATGTTAGGAGTTATCTCTTTTTTCATTTTTATGCGAAAGTTCAGCGTAGCGTGACATATTGCATATATTGTTACATCTACGCGAAAACGTGACTCTTGCTTGCAGCATATGGAGGTGTTGCATTCGGCCGCCTGTGATTAATATAGAATTAATCTAACATACAACTTAAAGGTAACCGGAAGGTAAAGTAAGTGAAGTTAACTTAAAGCAAAGTGGAGTGTTTATCAGAAGCAAACCTAAGCGCGGAGTTACTGCTTACATAATCATTCGTCTACGTGGGAGGCATTTTTCGGAGTTTCAAGTTTCACTCCTGTGATTAAATATTCATTTCGGAACAAACATCGACAAAACGAATGAGTTCTACCTTTTCAAAGAGAATTTATACGAACAATTTTTGATAAAGACTGCAAGATTTTATACATCAATCCTTTCGATTACCAAATTTTGAGGGAATCGGAGGTATATTTATGTATCGTTAAGTTTTTCTATTTTCTTTCGTTAACATTACGTAACTCAGTTGATATAGCATGTTTCTCGATGAAAGGTTCGCTCATAAAGAGAACTCTCGTAAGGTTTGCGGACCAACCCGTTCCGAAAGCGCTCCTCATCTTTTAGTGTGGGTCTACCGCGAACGCTGTGTGCACATTTTGTATCCGTTTTGTATCCGTACACAGTATTTGTGCTGATCTTCCTCCGCATAAACTCTTCTCCGTCCGCCATTACACCATGCCATGTGCTCATCAATAAAATCTTCGCGCATGCGTATTAATTACAGAATTGCAAACTGTGGCTGAACGAAAAAAAAAAAAGAAGCCGAAATTTCAACTCGGGCGTTTCCTTTGGAAAGCCCGAGTAACAAACGAATGAAAACAAACATGGCAGCCGGCTATTTAGCCTGCGAATCTTAAGTCACAAATATGGGCAGATGGCTAACGTGAAATCGCTAATCGCAAACCGCGGCTTGCCGTTTGTGGTAAGATCTCCAGACCTTGATCTTAAGGTCTCTATTGAAACTGGAGTCAAGTACCAAAACGATAAAGCAATAGACAACAAAACACACTGTAGCTTTTTTGTTGATGAAACATGTTCAATACATATTTACACTGTATCTTGTGGTACACACCTCAACTAAGGCAAATGCAGGAGTTCCTTCTTTTGGAGGTTTGGAAACATGGAGAAACAAATGATCAGTCTTTGCAATGCTATCCAGACACAACACATAGTCCACATCACTGAGCACACTTGTCTCTGTCGAAACATAAGAATATAAATAGGTTAGGGTTATCACAGCTACTGGCATTATATAGACGCTTGACCACGAGAGCACACAACTTCATTTGAGCTCTTGTAATTTACCAAATGCTTGAAACCCAGCTTAATTTTGAAAGGTGTCAGAGTGGTCCTTCTCAAAGCATGTATAATGATGCTCACTCTTTGCAGGGCAGGGCCGAAAAAACTTTCAGGGATCAGTACGTTGCTATCCCTTTGCGTGCGGCATCGTCTGCTTAGTACATTGTACTTGTTTCACTCAAGCAATGGCCAAATGAGAATGAAAAGTGGGAAGTATTAGAGAATGTTACAAACTACAAGGTTGGAGAAAATAAACTAGAACACTAACCAGGATTGTCCAGATTGTCTTCAAGCCATCTCTTAGTACCTTGGTAATTAAATTTTCCACCACCAGAAAGAAAGAAAACCAAGTTGTATCTATTTTTCATTAAGACTGAATTAACAAAAATAGTACAAAATAGAAATAACAATATCATACTTGTGACCAAATTTGCTTGGTAACCAACAATGGACTGGGTTCCACACCAGGAAGTTTCCGATACTCCTACATATGTACATGGTCACAATATGGCAGAGAAATTGAAATAAGCTCTGATACCTAGTGTACACTACTTTGGTACTAGAATAGATTGTCCCTGACTGTATCCTAGAATAGTACAATCCTAGATTAAATCTATGTTTCTGTTTACAGCAGTTACTGTATCTGATTAAGAGTGCAAAAAGTACCAAGCACAAATAAATCAAGTACATGTAAATTAATGTCCTTAAAAAGGATACCTTGCTTGCATTCTAGGATCTGAGTACAATCTGAAAATTGAAAGTAAAGGTCATAAACAAATGACAGAAGAAAAGGAACAAAACTTTAATACAGCTTTTTGGCAGAATATCCATCCTTTCTGGGTCAGTTACTTTGCAACTTGTCTTGTTATGTAGAAATACATGTACAAGTACATGTATGTTGTGGACATCCAATGTCGCCCATGGGACAAAGAGGATATGATGACGATAGTGATTATGTTACAATGATATTTTATGGACAGTGGACAGGTCAAGTACAGAAAATCTGAATTGTTTGTTTCGTAAAATACTGATGTCAAAAGACTTTACCAACTGTACTGACGTAAAGCAATGCCGACATTGTAAGAGTTGTAAATATCAACCACTCAAAGGAGTTACACAGAATTTGGAGGATTGGATTAAAAGTACATGTACATGTACAAAACCACAAAAATTAAAGCAAATTGTTATAATTATGGCAATCATTGCTGACATCATAGTTTATATTTTCCCTTTTTAGCTCTTTGGGCGTCACATTGTAGAAGATATTGCCTTTCAAAAATAGCAAAGTATCTGGGTGGCAAAAGCATTAATGAGCCCATGCATCCTGCGTAAGTTTTAAAACCCATGACACACAAAAAGTACATGTATGTCATACATCAGACACACATTCAATACTCGGAGCTGAGATAATCATTTTATCTCGATTAGAGACTGAATTACTTATACTTGTCAGGAAAATATTTAAATCAAAGATTTCCCTATAGAGATTTGAAAACAAATCTTTCTTTTGCGGTTAATGTCCCAAAGTTCTCTTCCACTCAAGACAACAAATGGCACAAGGGTGGTTTTTGACAAAACTGTTAATCTCCTTTCTCCACTTGGCTCAGGTGAGGTAGAGTGCTACCAAACTGAGTACAGTTCACGGAGAAAGGCTGTGCACTATAGAATTCTTGACTACCTATCAGAATTGGAAATTTCTCACTGACCTTGAAAACAATCTTGCTAATTCTAGAAGAGCAACCACTCCACTACCATTGTCATCTGATCCAAATGAAAGACTCTAGAAAAATAAAATACTTACAGTTGGTTTGCACACAGGCTACACAAGGAGTGAGAATGCAACCTTTACATCAATAAATTCATCTTCTTTCTGATAACAAACAGTAGATTATTGTGGAGAAAACTTAGAAAGGAGGTAGTGAAAATTGCATTCCAGGCCCCTCTGAATGTGATTTGTGGAGAATGGGTCAAATGACATAACAGATATGATAATAACTTTATAAGAGAAATCTAAGAATAATAGATTGAAATTTTGTGGCATGTATGTTGCCATGCTGGTCTTACAAGAGGGTGCCGACATGGTAGATGTTTCAGTCATTTACTGAATTTTATTATCCTTGTTGTAATTCTTATGGTCAAATTGTTTCTCCTTACATGAACAATCTCCATTTTTATCATTCCTTCCGCAAGAAAACTGTTTCTCATTTCAACAAAATCTATCAAAATACAGCCAGTACAAAGATGTATAAGTGTTATGACTTGTGTTTCCCCCTACCGGTGCCAACCCAAAGGCATCATAGTGAGTGACAATGGCAATGGTCTGAAGCTGCTCATCAATACCAATTCCAGACAACTTCCCCTTAAAACAAGACCAAAATTATAAATAAACACTGTGGCTACACACTATACAGTCTGTTAGGCAGCACAGACTTCCTACTAAACTCATCATTTGGTCTTCTGTTCACTTCTTACACTATATACATGCTAGAGGACTGCCTAGTTTCATATTTTCATGCATGTAGTTTCATGTATATTTTGGAGTGAATTGTATTCAATGGATTAAATCAGGATTCCTTTCAGTAGGTAAAATACATGTACACACTAACAAAGTGTGTTGTAAAGTGAAAAATGTTGCAAAGTTCTCTTCCACTCGATGCAATAAATCTACAAGAGTGGCTTTTGACAAAGCTGTAAATCTCCTTTCTCCTCTCGGCTCAGGCGAGGTACAGAGTAACCAAACTGAGTGCAATTCACGGAGAAAGAGATTTAATGACACATTTTTATGGGTAAATTATATACATGTACATTGCACAGAGATAATAATTTATTATGCACAACAGGTAAAATATTACAAAACCCTGCAAATGTGACTGACACTTATGATGGTAAAGCACTTCTGGTTGTACCAAACCAAGGTTAAAAGGAAAAACTATATATCAGCTTTCCATAAAAAAGAACCACTTCCCAAGCACACGACTAGGGGTTTCATTAAGGACTAGGCACTGGGCAACTCTGTTTGTAACAACACACCGTTCTGAATCCCAGAATTATATGAAAGCAGAATAATTGCCCCCACAAAAAAAAACCCGAGAAGGTATACAACATGTAGAAGTCCCCGCGTGAATATGAGATGATATGGTGTATATATAGAGTGCATACCGGAAGAAATCTCAGTTGATCACAGCTACAAAACGCTCCTGCGTGTCAAACACGCATGCGTCTGTGTCTTTGACACGCGCATGAAATACGCGCACAAACCAAAGTCATTAGTATTTACGAGTTAGCCTATTGTTCGCCTATTGTAGTTATTTTATTGTTAGCTTTGATAGCTGTTTGTCATCATGCTTTGCCAGACACAGCATCGATGCTCTCTAATTCAAGCTGAATTACATTATTTTGTATGCTTACGCCGTCAAGAACTAAGGATAAAAACTCCAAACTTCCAGTTACGAAATCACACATGACGTGTCGCGTGTCTTGATTAAAACAACATGGCAACAATAATTATTTGCTCGCCCAATATTTACGTCAGACGCGTTAAAATATTAACCCTTTCCCATTTTAAGCACTTTGTTATGCTTTGTAGAACCAGAGATATGAAAAGTCAAAACTTCTTGTCGCGAAATCGTCAAAAGAATTGGTTACTATTATTATCGCACAAGTCGACGCACGTCGCAAAAATGAGAGAGATGTAATCTGCTCGCCAAAACCCGTTTTGTCTGGTGCGTTAAAAATAATTTCATTTCCAATAGGAGCTTAAACAACGGAACATTTTCCCGTTTCAAGCGCTTTCTTGCGCCTTATAAAACCAGAGATATGAAAATTCGAAACTTCTTGTCGCGAAATCGTCAAAACAATCGATTACTATTATTGTCACACAAGTCGATTTGAGTCGCATGTCTTTGTGAAAATGCGAGAGATGTAATCCGCTCGCCAAAACCCGTTTTGTCTGGTGCGTTAAAAATAATTTCATTTCCAGTAAGAGCTTAAACAACGGAACATTTTCCCATTTCAAGCGCTTTCTTACGCCTAATATAAAACCAGAGATATGAAAATTCAAAACTTCTTGTCGCGAAATCGTCAAAAGAATCGGCTATGACACATGATGCGTCGCTTGTCGTTATGTCACATACCTACAAGTCGCTTGCGAAAACTCGTCTTGTCTACGACGTCAAAATGAACATCATTTTAAAAAAGAGGTTAAACAACGGAACATTTTCCCGTTTCAAGAGCTTTCTTGCACCTTATAAAACCAGTGATACGAAAATTAAAAACTTCCCGTCACGAAATCGGCGAAAGAATCTGTTATCACACATGGCGCGTCGCTTGTCATTATTACAATTCGCTCGCAAAAACTCTTCATGTCTGGCGTGTCAAAATGAATTTTGTTTCAAATAAAAGCTTCAACGATGGAACACTTTCCCGTTTCAAGCGCTCTCTTAAGCCTTGTAGAACAAGAGATACATGTATGAAAATTCAAAACTTCCCATCGAGAAATCATCAAAGAATCTAGCTGTTATCACACATGACGCATCGTCCGTCTGACTTTTCATACAACGCTCGCAAAAATTTGTTATTTCTGTCTCATCAATATAGATTTCGTTTCCAATAAAAGCTAAACAAAGAAACATTTCCCATTTAAAGCACTTTCTTACGCCTTACAGAATAAGAGATAAGAATCAGTTTCTTTTCTCAAACTTTACGTCACAAAATCGTGACAACAACAAATGTTGCGTCGCATGTTGTGTTGAAAACAACATAATTCAAGTTCGCTTGCAAGCACTGTTCATGTCTGGCGCATCAATTTCATTACAAATTAAAACTCCAACAACAATGCGTTTTCCCGTTCTAAGCACTTGCTTATGACTTGTAGAACCAGATATATGAAAATTCAAACTTGTTTTTCATTCATTCAGTGATATGATTGTAGAGCCTGATAGAAAAACACGGCAAAGGAAAAACGTATTGGCTGTTGCTTTGTCGGCGGAGATATCCTTTTAGCTGCGTTTGTGGGAATTGCCTTTTGTTTTGTTTTCTGTTGTAAAGAAGAATGCCACACAAAGCACAGTTATGAGAGTGAATAACAAAAGGAAACAGGGGCATGAAATGCGCGCAAATGCGTGTAAATGCGCATTGTCACACGCATTTTTCGACACGCGTTTGCGCGAAAATGGTGCATGGGTTTTGCGTGTGCGTAGGCTGCTTATCTCTGACCTGTACTGTACAGGGGTTAGGCGCGTAGCATAGTTGCGGGTAAAACTTTCTAGGTGCGCAAGGCATCTATGCAACAATACTTTGAATAGGAGGAGTTTCAGAATGTTGTAGAGGTGATTTGTTTTGTGTTATATGTTTTGGATGTTCATCAAGTTAAACAAAAAGAAAAAAACACAGGCTTGAAATAGTCGCCCTAAAAGCTGGTTACGTGGGCACAAAATCAACAGACTCAATAATAAAAAAAGGATCGATAGACTCAATCAACAAACTATGATCGACAGACTCGATCCGCAACCACAAATCAAGAAAGTAGTAATCTTTCCAGGCTGCACTGGCTAACTAACTTTCCAGATAGAAACTTCCTATTAAAATGTTCTTTGAGCTGACAGCACAGTTTTTACCCAAGCTGAGGTCATCACTGTCTGTATTTTTCCAGGTTCTCAATTCAGCCAAGAAACAATTTGTCGTTGACTTGTACATTCAGGGTCCGACATTGCGACTGACTGGTGGCCAATGCGACCAAAAATTGAGCGTTGGCGACCACAAATTTAGAACTGGTCACCAGCAGGCGACTAACCTTTTGTCCCCTCGGCATTAAACAAAGCGATGATTTTACGATCGCCATAATTACCCGGCGCCAGATTGTTTCAGCGGCTTCTCGCAATTCTGATATCGCGGGCGAAAACGTGATGTGGCGAAAATCGTGACGAGTCGTGACGATTAAAGCGTCAGCTGAAACACGCGCGCTTAATTAATCTTTTAATACTTTACCTAAATACCAGTAAACAGAGTAAATGCCAGTAACAAAACAAGAGGCCCAAAAGTATGGCCACTTTTAACTAATGAACAGTCTATCGTGCAGTCATTATCCAACCAGAAGCCAAGAGCTGCTTCCGAGCAATCAAGTTGGCTTGGTTGCGTTTCCGTTGCGTTTCGGCGAAGAACAGATACTTGAGTTGCACACTTGATTAAATGTAAGTATTGAAAGAGGGCTCCCATATGTCTAGTACACAGAACTTTACAGGAGACCAGTATAGTTCCTGCTAAATGGAAATAATAAGAAATAATAAGAAAAAGAAATCCGAAGCCTTCGCATGAACGTTGACAAACACGCTCATTGAGATGTAGGACTATGTTATCATTACACGGCTGTTGTGAGTCTCTCCTTTTTAAAGGAAACATTTTGTTTAATTATAGTGAAAGAAGGTTTAAATTTTGTGCTTTTATGATAAATTAACGTAAATTAAAACTATTGAGCAAAATGAAAAATTAATACAACCAAACCAAAAAAACTAACACTTGTAATTGGAGACCAAACCCTTCCATTTGGCGACCAAAATTTTTAGGTTAGTCGCCAATTGGCTCCCTTAGAAAAAAGTTAATTTTGGACCCTGACATTAGTCTTTGTTAGATAAAGCAATTGTTCTAAAGGTCAGTATGCTAGCCTCGAGAAACTGATTAAGTGCTGTGTCAAAAGGACATTTCGTGAATTCTGTTTTCAACTATTCTTATACTTATTCGTGTGCAGTGGATTGCTTCATGGAAGTAGCAATATATTCATTTGTGCCGCATCTATCAAATTTATCTGTGAAAAATGAATTTACTTCTTTGATTTTCAATGACTGTTCAGATAACCTTAATTCAAGGGAAAATACAATGTAGGTCTTTGGTGAGACAGATTTGAGATCCGGTCTGGTCCTACTTTGTATAACTTTGCAGTTCATTTGCACCAAAAGATTGTAAATACCCATTTTTGAAAACGAATATTTTTATATTCTTGTGCACAAGTGACTACCCAGGAAGGTGAAAAAGAGCTGCTGCTTTTCCAACTTAAAAATAATTTATTTTTTCTTGTACTTTATTATGCCGTTGGCGTTTTTGGGTTACTGTTTTAGACTGGAACATTTCTTCCAGTGATTATGTTTCTTATGAAAAGACACTACATGTATATCATCATCATCCTTATCACTGTTACTGTAGACAATTACCGGTAAATCAATGTACATGTATGACATTACTCAAGTAAATGTATGTTACCAAAGTCCATTCGCAATACCTGTTTTATGCTTTTATGAGAGTGTCAGTTACTTTTTTGCCCATCCATGTAACTACAGTGTATATAAATCCATTTAGGCTTCATTACAGTAAATGTTTCACACTTTCCCTACTCCTTTGTTTCAGTTCACCAATAAAAACTTGCATTTCAGTTGTTGACTGCTGTGTTCATAAAATGTATTGAACCAACTCACATTAATAACCCAAACCAACCAAGAGTTTTGCAATACTTCTAAAAATAGCTTTGCCCTACTCTTTCATCTTAACAAAATGATATTCCATTGTTTTCGCTTTTCACAAAAAATAGCTTTGCCCTACTCTTTCATCTTAACAAAATAATATTCCATTGTTTTCACTTTTCACAACAATATCATTTTTGAACAGCAAAACCCAACCTACATGTATTACTACCATTCTGCATGCGGAGGCAACTTTAGTGATAACTATTACTAGTTAATACCTGTAGACTTGTAATAGCCATGTCTTTAATCTGTTTGGCTTCTCCTACACTCACAACCATTTGATAACCACTAGCAGAAGCCACTCCAAGTAAAGCTAAAATCAAACAAAAATTATACAAGTAGCTTTAAACTCTTATAACAGTAAACGCAGGGGAGGTGTATTTATGACAGGGCGGCACACCTTAAATGTAGGTCAAGAAGTTATAAATGACAGTTTAACTTGTTGAAACACTGATCAATTTTGTGAATGAATTCTTTTTTTCACTAATAACTGAAACAGACTACCTTATGTTGCAAATTAATCAAGCTGAAAATCTATCTTGTACAGTGCTGTCACGGCACAAACTGTCATCCTTTAAATGACAAGCAATACTATTGATCACTGTTGTCTGTTAAAATGGCAATTTTTTTCAGGCCATTACATGCACCATTAGTTTCATTCACATGAATCAAAAAAGTGATCACGTGATGACGAATTTCATGGTAGTGTGTTGAGTGAATCTCTGCCATCCGGGAAGTTGCTTCATAGTTTGTTTGCAAATTTGTTGAGCTTGCAGTTTCTAGCAAGATACAATCCAAGATATGTTACTGACAAGGGTGCGACTGATGCAAAATCCATCACATGGTTAAGATTTGCCTCGACTTGGAACTTTTGAGGAATTTGCAACAGCTGTGCTGCAAACTGTGGCTATCTGCACCACGAGATGTTTGTTATCACATGATCACATTATTTGAATCCATGGCTGAAAATCGATGACAAACGACTTGAAAAAAAAGCCATTTCAACAGACGTCTGGGATCAGTTATAGACGTCTCCTCAGATACACACTGTAAAGTGAGCATGCTAAATATTTGTACATACCTTCAAATGCTGACCCAGCCTGGTCACTAGTGACAGCAGTTTTGATATCATCATAAATTTCTGTTAGCTCCTTGTCTTCATAAGCAAAATATACAGCGACAGGAACCTCAACAGTTAAAAGATCTCTCTCCAGCTGCTGCCACTCCTGTACCACAACAACATTAAATGTTAACAAAAACTGTTGAGTTTATCCAGTATATACATGTCAGCCAAGTTCTAGCCACAACCTAAGGGTATCAAGTTAGAAAATCAAGGAGAAATCACCAAGAGGAACACAAAAAACTGTTGAGCCATTGATCACCCTGGCACAGATAAGCTTCTGCAACGAGATCTTAACTGCTTGCACAATTGGGGTCAAGATTGACAAATGGACTTCAATGGAACCAAATGTAAAGTTCTGCAGATCTCTAGGAAAATAACTTCCACAACATCTGACCAGAGCTATACTCTGGATGGCAATCAGTTAGAATGTGCCTCTTCAATAATTGACCTTGGTATTACAATTACCAGTGACTTGTCTTGGTCAAGACACACTGAAGTCACTGTTGCCAAGGCCAATAAGACTCTTGGCCTCCTTAATAGCATTTGCTATGACATGCGGGATGCAAGTATCAAAAAGCTCCTATATTGTTCGTTAATTCGCCCGAAGCTTGAGTTTGGTAGCAGTGCATGGTCGCCATATACTTTCAAACATTGTAGAGAAATATCTGACTTACTTCTGTCTTTTAAAGTTCAGGAACAGTCTTATATCTAGTGAAGTTAGAAATTACCTTCGTACCTTCAAGCCATGGCACCGTACAAGAATGTATGACCCCAATAATTACAACATATGTGACCTTCCATGGGATTTCCAGCATACAGGTGATAACACGAGCACGCTATTTTAGCATGGTAGACAAAATAAATTTTTGTTAACATGGTAGCAGTGTGTCGCGATGCACGCAGAATTAAAATTTTCTTTTTGTTCCAGATAAACAATGAACCGTGTTCAGTTAAACAAAGAAGTGTGTCAAAGGATACGAAAACAAAAGCCATGTCATACTGTGGCATATTGCACTCGTGTCTGAGAAATATCACTTTTGTGCCGTGTTAAATAATTTTAATACCGAGTTCAGAACAACCATCTGTACGAGTTTCTGGCAGTTGGTGCGATCCAAGCTTTTGTCACAACGGTGTTAAATTGCACGTCTGAAAAATTATGCTATCGCCAATGAAGCAAAATCACGAGCATGCATTCGTAACTAATTTTCGTCATCAAAATGGTGATTCATGTTGTAAATTTCACCTGCTTTCTTCCAATGAATCACAGATTGTCTCATGAAGCTCCTTGTTTTGCCACATTCTTCTCTCAAAACACGGAAATTGTCTCATAATCGAAAAAAATTGTAAGGACCGACGACTGAAATTAGATCATCGCTGGGACAACATACTAGTATATTAATATTTCCGGATCTTTGGCTCGATTTCCGCTGTAATCAAGCCTATTAATCAATTTCCACGTCGAGAAAGACAGCAACATTTTTAGTTAGTTTAGGTAAAATCACAGGCGTGCATTTGTAACTATTTTTATAGATCATCAAATCGGCGATTTCTGTTGTAAACTTCACGTTATCTTCAAATGAATCACAAATTGTCACATAAAAACTGTTCTGTTTTGCTTTCATAATAGAAAATGTTGTCCTGTTTGGAGGCTAAAATTTACCCTGGGTGCTGCAGGGGTTTTATTTCATGGCAAAGCTGTGATTGTAAGTGGCAAAGTTGCATGCTTTGCTACAGCTGAAATTAGGCCATAGCCATGACAACATACCAAGTGTAATTTCCAGCTCTGCAGTTAGTCCCTTTTCACGGCACTAATGGCAGCAATATTTTCAGTTTTTGTTATCGGAGGTAAACTTTAAGATTTTACGCACAGAAGGAAAGTAAAAATCTGTTTCAATGCTTGTTGTGTTAGTTCACAAGACGAATTGCATCAAAAGCATTAGTGTGGCATTAGTGTGGCATCTGGAGTGATGTTTCACAAGAAAACATCAGTATCAGTTAGGCAAATACACACTTGTCAAGGTGTATTTTTTCAAGAGCCGCATGGCTCTTGATTTTTTTCAATAATTTACAGTCCTTTTATTTCATTTCTCATCTTTCAGCGTAAGGTGCGGACGCTTGTGCTAGGAAGAACTTTTCACAACAGGTGCCTTTTTTGTGACCATTCAGTATTCAAGTAACTTTTAAAAGGCTTTTGTGCTTAACCTCTTCGGTTGCCATGTAACTCTCTTCATAACTGTACTACCGTGCCATATCACACGACTTTAGCATGCTGTGTAGCGTGACATTTAACACGCTGCTGAAAATAAAAGATTTACCGGGTTCAGATGTGCAAAACAAAAGCTACCGTGACACTCTTTTGTTTCCTTATTAAATATGCACATATGCATGTCAGATATATCATGCTTAGCATGCCATGTCGTTGCACGCATGCCCGTGTCATCAGGTCCCATTATGTTGGAAATCCTGTGGAGGGTCACATATTATATGAGCACAATCAGGATTATTATAGGAAATCTTTTTTATTAGAACTGCTGAATTGTGGAACTTGTTGCCTGTAGAATGCTTTGTACTTGCGACATTATCTCTTATCCCATTTTGTTTTTATCTTTACTTTCATACATGTAGTACCATTGTTTTTTTATTCCACTTTATTGTGGTAGTGTTCTATTATAGCATTTTTATGTGATTGC
Source organism: Micromussa lordhowensis (assembly GCA_964020085.1). NCBI lineage: Eukaryota > Metazoa > Cnidaria > Anthozoa > Scleractinia > Lobophylliidae > Micromussa > Micromussa lordhowensis. The sequence continues at coordinate 20,218,359 of OZ026597.1, read as the reverse complement.
AGCTTTCTCTTTTAGTAGTAGGGGGTCAGATTGCAATTGGGATGCAAGTTCTCTTTCTTTCCCCCGTCACAGCCTGTATTTTTACTTAGAATTATTGGTCCATTGTATTCAGACTTTGTGACAAATTCATTAATCTAAACTAAAAATATACCTATATAAGATACAAACACAAGAGAAAATTTATAACAAATATTTATGATTTCACTGGGTTTTAAAGGATGGATGTCTGTAAACTGGGGAGGAGGGAGGCTAGGCTAGGCCTCTCCTTCTATTAAAAAAAATGGAAGGTCAACTTTTTGGATTATATTCTGCCATTATTCTGTATACAGTCAAACCTCGACTAGTCCCATTTTTTTCATGAATATTTATTAGTTGTGATCTTGAAAACTCAAAGTCGTGAAAAGCCCAATAATCCTTTCAAAAGACTGTTGAAACAGCGTATTATCCTGTGCGTTTTTCAAAATTCGCAAGTGCGACGAGACAAAGAAATATTCTGATGCATTCAGTTGATATCTCATTGGCTCAACTGTTTGTTGCCAAGGGAATTTAACGCTTGCTTAATTCCTTCCATGTGGGTTATGTAAACACACAAGCAATCAATCAGACACTCAAATCAAAAACATGTCTACGAAGCGCAAGCCAGCTGTTCTATCGATTTAAGATAAGCAGATAATAAGCTCCCGATTTTACCGCAAATGTCGGATGAAAAGATTTTAGCCACCGTTGTCGGAGACTCGCCAGAAAGCGAAAGTGTGTGTAGCGATGAGGAAGATAAAGGCGCTGAGGACAAGAAACTACAGTAGTACATGTATCGCCTAAAGAGGCAGCGCAATGTTTCAAAAAATGCTTGTTGTGGATGGAATCACAGAACGACATCGACCCTGTGCAGTTAATGCAGCTAAGACGAATGATGGACTTACAATACGATCTAGCAAGTCTTTAAAGCAAACAAACATGCTTGAACATTTTTAGACCTTTGTATAAACCTGAACTGAAAGTTTTTATTTGTTAATACATACAGGCTGTGTAGATTTCACAATTAAAATTATGTTTTCTTTGCTGTATACCTTAATTTTTATCTCATTAATATTCATATTTACGATTATCCGGACTCTCGATTATCCAGACTATTTACAAGGGTCCCGACGAGTCCAGATAATCAAGGTTCGACTGTATAAATAGTAGTCTACTCAAGCAAGCCTACTAGTGTTAAGATTATTATATCGTCACAGAGAACTACCTACCTAGAGATCACATTATATACCAGCCTGGCCTTGGAAAAATGTAACAAATTATGCCTTTTTCTAACTGCATAAATTATTATAAGATAAAATTGTCGCAAAGTTCTCTTCCATTCAAGGCAACAAATCTGCATCAAGAGTGGCTTTTAACAAAGCTGTTAATCTCCTTTCTCCTCTCGGCTCAGAGGAGGTACAGAGTAACCAAACTGAGTGCGATTCATGGAGAAAGGAATTTACTTTGACAACATGAAATTCACATGGTTGCTAACTTTAGTACGACAGTGCCATTCATACCAATTGTTGCATTTACATGTAAGTGTTTTTTACCTCCATTTGTTCAAGGGAAGCAACAGATGTGTTCTTTGGAAGCAGTATTAGCATAGCTCCTGCCCCTAAGGTTTGAACAGCTTCTTTAAATCTCTCAATAGTGAGGTCTGACAACCTCGTCACCACACAGCGTCTTGTTAACATGTCAGAGGTCATGGGTCGCGCCTCCATGTTCACCAACGAACTACGAGAACCTGGAACACAAACCCATGTCAGTCCATTTAGTACAATAATTTATAAATGAATTATCCCTAGAGTCAAACCAGCTTTT
>OZ026597.1:20089020-20211520 GCA_964020085.1 Micromussa lordhowensis | reverse complement strand
ACAACAAGGTTACCTTAAAGTCATTAAGCTTTTGCTGTTGCTCTGGTGTTAACGCTCCTGTGTCATTTTGCTCCATGCCGTTTATACCGAACATTTGTTTTTCCTCCATGATCGATGTTTACCATTCAATACCTTCAACTCTTTAGTTTGAGTCGGTTGTCGCGGTTATTTCCCGTTTGCCCCGGTTATAACTCAATTTTAAATGATTATCTAAGCAGCAAGATGAAATCGTTCATTTGATTTGAATGACAAAATAGCGTGTGAAGGAAGAGAACTACAAATGATTTTCAGCATGTTTTTTGACAATTCCTTCACGTATCCAAGTTGCTTAGGAACCGCGTCAAACATAATTATCCCTTTCCAGGGTGGGGTAAAGGGGTTGAATTTACCCTTGGGAGCAGTGGGATAGGTACAATATGTACTAGCGAATCACTAGCGTTTTGTCAAATCTCGCCCAAAGGCTCGAGAAAACCCTCGGGGAATTATCAGAAACTTGACAAAACGCGCGTGATAATATTTCCTTTATTTCACTCGTCACCATTAGTTACCCCCATACAACATAAATATGTATCTGCGGAAATCACTTGGTGAGAAAGAAAGAAAATTTCCGTCTCTGCAACAAAAAAGGACAAGATAAAAAAGATTTCGCTGACAGCGAATGTTTAGTGTTTTAACCGTATGCCAAATACTATATCAATTATTATTTTTTATTATTTTCAACAGCTTGTGAGAACCACCTTTCATCCAAGAAATATTCACACAGTCATGTTCTTCTCTGCAAGGCTGCGGACATTTAGTTCCTGTGATAAATACGAACGGCAGAATAAAAAGAACAGTGGAAAGAAAAAAAAGAGCATGTATAGAAATAGGATGCGATTAATACAGCCACGGCCATCACTGCCAAGAACTAGAAACTTCTTGATCAGAACGTACCTCCTGGCGTTTTATTAGTTCAAACTTTAATATGGCCTGGTAGACGCAGCATTGATTAGACTCCTGTAGTGCTTTTTTCAAAATTCATTATTTTGACAGCCATATATACCTGGAGTTTATTACACTTCGAATAAGTTCTTGGGGCTCTTTTATTTACAGCTCTACCTTTACAGATCCGGCATTATTCAGTGCCTAGCGTTTAATCAAGTACATACTTCTGCAAAATGTTTTGCGTGATTCTTCATAAAAGGCCGAGAGACTGAGGGGGGAGGTGATAAGGAGAACAGGGACTAATTAACACCCTTGAACATACGCACTGCATAGAAAACACAATTCAGGACTACAGGGAAAAGCTCAGATAATCGAGGTTCATTTCATGACAGCATAGAAATAATGCGCAGATTTATTTTTAATTTTTTTTTATTTATTTTTATTATTTTTTTTTAAGTCATTCGGTAGTACATAAACTGCAAAAAAGCTACTGAAATCGGTTGTTCACACGAGGGCTTTTTCATAGTGTACTATATGCGTTTACTGTATTCGTTCAAAGATTATATTTGAACGTCTTCCTCGTTTGGAACTTGATACTCTTCTTGGTAGAGGTCCCTCATGCCGTGGTTCTCTTGTACGATCCAAAGATAGTCCTGCATTACAGGACGTACATGTTCATGGGTGTTCTCCCAGGTCCAGTATAAATGGGTCCTGTTAATGGCCTGTAGGTGGCCATAGCTGGAGAAGGAAAGAAATTAAAAAGGGCCAAGTTGAAACAATACAACTCATGTGAGTAAAACATATTAGAATTACTAAGTTACGTAAACAGCCGACATTTAGGTTGTCACGCCGCTGAAGACTGAAGACCGAGAACTTTTAGATTCTCGGAGACGCCATTCTGACAGGAAAGCTAACTACTGAAAACTTTGTCAGTTTTACCCAGAACTGAACTTCACGCTTACTGTTATCTATCATAAAGGACAGAAGTCATACTACTACTACCCTGCTGCTTTCCCCTCCCACCCCACCCCAGTGACCAACCTATAGTGATTGTACTGACCCATAGTCTTCGATGTATTTTGCCAGATCCTTTTTAGGCGCTGAACCGCTGGAAATCTTTTCCTTTGAGCCCGCAGATCCAGTCACTACAGTCGTCAGGTAAGCTGGGTTAATATAAACATGTTCTTTCGTTTGGTTATCCAGTTTGCCGTCATACGCTGGAATTAACAACGAGTGTCAGTTAAAGATGGCAAAATATAGATATGTTTCCATGCTGCGTTCGCAACAAAAAGTGAAAAGTGATGTTCAGGCACCTGATATCTGGCAAAATACATCCACATGTCAAATCTCAGAAAGAAGGGACTCGTTTAAATCTTGATTCTGAGAAAAAAGTGGTCGAAGATGGCGTCAGAGACCTGATCGGAAGATTCCCAATACACGAGCTTGTTTTTGTCTTCACAGCTCCTTCCCTTCTGGATTACCCATAGTAGCAGGTATTTGTCCCCACCATCCCACCCATAGTCTCAATGTACTACCCAACCAGCCTACCCATAGTCGTAGATGTATTTTGCCGACAACCTATCAGGTGCCCGGGTCCAGTTGGAGAGTTTCTCGTGGGATCCCGCAGATCCAGCTACAATCACAGTCTTGAACTTGGGATTTACATAAACATGATTGTCCGTTGGTTTATCCACGCGTCCGTTGTAAGCTATGTAGAAAACAACAATGTGTTGGCCTCGACAGTGGAACATGTGGCAAGCTTACGACAAGAACTGATTTGTGCAGCCCGACCCATTGCACACGATTGCGGATACGACGCTACAATAGCTTACAATGTCGAAGGATTGTGAAACATGTTAACCCTTGGCAATTCGCAGCTTCAGACATTGTAAATGAAGAAAGTTGTTGAGGATTTTTGTAAGACGCGAGCAACGCAGGCTAAAAGAAACGCACACGGCAAAGTTAGTATATCGTCTAAAGCGGCCATTGGAACTCTCAGTACAATAGTGCATGGAACAACATACTTTATTGTTCTTGTAAAATAACTGAAAGTCTACAACAACTGAAGCCATGTTTTCATGGAATTGAAGTGCTTTCTCACAACATGTCAATGTTTAAGTTGCGTTTGTCAGTACGTTGACTAGTTGATATAAACTACAGGTACAAACTGTACAGTCAGTATGTACAAACCAGAACCAGTGGTAGCTAGCTAGGTGGTAGCTGGGTTTCATGACATTCGCCAGGCTTGTGTTTTCTTACTTACTTGGGTAAAGCCGCTGGTAGTTGTGTGCGTGGCCACATAAGTGAAGGTCGACTCCATACTTGTGCATAAGAGGTCCAAAATCTGAGAAGTTTGTCTTCTCCATAAACCACGCCTACAGTGATATGAGATAATTTGAGTCAAAGGTTTATATCGTAATTATTAGGAAGCGCACATACCAGAAGAGGACAAATAACCCGTTGTATAATTTCTCTGAAGTTTGATCACGGATCGTTTCTTAAGTTCTACTGAGGCAATCTAAAACCAGAAAGAGCTAGTCAAGAGGAAAACTGTTGGCAAATTCCGAAGAAAACTGGAGTAATATAAGGTCCAGCGAAGCATGAGTCTTGTGTAGAGTGACTAGCCCGGCCAGTGTGCGGGAGGTCTGGGGTTTAACTCTCGACAAGTAAATTCTCATTTGCTTGGTCACTGACCGGTGAACATCTCAGAAAACTGGGACTTACACTCGTTATATCGCGAGTGTATCGCGTTTGTCACTGGTTCTGATCGGATCAGTGCGTGATTTGCACTGCTGTGATTGGCCAAGCCTCGTTTTATTTTGTTGAAACACCCCGCTTTCTACTCGGTGCTGGGTTATCTTCGTGCGGCCTGATTTTCTTGTAGCCGCTAACATTGACAAGAGGGCAAAGGAGAAATAAAGCTAACCTGTGTCAACAATTGTGACGAGGCATGAGGATGTTATTGCTTAAGTTTTGGTTTCACAACAGTCATTAGAAAATACTTTCATCATGCAGGAATTGGCAACAAAATGTACCTTATGGGCAAGAGAAACAATCCATGGCGTCTTGTCTCTGTTTTGGTTGGCCTTTATATAGGACATAAAAAAACAACAAAACAATAAACAAACAAACTGATGTGATGACAGATGCAGGAACCAAGAAAGTTTAGAGAGCGATGAAAGTTAGGGTGAGACGAGTGACCACTAACAGGGTAAAATTCAAAACAAAATGTCGACTTCTGGGGTTGTTCCTCTTCTTCAATACAAAAATTGACCCTCTGTTTCGCAACTGGGCTTTACCTTAATTAAGTCAGCCTCGAGCCAGTTGAGTTGTCTCTGAATTTGACCCTGCAACAAAGAAACACGCACTAGTCATTCAACGTCTTTTTAAGGAAAGCAGTTACTTGATATCAGAAAAAAAACCGTGCTGTACTGATCAGATAAGACGTCCATGTGCGCTGACTAATTTAAAGAGGCCAAAGCGGTTATTGTATAGCCTCCTGCGCAGACGCACTTTGGGCTCGTCACACAATCTTCCTCCCCACGAAGATTGCGTGACGAGTCCATAGAGTGCCTGCGTAGAAGGCTAGTTAGTGTATAGCGAACGACTTTTTATACCTTATCAGAGTAATAGTAGTATACTTCAGTGTCAAAACCCACAAAATGAATGAGGCCTATATCCAGGCTCCACCTACAACAGAGAGAAAACAGTGAGATAAGGAAAACACTAAAGACACTTTGGTGGTTTCTAAACGATTTTTGTAAGAGACAGTGCAACCTTTTTATACTGTTATACAAAGGTAGCGTTTCTTCTACGTTAGAAAATTAGCGTCAAGAATCAAAGTTACTCGATAGACAGTTTAAAATTTTGAAGGAAAACTGAAGTTGAATTACCAAAGACTCGTCTCACTTCCGCTCGTCTGCCCAACGCCCAGCTCCATGTTAGAAAAGCGATGAAGGTAGTGGGTGAAGTTATACTTATACTACAAGATAAAAAAGCACTGTTAGCTTAGTTGAATTAAGCATGTTTTGTCGTAACCGGTATACTAAAAAAATGAATTGTTTTAGCCAAAAAACGTCTTTGAAACAGTACCTCATGATTTCCCGGTAGAACCATGTAGGGCACTTTTGTGGCAATGGGCTGGATAGACCTCATAAAGCTGCAAGAGATTAAAAAGCAACGCTTATCCTTCTCTGAGTCATCAAAACGTAAATACAAAAACTGAACAGAAAGCATAGAACGATGTGAAATGAAGGAAGTTGAAAGAAAGAAAAACACAACAACATAAGAACTGAAAAGAAAGAGAGGGTGTAGAGACACAGGAAATGTGCAACCAGAAAAAGCTCCAGAGGTGGAAGAACTAATCAATGAACTCTGTTGCTTTAGATGAGATTCTACTGTAATCGGTTTAATTCCCCCGCTATCTTGCGTAAGCCGTGTCCGACTGGTGATCTGTAGATACCGAGTATAGAAAGAATGTTCTCCCCGAGGCTAACATCTCTCATACTCACTTATCTCCGGTATCTCCGTCTTTTTCGTACAAGTCGTAAGCCATGTCTGGAATAAAAAAAGACCTTACTAAGTCACAAAAACCTCAATGGCCTTTTCATAAACATCAGAACAAAACTCAAATCAAAGTAAACTACAACAGAACTGTTTACATCGAGGCCGATGTCATGATACTTGACCGGTTAGCTCAGTAGGTGGAGTTCCGGATAAGCGTGCGGGAGGTCACCGGTTCAAACCCCGGCCGGACCAACACTCAGGGTCTTTAAATGACTGAGGAGAAAGTGCTACCTTTGTAACGATTACATCATCTGCAAATTGTTAGGTTATCTAGTCTTCTCGGATAAGGACGATAAACCGTACGCCCCGTCTCAAAACTCTTCTTAATTAATTCTGTGGGACGTAAAAGAACCCACACACTGTTCGAAGAGAGTAGGGGATGTAGTTCCCGGTGTGGTGGTCTATCTCTCATCTGATGGTTAAATGGTCGGAGATATTAGCTGCATAAGCTACACTGAAATCTGAGGGTAAATAAAGTAATGTATGATGTGCCGCGAAATTCTCAGAACAACTAGTAGAAGAAATGTCTGCAATCAGAAAGGAGAATTGAGATTGGCACTGAAATAGTGAGATGTGTGTGAAACGTTGAAGCACAGGTTCACAGTATGACAGAATCAACCAAAACATGCCAAATGGTGGTGAAATTTTTGCGGAAAATCTAAATTCTAAACAAAACATATGTCTTGCGTGACAAACAAGGCATATAAGTCACGCAGAATGACGCACATGTGTTAAACAGCTGATGTTACCTCCAACATGAATTACGGCGTCATACCCTCCACTGTTCACTTCACGAATAAGTCGACTTAGACTGACAGCGTTTGTGTAGCCCATGTCACCATATACCTATCAAGAAAAATAAACACGAGGTTACATTTCAAAACTGGTAACAAAGACCAAATAACGCTCTTACAGTTTGTCGTGTGCGGTAGCCATGGCCCGTAGGTGTCACGCCAAAATGAAAAAAGCTCACGCTAAAACAAAATAACCTCACCTCACACAACAACGCTTTTCATCTTGCAATACAATATTGAAAATTCTATCTGTATTTATTCTAAACGTCATGGTTAGTAGTCTCGTGGTTAGTGCGCTCGACTCTGGATCGAACAGTCTGGGTTTGAGCGCTGGCTGAATACACTGCGTTGTGTTCTTAAGACACTTTACTGTCACAGACAGTGTTTCTCTCCACCCCGGTGTGCCAGGTGTACAAATGGGTACTGGCAAATTCAATGCTGGGGGGTAACCCTGTGATGGACTAGCATCCTAGGGGTGGGGGTAGAATACTCCTTGTCGCTTCATGTTACACGGAAACCAGGATACGCTTCGGCCTGATGGTTCACTTGGCTCGTATTCAGCTGTTCAATAGGAGGCTTAATAATCTTGAAATCAATGAACACCTGGATGAACGTGACTGAAGAGTTAAGCTAACTTTAGTGCCGATGCGCACGTGTTCACATCTTGACAACTTGGATTCTTGGTGTATTATTTTCGTTTCCCTCCTAATTGAAACAAAACCTTACATTTCTTAAAAACTCTGCCCTGAGAGCCCCGGAACTTTTGGAAAAAGTGTGCGTGACCGGCACACGCGAGCGTGACATGAAAACAGGTAACAGTTATTTACTGTACTCACCGCGAAGACTAGATTTCCGTCTTTGGTTTGAAAAGACATGACTTCACTTGTTCCATTGTCTGGGACACCAACTTGGTAGTAATAGCGGGTGTTTGGTTCGAGACCTGTCAACTACATGATGTGACATAAGTGAGGAAATTGCGTGACATTGTAAATCACAACCTGGGAATGATGTGCAAATCCGTTATGTAACAGTTTAGATGACACCCTTTCGTTTTAAATTGGGAACCATTCAAGATGGAAGTAATCTAACTTTTTCCCGAAGATTATAAGGCCATCAATAGCATGGCTTGTGTGTTAAAGTCGGGCGATCACTCTGGAAGAAGTAGCCGACCACGAGTTTCGACGCTTCCCGGAGCCGGAAGTTGATGAAAATTCTTGTGAATCGAAACCAGACACTAAAGGTTTTCATGTATAAGAATTTTAAGACGTTTTCAGTTTCAAAATCACTTAAGAACTTAACGATACTGAAATACACAAATTTCCCTGTTTAGCATACTAACAAAGTGACACAAAAAGTGCTGCTTAAAGTCTACAGTTGTCTCAGCAACATGAATTTTTCTAAAGTTTATTATGTGCCAGTTGGATTCACACAATTTTAAGATTTCATACCTTCACATTATGAATGGTAAAATTATGACCTCCAGTACCAAACACGAACGAATCGCCAGTCGCTTTCCTGTTTAACGAGTTAGGACTCGTGCCATATGAAATGACTGTCTCCGGCTTCAAGGTCGGCGAGGGAGTCACATAGTTAACGTTTCGCTCGCTGGAGATCCCCGTGAAACCGACATGTATCTGCTCGGGCTTGTTATCATCTGCTCCTCCATGAGTGCAGCAGACCAGGAGATGAATGAGGAGTACAACAAACACAGAACGAGGCATTGTCAAAAGCAATCGAAGACCTCTTCCTGCGACTGAAATGCTACGCTGCAAAGATCACGACCTCACAACGGGAATGAGCGCATGTGACTTTCACGAGGTTGAAATATGATTGATGTGAAGCTATTTACATACCGTAACGAAAGTAACGACCACACCCGAAAGTAACGTCAAAAAATTATGGCCGCTAAAATATACCGAACGTAGACCCCTGAAAGAAGCGAGCCCAATCTCACCCCACGCCCTCCCCCCCCCCCCCCCCCCGCCCGAGAAAAGTGAGACCGAGGTTCAATAGTGGCTAGCAGTACGGGATATTAACTAATCTGACTGAACGGTTTACAGACATTGCACCTGATATTTGTAACGTTAGGTACAGATAACTCGGTGTTGTTTCATCAGAAATATTTCTGTTTTTCGGCCATTTAAATTTCAGAAGGAAAAGAAAACAAACAGCGGTTACAAGCATTACAAATAGACAACGCACGGTCTAAAAAGCTTAATATTAACTTGATTTTCGTATGTTGCAACATACATTTTCAGAAATGACGGTTATAACTGTAACCGGTAACAAAAAGTAGAAATTTAAAAATAAAGCGAGACATTGGTGACAAGCTAAAAATAATAACGAAATCCACGCACAGTACTGGAAAGTCCGACTTGCAGTGTGAAATTAAAGAAACGCCATTGACCAGTGACTTCAAACCTCTCTTAAGGCGGGGGTAAACCTGAATTTAAGTGAAATTTTGGTAAGTTTAAAGAGAGGTTGAAAGGGAAAAAAAGGGTTATGGAACACCACCAGACAGTTGCCCGACCCCACAATGGCACCCAGGTTGTTGTTTGGTGTGTACCTACCAATTTTTAACTTCAAACTCTAATTTTAAAACAACACCAAATCTTCAAAATTTCCTATTTCCATAAATTTTACTAATCCTTTGAGAAAAACTATTTATCTCCAAATAAACCTAAAAATCACCCAAAAATTTACAAAACGGCGCCAAACATAGATGTGTGTAATGAGCGAAGAGATTCTTGATTGCTTGAAACGTAAACGAGATATTTGCATTAAAAACATAATACCAAGCCAAAATACGGCTTTCATGTTTACCCCCGCCTTAATGAAAGCGCTGGCAGTGAGAAACTGTTTCTTTATTAATTTCTACCGGAAGTAGCAACTACCGGAAGTATCAATTTTGTTATTATTTTTAGCTTGTCACCAGTGCCTCGCTACAGTTATAACCGTCACTTCTGAAGACTGGAGGTGACCTTACTTTGATTCAGACCTCTCTGCTTTTTACATTTAAATGCCAACTAGTTAGCATAAGAACAACTTGATTAACAAGTTCAGGTCTTTATCAAAACAAGGTCACCGGCAGCCTCACTGCCATTCAAAGGCCACGTCACTGGTCTACATATTTCCCGCGTCTTCTAGTAGTATACTGACTTTAGGTTATTACTACCATTATCTATCAGTTATCCTACAACGATGCTCTCATTGTTGAGCATGTTTTGATCATTTGCTAGAGCAAGAGTGACGAGTTTTTTCATTTGCATTACAATTTAATCCAACTTGTATGTGAAAATTTTGGAGATTCTGCCCGAAATTGCCTCGCATACACGTGCTACATATATAATACATTGTAATGCAAATGAGAAAAGTTAAACGTGTTATCCTTTGAGCAGGTTCTATTGTCGCTATGCTAACCTGTTATGTCACTATGCTTCGTTTGTAGCTATAGAAAACAATACAAAAAAATTTATAACACGTCCGATGTATGCCACTTGTATGCCACGGATCCTATTATTTATCTTATTTTACTTAGGCTCTCTTATTATCGATTCCCTACATCTTTTATATGCACAAATTACAGGACTAATTGGATTATCCAAATATGGGCAAAATTGTATTCTTTTAAATGAAAATTTAAAGCCAAATATGCGCTTTAAATAATTTCGTGTTATAAACGTCATTCCGATAAATTAACTGTCAACCGTTAAATGACCTAAAATTTAACCGTCATCAGGCTTATTTTGAACCGTTGACCGTAAAAGGGACCCTCCCTCATATAGGCCCTCTTATGATACCCATTCCCGAAGCCTATCAAAAGGTACCTTTTTGCCCTCGGGCAAATGGCAGAAATGGAACGTTTCGTTTTTCCGAAACCTGTCGGACGATAAAGCAGAAACTAACTACAACCACTATCGTTAACTGAAAAGACTCGTTTTATCTTTAGAACATGGAAATGGAGCCAAGCATGGCCGGAAACATTTTTCGGGTTGAAGCGGAACAATAAATAATGTTCTCGAATACTAGCTGAAAGTCGTGAAGAAACAGTGAATACTGGTTTATTATTACACGTGCAAGCCCGCAATAACTAAGGCCCGTTTCAAACGCCGAACTTTACATGTGCCGAATCTAATGCAAATGAGCGAAAACAATAGATTTTTCTCATTTGCATTAGATTCGGCACATGTAAGGTTCGACGTTTGAAACGGGCCTAAGATTCTTCATTTTCAGTCCAATATTTTTGTGTTGGGACGGTTGAAAATTCTGACGCCATTTTGTCAGTCGTTAAGGTGGCTCAATACAGTAATATTTCCGTAAGAAGCCTGGGCTCTAACGCGCACTTCAGCGCGAGGAATGGCGCAATCACTCGAGGGGTCGTGAGACAGCGCGCGAGGTTTATAGTTTGCAAAACTCACAAAAAACATGGCGGCCCGAGGCTTACTTCGTAAAACTTTGTTTCGCCAAATTTAGTGAGCTGTTTACGATATCGCTAGTTTTAACCTTCAAAAACATCCATCCTTCAGGTAATTTCAAATGAAGAAAAACATCCTTTTAAACTGCTGTGCTGGAATGTGAACGAAAAGTTCACGATCGATCGTGCCGGCTATCACAATCTAAACAACAGCAGGAAAAATATACTCTTCAAGTTTTTTTCGTTCTTTTTACTAGGCCAACTTCACCTTCGGGTATTTGTGGTACTCTTCCTCTACCGCTTGTGCTGTTAACGACAACTGCGAAAAAGAAAACACTATTCGCGGGTATTCACGTCTCTTCGCGTGGGATTGCGGGCTTCACTGAGCAGCGGACTGCCTTCACGCGTGCGCAAAGTGCGATCTTGCAAGGTCAAGATTTTAATTTGCGTGTACAACGCGCGCTAAAAATTCCTTATTCACGAAGCTAATATCTCAAAAACTAGTCCGGTGACCCCACTTTTTTAATGCAAAAAATTATTCACCAGAAAAACCGGAATGCATGTGTAAAATTGTAAAAAAACCTGTGGAGTGGAATTTTCCTAATCTTGAAATTTCCATTTTTTTCAATTTAAGCAAAATCTACTCCACAGAATTTTTTCTAATTTTGCCTGTTTCTTCTACTGTGTGTAATAAAAAGATTTTTTTAAAAAAAATATGGGGTCACCGGCTTAGTTTTTAAGATAAATGCAATTGATGGCAAAAAGTGGGTCAAGTTTGTTGCTATGCAACAGGACATTGCAACCTTAATTTATGACTTAAACACAACGAAAGATTCAGTGAAGAGTTACCTTAAAAGAATTGCACAGCCATTCAAAACAGTACAGTTTCAAGCCTGAAAAATCGCACCTAGTTCTAAAAGTCTTAAAAAAATAAAAAACTGTATTGAGCCACCTTAACCAAGCTTCCTCGGGATCGTAATAGAAGAGTATCGATCCTTGGTCTTTTAACATGTTAACAATAGTCCTCGCTACGCTCGATTCCTACTGTTAAAACCAAGCACCGAAATTTCCCCAGTATCGACGATACAAACGGCTAATAAGACGAATATTGAAGATCTTGATCTTTCAAAATCCAGGTTTAGTCGCAGAAAAATCTCTTATTAATATCGTTCGACGGAGAAATTGATTGATTGTGGTCAATTAGCTAGGAATAATAAATAGCCAAACACGAATACCGTGTTTCATTTCAAACACTCAAACTTTAATTTCCGGCAAACAGGAAAGAGTAAGGCGAATCGAGTGGCTGGTCATAAAATCCTCGTTAAAAGCCACATTGCAGTAATTGTTTCCAGCGAATAGTCACTGATCAAGGCATAATCATCAGTAAATTACAAGATTATGTTTGACGAGAAAGCGAACAGAGATTTATTCCTGAATATATTTTTGCTGACAGGACCCTGACTACTGTTAGTACTGAAAAGCAGTGCGAGTAAGGCTGAGAATTTAACAAAAAAAGAGAGAGAAATGAAAACGAAATTAAAATAAAATAAAACACCTGTTCGCCGGGTTCTCAGTCAGTAAGTTTATGATAAAGCCCGCGCGGAAGATATGCGCAGTCTGTATCGCTTTGTGCAACTGAAATAACAGAGTTTCGCCGTGACTGTGTCAATCTAAATTTTGATAACATGTAATTAAATGGAAGTTACTAGCGAGGTGGTACACTGGAAAATAACATGAACGAGCTCGTACCATACCAGTGTAATAAAAAATACATTTTTCAACTGCCTCGCCCCTTCAATGTTCACAGCTGTTACGCTGCTTGGGGGGATGAAAGAAATACTTCCTAAAATAACTTAAAAAATATTTTTGTTTTATATCCACAACCAAATTATCGCCGATTTGGAGATGACATACAGAAATCCAATACAAAATAATAGGTCAATCCTTGTGTAAACAATAAAACGTTTTCAGGGTAAACAAATTAAGAACATTTTATACGGACAGAAAGCGAAAAAGCTCCACAAATCATCGTAATATTCTTTAAATCGTTTATTTTAGCTCATTAGCAAAGGCTATCTCTTTTCATAAAGTAATCCCGCATTTGTGCTTTTAATGCAGTGATGGACGAGAAGAATTTTAAATCTTTTATCTTCAAATGTCCGCACCAATCAAGCGAGCAGACAGGATGAAATAGTGCGCTCGAGGCGAAAATGCGCAAACTTTAAATTATAGAGAAAGGAAATAATTCGATTAGCACATGCAGTAAACAGGTGAATAAGGCACCATTTTGGACTCCTGGGGCTATACCTTTTTTTCGTTTTAATATTATGATGAGCTTTTCGTTTTAAATAGACGTAAACAAATCTGTACGAAAAGGAGGCTGTATTTATCAACTCAAACAGTGTTTGCCACAACACACAAACTAGCTTTTCGATATTGTTAAAAGTGTACAATACAACTGTTAAAAGTCTTGTGGTTCTGATATTTATTAAACACGAGTGCTGGCGGTGTTCCTTGTGAAAGGAAAACGCGATCTATAACTCGAAGTCGTGGTCGATTTGAGACTCGCGGCTGCAGAACCGTTGCCGGCAAAACGCTTTCGGCGGTGAAAGATATGTCGTATGGCTTTGCGAAAGTCTGGCTTCAGAAACGAATATACAATAGGATTAACAAGCGACCCAAGAGCGATTGTAAACATAGAAACGATACTAAGATCGCTCGGAATCATGTCGGGACGTCCGATCTCGTACACGATAGTCATGTATTGCACTGGAAGCCAGCTAAGAACAAACATGACAGCTACTATTACAAAGACCTGCGCGAGCTTTGCTTCCGAAGAATTCTTGTTTTTTCGGTCTAGCGTTTTTCTCACCGAAGCGGTGATTGCTTTCTCGCGTTTAACACTTCTTTTCACTTGCTGAAATATTTTGAAGTAGCCTGTGAAGATGAACGCAAACGGCAACAAGACGCACAGCGCGCTCACGCTAAGAATATAGATTTTGTGCACAAGCATAGCAGTCTCCGTGTTCCATATCAGAGGGATTAAAGATATGAAGATCGCCAGCAACCAACTTCCAATAACCATTCTCGTAAAGTTCTTTCTCATGATGTTCTCGTACTGCAGGGCTTTTAATACGGACACGTAACGATCGAAAGTCACGGCTGCCAGGTTAAAGACACCAGAGAGAAGCGTGATGGAAACCAAGTAGTCCATGGCGGGTGAAGCTAGAGAAACAAGCGCCGCGGGAATTAAGACACTTCCAATCAACAGATCGCTAAATGCAAGTGATACAACAAACCCGTTTGTGTACGTCCGCATACTCTTACGCTGGTACACTATAACAAAAACTGTCAAGTTAGCAGCGATGATTAAACTTGACAGGAAGATGAACGTTATAACAAGAGCTAGGTTATCGCCCATGGCCGGTGCAAGGTTTGCCGCCAGGGTTGCTACTGAAACTCGCAGGTGTCAAAGCTCAGAGAATCGTGAATTGGTGCTGAGAACTTTCACAGCACTGAAACCAACCGCAATCAAAATCAACGCAGACCAAGAGTGAAAAAAAAAACAATGCGTTTGCCAGTCTCAGTAGTGTTTTCTTTTCCCGAAAGTCACACACGTTCATCGACAAACGAAGAAGTCTGTTGTGGAAACTACGCTGCTCTGGCGGGGTGGAGTGATATTGTTCAACAGTAAATAATCAAGGTGTTAAACGGTGGCGCAATGTTTTTGACGAGCTGATTAATCCTTTCACAGTTTTTAACACCACCAACAACAATACTCACTGCTTTCCACGCATACAAAATTAATCTTCCGTTTCACAATTTTCAATCTCCTGAGAGATAAGGTTTGCTACCTAGTTTCATCAAACCTGCAGGGGGGCGCTCATACCAAAAGTAGGAATAAAGGCCAGGATGATTCGGAGACGTTTCGACTGTTTTCCTGCGTATTAAAACCCACAATCTTGTTACAGTTTAATACAGAAGCAGATCTCGTGCAGAGAACACACTTCCCAGGGAATATCGATATAACGGAAGAGAAACATCAACAATAAACTACAGTTACAAGACTTCAGGTTCTTAGATACGAATCTTGAAGGCAAACGTACCAGTGAAGTTTTCCGCGATGGTCTGCAAGACTCCAAGATTTCGGATGTTTATTCTGTGGCTATCTAATTTATTCCGAAAAAAAGTCTTTCACACCTTAACTTCCCTTGGAGACCGCGAAATGTATTCATGTACACAGCTGGAGGGGAGGACAAATTAGAATCAGAATTGCTTTTTTTTTGGTGGAGGTTGTCCAATTTGGCTCCCACACAATAAGAGAATGGCGACAACTTTAATAAGCGACTACAATGCAGGACCTTACGCTATAGGTCTTTTGTGAATTAATGCAAATTTTAATGTTCTTTGATGCAGTGCTTTCCTTCAAAAAAATTGCTTTCCTTCTGTGCTGTGCATGGTTATACACACGTAAACGAACACACGAAAGTAAACTGTATAATTATTCGAGCCTCGATAAGGATAAATAAACATAGAAAGAAAATCAAGGAATTTATGCTCGAATTAACTGTACGAAAGGACAATACCCAGTTCGGTTTTGCTTTCGTCTATGAACATTTTACAAAGCAAATTTACCTTAGGAGTTGAAAATATGGAGAAAAAATAAAACATCTGCAATTGAAATCTTTTGTTTGTTTGAAGGCCTCTGATAATTACCATTTTCATATCCGCTGTCAGAAAGGAAAACACTCAACTGAATTGGAATTGTGATCCACGGACGTTCAAAACGTTTCGAAAAAGCCTTTTTTGTGTTTTCATGGTGGGTGCAAACACGGAGAAAAAAACTTAAGGTTTTCAAAACATTTGCAGAAAATTGACTGGTCCATGCAGAGAACATTTGTCAAAACCATTTGATTTTAGAATCAGATGACCTTTTTACACGATTTATTTCAAATCTCACCGAGTTTCCTGGTCATAACGTGACAAGAGAGTGTAAAACAGCTTTCGAAATCAGAACAATGGTCTACAATTAACCAACTGGAGAAGAAAAAAATGCTTGCATTCACGAGGTTTTCCCTTCCCATGAATACTGTTTTAATTGGTCGTCTATTTGTGTAATTTATCCTGTGTTCAAAAATTGAAGAGGAATTACAAAACTAAAGAAAGTAACAATAAGCTAAAAAAAATTGTGATCCAAGGCATAGTAAAACAAACGGGAAGACAGAACATTCAGTTTTGCAAAGGAGCAAACAGAACGAAATATATTACTTCGTTTCCTCGTCAATCCTATTTTAATTATTTCGTTTAGTACATAATAAGTTTTCAATTATGCCGTAGTTTTTTTGCCAGCTTGTCGCGATGAGTAATCGTTTTCAATCCAATTTGAAAATCGTTGATTGGGTGCTTCGAGACCGAGTGAAGATAAAAATGAGAAAACAAAAATGAGAAATATAATTAAAATATGCAAATTAGCTCGTGATCAGAGCGATAAACTACACGCATCGCTACGAAAAAAATTAAATATGAGTTTGCCTCGGTTCTATCATGTGACAAGATTCGGCATAAACTGACATCGCTATGAAATTTTTACTTCAAATAATTCCTTTGAGTTTTACTTAACTGGCTTCAGATTATGTTAACTTCTACACGGTTACTTTTATGAATTTTAATCCGATATTTCAGTACTTATAATTAGCGATTAAACAGACCGAGTTTTTAACACCTGTGAACACGCAACGCACAGCAAGAAAATCCGAAGGATCGGAAATAATAACGAGAAAAGCGACTTCCTATACGTTTCTTACAGAGAAAATTATGAGAAACAACGTCACGTCGAACCTGTATAATGTCGATTTTTGTGGGAGAATTTTTATTTTCAAAGCGAGAAAGTGAAAAGAAAGTAAAATGATAATTAATTCTAGACAAAGGCTCTACAAAAAGAGCAATTTTTAAAACGGTATGTAAGAGTTTCGTGCTAGTTTCGTTTTATGTGTTGTTGAAGTCGCACGAAAGCCAAAAAGATACCAGCTTGCGTATCAGATGCTGTTTTAAAAGGAACACAGTACGAGAGAGAATTTAAGGACGAACACGCATATCTACTTTCGAACTAATCCCATTCCCAGAAGCCTCTCCGATCCCAAAACGTGACTTACGTAACACGTCGCGTGACACGAGATGATCAATAAGTTTAACAAGTTGTAACGACATTCCAGAATGAAACAGTAGCCTCCGATCATCCTGGATTTTAAAATATACAAGTGACTACAAAAAGAAGGGAAAGTGAACTACGACGTTTCGAAGTAATTTAAGGCTGGTTTTCACTAGCGACGGAGTCGTAAGCGGAGTCATGAGCTCGACGGAATCGGAGTCGGAAGAATCAGAACGTTGCTGTCGCTTATGATCCGTCGCTTATGGTTGAGTGAAAACTAGATTGTCGGAGTCGGAAGCAGGAGCGGAAGAACCAACAAATCACACAGGCCCGGAATCGAGCATTGTGATTGGTTTACTCTTCCGCTTCTGCTTCCGACTCCGACAATCCAGTTTTCCCAAGATCGTAAACGACAGAGTCATAAGCAGAATGGGTGTTCTGCTACCGACTCCGTCCGTTTGATTTTCACTAGATCGCATCGCTCTATGCTTCTGATTATCACTCCGACTACGAATCCGTCGCTAGTGAAAATCAGCCTTTTAAGAGTTCTTTGGTATCAACAGTTAAAAGCGCGGAATAAACGAGGGAAGCGCGAAAGCACTTCGTGAATTAAACATGTAATGAGTATTCCTTGGCACTTTTTTAACACGGAAAACATGTTAGACAGGTCAGGGGGACTTGACACAGTGGTCTTGCAATGGAAGAGGCTCTTTCCTCTTCGATGCGCTGGCAAAGATGGGCTAGCAACTTGCGATCAGGCGTTTTTTTTTTTTGGAAAGAGAGAAGGGAAAAAGGAATACAAGGGAGAGTATGACCGCAGTTACTTTGCCAGAGCATCGAATAGCAAAGAGCCTCTTCCATTGCAGACCACGGTGTCAAGTCCCCTGACCCGTCTAATATGTCAAGGAATACTTGACTGTTTAATTCCTCCTTCCCCGCGTCTGAATATGAGGGAAGGAGGGTGTGATCGCAGGTTAACGGGCTTGTAATCAATTGTATTTTGGAATGTTTTCTTATCGAAATATACATAAGCCTCTGCCGCATTTCAATGGAATGTAAGATGTTATAACACATCTAATTTAGTCTAACAAGCGAACGAGCCAGATGATTTTCACAGCGCAATTACCTCGTGTCATGGTTTAGAACAACTCCTAACACTAATGAATTATCGTTCATTTGTTCACAACAGACGTACAGTGCAACTACTCCAATCAAGGCCATCCGACAAAATATTCCACAAATTTAACGAATAACAATCCTGGAGCTTAACAATAGTTTTCCAACAAATTATCCATGTAATCAATCTGTACATTGCAAAGGGAACAGATCTGTGGTCATTTTGGATAATTTGTTGGAAAACTATTGTTAACCTCCACGATTTTTATTCATTAAATTTGTAGAAAATTTTATCGGCTGGCCTCGGTTAGAGTAGTTGCTCTGTAAAGGAAGACTGACCTTGAAAGCAAGCATTCAATAATTCTACTCTAGTTGATCTACAAGGGATTTGCCAGCCTCTACCAGCAATAGGCCTAGTTACTTCAAACTCCGTAGGGTTAGCGGCTTCGGTATCAGAATTCCACCAGCCTTGCCAACTGAGAAATGTCTATTTGTTTTTCACCTAAGCTAAGTTTTGTAATGAAAACGTGGGTAATAGTAATATGACCATTCTTCATATTCAAACGACAGAACTAAGCAAGTAAGCGATTAAAGCTTAAAATGTTTATTTTGCTTTTCGACTACACCAATGCTTAATGCTTAAGAATTTTTCTTTCTAAATCACAAGATCGCTTGTTCTTTTAAAGCGAAAAAGGGAAAATACTAAGAAACAATCACTGACTAAGTAGCAAAAATTCTCACTTGTCTAGCTTAAACCCCTTTCTACAGTGCTACTTCAAATCAATACAAAAAAAATAATTTGATTATGAAGTAAATCCTTTAACGGGTCGATATCCAATTGTCAGCTTCAGCATTGCAGTAACGAAGCAGGTCTAGTCCGTCTCGTCTGAGTTCAAGGTTGTTCATCTACAGAAAGCGTGGGTAAAGTATTTTAATGACTGTTTCTTTGGGAAACAATAACTTTTGTTTTGTTTTCGATGCTTCATCCTTTAAAGTCCAGGGAAACATCAAGGAAACAAAACTTGCTAACTGAAAGAGCCAACATAATCGAATTGCGGTTTGTATCCCCCGCACACGGGGTACATTTGAATTCAGTTACCACGTGACCAAGAACAACCAATGCGTGATAACGTTAGATTCAACCTATCTCCAGCTTTATAACAAAGCTGGTAGCTTAATACGAGCAACCAAGTAAGCATTGCCATCGGCTCAAACAAGGCGTTCCGGTATAAAAGGCACTGGCCTGTCCATTCAGTCAACCATCAAAGCGTAAACAGCTAACATTTCTAAGAATGTCATAACGTGAGATCAGGCGTTCTTGCTCCCCCCCCCCCCAAAAAAAAAAAAAAAAAAAAGAGAACGTCTGATCGCAGGTTACAAATGTTAATGAGAAAATATTATATGTATGTTTTAAGTTAAAAATAAGCAAGTTATTTTTGTCAATGCTGGTTTAAGACGTTTTGTAGCGTGTCCGTTTACCGCACGCTTGGCTCTCCAGCATGCCATAAACGTGATTTTACAAATTACCATTTTGCGCCCAGGTGTGAAATATGGGAGGAGCCATTCAGTTTTCAAGGGGAACGTGTTCTTTAAAGGAGCTACGTCACGGTTTGCGCATCTTGAAAAGTTTAGCCTAAATTTTCCAAGTTCGTCTTTTGTAGTCCGTGTTATTCTTCTCCATCCTTGACCATCCTTGCTCCGCTATGGTCTATTATTATCTTTTTGTTGCTTTTCTATGTTAGTAAACCACTATTTTCAGGTTTCCTTCAATTTAAAAGTTAATTTGATACATGGCCATGATAACTCAAAATACCGTAACTGAGCTCCTTTAATCAAATAGCACAGTGAACTGTGAGAAAACGAAAAGGTGTTGCTACTAACCAATGCCGTCCACGCCACACATGTCCTCAGTAATTTTGTACATCACTGTGGCGGAAAGATCTGCAAAATCAAGACACAAGGACATCAGAATTATTGACGACAAGAGCAACAACAAGACAACAAGAGGAAACAACAACAACAAGACGCTGTTGATGTTGTTGTCAACAACAAGACAACAAGAGGGAGCAACAACTTTGACGACAAGAGGAAACAGACATGACAGATAACTTACGGGTTTCATAGTAATCATAAACCGTGATGGATGCTGGTTTGGTTTTCTTCACCACGGTCGACTGGTAAATTTTGAACGAGAACCCAACTTTGTCAATCTGAAAAATAAAAACATAAGAAAATTCCTTTAAGATTGCTGTATGCAACAAGGTGAGAAGACACAACCCCATGCAGAAAACATGTGTTCGCATAGCCCGAGGTAATAGTTTATATTTAACCGAGCTACCAAAAGTTGGAAACCACTAAACACTCACAGTAACGAGTTGTTTAGTGTTTCTACCGTCTTCAAGTGTTGAAGGAGGTTTCCTTTTCTTTTTTTTTCTTGGCGATGTAAAATAACGCGGGAAAACACCACCGGCTCTGGCTATAACTTGACGTATTCTAACCAATCAGAGTTAACACGCTACTTCTTTCTTGAACCAATCAGAAGACGACTTTAGACAGTCACGACTTGCCTTTTGTGCCCTTCCCGGGCATGCCACAGACTGCACGTTTTTGCTTCGTGTTCGTATTGGTTCGTTATTAATAGTATACCCTTTCCATAAATGGCGCCTAAATTTGAACAACAACACGTATACATCCTA
The DNA here is from genome assembly GCA_964020085.1 of Micromussa lordhowensis. NCBI lineage: Eukaryota > Metazoa > Cnidaria > Anthozoa > Scleractinia > Lobophylliidae > Micromussa > Micromussa lordhowensis. Next base: position 20,190,862 of record OZ026597.1, on the reverse strand, counting down.
AGCCTCACATTCATGTGAAAAATCCTTTGTGTGGAAACATGAGCACGAGGCTAAGGATGTATAAAATATTGTTATTCAAATTTAGGCGCCATTTATGCAAAGGGTGTATAATCTGTGTTTGTTGAGACTGGAAAGACTAAGTTCCTCGATAACTATATGAACTGCTCTTAAAAATACCTCAATAGTTATTGCAAAATGTTATAAGTGCTCAAGACAAGTGAGGAGACTAAGGATGTGTGTTCCTTTGGTATTTGACCAACAAACAGAAATACTACAACTTACCTCGTCAAAGTACAATATCACATGTTGGCCCTCAATTTCGTATCGCTTCAAGCCAAGTTTAGGACTGTTCGTAAGCTAAAACAAAATATTTGACACAAATCATCTCATATACCAACCATAACTATTTACTCCCTATTTAAATCTCATAATGGTAAATGCTACTAAATCAAAGATGCAGGTTACATCGTACGTTGCTTGTTAGACATTCTTATCATCTTTATGGTGATTACTGGTGATTAACTGGGAGCAGGCGGGGTGATTAACAGGTGATAAGAGGGAACAGGGAGTAAAGGGCATGGTGATGCAGTGACGAGAGCTCTCGCTTCCCACCAATGTGGTCCGGGTTCGAATCCCGGAACTGGCTTCAAAAGTGGGTGAAATTTGTTGATGATTCCCGTCCTCGCTCCAAGGGTTTTTCTCCGGGTTCTCAAGTTCTCCTTCCTCCACAAAAACCAAGCATTTCCAAATTCCAATGCACTCATAATTTCCATTCATTTTATTTCATGCAGTCATCTCATTTATTAAAGGATATAGGAGACGTCAGCGTATAGCAAACAAGGCTTCGTGGAAAGTTCTTTTTTTTACAACCCCGTTAATCCGATCACCAACGGGCCACAAAAATCTGACCGCTGTATTAGTAGGATGGCCGTATTAAAGGTTTTTTTTAGTAAGAAAATTTCTGACTGAGCTTTTGTTTGGGCCAGAATAAAGTGGCCGTATTAATTTGAGTGCGCGTTTTTGTGAAACGTTTTTACTTTGTCGATGAAAATGGTAATACACTGATTCCCAGCCAGCAGGAAACTCACCCTGTCTAAACTCTCCTCGTCAACCTGATATCCTGAGACAAGTTTCACATCAATAACAGCCATGTTGGAGGAATCTTCCCTCAGCCATCTAAACGAAGTACGAAACGGCAAACCAACACAATCAGCAAGCTTATGAACGTTTGAATGAAAGCCATAGAATCAACAATCAAAACCTCGAACTAAATGGTAAATGAATCGAAAACGCCACGTTCAAAGTACAACAATATGTTTACGAAGTTTAATAGCAGTCAAAGCCAAGCGCTTCTCTCCGAGGGTACCAAGGTATTTAGTACAAAAAAAAAAGGTTTTCAGACGGCTCCCAGTCAGATTTGCCCTCGAAAATCACGAAGGGAGGACAGGGCGAAGGCTTTCAGACAAGATGGGATTGAGATGATGTGTGTAATGTGTGAGAGTGTAATTTTCGTTTTGTAGTTGAAAGAGTTAAAAGATGATCTCTTTCAGCAGCAGCTGTTTATCAAACATAGAACCGGACGAGACATTAGTAGCTACATGTTAATCCTAGGACCCAGAAGGCAGCTATGTGTATATTTCGTGGTTCCTTTGGATTGGACACTGCCCTAAGCATTATATCAGGTTGCCCCAACAACTCGCCAGTAGGTGGAGAAGGCCAGATTGTGAAAGTAAACTGTCTTGCCCAAGAACACAGCCGCGGCTTGAACCTGGAATTCTCCAACTGCTATTCAATGTACTAACAATTACGGGCGTGCGCGCTAATTGTTTCTACGCATCCTTACTGCGCACGCAAATTCACAAGCTACGTCAGGCATAGAGCGCGCGCGAAGTAACAAAATGAACAATGATAGGGTAGATGGCCATTGCTATAGCTTTGCCTCGATTTAACGATCTTGGACGTTCAGTGATCCCTATTTTTCCTTTGACGGATCATTTTCCGATTTTCTACATTCGCTACTTGCACATGACCCATAATCCCTTGCATTTTTGGGGGGTAACCAGTAGAAGAAATGTATGGTATCATGACAAAAATTAGTTCGGTGAGCTCGCAAAACCAGCTACTAATGCTTAATCAAAGGCTCCCTGAGCAGCTCATGGATGAATAGCCCAATGCCAAGTTTACTTTTGTCCCTGTGGCAAAACGAGTCTTTGAGCGAAACTATTGGTATGAAAATATATGTCACCTGCACGGTCATTCGCATGAAAATCAAGTGATTTTCATGGGAAACGTTTGGCACAAGCACTCGTTCTGCAAATAGAAACTCAGACGGTGGAAGTCAAAGTCTACATATGTGCGAAGCGGGCCAGCACTGATAAAAAATAATCTAACAAAAAAACAATTTACCATCTTCTCGTGGTCTGTTTACAATGTCCGATTAAAAGCTTTAGATATCAAGAGGATCGTACAGGGAAGTCTCTGGCACGGTTCACGAACCTAGAACTCAGAGGATCACGGTTCACGGATAAAAAAATTTCGTTTCCCGAATTACGAAAATACGAAAGTAAGATACTCTTTTTAAGCCGGTTCTTACATTAAAAACAGTGTTTGTAGGAAGCAAAATCGCGAATGGCTAAATCAAGGCTCCGTATTGCATATTACATGGCTAAGGCACTCTCGATAGACCACTGTAACTATTCGGAGAACTTGTGGCTCAAAGTCACATAGGGTTGTGTGGTAAAATCACGAATACCGGTTAATAATTCAGGTTCTTCACGGATTACGCAAAACCTTCAGGTCACGAATCAGGAAGAATAATTTCCTGAATTCACGTTTCACGGAAAATAGAATGAGCTAATCCCGCATCACGACCCTTTATCAACACTGAAGCTCGCGTGAAGCCACCTGAAGTAATTTGGCATCAAACAATTAAGGCTTTAGCTGTAAGCTACTGGAATGTGTGCAAAACGTTTTCTTTGTATTAAAGAAAAAAAAATCAGCTAAAGAAAAATTTAAAAATCTTTTCGCTGCTCGCCATCTCTACAAGTCTTCTACATGTACTTTCTAAAGTGTCACACCTCTTCCTCGCAAAAATAAAAGAACCGCTCACATTCTCGCGAATACCATTCGATAGCCCTAGCAAATCTTATCCCTTTCATTAAAAGGTCAACTTTTAGCTTACATGTTTTACAATCGCATGATTTCATCTGTGACATATGATGACAAATTCACTTAACAACTTGTTATCCCCCATAAAATTACATAACACAACAACACATGCGTTCTTCCCAAACATCTCTGTTTCATCAATTACCTTATTTCACAAAATACAAAAGAACTCCACTTCTTGCATATTACTCCTAGGAAAAAGATCTAACAATTCTTATTGCTTTTTAGTGGAAATTGGCGCTAAACTACATATTGTCTCGGGTTAAACGTGATGCGTTTATCTTGCCAAAAACACACCTACATACCGTTCTCTGCACCGTGACATTAGAGCATAGCAGAAATACTCACTCTAAAAAGATAACTCCAAACACGACATAATATTAATTTGGCGTGGTTACGAAAATAACTATCTTGTCTTGTTTCAACAAACGCTCGGAGGCTGCAACACTTGCGTTGCTTTTAAATTATGGTATTTTTAAGAACATGTTATCAAATTTAACTAAACAGCAGTGGCTTAACTGCCGAAGGGGAGAACTGTTTAAGTATGTCAAAACTGTACGATGAATAATTGCTTTGTATGTTTAATACATATCTGAAACTTTATGGAGGGAAATTAATTAAAAGTGTTATGGGGTAGGTTGTTAGTTCGTGCAAAATACAACATTACAGCCCTTCTATTCACCAGAATTTCTCCCGAGCTCCTTCAGCTTTGATAAAGACTTGATATTTTACACACTCGAATTCATCAGTCTATCCCTGTGCCCCTCAAGAAGTGAGTGAGGAACTAATACTCCCACATGTTTTACAATGGATATCAAGAACTAGTTTTCTATATTCCAAGCGACACGTAGTACAGATATTTACATGGCTACGTTAACAACAAAGGCTTATACATAGGTTATATTTCCGACTGTAATATGTAACCAAGCTTGCTTTGTCACACTATGAACTTTACAACACTTTCCTAAAACAAGGCCAAGTGTATCCCTAACAAATATGCCCTGCCTTGCAGGTATAAACGAGGAAAGGGTAGCACGAGGGCCAAAAATGTAAAGAACTGAAAAGGCAAGAGACACTGACCTATAGCGAGAAACAGACTGTTGGTAAAAACTCCATTCATTCGCCTTGGCATTGTTTCCTCCTCCAGGTAACATTTTACCAGGCATTTTTTCGGTCGTGACATCGTCGCCTTTTAGCACCGTAGAGTTCGAAGCGAGCATCGCAGCTTTCAGGATTTCAAAGTCCATATTGCCGGAACCCTTAGCTTTATAATTTTCAATTATATAGCACTCCGCGAAAGGTCTCTTCATTGCTGCGATACGCTAGGCTGCTGCACGTCTTCTTGTCTTTCCATATCCATTTGTTACAGCTACTGCTGCTTAGCTTGACAAATTTCAATTTTACAACTCCACGAGTTGAACCAAAAACCATTTGCGTGCCGCGTTAGCCGCCATATGTATGAACTCCATGTTGTCGGACAAAAACTTCGTCTTTCTAGTACCCCGCTAAAACCTGCTGAACCTACACCACGAAGTGCCTAGGACAAGAACCATACTAAGCAGGGGAGGGTTGGGAGAAACGATTTAATGAATAAATTAATCAGAATCGAGTGAGTGAGTGAGTGAGTGAGTGATCGAGTGCCATCCGATTGCCCCCTAAGCTCATGGATGTTACGTAACATCCATGAGCAAAAATGCACCAGAATTTACCAAAATCACGATAGGAGAAATTTGTACTAGTTTATAACTAAATGTAGAGAAATTTTTTTTTTGTCCATACATCGTCTGTAAAATTACAAGACGATGTATGGACAAAAAAAAAATTCTCTACATTTAGTTATAAACTAGTACAAATTTCTCCTATCATGATTTTGGTAAATTCGGGTGCATTTTTAAGCATTAGTAGCTGGTTTTGCGAGCTCACCGAACTAATTTTTGTCATGATACCATACATTTCTTCTTCTGGTTACCCCCCCAAAACGCAAAGGATTATGGATATGTGCAAGTAGCGAATTTAGCGAAAAAATTAAGAAAATCTGTCGATTAAAACTTTGAATTTTTTGCATAATGCACCATCGAATTCGGTTCTCCTTAGCTCTTCGTTTACCTGTGCGGTGGTTTCAAATGCCAAGGGTTATGTTTTGTGAAAACGTTAGGAACATTTGGCCCAACGGATATTACTAGGATAATTTGTCTCCGTTGATTCATCTTTGATAATTTAAGCTAAAAACCCTGGAGACCATGCTGATTTACGCGCGCCAATTTTTCAAAATCAGACTAGTTTTCCACAGCTTTATCTCAGAAACGAAGTCTGTGACCGCCAATTTTTTTTCACTTCTAAAGTACTGTCCGTAGTAGAAGTTTGAAGAAAATCTATCGAGTAGAACATTTTCACGCGAACGTCCTTAAAAGAATCCTTTAGTTAACACGCTGGTCAGTATTAGGGCCATCACGCCCACAAAAAAGCACTCCACCACAGATCAAAGTACTAAGTTCTTACTTGGCATTGATGGACACGTCCAAGGGCAGGCACAAACGTTCACCAGTTTCTGTTGCGACAATGGGCCCGAAGACATCGTCAGAGCGTTTCAAACTCACTCTCAGATCAAACGCCGGCTCCTCCTGAACATCCGGGATATTGTAGGACACGTCAGCCTAAATTGATAACAACAGTGAAATGATCACTACTACAGTCTCTTAATACTTATTCTCACTACTGACTTTCACTGAGATGCATAGCAGCACATAGAACAAATGAACCATGGTTTGATTGTTTTGTGAATAAGTAGTTATCTTGTTTTGAGAGGCGTAGGGGAAAAGAGGGGGGAGAAGAGGTTGCATCGATCAGTGTCAGGCCAATACGCGCTGTTGATGGATGTCATTCCATGTCATGCGCTAAGGACCACCTTCTTGCAATGCAATTACATTGATAGAGTTCCATTTGAACCATTTCTCTTCCTCCTATTGATCTGAACAACTTGTGACACCACAAAGCGTTTTACTCAAACCTCTCATCAAGAGACGCGTTCTAACAACAACAACAACAACAACAACTTTTATTTATTAATCTTTAAGTACAAGTTGGGGTAGTTTGCCCTGCAAATAGCTGAGAAGTTAGTCGAGGCGGGGCAAGACAAATACACGAGTGACTCAAATAAGTACCTTAAAGAAACAATTTAAACCTTAAATTAAAACAAGCCTTGCAGATTGCAAAATAAAATAAATACAAGACAAGACAAATACACGAGCAACTCAAATAAGTACCTTAAAGAAACAATTTAAACCTTAAATGAAAACAAGCCTTGCAGATTGCAAAATTAAATAAATACAAGACAAGACAAATACACGAGCAACTCAAATAAGTACCTTAAAGAAACAATTTAAACCTTAAATTAAAATTAAAACAAGCCTTGCAGATTGCAAAATTAAATAAATAACAAGTGTATCTATGTACCTACTTTTTGGAAAACACAACTTTTGAAACACAATCTAACTGATTGTGTTTCACGACAACTCTAAAAAAACACCAACCTGCATGAGAGCACAGCCCTGTCCGTCAACCTTCACGGGCATATCCTTCATTGGCAGAATGTCTGAAGGGACCTGAATGAAAGAAATACACATCACTATTACCTAGCATCATAGGCATGCAGCGCGTGCAAAGTACTAGGCCGCTACATTTTATTCCTGTTGAAAGTGATAACAGAGACAAAGAAAACTTACCTGGGCTGTCTGTGACACCAGTCTGTTGTTCTCTGTGATGCTGAACTTGTGGCTGAACTGACTATTTACTTCTCCAAACTGAACAGTAAGGTCTGTGGTGTTGGAATACACTTCCTTTGCATATTTGCTCAAAGCTTGTAAGGCCACGCATGTGTCCTAAATAGCAAGTCATTCAAAACATTTTCCCTATTATTTCATTGAAGAGTGATGGCATGCGATGTTTTTTGCGATCTGAAGACAATCTTGGCCAATGCAAAAGGAGCTATGCACAGTATTTATGAGCCCTTTATTCAATTCACTTTTGTATTTTACTGTTTCAATTGAGTGTCATAAAAGCAAAACCAATTACTTATTAATCAGACTACTCAGCCAATCTCAAACCGTAGTAAAACCCAAACCAAAACCAAAACCAGACTTACTGCCTGATTATTTCACACTCCATAGAAAACCGCTCTACTACAAGTAATGAAATAAACAAACAAATAAACAAACAAGCGTTGTTTAACAAACGGAATCCAGTTGGCCGCGCGCCAGTGCTCTTGTAATACACCAATTACGTTGAGATACGACAAACACAGATATAAGCCTAGTTTACCCTCGCGACATAACGACATAAGAAGGACGTTACGTTATGTTTGCAGCGTGAACATCCTGACATAATGGTATAATAGCAACATAAGAGCATGAACATAACGACACAAGGAAAAAGCTGATCTTTTCGTTATGTCGATGTTTACATTTACCGACATTAGCGATAAAATCGTTATTTCGCTAGTGTGAAGTACATAGGCCCTACTACACATGTACATCAAATGACAAAGTTAGAAACATAACTGAAGGTCTTGTCGCAATTTTGACGCATTCTGTGAATCACCAGTGGACAGAAACAAGCCATCAACCGTAGCTAAATAACTACATAAAACAACATGAAATATAACACGGTCCACACCTGTGTCGAGGAAAATCCCCCCAGAGCATTTCTCTGTTTAGTAAGCCACCTGACAATTGGCATTGCCTCGCCAATCAGAGACGCATCGTCTTGTGCCAGTAGGACATACGTTATCAGAGCGTAGGCAGTCATCTCAATGTCAGCAGCAGGCGCACGGTAGTATGGATTCCACCAGATGTACTCGCTTGGTGTAGGTTTTGCCTCCTTCTCCTTCTCCCAATGTATTAATCCATCTGATTAGAATTTGTGCACACCAAAATATAAAAAAAAAAAAACAAGGATAATTTTTTTCGCTGGTTATAGCGAAACCTTGAAGACATGAATGGTCATCGCAGTTATGCACACAACTTAAGCAGCTGTGAAATTAAAGCCTGAAAAAAAAATTCAGGCATTAATTTCACAGATGCTTAAATTGTGTGTATAACTGCGATGATCAATCAAGTCTTGGTACCTTTCTCCGCAGTTCAAACATATGCTCTTTTATATATTCAATTGTATTCTTTACCATCTACGGGTACATTATGAACTCACAAAGTGACCAGCTCCCAGCTGGCCAGTTGGCTTGGTAGTTCAGTTGATGGAGCACTGCACCGGCATCGTAGAGGTTATGGGTTCGAATCCTGTCCAGGCCTGAATTTTTTTCAGGCTTTAATTTCACAGCAGCTTAAGTTGTGTATAGAACTGCGATGATCAAAAACGTCTTCGTATCTTTCTCCGCAGCTCAAATATATGCTCTTTCATACATTCATTTGTATAGTGAAACCTTGTTACGTTCTACCACCATCATAGCAACTGACTGGTCCCGTTAACAATGGTAATAGGACTGAGTGGAGTCCAAACAAAATCAGACGACCGCATAGCGAGAGGCCGATTTGTTTGAAGACCAGTATGATTACAGACAGAATTAGAAGACAAGAAGCCCTGTTTCCGAATTATCTTTAGCCTCTTTCCCAAAGCGAGTCCACCCTTTCATATGAAAATGAGATTTCATTCAAATGCAAATTAAACTCATTTTCATGTGAATGGTTGTGCACCAGGGCTCGCTTTGATGGAGAGGAAATCAAAACTGAAACAAAATTCAGGAATCTAGCAGTTCCCACAAATGGAAATAAACCTTTGAATACCACCTGGATTCCAACTAAAGTATCTACTGACCTTCTTTGATGGCTTTGCCTTGAAGAGCTTTGAATAAATCCGAAGCATGTTGATCACCGGCTAACGCGAAAGTGTAACTAAACAGGGCCAGGCTGTATGAGTCAGTCGGGTTTGAAGATGCAGTCCTTAAGCAATTCAATGCATTTTGGATTACCTCGTCCTGAAAAAGAATATATCAAGAAAATCGTGACAACCCTTGATGTTATATGCATAATGCAGATGTTCTATATTGTTATGTATCAGTTAAATGGTGTTAACTATGTTAGGTTAATTCTTGTTATGTAGTACAGTCCGAATCTCTTTACGGTGGCTAATTCACATTATTAAAAACTGGATCATTGGATAATGCAATTCGAGAGTTTTCATTGGCTTAGCCATCATGGTATATGAGCCATTATACCATTATATTATTGTTAACGTATAAGGCTATCAATGGCTTAGCGCCTTTTTATCTCCAGGAACTTATTAATCTTAAAGAAGCATGTAAATACAAGTTACGCTCTGACCGTGATGGACTGCTACTAAACCCTGTGAAATTCAAGACCTTAACAACGTTAGGAGATCGATCTTTTGCTGTTGCTGCTCCTCAACTATGGAATTTACTGCCCTATGCTATCAGGAGTAGCCCCTCAGTAACATCTTTTAAAAAGACACTCAAGACATTTTTATTTCAGAAAGCGTTTTTGTAATTTTATCAATGTGTTTTTAATCTCGTTTTTATTAGGTAACATCTTTAACATCAGTAACATCTTTTAAAAAGACACTCAAGACATTTTTATTTCAGAAAGCGTTTTTGTAATTTTATCAATGTGTTTTTAATCTCGTTTTTAGTAGGTTTTATGTAGTTTTATGTTTTAAGCGCTGATGAAAATAGCTCTATTGATATCGGCGCTATCTACAAAGATGGCGAGCGTATGCGAGATTTTTTGGGCCTTTTTGTTTTTATTGTAGCCTAGTTTTCTTGTTGGATATGAGATGATTATAGCTAACTCGGCGCTATGCGCCTCGTTGGCTATCTATCATCTCATATCCAACGTGCGCTCATCGAATAATTGTTAATTATCAACTCAGTTGATAAAACCAAATTATCTTGTAATAAAATAAATATAAAATGTATTAACAAAGGACCAAAACCGATTAATTTTATCCTACCTGAGGCGACATTCCAGATTCAATGAGAGACACTGCAACAAATGCTGTAAGAGTGGCTTCTGTCGATACACCACCCTAATAAAGGAACAGTTTAACAACACTGGTCAGTATCTATCTACACTAAAAGGTTTATGGAGACACACAGAAGAATCAGCCGCATGGATTATCTGAGAATTATGTCAGTAAAAGAACATTGTCACTATGGTTTCTAAACGTAACTACTCTCTAGCATCTCAGAGATTCAAGGCTCCAACAAGGAGGCTGTATGATTCTCAACTTAACATCTGATAGGAGAAAGGAGGTAATATAGACTGTCCTACCTAAAACTAAAACACACATGGACTAACAACTTCTGCACCTCAACCTCACACTTATGACCAAGGCAACAAGACTCATTTCAGAGATAAAGAGAGACAGAAAGGAGTTTGGTTTCTAACCTTCATGCGCTTGTTGAAAAGTCTTCCATACTTGGGAATGCAGCCATCTGGAAGTTGTTTTTTGGTTATCCAATTTTGTATCTGCTCTAGTTCCTCTGGGTCAACGAAGATAAAAGGACGTGCTTGAGCAAAGGAGCGTAACACGAAGGCTGTTAACCTACAAGGAAAACAAGAACACATAAATTCTAACCGTAATAACAAGACTGAATCAAGCTTATAATTGGTCAATTGAACATCGGCGAGAATGACGTTTACTTAAATTAATAACAACAATAATAACAATACACTTATAAAGCGCTGTTTCCCAGTGGTTCATCAGCGCTTTACAGATTTAAAAATTCGCCAACAAATTAACTAAAAACTTACTAAAATGCTGTGTCTAAAATTGCATAAATGTAAAAGTAAAAAAAAAATCAGCATTCGCAGTAAGCACTCAAGAAAAGATACTTTTTGAGCCGTGCGTTTAAAAGTGTCAACTGATGAAGAATCTTTGACAGATTGGGACAGAGGATTCCAAAGCAGTGGAGAAGCAACGGCAAAAGAACGCCCACCACTGACAAGTTTTAAGATTATAGGTTGGATTCCAAAGCACGTTTTTAGAAGATGAGCGAAGTTCCATGAGGAGAGTCGTTATGTGATCGTACTTTTTAGACTGGTACACTATTCTTGCACCGCAATTTAACACGAGCTGGAGCCTATGTGACAAATATTTAGGAGCACAGTATAGCAAAGGTTGCAAAAAACCAAAGTTTTTAATCCAATTAAAAAATTGCTTCTAACCCTTAAATCAATGCAACAGAAAAATTGGAAAAAAATAATCTATTAGTAGCAAACACAAACATCTCACTCGCTTAATATCTCACTAAATATCTCTTCACCATCATTTTCCTACACAATATTATATGGCTTGTGTTTGTAGCCGATATAACTCGCCCTCTCATTGGCTCGCGCGCTCTGATTCCGGGGCATTATTTTCCCGTAATGCCCACAGGCCGATTGTTGGCCTGCAAAAACAATGCAAAATGCCATATAATAAACAACTTATTAACCTCGAACGTTCGGTCTTTACGGAAAAATCCAAACCACGGCCTTGCCGCACTGACCTTGCTATCGCTCGGTCAATACGGCAAGGTCTTGGTTTGAGATTTTCCCGTAAAGACCGCACTCTCGGTTAATAAGTGGGTAGTAAGGTATTGAATATTCCAAAAAACCAAAATCACACATTGAAGTAACCACTCACCACATGTTCCCTTCACTATCACTGTTTCCAAAAGCGCTATAGGATCCGTCAGTTCGTTTGTAGGTCAACTCTCTTTGGTATCCTAATACATACAAAACAAGCATATCACATTACCAACTGTTCCACTGCAAACTTAAAAGATAACAAATACAGATAATTGTATCTTCACGCATTGTTTATTGTCACGAAGAATAGGAAGCAGTGCTCCCCACTGGCACTCGGTCCCAGACTGCTTGACTCGGAGTAGTGTTAACCATGGGACTACCATCACATCCAAAGACAATACATGAAGTGCGAACAAATCATGAATTCAGTGAGCCATGGTTTAGTTCAACACTCAATTTCTGAGCTATAAGAGAGCTAGTGAAGCATCAAGAACAAGCACAGTGTGAAAGCGAGTGCAAAGGTTTGTGAATGGACTCTTGATAAAAAAGGAAAAATTGTGCTAGTTTTAAAACATTTCTTTGTGAATTAATCTTGTGGGAGATACAGTGGCTTAATGGTAAGTGTAATGACATAAAGGGGAATGGTTTTGTTGTATGTTTTTGTTCGTATTTTTGGCCTTGACAGTGCACTAAACACAATAGCTATTTACTTCTGACGGAGGAACAAACCAATCATTACATAATTCACGCATGGTGTATGAACGCAAACCAAAAGATTGTGCACAGCCCTAGACCTTCCAACATAACTCTTGTTCGCTAGGTTTATGTAGACCTTATATATCTTAACAGAATCAACTGAGCTTCATTGATTTTGGTACAAGCCAATTGTTACTCTCTTCACCCGTTTTAGCTTACCTGTTGACATTATGTTTTCGGCTTTGTTTTTTAAAGATGTGGTAAGTTGCCCAACAGCTGACAAGTACTGCATGATGTAAATACCAGGAGCAAAGTTCACCATGTTTTGCTCACCACAGCCATAAGGAAGCCTCAACATGCTTCCAACATTCAAAGTTGGTCCCATTAGATCCCCTGAACAACAATAAAATGACTAGTGAGAAGCAAGCGGTCAATTCTAGGCAAACAAACAGCAAGACTTGCATAGTACACTTATAAAAGAGCAAAAAAAAACAGGGCAGGGGAGGTAGTAAGTAGCCTTCCAGGCAAACAGGCTCACGGCAAGGGCAGAAAACATTCAGCGAGCAAAGCGAGTGGATGAGCAGAGCGACTGCAGCAAGGCGGGGAAGCCTGTAGACAATGTTTTTGGTGCTCTCAGACCACTTTGCTTGCCAAGGGCTTTTTTCTGCTCTCGCCGGAAGCTGATCTTCAAGGGACTTGCCTGCCTCTACGAGTTACAGGCTTAGTTCCTGCAACCACTGCAGGGTTAGTGTTGGTATCAGAATAGGACATTTCCACGTTGGCCTCTGTGTCAAAAGGAGTCTTCGTGCAGAACCATAGTACAGAAAAGGTTTCAAGGTTTTTAGGTTGAATTTAGACAAACAAACAAACACAAGGCACAACTTACCAACTGTTGACACCACTGCATGTACAGAGCCAGCAACAACATTCTTAGGCAGAGAGATGTCCATGGTATCATTAAATTGTGATTCGTCATCTTTGAAAAGCAACAGCCGAGTATAAATACTAAGTCATTACCAATAGCTGAAAAGCTTTTCACTGAAGTCATAGTATTTGCTTTCTACGAGGCTACACATAAGGTTGACAGTTTTTGAACATATGGCTTGAATGAAAAAAAGTTCACAATCCAAAAATCAGTAAACGTCAAACCTTATATTACCTCATCCAGAAGCAAATGCAATGAAAATCTCATGTATTTTCTTAATACATTGTCACGGATTTCCTCTCAACAAGTAAGCTTCCCTATGAGTAGGAATCAGTCTCTATTACTCTGCAATTGGCTTTCACTCTGTGTTCAAATCCTTGCTCTCAAGTGTACTCTTTATTTTCACAATAGAGGAAAGTGGTGAAACAAAAAATGCTTACTTAGAAATGGAATACATAATTAAGGTGTAATACACTTTTCAGAGCTTTTTGTTCTTCAGAGCTAGATCCTTCGTGCTGCAAAATGATAGTATTATTAGATGAAAAAAAAATTGCAAATAATATTATTCCTTAACTATAAGAACTGGGCTGTTTTAACCACAGTTTATGGTAACATAGGAAAAAATGTTTTGTACCTTTTAGGCATACAAAGCTGTTGTATGTATACTCCTGCCGAACACCTTCAGGCTTTTAAAGAGAGAAATATTACAAAAGTTAGCATTTTCTATTTTACGACTCAGTTCTAAATTACATTTTGCGCTGCTCTGTGTAGTAAGTGTTCCTACATTTTGGGGCAGACAAACTAGAAGCATATCCACGCCATTACTGCTGGGGCCAACAAGTTACTTGGACTTTTAAAACGCACGTGCCCACTATTAAATGATGTCTCTACTAGATGCTCACTTTATCTTGCACTTGTGAAGTCACAGTTATCCTACGCGACTCAAGTCTGGTCCCCGGACAAGATGGCATTAAAAACTCAAATTGAAAGGGTTCAAAGGAGGCCCACAAGGTGGATCCTCAAACAAAGTGTAGACGTGATGTCATACAGAGACAGACTTTTAACTTTAAAACTTCTTCCTCTGACATTCAACCGCGAACTCAAAGATCTTGTTTTCTTTTACAAATGTCTGAATGGTTTTACTGATCTTAACGTTTCTGATTTTGTTTCTTTTGTAGCTCACGGCCGAACCAGACTAAGTTATTCTTATAACCTTAAAACTCATGTATGTAAAACTAGCACCTTTCAGGCCTCTTACTTTAATCGTATTGCTAAGCTCTGGAACTATATCTGTAAATTTTCACCCCCTACCAGTGTTTCAACTACTGCTTCCTTCCGCAATTTTGTTACTGAGCACATGATTCACCTTGTGCACAATCACTTTGATATACACTATTCCTGTACCTGGTAAATTGCACGATCCTGCCCCCGTCATCCCTAGTTTTCAGCGTCTTTTAAGTTTAACCGTGTTTTTAATTATTATGGGCGGTGCCTCGCATGGGTCCTCGCGTCCCGTTCGCACCTGCCCTTTTGACCTTATCACTTCATATCACTTTGCCTATATATTTCGTTTCTTCTCGGTTATTTATCTTGTTGTATGTAACATGTGTAATGGTCAATAAAGCTGTTAAAAAAAAAGAAGAAACGAGAGCGAACAGGAACACTAACAAATACTACACATGCTAACTTTGCCCTCCTGTGAGATGATTTTCCACGCTATGGTACCAGTAACGGTTAAACAGCTTATTGAGAAATAGAAATGTTGCTCTAAGTTACACTGGTAGCAGTCCTCTTTTCAGCTCCTTCTTTTGGCACAGGAAACCAATTGTCGTTGGCAAGTCACTGTGTTTGTATGTAGCATTGTTTTTTCTTTTTATTGCATTACTTTATCACCAATGTCTGGAACATAAAGTACAAGCCCATTTCTCTGTAACATTAGCCATGCATGTACCTCAACAAGTAACTTCCTTGTCACAGCATCAGTGACTCCAAGGGCCATCTGTTCTACGCCTTCGTCGCACACTGACGAGTTTACATCTTTGGCAATAACTGTCAGAGGAATTTCACGCAACTTCTTGGGAACAATGTTAAAACGAACAGACATGGCTTCATTGCTGCACACGCAAACTGACTGAGAAGAATTTGACAGTATTCTATAGTATAGTGATTCTTGCAGGTCCAAGCGAATCTGCAAGATAAACATTTCCGATTACTTAGTTCAAGTGTAACTACCATTTTCTACTACATTTACATCCCATGTTTCCGTTTTAAGGCGGGGCCCTACCTGAAATATGCCCTTTTTTGCACAGTTGTCGCAACCGAGATTTTCATCAAAACCCTAACTAACTATATACCGGTATCACTGAAAAGCTTATTACATGCATTTGCAATTTACAAAAGTGTCTATTTCAATGCTGTATCAATTATTATAACTTGACACAGGGCTCTCAAAGTATTACATGCTGTGCATTATCCTGTGCACTCGAAAAAAGATTTTTATGTACAATTTAAAGACAAAATTGTCCTTTTACTTGTATTCTAAAGTAAACAAATGACCAGCTGAAATGAATGAGGGATTTTGCAAAATTTGAAAATGCGGAGCTCTGACAACCATCTGAGGTTGCAAATTCTAAATTGTGAAACATTTACTTTGATAGCTTGTATCACAGACACAGAAGACACAGAACTTTATTTTACGTGGCACTCCACTTAAAATAAGTATCCTAAGAGTTCTTTGGAATATTCCCTCATTCATATCAATAAACCCAGTGAGACCTAGCAATCCTGAAAATTTGAGGTCAAAAGCACAAGTTTTCTTTTGAGACATCTTTTCTCAAAGGCAAAATTAACTCATTTTTGCTCATGGATGTTACGTAACATCCATGAGCTTAGGAGGCAGTCGGATGGCACTCGATCACTCACTCACTCACTCACTCACTCACTCACTCGATTCTGATTAATTTATTCATTAAACCGGATTAAATCGTTTCTCCCAACCCTCCCCTGCTTAGTATGGTTCTTTTCCTAGGCACTCGTGGTGTAGCTTCAGCAGGTTTTAGCGGGGTACTAGAAAGACGAATTTTTTGTCCGACAACATGGAGTTCGTACATATGGCAGCTAACGCGGCACGAAGATGGTTTTTGGCTCAACTCGTGGAGTTGTAAAATTGAAATTTGTCAAGCTAAGCAGCAGTAGCTGTAACAAATGGACATGGAAAGACAAGAAGCATAGCGCTCGTCAAAAACCATGTGTAAATTTATATTGAAAGATCAAGGTGTTTTTTCATTAGACGTAAACAAAATTCTCCGATTACAAGTCACGCTAAACTCACGCTATGCAAAGAATGTAATCAGATACTCTTTTTGTATATTTGCTGAAGGGCAAGAGAGTCACGTTTCGCAGACAGTGTAAGTAAACAGCCACGTGTAAGTAAACAGCCACGAGAAGATGGTAAATTGTTTTTTTGTTAGATTTTTTTTTTATCAGTGCTGGCCTGATGGGCCGCTTGGCACAAATGTAGACTTTGACTTCCACCGTCTGAGTTTCTATTTGCAGAACGAGTGCTTGTGCCAAACGTTTCCCATGAAAATCACTTGATTTTCATGCGAATGACCGTGCAGGTGACATATATTTTCATACCAATAGTTTCGCTCAAAGACTCGTTTTGCCACAGTGGCAAAAGTAAACTTGGCATTGGGCTATTCATCCATGAGCTGCTCAGAGAGCCTTTGATTTAACTTATGCTTCTCAAAATAAAACTTTCATACCTTAAGATTCAAACTCTGATAAAAACAAAAATTCTATATTTTTACCGAATTTTGGGTCAAGCCCCCTCCCCCCTTTAAGCCAAAACACGGTCAATAAAGCCATCAAATATTTTCGCTCGGTTGGTCTAAATGCATCAAGTGACTGAACATGTCCCAGCTAAAACTGGGGAATATCCATGTGTTGCAAAAAATATTTGAGGAATAAGTAGTAAACACAATAGCCTCCATTTGACTATAAAAATACGCTAGGATAGGATAGTTTTAGCTTCGCTCTCACAAAACTGTGAGCTTTGAGGAACAGATAATGTCTGAGCATATCTTCGGCCCAAATGGAAGTTATTGTTTATACATGATCCATTTTGTGACTGTGGAGCAAATGACGTCACACGATTGGGTTACTCACGTTCCAACGTGTACCTCATTCAAACAGCCAGGAACACTAATCAATTCATGCCAGAATCTTGTTTTTAATGACATAATAAAAAAAGAATTCACAATAATCCCAGGCAAAAAATACTGAAATTGAAATACTCCAAAGGGAAGGTTCAACTGTACATGACTAGTGAAGGTTGTCTAATACTCACCACTTGCTCAAATCATGAAGGTCAATATTCATATGTTTTTACGACATGCACTAGTTTCAAAAACAGGCTTTTAATATCATGTGTAGGATTGGTGTGAAATGTTTCACTGATATAGACTGAAGACTTTGTATCTCGTAGAGCCTTTGCATAAATGGCGTCTAACTTTGAATAACAATACTTTATACATCCTTAGCCTCGTACTTATGTTTCACATGAATGTGAGTCTGAGGATGTATAAGTATTGATATTCAAATATTGTTGTCTATTGTAGACACTTGCTCTGATAAGGAAGTAGGCTTGTCAACTTGTACCACTTGTATGAGTTGTGCAACTGGTGGAGCTGCATCTCATTAAAGTTTGTTTCTAACTGAAACATGCTTGTGACTTACCGTAAGACACTTCTTCTCGTAGTTGAAGACAGTGGTTATAATGGACACTTCCTCTCCACGGATCACCGAGTAAGGGAGTGTAAGGGAGACAAAGAAAGGTTGGAAAACTTTTAGTGAGGTTGGTTTAGAGACGCCAAGCCCAGATGCATCAGACATAGCAAAAGCACTTGCAATCCAGCTGGTGATAGTGTCAGGAACCTTAGCCATAATCACCGTCTTCCCTGTGTCCTCGCTGTTAACACATTACAAAAATGCAATTAATATCATATTCACTTTTGCTGACAAACTTACCGAGCCAATCAATTTAACAAATAGATTCCATGTTGCCGTGCATCTGTCCAGTAATAGATCACAGATGACGTCAAAATGTGGTAAGAACAAAAAAGTGGTACACGAGGCGACAGCCGAGTGTGTCACTGATGTTCTTACCACATTTTGACGTCATCTGTAATCTATTACTGGACAGATGCATGGCAACATGGAATCTATTTGTTTTATATAATAACGAAACAAATTACTACAGATAAACCTTTCAGTTTTATTTCAAACTCTTTCAGCGAAAGCCGGCCTTTGCCCACTTTTGCGAGCACGAAAAAAGCCATTTGACGCAATCTGTTGTCTATACAAAATGAAGCAATCTCATTGGCTGCTATGCGTAGCAAAGAATTGTGATTGGTCCGGAAAATCATGCCACTGTCAAACTTGACTCGAGCGTCGCTTCTCGTGAAATGAAAACTTACAGCGAAAGCAGAATTGAACTGCAAAAATCTACAAATCTTAAAGAAAATACTGGATAAGTCAAGTCAGTTTTTGTCATCAGAGCAGCCCAGTGAGCCGAGGAGCTTGGATGTTGCCTTGAATATTGCCGGCAGGAGTTGAAAAAATGCGCTCGGATTGCGATAACTTGCGATTGCGGTCAACCCGGAGGCCATTCGATTCAAGTTTTGAACGGAATGGAGCGTCAGTGATGGTGGAAATTTGTGCCCTCTATGGTCGGTGATTCTCAAATCAGTTTGAAATAGTATCGGAGACACCTTTTAGGTACAGGTTATAATACTAAGATTGATGAGCAACAAAAACGTTTTGTTAATCCGTTACCACAGTACATGTAAGATCAATAATAGATTAGATATTCATGCATGAAAATACAATTAGGTTTCACATTTGTAGCCTTAAAACAACAGTGGGATACAAATGTGCTGCTAATGCATAACCTGCTTCAAGTAAGAAGCAATGCAAAATTAAACAGAACCCAAAGTTGACATACAACTTCCAGAAAAAGGTCCCAAAAGCAAAATACAAAAAGCTCCCAGACAAGGACCCAAAGGTGACATAAAAAATACAAGGACCCAAAGGTGGCATACAAAAGACAAGGACCCAAAGGTGACATACACAAGACAAGGACCCAAAGGTGACATACAGAAGACAAGGACCCAAAGGTGACATAACAAAGACAAGGACTCAAAGGTGAGATACAAAAGACAAGGACTCAAAGGTGACAAAAAGACAAGGACCCAAAGGTGAAATACAAAAGACAAGGACCCAAAGGTGACAAAAAAGACAAGGACCCAAAGGTGACATACAAAAGACAAGGACTCAAAGGTGACATACAAAAGACAAGGACCCAAAGGTGACATAAAAAAGACTCCCAGACAAGGGCCCAAAGGTGACATACAGAAGACAAGGACCCAAAGGTGACATACATGTAAAAAAGACAAGGACTCAAAGGTGACATACATGTAAAAAAGACAAGGACTCAAAGGTGACATACATGTAAAAAAGACAAGGACTCAAAGGTGACATACATGTAAAAAAGACAAGGACTCAAAGGCGACATACATGTAAAAAAAACAAGGACTCAAAGGTGACATACAAAAGACAAGGACCCAAAGGTGACATACAGAAGACAACAACTCAAAAGTGACATACAAAAGACTTCCAGACAAGGACTCAAAACGAACGCTACATAAAAAAAAAACTTTCAGAAAAGGAAGGAAAAGAAAATGGAACAGCCGGTTACAGCTGGCATGGGAGTCAATGGGTTAATAAGAACGCATTCCTGGTGCATACACATTCATTTGAAATGAAAAGCTCTGCATGATAACTGAACAGCCACATAAACTTCAGAAATGTTTGCTTGATTGAAACATTTCAGACGCAAGATTCTTAGCTTAGAATCACGTACTGAGCATGTTGATATCATGCTGATCGTGACAAAACAACATAACACGCCCTACTGTGCACAGATCGGTAACATTAGTATTGATGTTGCCAATTAAGAAAGACAATATAGTGTAGAGTGTAGTTGATACGTTCAATAGCTGTGAGATACGAAAGGTAAGCTCTGCACTTCACCAGGTACATGTAAATATATTTTAAATGGAGACACCAGTTCAAATGAAAACATTCAGCAGCATAATAATGTTATTTCCTGGCCAGTGCATAATGGCTTACTTGACCATTTCCTCTGTCCATAGCCATGTTTCAGGAAACTCCTTACGAACATATACAGACTTTTTCTTAGGTTCCTGGCTTTTCGCCTTTGGATTAATGCTGCCACCAATGGGAGGAGGACCTTCAGTGTTAGGGGCTCTTGTTGAAGCTTCAACATCATCAACACCTGTCCCTAAAATATGAAAGAATGCTACATGTAGAAAACTTTGTCAGTTTTCCCTGCATTCTGGCCATCTCGGAAATGTTTTTCTAAAAAGTGTCCTGTAATTTATTCTTCTTTCATGGTCGTACTTGTACCCTTATCGATTTTCTTAACTTTCTAAATGTTACCTTCTCCACAATGTATGGATCGTGCAAAGAAAATAATACTTTACATATATTGAGAGTTTTTAGTTCCAAAGCAATAACTTGTTGTGTCAGACTGTCAGACAAGATATCCAAATTCTCTATAGCGACAGGCAGGATTATTGTATGCTCATTGGTCTAGAGCTATGGTCAAAGAGAGTATAAGCACAATGCAAGGCAGTTTTCAGAAAACACAGTAACAAAATTACCGGTATGTTGCATTTCAATACTTTGAAATTGATTGAAGAGGGGAAGGAAAAGAAAGCTGTTGGCAGGATAAAACATGACAAACAGGACACACAAAGTCTATGTTAGCTGACAATAAAGCTTGCCATGGTAGAACTTGCTACTCTGGAGGAACTAACTGCACAACAATTATATGAAGATATGTTAACCACCATTAAATCTTGAATCAAGAGTACAATGTTTATCTGATTTGTTCAATGTCTAAATAACATCTGCACCACCTCAAACACATCATGAAAATTAAAATAATGACACTTTTATTCATTCACAATGAGTTGTCGAGGTTCACTTCTTTTACAAGCCTCAAGTCTCCAGCATACAGCAATGTGTATAACTCAAGGTGAGTTGGAGGAAACAAGCATTTTTTTAGCTTCTGAGCGCACTACCCATCTCCATCTCTCTGTCAGACAAGATATCCAATTTTTTTCTCCCTCCATTTCCATTTCTCAAGATAATGGTCATCTACCCTATCAGGTTGAATTGTTGAAGAGGGGCCTTCTTTGAGGTCATCTATGATAGAAAAATCTTCAAAATACCTCTTGGGAAAGTAAACCGTGAAAACCAAACCATGTTTCAATGCCTTGAAGAATCACCTGTCAGTAATCAGTCCAATGAACATAATTGTGTTGTTTAGAATGCCAAGCTCACTTCATATGGAAGTACTGACATGATGAAATGCCTTTTTTATTTCCATTGCTATATGTATCTATCCTGACAAACTCCACAATACTGAACTATGTTCGTTTTGCAGAACAAAACAAACACCACTTTCCCAACTGGGCAGGCCTTACTGGTAAATATACAGCTGCTAGTGTAATAGCTGCGAGAACAGGAGGCGATATAGTTTCTTTAGTTGCTTTAATATCCAAACAACATGGCGGGAACTACATGCGGAAGAATGCAAGGCACAGTGGTTAACATGCTGCTCACCGAAAGTGCATTTGAAGAACATATCATCACAGTTAAAAGAGTCAGTTACTGAATAATAACTGATTGGCCACATAGAAAAGGCTTCCAGACAAGGTCTCTTGATTGAAAATCAACAGATGCTTCTCAAAGTATTACAATTCAGCGTGTTTATTACATTTTTCGAGGTCACAAGGTAAGAACCACCACTGTGCCCAGATAAATGCCTGAAGTCATTAATAATGATGTTGCAAATTATGAGAGGCTAGTTGACTATTTGTTGTAATATTATAATAATACGAAACCTTACCACTTTACCTTACCAGCCTTACCACCAGTGCCTACAAGAAGCCCCAACACATACCGATCAGTACCTAGCATATGATTCACACCACCCTCAGTCAGTAAAACGTGAAAATTATCAAGTGTCTGTACTACCGGGATAAATGTCTTGTGACTAAATCTTCAGCAGTCGCTGGAGAGAAGAAACACCTGTCATCTGTACTTGTTTCTAACAGATATCCCTCCTCTTTTGTGCAGAAGATCACAAAGACAAGAACAGCCCCAAGAAGAGAGCCTGTGGCAGAGCTTAAATGCACCGCCGTTTTACCTTATATATAATAATAATAATAATAATAATAATAAATTGCGAATTTATATTGCGCAATTTCCATGGCGAGATGATCAATTGCGCATTACAAAAATACATGGAATAAAATAACAAATAGTAAATACTAATTACATCATGTGTTGTATAAAATATTAAAAGCCAAACTAACTAGGAATAAAAAGCCTTACTAAAAAGATGCGTCTTCAAAAGTTTTTTAAAAGTGTCAACCGATTTGGCCATTCTAATATCTGAAGGTAAATCATTCCAAAGTTTTGGCGCCCCGGCAACAAAAGCACGGTCGCCTAAAGTTGTCAAAGTTTTAAAATTCGGATGAGATGGCAGTATTCCGTCATTAGATCGCAGTCCATATCTTGAATTTAAAGGCTTAATTTTGACAAGACCGTTGATATAGGACGGCGCTAATTTTCTAATGGCTTTGAAAGTTAAAAGTAAAACCTTAAAATTAATACGAAATAAAACAGGAAGCCAGTGCAGCTGATGGAGCACTGGAGTAATATGGCAAAACTTGCCCTGCATAACAACTAGTCTGGCGGCTGCATTTTGAACTCTCTGCAATTTATCAATGTGGCGCTTAGGAACACCGTATAATAGACTATTGCAGTAGTCTATTCAGCTACTAATAAAGGAATGGATAAGAGTCGCAGCTGAATCCGTTGAAAGGTGTTTCCTAATGCGTCTAATATTGTGTAGATGATAGAAAGCGGCACTGCATATTTTGGTAATGTGTACGGCCATAGTAAGTTGATCATCGAACCACACGCCCAAATTCCGCACTACAGGCACTTTGCCTACATCGCAATCTCCGACCCTGATAGTATTAATAGCAGTCTTTTTCAGTAGATGTCGTGATGCTATGACAATGAATTCAGTTTTGTCGTTGTTTAGCATAAGTTTATCCGCGGTCATCCACTGCTTAACATCCGAGATACAGGTTTCCATTGATCTAATTGCTTCATCTTGACTAACAGCACAGCTTGGGTTGAACGATAAATAAAGCTGGGAGTCATCTGCGTAACAATGAACTTTTGGGAGGTGACGACCGACAATGTCGAAGATTTTGCTTGAATATATGTTAAACAAAATGGGGCCTAGGCACGATCCCTGGGGAACGCCAAAACGAAGGTAAAATACATTTGAAAGCGCTCCCTGAACAGATATTCGTTGTGTCCTTCCACATAAATAAGAGCAAAACCATGAAAGAGCAGTTCCATTGAGACCCAGCTTTGATCATAAACGTGTTAGCAGAATACTAGGGTCCAGTGTCGAAAGCGGCGCTCAGGTCTAAAAGAACGAGGAGAGTCACGTGCCGCTTGTTCATGTTAGTAAGACTGTCATTCTGAACTTTCACCAAAGCTGTTTCCGTGCTGTGAAGTTTCCTATATGCAGACTGGAACACCGGATACAAATTGTTCTTAGCCAGGTGCAACTGAATCTGGTCTGCAACAGCGCTCTCAGTGAGCTTGGAAATATAGGATAGATTGCTAACAGGGCGTAGATTCTTAAAATTGGACGGGTCGGATCCACACTTCTTCAATAAAGGTGTTACTATTGCCTCTTTCCATATTTCAGGGAAATGACCAGACTGCAAAGATAAGTTAATAATTAACGTAATTACAGGCAAAAGGGCATCCATACACTCAACTACCAGTGACAGGATCTAGTGAACATGACTTCTTAGAAGATCGCATAATAATATGCCGTACATCATCCTCTGACAGTGATTTAAAGCTGGTAAATGAAGTATAAGCAAGATTGTTATCCATGACTTGTGTTGACACCCTAGAATTCACAGCGTTTCCTAGTTTAGAGTGAATATATCTAAGGAGTATCAGAGCCTCTCCACCGCTGCCTAGAACAACAAGGCGTTTGCACCGTCTTCAAGCCTGACACAACACTTCAGTCACTATTAGTGCGACCGAAGGACACCATTGACCCAGCTAAAGAAGATGGCATAGTCTACAGGATTCCCTGCGAGTGCAGCAAAGTCTACATCGGGGAAACAGGAACCTATGCAGGAGAGGATCAAAGAACACGACAGGGATATACGACTCGCCTGTACCCAGACCTCCGCCATTTCTGAACACTCCCACAAGACCGGCCACTATCCAATTTGGAACAAGGACAAGTTTATTGATCAAGATCCTCACTGGTACACACATAGGGTCAAGCAAGCTATCCATATAAGACTTCCGCCTACTAACATCAACAGGGATAGTGGAATCGAAATTCCTGAAGCATGGATGCCCACGATCAAAAAACACAACAACTGGAAAACGGTACCACTTGAGGAAACAGCTACTCACCAGAACAACGGAACAATGGTAGGATCAAAATGCACCAATCACAGCCGACCTTCGTGATATAAATGGTGCTGCATAATCAGTTGAGATCATCACCTGAAGACTAGCAGTAAGTGGTTGAATCATTGTGATCACATCTAAAGTGACTACATCGTGAGACAAATGATAATATACTTTATTGTTGTATCTACCACGATGAACAATAACCTTTTCCTCGACAATATAAAACCTTTAGATATCAACATTACCATCCTAGTTCATATAGTGTGATGGTCCATTACCATGATTACACATGTATTTCACCATTACCCAAGAATAAAGTCTTACTTGATTATTTCCTCTGTCCATAGCCATGTCTCAGGAAACTCCTTACGAACATATCGAGCCTTTTTCTTAGGTTTTTGGCTTTCAGTCTTCCGACTAATACTTCTTTCTAGGCCTTCAGGAGCAGACTGCAGAAGAGCAACAGGCTGGGGACCACCCCAAAGACCAAACACTCCTGGACCAACACCACCACGCCTAGCAGTGAACCTAACTAAAATGTTATGAAAAGAGAATGCCATTTGTAAACCACACTGGGTCATCTGTTGATGCATTCATGGCCATCTCAGATTCAAGCCTGAGCTAGAATACTATGTAAATGTTCATGTCCTATAAGCTATTCTAACTAAAATCCCATACCAATTATGGTGGAATGATTTCTGACATTTTACGGTTGGCACAAGGAGATATTAGATGATAACAACTTAAGTGAATTAAGATTTTAAAAGGTACTCAGTAATTAGAGGTTACCGACAAGACAAGAGTTAGCTTATTGTTAGTCTGTCAGAAGAATGTCCCAACACGCAGCTATTCTTTTACTTCAACGAATATACAATAATAATTAACAATAAGATTATGAGCTCGAGATTTCTCTGAGGTGATAGTTGATGAGGCTCTTGGCATTGACTGAAGAAGGCTATGGCCTGGGTATTCCGCTGCAAGAATGGGCTGAGACCAAAGTCTAGAAATTCCGAGAAGCCGCCTTCAGTGACAGCTGATTCTCTAGACCCATTAGAGTTGCAAGTTGCAGAGATCACTATTATCAAAAAGAATTGTGCAATGCAATGCAGAGTAGTAGTAGTAGTAGTAGTAGTAGTAGTAGTAGTAGATCTTTATTTAAACTCGGTTAAAAATCTTCAGTTACACTAATAGTATTTTGATTACAATCATTTGTAAAAATTAAAACAACTATAAAAACTGATTTACAAGATTGCCAACTGGGAATCAAATGTTACAAGTGCGTGGTTGATTTCCTTCTTAAACTGCCCAATTGATCTAATCGCCTCATATTTTCAGAGAGAGAATTCCATAGTAAGGCACCACTATAGCCAAAGCTACGTTTCAAATAGTTCGTACGCGGCTTGGGTAAGTTTAACTTACAGAAAGAATCACGCAAGTCATAGTCTGTGTGTCGCTCACTGAATAAGTCTTGCAAGTACACTGGGGCCAACCCGTTGAGGGATTTAAACATCATTATAGCTTTCTGCTTTCTTCTTCTTAATGATAGCTGGTCCCACTTTAAAGTTTCAAGAAGCAGGTTTGAGTTTACCTCACAGTTGGCTTGCAGAATAACCCCAGCTGCTCGTTTTTGCAATTTTTGTAATTTCTCACATAGATAAGAACTCAATCCATCCCAAACGGGGGATGTCAAGGGATGTCAAAGGAGGAGGTCAAGGTGAAAGCTCATCTTTTGCAGAGAGACATCAAGTGGGAATTTAATCCACCACCAGCCTCCCATATGGAAGCCATATGGGAACGGCAAATCAGGACAGTTTTGAAGGGGCTGAATGTCATTCTCAGAGAGCAGGCCTTAGATGATGAATGCTTGTCAACGCTGTTCTGCGAGGTGGAGTCAATCATCAAGGCCATTGACAGTTTTATCAGATGATCCTAATGATGAAAGTCCCTCGACTCCAAATCATTTGCTACTTTTTCACTGAGGACCTGAACTTCCCCCCGGTCAGTTTGACCAGAGTGATATCTATTTAACAATTATCCTGCGAAATCGCACGGAATATCGTCTGATACTAAAATCAGACGATATTCCGCGAGATTGAGCAGGATAATTGTTTTATTATTCAACAAATTGATAACAAAACAGCTTAAATCCTTGTAAATCTCTCTGTCGACATTTCCTCACTTCACTTTTTCTTCCCACATACGAAGCTACGTATACCGCCGGATATTTGTTACCTACGGATGACTGATATCGAGAGCATCATGACCATATTTGGATAGTGTTACAATTTGTTGAATAAGAAGGAAAGATATCACTCTATGGAAAGACATTTCTCCGCAGTTCAAATACATGACATTTCATATATTCATTTGCATTCTTTACCATGTGCAGGTATATCACAAACTAACAATGTGATGATCAACTATGTCTTCGTAAGGTGTGAATGCTTACACATACTGAATACTGGATTTGTCTTATCCAGAAACACTGATCACGAGATTGCTTGGACTGCCGCTTTATAGGACACTTAACTGTAGAATTCTCAGTAAATGCTTATTATTATTATTTTAAGGGGCCAGGATGTTAAGGAGAGTTTTTTCCCATGCCTCTGCCATACCCCTGGGACATGTGCTACATTTTCATGTGCTTTTCGGGGCTTGTTGTTTTTGAATGAAGCGTATTTGAAAGCTGCTTTCCGTTCGCCTTTCTTTTGCTTTATTTCATTGATGTTGAACAAAGGATGCCTGAAATCGCCCAAAAAATTGCACGAGCCCATAGGGCGAGTGCAATTTGTAGTCTTTGAAAAATTTACGAGTGCTTATTTATTCCAAATTGCATGAGAAAAATCATTTGATTACTTGTTAATAATATACATGCAAAAATTTGAGTCTTGCTCATTTTCCTCGGTTGTTGTCAGACTTCTTGCCTTGTTCGGCCGCTTGCCAATGCCTTTTTGACGCAGTAGTCTGGCTTTTCCCTCAAGAACTTGCTTTGAGCTTTTAAACGCTCTGTCGCGAATGATCGAGTGTTTGTACTCTTTATCTGCTAGGTATCGGTCGATAGCAGTATCCATCACACAAAGGCTATCAGGTTCATAATCATCCCCGTCTTTCTTACGAACTGTTGCGTAAAACTGCTCGAGGTGTTTGTTCAGGGCCTCTGGTTCGTACTTTTCAAAGACAATCCTTTCGTCATATCCCTTTTGAGAAGCCCAAGACTTCCAGACTTTTACCCAGTTATTTGTGCGTTGTAAGGTGTTTTTGTTCACAGCATTCTCCTTCAAACTCTGTGTTAAAATATTGTCACTTTCCCCTGAGCTGCCCACCATTTTGTTCTGTTGGGCTTTCACGACATTCCTGTCAATCAATTTAATTTCAACTTCTTGCACTCAATTTCGACTTTCTGCACTGTTTGGGATTAATTGACGTGCTCTCAGCCAATCAGCATGATGAACTTTTTGCATGTATATTATTGTGTAATGAACTGTACAACTTTTATTACAAAATATGTCTCCCCAGAATCGTTGAAATAACAGGCTGATCTGACCTTTTACTCTCGTTATAATCCTTCAAATCACACAAAATGAACAAAAATATCTCTTATTTCAAAGTAAGTAATAATAGATTTAAAAAGTTATTTGTACTCTTCGTGCTCGTGTCAGAGCGAGCCAACGCCACTACACTTGTGCACGTGGCTGCAAGAATTATCTAATAATCATTGAAACAACATCGTTTATAAATCCTTTACTAACTTCTGATCCTTGAGATAACAAAAGAACTAAACTCAGTTACTTCGGATACATTTTGTTGTTGTTTCTTTGAGTGGGTTTTGAGTTTTGATTTGTGATCCCAATCTGTTTCCTTTATATGTGTGGTGTTTGGATCGAGTCTGTCGACCCTGTTGCCGATTTGTGTCTAACAAACCAAGTTCTGTACGGAACAATTCTATCCAGTACTGCTGATTAACTTATTGTGTACACGATATACATGTACCTCTACTCGTCCTTGTGGCTGCAAGAATTACCAAGAGTTGCCTTGTGAGCCTACTGAAAAATTAACCGGGACCACCATGCGCACCTAGTTTCTTCAAATCAGGCTCGATTCGCACACTATGCTACACCAATATTTCGATGCTACACCAATATTTCACATTCTTTATACGCGGGAGGTCCTATTAATGCCTCCTCCGGTTTTGGCCTCTGGGCCAAAACCCTGCGGAGGCAATAATATGAAACCATAAAGATTCCAACATCAATCAACATCACTAGTGAAGTGCATCAACGTTTGAGCTCTCCAGTTAAACAAGTTGCTGATGGAGACAGGTACCTTAACAAGTGACAAATTTAAAATATCCAAAATTATTACATCATATGGCCCAATGAATTAAGTCTTACTTGATCATTTCCTCTGTCCATAGCCATGTCTCGGGAAACTCTGTACGGACATATACAGATTTTTTCTTAGGTTCTGGGCTATTAGGAGTCAGGAGATCAGGAGCTGCTTCTTCCTCAGGGCCAGCACCACCAGCACCCCCAAGACTGAGCCTTACTGAAATATGATGAAAAGAAAATGCCTTTTGTAGACAACTCTGGGTCAGCCATTGATACATTCATGGCCATCTCAGCTTCAAGTCTGAGATAGAAATAACCTGTAGCAGTTGCAGTCTTATAAGTTATTCTCACTACATATCACCCGAATTGGGGTAAAAGTGATCTTAACCTATTGCTTGACATTTTATGGTTGGCACAAGGAGAAATTAGATGATCTATAAATAAAGCGATTTGCACATTCCAACACATCTGTACACATGCGTCCCCCTGCCTCATGAGCGTAAATGCCCACATCCTCCCTGAAGACTATTCTCTCCAGTACATAAAAGTACATAATGCTATCGCCAAACTTCAAGATCTCGGCCAGAACTGCTTCACGTTCAAACTGGACATTAAAGCCACTTTCAGAAAAACATCCATGTCCACCCTTCTAACTGGGAACTGCCAGCGATGAAATGGCAACGCCTGCATTTCTTTGAGATGGTTCTTCCCTTCAGTCTGTGCAGTGCCCCCTTTCTCTTTGAACAGTTCTCCTCAGCCCTCAAACTGGATAATTCAAACCAAGCTCCAAATTCCCAAGGTGATTCACACCCTTGATTATTTTTTCATCTCAGCAGCCCCACCCCGGACCCACTGTGCGACAGCCCTTCGCAATATTCTCCACCTGTTTACAGACCTTGATATCCCTATTGCCCCTGGCAAAACCATTTCTCCCTCCACCTCCCTGGAATTCATGGGCATCCTCCTAGACTCCCATGAAATGGATACCCACCTCTGACAAGACAAGCTCACCCATACTAAACAGGCCCTTCTCCAGTGGTCCTTTAAAAATCAGCCACCCTCTGGGAACTTCAATCCCTAATAGGCCCTCTCCAATTTGCATGTTGGTAATTGCCCCAAGTCGCCCCTTCCTCCAACGTATCATCCACCTTACCAAGGGCATCCTGCTTCCCCACTGGCACATCAAACATCATGCTGGTTTCCATAAGGACATTAAGATGTAGGTCAAATTCCTTGAACACTGGAATTAGGTTAGCATTTTTCTTGATTCACACGTTTCCCCTGACCTCCAACCATTCATCGATGGCTATGTGGCCATGGCAGATTCTTAGACGGGCTATGGTTCCAGGGTCGCTGGCTACCCAAACACACCGTAAGCCATAAACGGGGCATCAGTATCGAATGGCAGGAGTTATTCCCTATCTATCTGGCCTTTGTACTTTGGGGCCCTACTTGGTTGGGCAAGCATATCCAGATGTGGTGCAACAATCAGCAAGTAATGGACCTTGTCCAAAGCATCACCCTCCCAACCCTTGTAAACAACTTCACTATTAGCCCTTCCCACATCCCTGGTCTGGATAATGCTATTGCTGACTTCCTTTTCCCGTTTTCAGATGGATAGTTTCTGCAACCTGGCTCCCACAGCCTCTCTCACTCTCTGTGTCAACCCTCCATCAACAATATACATCTGACAGCCTCCGTACAGCAGTACTTCCAGGCCTGTCTTACTCCCTCCAAAAGACGAACCTACCAGGAAGGTCAAAAGCATTTTTTAACCTTCAGCCTGTATGGATTGGTGGGCCCCTCCAGCCCGCTATTGCCAGCATCAAACTGACTCTCATTTACTTCGCTTCTCACTTTGCCAAAACAGTTTCATATGACACAGTCAAACTCTATTTGGTTGCTGTTCAAGACCTCTTCCATGAGCTCAACTTCCCCCTTCATATCAACAAAATACACCGCCTCCAAAAAGCCCCCTCAACCCAGTGCTACAGCTTCCCTATCACTACCGAAGTCCTCACTGCCATCCACAACTATCTCTACCCTGAACTGAGTACAAATGTAGACCACATTATACTATGGGCAGCCTTCACCCAAGCCTTCTTTGCCTTTTTACGTGCTAGTGAGTTCACTTGCAATGGCCCCTTCAACCCTGAGGTCCACCTCAACTCCCATGTTATAGCCTTCTACCCGGATATAAAGCAATCTAAGACTGACCCTTTTCCTTCAAGGATGCACCCTCACCATAGCTAAGTCCACATCACCCATCTGTTCTGTGATGGCTATGAAAGACTACAAGCTATGAAAGACTACATTCTCCAAGCCCAGCCTCCAGCAAGCCAGACTCCATTCATGTTCCCTCAATCTGGCTCATGGCTAACCCGCCCAAGCCTCACCAAGGAGCTCTGGTCTATTCTGCAGCAGAGTGGCTTCCGGTCAACAACTTCCACTCTCACAGCCTCCATATTGGAGATGCTACATCTGCAGCCTCAGCAGGCATCCCGTCATGGCTAATTAGTACTTTTAGGATGGTGGAGCTCAGACTGCTTGGAACTATATATGAAGACTCTGCAATCTCTATTTTAGTTGTACCTAAACTGTTAGTAAGCCATAGTAACTCTCATTCTCTATCTTTGCCTTGTAAGTAATGTTATTTTAAGAGCAGGACACCAGATTATTGTTCAAGAGTCCTGCCCCCACTCCCTTTTTCTGTGGGGGGATTGTGTCTCTCACATAAGCAAATTCCGCAATTCATGGCAGAGAATTGCACCCATTAGCTGCACTTTACCCCAAAGTAAGGCTTTAGCCCACTGGAGACAGGTCCAGAGAAACATCCATTCCAAGGTGGCTATTCTTGGTACCACCTGATCTGTACTCGCCCCAGGAGGGTCCCTTCCTGGGCCCCACCTCCCTAGGTCTGGCTTCCCTGCCATCCAAATTTCACCCACAACCAGTGTGCAAGTTTCGCTGAGGTAGTACCCTTGGTGGCAACTAAGACCAGGCCTCGAAAGAGGATCATTAATTAATAGTTAACAATATTCATGTGCAGTGGAAAATACATCTGCCTAATAAGGGAACAGTACTTGACCAAAAACTGCACAATGCAGTTTGTAATGTTTGCTTTTCTGTTCTTGTCACAAACCAGAACACTTTGATGTATTTTATTTCAGAAACTTTACTCTGGACTACAAGATTCAGGTTAAAGCCTTGTGCATGTTCTTTTGCAAGACCCTACACCATCCTCACAGTGCCACTCTCTGACCAAGAGTTAAAACAGGATGCATACCATTGAATTGTTATTGTGGCCCACCTGACCAAGAGCAAGGACAGCCCTGGCTGGACTTAAACATCCTATCCAGCAACAATTCTACTATTTTATGCCAGTAATTTGGTTACTTGCTCTTCATGATTGATCTATTATCTGGACGATTAATGTTTCAGTGCTATTTATGTAGACATAAATGAGACATTTCCATTGCCTCATAAAAGTTGCCATTGGGTAATCCAATATTTCTAGTAATTGTTTCATTGGTTTGGACATTTCAGAAACTAGAACAGAAAAGGTAAGAAATAAAGAGAGCAGCAAGGAGGAGAAGAACCGTCTCGCAGATGAACTAATTAGCAGTATTAGAAAGTATGAGTCAGTAGAAGTTTGTCAGGAAAACATTTAACATAAGCTGACCAATAGTAACAAAGAAATAATTAATTGTACATTGTTTAAACAATGTATCAATACAAGTCTTCAATTTCTTAAACAAACATAAAATTAATGCTGTTAAGGTTACTGTAGACTTTCAAAGGCCAAATTTTGCAAAACTGTATACATACTTAATACAAATAATTTAAAATCCTAAATCACCACAACATAAAGCAAAAAAAGCTGTTTTAGAGAAGAGATAATGAATAGCTACAGGTGTTATGACCCTAATTACACATGACCCTGTTATGACCCTAATTACACATGGGCACCATATCGCTCATTCACAAAAATAAACTCCCACAAAAATTTAGAGCCACATGGTAGTTTTGCCATGGTTACCCCATCTTCTGGTCCTTTTAATTGGCTTGTCCTTTTTTCAGTTTTTCTAAATGCCAGAGGCTTTGCTGCTTGGACTTCACTTTCCCCATTTACTGCAATACTGCAAATCAATTTCACTGTGTTTGGAGTGCAAAATAACATTTTCTGCAAATTTTAATGGGCTTTGTTTTTACATCACCTCAAAAGACCAATTTCGATATATTAAATCCAGCCTAAAACAAAAGACCTCATTACGAGGTGGTTCTACAGAGTTTATGGGGTTTATTCCCCAGAGCCTCGTGCTGAGGTCTATTGTGCAGATTGGGTGTACCTGCAAACACACTGTCAGTTTTGTGTTTGAAGCCTTGCAGATGCCAACCATCTGTTCAAATCATCAAAATAGTTATTTCTTCTGATTATTTATTAGGGTATTGGTGGCATGTACTTTTCTATGGTTTTACTATAAGTGATGCACATACTTCTGATTTTCCAGAGTCTACAGTAACCTTAAGGAAGTAAGTACATATCATTTTTTTTTAATGTTTGATACTTCCTTCTCTAAGCTTGCTTGAGATGGCCATAATGCATTCAGCTGGAAAGACAATGTTTCTCTTCCAAAATTAAAGAAATAAAACTTACAGGGTGGAGACTGCCTAAGTTTCTCACATTTGGCAGTTTTTATCTTCAAATTTGAAAAATAAATCACACCACTATCCTAAAAAAAAGTAAACATACATTAAAGTTTTGAAATATCACAATATCACAGAAAACGAACTCTCTTCTGTTCCAATAATTTTATCAACAAAAATGTTCAAACCATGTGAAATTAAAATAACAACCACTGAGCACAGAGCAAAATATATACATAGGTTACTGACAGAAAGCTTAAATCTGGAGTT
Organism: Micromussa lordhowensis; assembly: GCA_964020085.1. Taxonomy (NCBI): domain Eukaryota; kingdom Metazoa; phylum Cnidaria; class Anthozoa; order Scleractinia; family Lobophylliidae; genus Micromussa; species Micromussa lordhowensis. The sequence continues at coordinate 20,156,663 of OZ026597.1, read as the reverse complement.
CATTAACTCAAAGTGAAGCCTTTTAAGCCCAGCTGGTTCATAGCCCAGAGGGTTACTCACCAAAAAATTTGGTGAGGTTGTGCTGCTGGGCAATGAAAACCTTACTCTGAACAAGACCAAGAAGTTCTAATTTTGCAACCCTATTCCAGACTATAATAAATACAACTTGGAACCCCTATTAAGCAGGCACCCCTTGTTAAACTCTCATGAATGCTATTTTTTTTCTTGGGGGGGAGGCAATAATATTGGCATCTGTGAATTTTCATGGCTACTATGGAAGATCACTTTGGCATCTCAATTCTGTTGCACACTTCTCAAGCATTATGAGCAAAGTGCTGGTGTCAATGTCATATGACCTATTTCAAGCCCCATCACTTGGGATAAAAAGCCACACTGATGTTCAGAGCTGAATAAATTGTGAAGTAGTATGGAACTCAAAACTTTACAAAGATAAACAAAATATGCACTGATTGTGCGATTCACACCAACCTCAAAGGCTTTGGAAGCATCCAAGTCTTTTGTGAATTCATAATATGACATGGCTGATCGCTTGCGTCTCAACCATGGACCCCACCAGTAAGGCACTAAGCATGAATCTTGCCAAGGTTTTACAGAAGGTCCGACATCTTGAGAGCTGAGCACATTGATTGCCTGAAGGAAGATTAAAATTATAAAGCGTTTCGTTTTTTTAAAGAGCAAAGACAGGTAAATCATGGTCACCACTGACATGGAATCAGATAAAGATACCTGACAAAACAAAAAATATGTTTACACTTTCTTACAGTGTGCAGTTCCAGAAAATATCAATACTCCCACGAAGAAGGGATTGGCATTTCCTGGAGGGTGGGGTATGTATGAAGCCTAATTAGCATTCCCAGAGTGGTGGTGGTGGGGGGGGGAGGAATGTATATTTTTTGGAACTACACAATCACACTTTATTTCAATTTCCAGTTGATCTGTAAATAAATCGCAATATTTACAGAGGAAGCTACATCAGCCTAGCATAGTCGGACATAACACAACATAGCCCATTTTTTTTATCAAGCTGAGTATACATATTAACAGTGCCATGGCTGCAGAGACTTCAATTGTGTTTGATAACTGTAAGATCCTTTTCTCAGCAAAACAAATTATATTAAAGTTCTTTCATCATCATCAGAATGGACTTCGTATGCTTAATTATTTTTTTATTAAGCATTTTTATCTTTGTAACTATTTCTGTTATCAATTTCATAATCCTTATAAAACACCTTTCATGATTTACACACAGTGACCTCAAGAATTGACTGAAGTCATTGTATCTTTTGTCAACAATAGAAACTTACATCATCTTGAGTCAGTTCATTTCCTTCTTTTAACAGATGAACACTTTTGTCAACAGCAGTAACAGCCACTCGAGACCCCGGTGCTGCTTTTATGATAAGTCTTGTTGGTTCACCAGGCTTTCTGATGCTGTCAGCAAAACGTACATCAACCTGTTGGTAAACGCACAGTTCCAAGTGTCACTTCTAAGATTTAAACATGATCATATGCATTGCAAAACAAATTCTCTGGGCAAATGTGTCCTAATAGGACACCTGGACTAAACAGTAAAGCAGTCAAGAAAACTAGTAAAAAGTAACTAAAATACATCTTGACTTTGTCTTCTTTAATAATTATTGTAGTACATACTAATTTTACCTTATTTTCCAATATGTCCTCTACATCTATCAACATATTGTCAGCAACAGTTTCTTGGTCATCCCGCACATGGAACAGCAAGAAACGGCATGAGGGTACCATCTTCTGAGTGACAGCAAACTGTATGAATCCCTGGGCTGTGAACATTTTTTCACTCTTGGAATTCTTGAATGTTTTCATGGATGGCTGATAATCAACTGCAAGAACTTTTCTTCCCTGAGCCACAAGCATTCCACGGCTAAATACCTTCAAATCAGGAGGCAAACCAGATCTAAATTACCGGGATATAAACTTTGAATTATCAAACTAATTAATAATTCATCAAGTTTAGACCAAAGAAAATTATGACTGTGATGATGTTTGGATATGTGAACTTAATTAGCATAGATTTTTACAATTTTATTTCATTTCCAAACAAATTTTGTCAAAAATACTCCACTGTGTGTCATTTCTTCAAATCTCTTCTTCGTGTTTGGAAATGTGGTCAAACACAGTCTTTTGTGTTTGATATTACTAGAATGACACTGTTGGATATCAGAATAGCAAAATTCAAACTCACATGGATTTCAATTTCAATTTATATTAAAAATTACAAGATCAATTTTTGTGTCTGCGAAGCTCACATTAAGACGGATTCCGCTCAAGGTTCGAGCAATAAGTGCAAAAATTATTTACTAAAAATGTACTCATGGCACGGTAACTTTTTTAATACTGTTTAACGCATCTCACTGTAATTCATTTCTCTAGGTGACCCCGCAATTAAATCGCCAAGCATTCTCGAGAAAATTAATGTAAAACCTTGTAAGAATGCTTAATGCGAGTGTAATTCTGTTTTCAACTAATGCGAAATGTCCGTTTTAGCTGAACTAAAGATGACTTGAAGTTCATTTTTCCCTCGTGGGGTCAGCTTGAGAACTTAAATCTCAATAAGACCTTCTTACCTTTATCCAAAATATTACCACGCTAAGAGAGTTTTTTGGTAACTTAAGGTATCAGCCAGGGTTCAGGACCGTCCGCGCGCGGATCGCTGTAGCGCTTTCATTTCTGTTATAAACCCCAACAAACCATACATTTTCTGAAAGCTTAATAGTTCCACTTTATGGCTCATTCCTTTAAAAATCTAAAAATCGTAAGAGATAGCGTAATTGAGACGTTTTTCTTGAAAGCATATGTCTGTGTAAATTCAACTCCAGTCCCGCTAAGAATGAGCGGAAGAGAACGATAAACATCGCATTTGCTTCTTGACACGTTCTACTAAAAAACCGTGTCGGCGATTTTTGATACGTGCATTTGTTCTTTTGCGACAATAGGATAAAGTCAGAGGGGACAAATCATCAGCACTTCCTTTGAAAAAATGACGATTATTCGAAAACGGAAAAAGAAAACAAAAATCGCCGACACGGTTTTCGAGAAAAACTATCTGACAATACGCTGGCCAAATTTCAGCTAAATCGGTTCAGGGGCTGGCGACTTGGAGTTAAAAACGTACGCTTAACTTTCCAAAATTTTCGTTCCGAGAAAACAAGAAAAATAGATTTTTTGCGGCATCTAACCTCAACAGGATTATAACACCTAATCATCCATTTTGATGTTTACCAGAGAGGGATCATCTTGCAATAACAATAGGCGTTTGACAGGTGATATGCAGCAGGCCATTTACGCGGGACGTGGCGGGAACTATACTGCATTTTCCGGTCGGATGCAAATCACAAGTATCAGAGGTTAGTTAATTCAAAATTATCGTTCCACGTATACAGATCTTGCCGCAATCTCAAACGTTCTAATTTAATCTTCTTCCCAAGATAACAGTTGGGTTCATCGACATGCCAAAAGCGAGGAGAAAGTCATCAAAAGCGCTGCACAAGGCAAAAGAAAACGAGGACCAAACGGCGACTGTAACTCCTTGTCAAGCCGCCTCGGAAAGTCAGTCAAATGAAGTTAAAGAAAGATTGCTGGAAGAGATGAAACTTGTTGGGTAAGACTTTTTTAAAATTTCTCAGACATCCGTAACGTGGATAATTTGAGCAAGACATCTTGTATTTATGTAAACAGTAATATTTTACGACGCGAGCATTTGCACGAGCTGTGCCGTAGTTTTATTTCATACTCTCGCTCGTTCCCATTAGGCACTAATTCGATTTCTACATGTATTTAGGCCATCATATACCTATTTTCTATTTCAGTTATGACGGCAATCATTTTGCTAATTCTTTGGAGGTTAGCGTGCTTGACAAACTAAAACGAGGGAAACCTCCCCGCCGGAACCGCTACCTTCACTACTGCAACTGGGCACATGCGCTGCTGGTCAGTATTACCCATTCTACGATAGCGTGGCCATGGATCTTTTGCCATGTTTCAGTGCTTTCCAGATCTGTAAGAGGTTCTTCAACCGTAATTTTTGATCGGCTTGCACTACATGTTGACGAGGAAATCGACGGGTCGCATTCGGCGCTTGGCTGCTCATTCAACTCGTTTAGCCATTGCTCTTGGTCGAAGTAAGAACCTTTATCGCTCTCCGCTAATTTCTGAGCCCAATCAGAGCTAAACAATTTTTTCCCCTTCTTTGGCCTTGCCGTTGCAGACGAAAATGGGCAAGACCTCTTCTTTTTTTTCGCAGGCATTTGAATCAATCTTGCGGCATGTATTGCGTGATAAAATGACACCACTATACCTTGTGATTTGTTTCGTGACGTGTTGACATACAAGTTAATCCAGAATGACAGGACTTGTCAACGGGTAATTAAAACAATTAACGTGTAGCAAACTTCAACGTCCAATAACTTTGCAACGAAATAATATTTTTTGGTGGAATTTTTTTTAAAAGAAAGCTCTTGAAAAGCTCTATCAGCACGTCTCGAAATCAAAAATTTCGAAAATTCGCATTTTGAACCCTGGCTGATACCTTAAGTTTTGCCATTATTGCTCGAATCTTGTGCGGAAATTGTCTTAAGTTGGCAGATGAGTTTGTCTGTTCATGAGAGTCACTTCATCAAAAGAAATTCTACTAAGATGACTGGGCACTAGTTTAGATCCTATGAACGAGACGATTCTGTGCTAGTTGGCTTAAGGTGTGGCACAAAAGGTTACCATAGCAACAACATGACCTGCTTAATTTTAGCTTTGAGTGCCAGTTACTCTGTGACCCCTACTTTTTATTATCGAACCATGATAAGTACGATAAGACGAAACTTTTTGCAAAGCTTAAAAAAAGTTCTGGAGTGGATTCAGAGCCACCTTAATTTTCGAAAATTCATTTTCTGCCTTCTTCATGTTGGCCGCTCGGCTGCTTCGCTTCCTGTCCATCAGGGGTTATTTGGCTCATGCAAGCCAATGTATCAAGATTTGACTTGCAGTTACTTGCAGTTACTGCAGGTTGAATGTTTGGCGCAGGTTGCCCTATACAGTAAAAGGAGTCGTCGTACTTTCGCAAGCCAGCAATATCTTGTTAGCTTGTCATGGATTTTCAAGGATTGTCAGAAACTCTCAGAAATTGAAAAAGACTGTATTGTTAGAAATATACTTGAACAGTGTTTACAGTGTTTACAGTGTCTACAAGTGTTTACCGTCATCCTGATGTTGTGTTTTCAAGATCAAAAGTTGGTATGCGAATCTTGGTTGAACAATACCAGTCAAAGTTTGGCTTTCATAACCATTTTGTGAATGCAAAGGATGCCTTAATGTGTTTTAATGATCAGTTCTGGAACATGATGCACATGGCTCCAATTACCAACAACAATGTCGTATTGTAGAAAATTCTCGGAGCAAAGACATTAATTTCTCATGCCAAAATTGAAACAGGTTGTTACACAATACAAAACATTAATGTGGAATGAAGTGATCCTTTGGTTGACACAAATGATGTGCTTAAATGTGTATTTTCCATTACTTTTCAGGCAAATGAAAGATGTGGAGGAAAATCTAGACCCAGCAATTTTTGATGTCATTGATTCGACCGTCATTTTCTGTGAATTAAAGCATGCATGAAATGGACACCCATCACAGCTAAAGGAATGCTCTAAACATAAATACTATCTAAAATTAGTTGCCAGTGGCTTTCAGAATATTATCAGTTCGTTTGTTTTAACAAATTTTGAGGTAAAACACTTGGCACAACACATTGGATATCAAAACACATATTGTAGAGGGATTATTAAAGTTTAAGATAAGAATAGTACTCCAAATAACTAAAATACTAATTTCTAATTAAGGGGGCTCAATAGTCTAAAGGGACCAAAAAGTTTGTTTACATACGGTGAAGAAAGATCAATTGCGTGCGAAGTTGAAATGTTGGCATGAAGGCAGTTGGTACAAAAGTAGACCATTGGCAAAAATGTACTTACAGTTTCTTAGATGATGGATTAATCATTTAACAAGCCAAACATTGCAGGGGGTGCAGATTGGACCTCTAGGGAGGGGCTGTAATGGTTGTTATATTTTGTAAAAAGTTTCCGCAGTTGTAGGAAATGTTCCTTTTCATAAGGAAAATGAATGAGAATCAATTTGTCTAATTGTGATTGCACAAATATCATTGACAAGAGGAACTTCATCGAGACACTGGCTAGCAAAGCTGAGCAAGCAGCAGAGAAGAGAGATTTTGGAACAGTTTACAAGATCACTAAGCAGCTTTGTGGCAACAACACCAATCACAGCATGCCAGTAAAAGACAAGGAGGGAAAGGTCATAACTACAGAAAGGGAGCAAACTGCAAGATGGGTGCAACACTTTGAAGAAGTCTTTAATCAGCCAAATCCAGAGGAATCAGCAGACCCACCACCTTCTGAATCATATCTTGATATAGACACCAGCCCCCCAGGCATAGCAGAGGTTCGCTTGGCAATTGAAAGCATGAAAAACGGAAAAGCCCCAGGAATTGATTCACTTCAAGCTGAACTTTTTCAAGCCGATATAAGTACAACATCTAGGTTATTAACGGACCTCTTGTCAAAGATCTGGGAAGAAGAAGTTATTCCTAATGACTGGACCAAAGGCCTTATATTCACGCTCCCAAAGAAAGGCGATCTCGGCAACTGTGATAATTGGAGGGGAATTACCCTACTCTCTGTATCAAGTAAGATACTTTGCAGGATACTGCTTAAGCGCATTGAAAAGGCTATCGATTTGACACTCGGAGAGGAACAGGCTGGGTTTAGAAGAGGAAGAGGTTGTATGGACCAGATATTTGCTTTACGAAACATCCTGGAACAGTCTCTCGAATGGAACACATCTCTTTGCATCAACTTTATCGATTTTCAGAAGGCATTCGATAGCATGCATCGAGAGAGTCTATGGAAGATCCTTCAAACATATGGATTACCACCCAATATTATCAACCTTATCAAGATGTTCTATAACAACTTCGAATGTAGTATCATCCTTGGAAACGCCATTACAGAAGCATTTCCAGTAAAATCAGGAGTGCGCCAGGGTTGAATAGTTTCGCCTATTCTCTTCCTTGTTACTATCGACTGAGTGATGCGTCAAGCAACTTCTCTGCGCTCTCGTGGAATACAGTGGACTATCTTCTCTCACCTTCAAGACCTTGACTTTGCTGATGATATTGCCATCCTTTCTTCAACACCTACTCATCTTCAGGAGAAAACAGACGATCTTAATATAAATGCCAAGAAAACGGGTCTGATAATTAGCAAAAAGAAATCCAAAATATGTGTGTCAACTCTGACGCATCAAGGCCAATCAACATCAATGGAGAACCGCTGGAACATATTGAAGAGTTCACTTATCTCGGGAGTGTGATCAGCACAGACAACAGTGCCCAGAAGGACATCAAGGCTAGGCTCAACAAAGCCAGGTGTGCATTTAGTAGGCTCAAAAACATCTGGAAGTCTAAGCAGTATAGCCTAAAGACTAAAGTGCGCATCTACAACAGTAACGTTAAATCTGTGCTACTGTACGGCTCTGAATGCTGGAGAATTGTCAAGAGGGACATAAATAAAGTCAATGCTTTTCACAATAGCTGTCTGCGAAGGATCTGTAACATTTTCTGGCCCAATAAAATTTCCAACAATGACCTGTACCAGAAGACTGGATGCACAAGTATAGATCTTGAAATCAAGAAACGCCGGCTTAGATGGCTAGGACATACATACATACATACTTCATTTGGTGCCTTATACATAGTACATCGACAATAGTCCAAATAAATTTACAATATACTAATTTTCTAACCAAAAGGTTTAATTACATTTTTCTTTTCTAATTTCATAACAGTCATGTATATGCTTCGCAATTATTTTCAGTAGCTCAACATTATTACTGGGAGGATTTAATAGCAGAAAAAATATAATTATTTTCTGTCAACATTTTCGCGATTGGGAATTTAAGCTTCTTAGATAAACATTCAAACAGAGATTCCGTTTTTCTTGGTAAACTGAGCAAGAGATTAAGAAGTGTTTTTCATCTTCTGCTTCTTCCTTACACAAAAGGCAGATTCTTTCGTTCAGTTTCTTATATGGTCTCATGTAACGCCCGGTTTCTATTGCCAATCTATGATTACTAAGTCGTAGTTTTGTCATGGTGGTTCTGTGCCGGATGTTGGTGACCTGGTGGAGGTAACCTTCACATCTGTACTCTAATCTGTAAGACATGTCTTACAAATGTCACCAGAGAGAATACCCAAGGTTGCCCTTAGGTGGACACCAGGAGGCAAAAGAAAAAGGGGAAGACCCAAAACCACCTGGAGAAAGACAGTGGAAGCTGACCTTAGTGAGATAGGTTTATCATGGGGAGAGGCACAGGCTATTGCGAAAGACAAGACCCGGTGGAAAAGTGACATTGTTGCGGCCCCATGCCCCACCGGGGGCAATAAGGACTAGAGAGAGAAATATTATTGTGTTTTAAAATGAGGTCAAAAAGCTTGCCTTTGAAAAGTGTTTAATAGTGTTGACAAGGTTACAATAATGATAATAATAATGATCATAACAATGATGATAATAACAATAATAATAATAATAATTATAACAATAATAGTAATAATATTATTTATCAAGGGTAATACATAACAGCAATCAGTGGCCCTCATATAAATATTTTACGTTACATGCAAGTGCTGTAATAAGGTTGACAAGGGTCAATGCATGCCTCTCAGGTTCGTACTTTCAGCATTTGGTTTTCTTTACAATATCTTATGAACTTCATTGCAACACAAAGAGGAATACACAGACAGCTAACAACATCTCACTCAAAACCCTGTGACAATCGAAACACAAAACTATGACGATATTATCTCATAATTCCCAGGTCAAATACATATAATTCCTTTTAAGACTCAGTCTTTCTCCTGCCTCCTCAAATTTAATCAATGAATATCTCCTTTTTCTTATCTCACGCTCTCATGGGTGAAACATATGGCGTTATATCCCTGCCAAAATTCGACTTTCGCTTTCGATGTTCAGTTCACATTCCATGTTTGTTGTCCGCGATTTGACATTAGAGTTTTGCAATGCAACATTGAACTTGCAACATTCAAGACTTTCTCTTAAAATCGAATCAAGGAGGATGAACTTGAAGTCTCTCCCTTACAATCGTATATAAGCTTAACTTGTGCCCTGGTGTTACAAGGTCAATCATAAGGACGCTACTTCCATTGAACTGCATTGAACTGGTTTAACAGCCGGCGAGAACCTCAAGCTAAGAAACATACGCTGCTGACCATGCAGAAATGACCATGAATAAGAAACATTGTCACAAAAACAAATCACATTTGTGAATAAATCTTTTGCGACCTGGGCGCAAGCAACTGCCACCGTTTTATATACTGGTCAGCGGATGTAGAAAAAGTTGACAGGAATCGATGGAAGGATGGACAGAAGGAAGGAGTGCCATGTTCCACCCATACCTATATCTCGGATAATGACTAAGTCATCATAAGATTATAAGAGCTAAAAAAAGCTCCCTTCCTATAAAGGTCTTTGACAACTGAAAATAATTCTCATCAAAAAGGCGCAACACTGCGACCATGGTACAGAGTGACATAATAGCAGCGCCAGGGGACTCGCAAAAGCAGACTACTTAATGTCTAAACACAGTAACAAATATAGCCTGCATTGCAGGCATAAAAGGGGAAGGGGTAGGGATCAGTTGGCCAAAAAAGCGAGGAAGAAGGGGAAGGAACAGCACCCTATCCGGATAAAGAAGCCCATTTCCAATAAACTCCTCAACCCATAAAATTAAAAAAAAGCAAAAGGACGCTACGCACACACAAGAACGGGGTGCGGACCTATTTTTAAAATAGGACACTCACTTGGTAGTGGAAACTGATGTTCTTTGTTGCTGTGCTGGTTGTGAAATCAAACTTTACTTTTGCACTTGATCCAACCTGTTAATGAATAAAGCACTACAATATGAAGATCACAGCCTTACATGAATGAATTTGTTTTCATATTACATGATTTTTGTATGCTGCTTACACAAATTGCAATACAGTGCAACTACAATACTTTACTTAAAAGCTTTGAATTTGTGTTGTATAGTGTAACAATAACTATTATTGTTACTATTGTTATGATGTAGTAATTCCAACCTTGAGCGGAGTGATGATTCTTTCCATGGAAATGTAACTGCTGCTTGCAGAGGTCCAGCGTCTTGCGGTATAATATGCCAAAGTTTGACCCTTGTATTCAGCCTAGAAAGAATATATAATACGAACAGTAAAGTCAAGTAAGGAATGAGTAATTACATAATCAAAGGTCTGCTACACTGTATTAGATGAAAGGTTTTCTTAATCAGGATTGCACAAGGGTGCAGACCAAGGGGGGAAATGACTGAAATAAGAAGGTTCCACCCAGGTGCAATCAAGGGTAACTGCATGTCTGCTATAAACATACATCTGGATTACATTTAACTTAATTTTCACATTTTTGGGTCAACAGTATCATAAAAATAAAGAAAAGTGCACTATAATGTAATTGTTTTTACATTTTTAATAGATCGTTTTCACTGTCACGCAATAAAAAAATAAATCGAAAACTATCCAGGGCAAAAAGCTAAGAAATTGTGATGTTATAGAAGATCAAAAAATAAGACACTTCTCCAAGTTTTAGCCCTGTGCGTTTCCCCAAACTTCAGATATTCGTCGAAATGTTTCGCAGAAATTTACAGAGCTCAGTATGAAAACGCCATGTTGGTGTACCTCCATGGTACACCAATATGGCGGCCGGAAAATAGTGTAAACATCTGGAACTTACTTTGGCTTTCTAGGTGACTGATTATCAGTATTGAAAAATCAAGTAGTTACATAAGCACTTTTCCTAATGCTCTAGCTTCTAACAGGGCTCAAAATCATGAGATAAGTATATATTTTTCAACAAATTTGATCGTAGCCTTGTGTCACGCACCTCCACAACCCGAAAATTCAAAATGCTCTGGTTTCCAAACGAAGCACGCTATTGAGCTGTACAGTTGTAAACAGATATAAATATGTCACCTCTTATACCTGATGAGGATGAAAACTTTGGTGGATCTTTAGTTTTAGATTTTAGAAAGTGATGACGTCACGTGAAAACGATCTATTCATGATAAATATTCCCCTAAAAAGGCCTCTGTTCATTGCAACAGATTCACTTTAACCATGAGAATTATTACAATAGATTACAATGTATATCCAAAACATAGACCACAGCAACAGTTACTCACTTGAAGTGACAGCGATTTAGCTGTTTGTATAACCTTTGAACCAGGGACTACAAAATCCACAAGTCCATTTACTGGGACTGAGATCCTCTTTTCAAAGACTGTCACTGCATTGTCATACCATGACCAGTATGACTTCTGTGCCTTTATAATAACCTGCACTGACTCTCCTCTCATTTGGCTTCCATCAGGCAGAGTGGCTTTCAACTACATAAACAAGAAAAAAAAACGAAGATGCAAAATGCTGCAGATGATCCTTATTATTGTACACTGTGGAAACATGCCTGGAATAGCAATGTGGCCCAACCCCTGTTGATCTACCTCATAATGCTTTAAAAAGCCTCACTGCAGTACAAGAGAAGCAACTTAAGCCTGCACTTATAGCAGCCACTCAAAAAGTTGCTGAAAAAAATCCTTACAATCGTGCGCCAATAAGTTGAGCCAAAACTCCAAGCAAGAGAGAACATGTTTACTAAACGAAGACAAGAAACAAATACAAAACAAACGAAGCAGGCAAAAGTGGTTACAAAGGTACCAAGCTAATTATGCACAAACTGTAAGACAATGAGGCTAACTAAACAACAGCGTGCATACAAGGTGGAACAATAAAGCAAACTGAACATCTGCGTGAATGGGAACTAAACAGTGAAATATGGCGTGACATCTTCTTTCTTCCGCTCGCCTAAGTAGATGAGCAATAAACACAAAGCAAAGCTAGGCTGTGGATTGGTAGTAAACAAGCAGTTACAAATAGCTAACGGTTACAGTTAAGTATTACAACATAGTCAGGTACTAGTGGAGAGTCAATCACAGAGTTCGTAGGGGCAGCTAAGTAACATAGTCCTTGAGGTAAGTTGGACGACAAGTTGGACGGCTAGACCGGCGTGGGCCAGATGAGAAGGCAGACTCCGAGATAGGAAAATCAATGACGTCAGTCAAGCTTCCACCCGAGAGAGGAGGAGACTGAGGATCTGGCAAAGTAGCGAGCTCACTAGGAACTAAAGCAGGACCAGCAGGATTCGGTGTGTTTTGAGGCATAGAAACGTAAGCGGGATCCTCATCAACGTACCCAGGTGTCAGGCCCTTTTTTCGATATCTTCAGGGTAAGAATTGGAGCTGTAACAGCGAGAAAGGTTAGAAGTGGTCTGTGTTAGGTTAGGAATGCGATAACATTCAGACAGTTTGACGTGATAGGAGGTAGAACGCAACTGTGAACCAGAGAACTTACATACGTTGCACCACAGGCCATCTATGGAGACCGCAAGATACCGATTGCAGGCATGTGTCTTGGAGCCATCAGTAATGTAAACCAAATCGGCGACCTGAACAGGCATGGCAGGGCGAGGACAGCAGCCAGGGGCTCTGGATCTCTCACTAGCAGGATGGTTACCGAGCTGCAAGGAGGGCTGTTGTTGAACTTGGAGGTCAGAAAAAGGGATCTGTGCGTTGGCGAATTGGTCGCGTTGAAGCCACATCTCATGCATAGACAATCCTTTGTTACAGATACGGGTGTTGAGATTGGCAGCTGCCACAGCTGAGGAAAAAGGAGTGATTGAACCACCTTCAGGAGAGCAAAGCCACAAGCAGGATTTACTCTTATGACAGAAGGGGGGCCAGACAGAGTTTGCAGCTTAAGGCACAATCAGAGGAGTCCGGAGCGAATGGAATCACAACGTTCGTCATCTAGCAAGCAGGCAGCAGTGAAGGAAGTGGAAGTCTTGTGGACGACAAGTATTAGCTGATGGTAGCGCTTTATGACGTCTGCAGCCAACGAAATACCAAAGCAGTCAGGGGGATCAGAGGTTGACTATTCAACAAGACTGGAGGGAACTTTCTTCAGAGAAGATCACAGATGGCAACACTGTGAGCACTGTTCCAGGGCTTTGTCCAGATCTAAGGCAAAGAAGTAATGCTGCAAAACCAGTTTCATTTGGTGATGGGAAGGGTGGTCCAGCTTAACGTACAGGGCAGCAAGGAAGCCATCAACGACAGAGCGTGGGATGACTGTACATGTACATTCACGGGACGCAGCAAAAGATTCATCGCATTTTACAACAAGCTGGCCATCCGGGGAAATGGAGACTAGGTTTATATAACCCTTGATGTCTTTGATGTTTGTCAGCTTCTTCAATGGGCAGGAGCCCAGCTTAAGATGAGAGTGGACACGCATCAAGTCCAGGCACTATAGCTGCGATTGGAGCCCAGTGGAGTGGCTTGTGAAAGGTAGGGACATCTTCCCCGATAACATGTCATGAACAGATATGGGATGTACAGCCAGGTCTTCAGCTTCAGATACAAATTAACAGACTTGACAGCGAGGGTCATCACAAGCTGTTGCATTACGACTTGCGAAGTCAGAAGGCTCGTTTGCAGAACCGGCCAGGTGAAGCAGCGTGACTTGACAACGGCTAACAGATGATAAGAATGACGTCACTCGAGGACTGGAAGAGAACTGGCCACAGCAGAGCTTGTCAAAGGCCTGGAAACAGGGCTTGCTATCAGTCAGTACATAAGTCTTAGACTTTGATTGAATTATATAAGGAGCAAAATGCTTGACAACTGCTGCAATGGACAATGCCTCTATTTCATATGGTAACCAGGAAGCTTGATGTTTTTTAAACTTGGCACTGAAATATCCGGCGAGGTGGAGCTTCTGGTCATGAAGTACATAGAGAGTGGCACCAAGGCAATTTATATTGAAAGAACCATCGGCTGCGATCCAGAGCTGATCATCAGGCTTGGGGAGAGTGATGGACCTGTTGGATGCGAGTGCTTCTTGGCAGGAACGGAAACACACCAGGAGCTCATCAGACCAGGAGATGGTGTCCTGAGATTGATGACCAGCCGTAAGCGACTCGAGAGGAGCAAGGAGTTTAGCAGCTCGACTAAGGACCCGGCCAAGCATTCTGTACAAACCAACAAAGGCACGGAGACCGCGGACATTCTTTGGAGGCTCGCAAGAAGACAGCGCAGCTACACGATGGGGAGATTGAGCCTTAGGACCATTATCCAAATGAGAATGGTGGTCAAGGCTGGGCAGATTATGGTTCTCGCAGGTGAGAGGCGAAGATTGCAGTGATCCAGAGCCGAGAGGACTTTTCGCCAGTTTGTAAGGAGCTCCTGATGCAAGTTACGACCAGAATACAAGTCGTCTGCAACCTTAGCGACACATCCCTCCTGAAGGAGATCACCCAAGACGGGGCACATTAGCTCATCGAGGGCTGTCTCAGAATCGGGGATTTCCATGGGACAGCGCGTGTAGACACGAACACCTTTGAAGGGTGTAATGTCACAATACTTCATGGAGTTCTTTGCAAGGGGGATTTGGTAGAACACCTGGGACAAATCAGAGACTATGATGTACTTCCAGCAAGCAATCTTGAGAAGGGTGGAGTCCACATCCGGCATAAGTGAGGGCTGAGGCTTGCTATAGCGGCCCACATCGGTAAATGCTGTGACCAAGCGAAAGCCACCATTCCTCTTCTTCACTAGGAAGGATGGTTTCAAATATTCCACCACAAAAATCTTCTGGTCGACGGAACACACCTTGAAATTTCAAGTTCATCAAATTTGGTTTGAAGCTGGTCGAGTTTGTTGCAGGAGTACTGAGGGACACGCCCTTTGCGCTGGGGAGGCTCAACAGGACCCATATTCACAACTCCTTCAATCGGACCGGCAGGGTCAATTATAACCAGGGATACGGGAATCGAAGACCAATTGGAACTCCTTCAGAAGCGAAACGAATGAGGGTTTCTCAGAGGAGGACAACAAACCATCAGGGTTGACATGCATAGACTCAACAGGAGAAGAGGGAGGAGCAGTAAACTTTGGGGACGGCTCGGCGGCTTGGGTTGAGGAGGGCTCTGTAGGAATTCCAGAACGGTTAGACATGCTTGGCATAAATGGTTGTTCTTATGGACAAGTAAGGGCTCCTCTCTATAGTTGGGAAGCATACTGCCAATGGATTGAACAATATCAGGCCGAGGCCAGGTGTGAGTAGGTTTAAGGTGACTAGAAGAGACTGAGTCCATACAGGGCTTGATGGCAAGTGTAGCATCTTTAAGCAGTTCAAGGGGGGGGGTCGATTTCAAGGCACTCACCCGCCCAGATGGTGGTGTTAGTGTTCAGGGCGCGAAGGAGGTGACAACCTCTGACAGCATAATAGGTCTGAGGACTTTGGGAACAACCATAGGACGCCACGTCACACCCAGCGATGATGATCTCACGTTTAGCGGGCGCACTGCAATGTCATTGGAAGTCATGAAGGGAGTTCCGGCCAGTATGTCAACATCAAGATCCTCGACAATGAGAGCTTCCAGGGTAAGTGGTCTGCCATGACGAATCAGAGGAAGGCGAGTCTCACCAACGACAGCTAACGGGGTACGACCGTCAGCCTGCAGAGCGGTTTGGGAGCTTATAGTCACCCTAGCACCAATGTGCTAGAGCTAGGGAAGCTCTCATCATATTAGTTTCTGCGCCAGTTGATTGTTAGGCGTAAGGGGTGATGACTGTAAAAAGCGTGAAGGAATGGAGACTGGGAGACATTTACGTGACAAGTGACAGGAGGTTCCATAGTACATAGAACTCTGGAGGGACAGTGCTGCATATCTGAGAATTCTTGAAAATCTGAAGGGCCAGCCTGGTCAAGGCTGTGCTGGTAATCATAACTGCTCTCATCTAATTCAATGCCGGCCACTTGGCGAATCTTGGGCATGAAAAACGGTCAGGCTCGGGCAGAAACTTGCAACTGCAGAGGAAATGTGACCAAAAATCTGGGTGACTAGCCTGCTGGCAAAGAGGACTAATGAGTGATGATCAGTCGGGGGAGTAGAGCGTAATACCTTAGATTCATCACTGGTGTGGAGTTCGTCAAGTAACGACTCGAGAGCTTGAGAGATCTCAGGTTTCAGAGGCTAACAGCCTACTACATAACTCGGTTCCATAACACTGTTTCACAAGCCCTGGAAGGCTGGGATGGAGTAGGCATAACCAGGTAAGAAAAACAAAATTCTCGAGGGAAGGAGATAGTACTTCGTCAGTGTCAGAAATCTCGCCATGATGAGTGATTCCGCTGGATGTAGTGAGCAGGTTGTCCTCAATAAAGGCCATTAAGCTTTGGAATAAATCCTTGGGACGTTGTTCGGGCTTTAGAGAAATATTTGTGAGGTCCAAGAAACCCATCCCATTAACTGGAAACCATAATGCTGTCGGAGCGTTTGTCAAATGCCACTAATAGATGTAGAATTCTTGACAATTGAGCTCCGAGAAATGATAGGGGCGTAATTCGCAATTTGACCAAGCATCATTTCCAAATGTGTTACCTTTTGAGCAGCAGTCCTTCTCACTGCTGGAGCAGATCCAAGATCATTGGAGAAACCACGTAGAGGCGTAGTATTTGTTTTTTTACCCCATGACAATCCATCAATAAGAAAGTCTGAAAAGTTTGGATCGAGGGACAGGATGTACTTTAAATTGTTTTCCCTGGCTTCTATCGAAGTGATAGTTTCATTCGAAGAAAGCGACAACTGTTTCGGCGCTCTGTGTGAAGTCATCGCATCTAAGGTTCACAAATTCCAGTTTGGTTGCTCAGAGAGGCAGTTAAAGTTGAAGAACATTTTGACGTCCTTGTCTCTGTTGGTTCTTTAGAAATGTTGCGCTGCCACCACGCCAAAAAGTTGAGCCAAAATTCTGAGCTAGAGAGAACATGATTGTTTACTAACCGAAGACAAGAAACAAATACAAAGCAAACGAAGCAGGCAAGAGTGGTTACAAAGGTACCAAGCTAATTATGCGCAAACCGTAAGACAATGAGGCTAACTAAACAGCAGCATGCATACGAGGCGGAACAATAAAGGAAACTGAACATTAGTGTGCACAATGCGTCATGCTATGTGACCTAATGGCCAGAACTAAACAACAGCAAAATATGGCGGTGCCTTAACTCAACAGAACTTTTTCAGCTAAAGTGAAACTGCACACGTCATGTTATTTACGCATGGTTGTGCATAAATAGAGATTTTTACCATGATGTCTCAATAGAAATTAGGTAGGACCAGCACGCACGTTACGTTATAATAATTTTTTCTACATGTCTCTTGTTAGCCATCATAACCATCTACTATCATACCGCCCAAAACTATGGACCCATCAGGTTGCGGCAAAACCTCATCTTTGCTGCGTGCTCCCACCTCGCGTCCACCGCGACTGAAAATATGTGGCGCCGCGATAAAGACCAGTGCGACCGCAATTGACTATATACCACGACAAAATAGACAAGGCGATACCTCAGGAAAGTAATGTATGTGTATCAAGTAGAGTACTGGCATTTTTTTCATCAACGTTTCATGCAAACTCCATCATAATCTGGAATCAAGAAACACGCTCGATGAAAAGTCGAACGGTTTACGTGCAAATGCATATCATCTAGTTTTTTTCGTTCTTTCGAAATCTATATGTGCCATTTTACAAACTGTGGCCACACTGTACGTAGCTGTTTAAATAGGGTTAGCAGGGCTTTCTTGATTAGAATGGCAAATGGATGGAGCAGTCTACTTCTGCCGTAATCAACAACGCATTGATAAACAGTGCCATTAAAATACATCTGCTGATCCGTAATCGCGGCAACACGTGCTAAACATTACCAGTTTCAGGTAAAAATGTCACTGTTCATCGTCTAGTTGTTTTTTTTTATTATTTCACAATCAATACATTAAAAGTAGTAACGAAACTTCTTTGTCGGAATCAGTGAAAGTCAAATGGGTATGATTCTGACATTTGGAGGTACAGATAAACGAAGCGGGAGAAACTGAGTACACACTGAAACTCTTATAAATTAAGGTATGATATATAAAAATTCGTAGATTACTATACCATAACCCTTACTTCCAAAAAACCCTGGAATTCAATACGCCCGGGAATACGAAAATAGCAGCATGTCTTTTGTCGGCTTTTCGGAATGGAAACTTATTAAAGGCATTAAGCAACCTTCCATGGGGCTGGTGAGCGTTTTCCAACCTTTTGATCACAATTGTAACAAGCCAAATAACAAGCCTTATCGCGACCACTTCATTTAGCCGCAAATAAATAAACCAAAGTCTATTTTAACAATTGTTTATCGTTTGTGATTCGGCCCATAACTGGTGGTAAATATACCGTGGGACCAGGCCAATTTCATTGGTTGCCACGAGACAACGACATGTCACCGACGCACTCAAGCAAAACGAGGTGAGCCATGATTTATGGCAGTTTGTTTTTGTGTTCCGTTCTTGCTTTCACTTTGCGTTAAATTATGTTACATTTGGAGAGCTGTTATTAAAGTGGTAGATGTAAAAAAGCCGATGAAGGTTTCTCTTACTTACGGTTTGCTCTACTTGAAGCAGGTTCCATGAATAACAGTAGAATTTACATATTCTTACATGTAATAAAGTTTCTGGGGTTTTACCTCTATTAAGCGGCCAACCCATTTTAAGCAGCCACTATCCCTTTCCCCAAGGGTGGCCGCTTAATAGGGGTTTAACAGTAGTTTCCAAAAGGTCTTTTATTGCGGTTTATAAGCACTAAGCCCTTCCATTTATAAGCCCATCTAAAAGCCCTTACGAAATTCTATAAGGCTTATAAGCGACAATTTATGGTATAAAAGACATGTCCCGATAGGGTTCACTTACAGCCAAGAGAGGAAGGGCATCTATAATATTGACATTTTATCTCTATCCCCAAATGTTTTAGAAATAAACATACCTGTCCCGCATATGCCATGCCTGGTTTAAAGCTACTGGGTGTGGTGGGAAGAAACTCCAGTTTTGCGCTTGAACTGTCAACATCCACCTTTGTCCCTGAAGCATTTTGAGAAACCCCAGTGGCTGATTCCTTCACAGTGGCATTAATAGCAATTTTTGCATACCTAAAGTAGTATTGCCGTAAATGTGTCTTTAAGTCATCAGTAGAAATCGTGACATCTCTACAACCATTAATCTAAAAAGAAACAAAGATTAATAATTATATGCGCCATTAGCAATTCCTCCTTAGTGAGCAGTTTACTAAATATTTTCATACATTCCTAAGATTTTGTGAGATGAAATTATACATAGTTAACTGATCACTGTTTAGCAAAATCCTTATTAATTGTGATTGTTTTAAGCGTGCGTGTGTTATATAATTATATAAATTGTTGTAAAGTGCAAGAGTGAATCAAGTTGTTTGTGATATTGTTGTTATTTCTTTCATAAGCTAATCATTGAAAACCACCTGCACACAGCTGTATGTATTTAACAAATAAAGAAGCCTAAGCCGTGTATTACACTGTGATAAAACACAATGGGCATTTGAGAACTCGAGGGAAATGTAGAAAACACAAGCCGCAGGAGAGTGTTTTCTACATTTCTCGAGTGTTCTCAAATGTCCGGAGTGTTTTGTCACAGTGTAATACATGGATTAGGCTTCTTTATTTGCTTTATGATATAGATTTTATGTGTGCAAACAATAAAACAAGTGGAGCAAGAAAGATACCATTTACCTCTCCTGTCCTGGTTGTTTGAGTTTCATAGTGTTTCCAATACTGGGGCATTTTTAAGTGAAAGAGTACTGAAAAGGTTCCTTTAACTGGCTGTCCATAAGTATATCTGAGAAAACCAGAAAATGTTAATTATAGCTAAATTGATTATCTCTTCAGAATTGACTTTCATAGTAAGGACAAGACAGGATAATGTACAAATTTGACTCAATACCAAATGCTTTTCCAAACTATCACTAATTTCATCTCTAGACTTGAAGCAGCCTGACTAAGTGAGATTTACACACAGGACAGCAAAATAATTAGCCAGATGAAGCTGGCACAGATTTCACTATTCATGAAAGAAATCGGAAAACTATTCCAGACTTTGCTAGCTAATAGCTGGAGGTGTTATCTCTGGAGAAGTTAAATTTCTACTTTTTTGTAGATTTCCAGACTCTGTATAGACATGAACTGAATTTCTTTCCTACTAGACATCTCCACTAATTAGACTGAACTAAATAACTCAGTGTAAGACACAAAGTTATTATTTTTGATCCTGTCCACTTAAATTGGCATTTACTTAGTTGGGCAATATCATGGCAAAGAGGTTTCACATGTTTTGAAAAGCAACCACTTCAAGATCACACGTACAATAGGACCTTCAATGAATGAATTAACTGCCCTGAACTTACCGAGCACAAATGGTTGCTGTTATCTCTTCGCTTTGCAATGACACGAAGGCTGGAGGTTCAACAGTCACTTCAAACTTTGGCAGCACTGTTATTGTACGAAATAAACACAGTGGAAATAAAACACACAAAAAAAATACAAAGAGGCCAAAGTGGCAGATATGTGTGTTGGAAAACAAAACAATAACATGGCTTAAACAACTGCCAATGCACACTAAGTTCAAAACACTTTTACCCTGCGAGAGAGATTCCTCTCTCTTGAGAGAAGAGAGGGAACCTCTGTTTACAACTGCTTGATTATTTGATCAGCCACCATCCACAACTAGGAATGATAAAATACTAGTTTCTGACATGTTTTTACCAGCATGGTCTAAATTATATAATTATATTTGTTACCATATTTATCCACTTTAAACACAAGTGTCTTCTTTTCTCTCTGAAAGATAAGGAAAAATGTTTTTATAACAATGACTCAATTAAATAGAATATCAAATTAGCCTCACATAAGAGACATGATCATTTCCTCCCTTTTCATTCACCAAAGCCCACCTTGTGACCTGCAAATATTTGCCTTCAAATAACATTCCGCTCATGCACAATTCAAATCATGATCTCGTAAAAAAAAAAGAGGCAGATCACTTCCCTGAGCTGACTGGGAGTGATTTAAATATGAAAGCAAACTTGGCAATCAATGGTAAAACAATTATTGAACTCAGTTATACACAAAATATTGTCAAATGATATTTCAGTGTCTCACAGATCAACTATTTACCACTGACAAATCACAAATATTTTGTTCAACCACAACAATATCCAATAACTGAATTAGTGTAACTATTCATGATTGTCAGGAACCACGACACAAAATGAATCAGACACACTCCAATTCACTGGTGGTCAAGGATTCTTACATAATTAAATGCTAGTAATTATCATTGTGCTCCTAGCTTCAGGCATGCAGTTAGGAGGAAGCTGACTGTTCCTTTATAGAAAACAAACTAAATAACACTAGCTCAACTGTGGCTCAAACACTCAATTTTAGGGCTAACTCCAGGAATAAAAACTCCAAGGAAATAACAATCTTTGAAAACAGCTAGAGGTCTGACAACATTGCAAACAATTTTTTTTTTTTTGGAACCACATGTACAGGTGGAAATTTCTGCTATAACAAGCAACTGACAATGAACATCTTAATTGGCAGCAAACATCACTAGTAAACTTCCTGCATATAATATAAGTAACATTGAAACTGGCACAAAAAAGGAGGAATACATGTATTACTTCTCAGTTAAGGTAAATAGAGTGTAAATTGCGCAATACCTGATAAGCAACTTTAACCTTCCAGTCTCCTAGAACAGGCTGGCTTGATAAAGCAAAATTTAGACTCACGATTCCTATTATTTGGATACAAAAAGTCAATGATAAATTTCCTTTTTCAAAAAAAATTACTCACAATAAGAATTATAACCAATATTTATTTATTGGTATTTAGAGGCCAACAGTTCATACATGTATTACACTTTCCTAAAAAAATATCATAATACTTTTCAATGTGTGATTTTAGCCTTACATGGAAGTAGTAATTAGTTCAATCTCAATGTTCTACTGTACTTCTGTGGCATAATGAAATTTAGAGTGCATGTAGCAAATTTGCCTTGAGTGCCAGAGGGTCTGGGACAAAGAAAATCTATAATCCTACTTCTGAAGCCAATGGAAGTGAGGTTGCATCGACCAATGTACATGACTGTACACTCTGGTAATTTTCCTAAAATACACTGACTATTTATAATTATTAAAAACTGGGTCATTGTATAATCCAAGTCAAGGAATTTGATTGGCTTAGTGGCCATGGTATATGAGTCATTATACCATGCCCTACAAATATGGTAAGTGTACGCGTCAGCACAACAGCTGAAATTCTGAAACTTTTTTATGCGGAGAGAAACAATGGCGGTCCAAGAGAGGATTTTGCAAAATAAAACGTGGCAAGATTTCAGCGAAAATTGGTGGTTGTTTTTAATAAAACAATTATTCCACTCGCGCTTGTTGGATATGAGATGATTATAGCCAACTCAACGCTATGCGCCTCGTTGGCTATCTATCATCTCATATCCAACGCGAGCTCGTGGAATAATTGTTAATGAGACTATCAATAATCAGAGTTAACTGAGAGATCTGCTATTGGCAAGCGGAAGATCACCTTGGGCATGTGTAGTTGTGTCGTAACAGTGTAAAGGGGGGAAGTTTCTAAAGAAACTGTGGTGCTGCGTCGGTGGGAGTATTACAAGATAATTTGGTTTTATCAACTGGGTTGACAATGTGAATTGTCCACCGTAAAGAGATTCGGAAGCTGACGTTTCGAGCGTTAGCCCTTCGTCGGAGGGAATGACGAAGGGCTAACGCTCGAATTGTCAGCTTCCGAATCTCTTTACGGTGGACAATTCACAATATCAACCCAGGTGATAAAACCAAATTATCTCATTACAGTGTAGTTTTGCCCCTGTGGTTTTGCTCTGCTGGTGGCGCAGCTTTGTCTTTGCCTTTGCTTGCCCCCTCCCACCCACCTCTTGGTTCATGGTGGGCCCTGTGTCCAGGTAACAACACTTATTCTCCACTGAGAATTCAGTGTGACAGGTGCCACGGGGAGGTGTCCTTGAGAGGTTGCCATGGTTACCCCCTTTATTTGCATTTTGCTCACACTCACTTGCTCATTGCCTGCTTTGCTGCCAATAGTTGAGTTTCGTATTCCCAGTTACCCTGAGCAAAGAGCAAAGAGCAAAGAACGTGGCACAGAAGCGAGGATTATGCAGGGTAAAATCTTTCGCAGCAAAATACAAGTGTACTTGCAGCTGCATTTTGTTCGCAACTACGATTTTTAAAACAATCTCAGTTAAAGAACTGGAACCTAATTTCGTAATA
The DNA here is from genome assembly GCA_964020085.1 of Micromussa lordhowensis. NCBI lineage: Eukaryota > Metazoa > Cnidaria > Anthozoa > Scleractinia > Lobophylliidae > Micromussa > Micromussa lordhowensis. Next base: position 20,133,236 of record OZ026597.1, on the reverse strand, counting down.
ATGAAAGTTCCTGAGCTGAAAAAGTACTGTACAAGTGCGAGGAAATAAGTGCTGCAAATAAGCATCACAAAGAACTTTTGGATTTGTCTGTGAACACTCATGAACTTGCCATCGAAATCATAGACGAGCAAGGAGAACAGATGGGTATTTTGCTGTTTTTGTTTGCAGAATTTTTCTCTAGTTAACATCTTTGTGTGTGTGGAGACGCAGCACTCCGGGTTCGAGCCCTGGCCGGGGACATTGTGTTGTGTTCTTGGGCAAGACACTTTACTCTCACAGTGCCTCTCTCCACCCAGGTGTATAAATGGGTACCAGCGAATTTGATACTGGGGGTAACCCTGCGATGGACTAGCATCCCATCCAGGGGGGAGTAGAAATACTCCTAGTCGCTTCATACTACTGAAACCGGGATAAGCTCCGGCCTGATGAGCCACTAGGCTTGTATGCAGACTTTACCTAACATCTTTATACATATTAGTTATTTAGTTTGTAGTGCAACAGCAATATTTTGGATCTTTTATGCACAAAATTCAATGATCAAAGTCCTGTTCTTTAAGAGTCACATTACTTTACCAAGGGTTTCATTAGATTACAAAGGGCGGCACAGAAATAACTTACAATTAAATTGACATCAAAAGCAGTTCTACATGTATTTTTAAGGAAAGCTGATTTGCAAACTAAAAGCTTTTTTATGCAAATATATTTGTACAGCCAAATTTGCTTGCATAAACAGTTATTCAAGTTAAAAGCCTCTTCCCTTGGAAATGAAGCCATCTACATTGTATGGTAATCTGCACAAATTTTAGTTCTGACTTACAGTTGTAAAGAATGAGGCATTTAAATTTTTTCCCAATAATTATTGTGAACACCGGGAGGGGTACTAAAAAAACTCCATTTCTTTGACGCAGCATATGGAAAAAAATTGTAACTTATCACAATTAAATTGATTTGAGCTCCCATGTGAAAACAACATTCGCCAACCTGATAAGCTTCCTTCTCGGTTTTTTTTCTTGCCATCCCAATATTTCATTTTTTCAGCAATTGGTTGTAAAAAGTTAAACACCATAAATAAGCAAGCAAGTGATGGAACGCCAGTGTAAAACCCGACTGTCTGATTGTTTTTACAAACATCCTCAATAAAAAGATCCCTTTTTAGCCGAGTTTTGTTTTCCAACTTTTCCTTACAATCAGCCATTACGTCTATGTTGGAGGCTGTTAAATCAGTTTGGACTTCGGCATCAGCATACACGGCTCACAATAAGGAGTATTAGCTCCTTCAAAAGGAGAATATTCTTCTTTCAATCCATTATCCACTAGTTCCGGTTTAAGGTCTTGCTTTTCTTGGTTCATAAACAGTTCCGTTTCTTCGTTGAAAAGATCAGTAACATAAGATCCAAATTTAAAGTGTGTACAAATGAAGATTGTCAAGATTGTGCACCCATTATGGAACTACAAGTTCCGTCATTTAGCAGTTTCCAAGCGATCACGGAAGAAGAAGCTCACAGCATTGTCATGAATCTGGCTAAAAAATCGTCTGCTCTTGATCCGATACCCACACCTCTGGTAGTTAAATGCATTGATGTCCTTCTACCAGTGATAACTAAAATGATAAACATTTCACTGGATAGCGGTCATTTTCCCTCCTCATGGAGAGAAGCCTTAGTTCTACCAATTCTTAAGAAGACTGGTCTCGACACTGTTTTCAAGAATTACCGGCCAGTAAGTAATCTTTCCTTCATTTCAAAGGTAACTGAAAGAGCTGTGTTTATTCAAATTGACAATCATATGAAGAAACATGATCTTTACCCACTGCTACAATCTGCCTACAGAAAGAACCACAGTACAGAAACGGCACTAACGATATTCTGATGAAAATATATTCTCAGCATACTGTTCTTCTTGTTTTATTAGACTTGAGCGCAGCTTTCGATACAGTTGACCACTCTTTACTTCTGCGTAGACTTCAAACTTCATTTGGAATTTCTGGAGCACCATTAGATTGGTTCACCTCGTACTTGACGGCCAGAAGACAACGTGTTTCTATTTCTGGCGCCCTCTCGGGCAGTCTCTCTCTTGATTGGGGTGTTCCACAAGGATCGTGTCTTGGTCCTCTATTATATATCATGTACTCTTCAAGACTATTCAAAATCATTGAACGTCATCTTCCAGATTCTCACTGCTATGCGGATGATTCACAATTATATCTCTCCTTCGAGCCTGATGAGTTATCTAGCCAAGGTAAGGTAAAGGTAAAGTCTGGATACGAGCCTAGTGGCTCATCAGGCCGGAGCTTATCCCGGTTTCAGTAGCATGAAGCGACTAGGAGTATTTCTACTCCCCCCTGGATGGGATGCTAGTCCATCGCAGGGTTACCCCCAGCATTAAATTCGCCGGTACCCATTTATACACCTGGGTGGAGAGAGGCACTGTGAGAGTGAAGTGTCTTGCCCAAGAACACAACACAATGTCCCCGGCCAGGGCTCGAACCCGGAGCGCTCGCTCCGGAGTCGAGCGCACTAACCATGAGGCCACCGCGCCCCCACAACAAGACGCTATAATTGCCATGCAAGATTGTATAAAGGACATACGCTTATGGATGGAACACGACAAACTCCTCCTCAATGATGAAAAGACAGAATTTCTTATCATAGGAACCCAACAACAGTTATCTAAAGTTAATATTTCATCAATTACCGTGGGCAACTCTGATGTAATGAGATCGTCAGTTGTGAGGAATCTTGGTGTTTTTGTTGATGACAAGCTGTCGATGAACTCACTCATAAACAAAATTTGTAATACGTCATTCTATTATCTTCATAATTTTAAGCGAATAAGAAAACATTTAGCGCACAACTCCATGGAAACCTTAATTCATGCGTTTGTGTCGAGCCGATTAGATTACTGCAACAGCTTACTCTATGGATTGCCACAGGCACAAATTGATAAGATACAAAGAGTTCAGAATGCAGCTGCAAGACTAATTTTCAAGCAACCGAAGTTCAGCCATATCACACCGGTCTTACATCAGCTTCACTGGCTTCCAGTTAAGTACCGTATTGAATTCAAAATTCTGCTCTTTACTTTTAAAGCTATTCACGGCATGGTACCTGATTACATCTGCAAATTGGTCCGTCGAAAATCACCTGGCAGATATTTGCTCAGATCCAGCCAAAGAATTATTCTTGAGATTCCCAGTGGCAAGATCTTTTCTACACTTGGAGGAAGAGCATTTTGTTATGCAGCCCCGAATCTCTGGAACAATCTGCCCCGTGAAATAACTAGCCTTGACTCACTCTCAAGTTTTAAGTGCCACCTCAAGACATATCTTTTTAAACAAGCTTTTAGTTTGTAAATAGTATATATTTTAATCCATCAGAAATTTGTTTATTTTTAATTATTAATTATTCATTTATTTATTTTCAATTTTAACTGCTTGTAAATTTCATATATTTTTAATCATTTCACTCAGAATTGTAAAGCGCATTTCATCATGCCTACCATGAAAAATGCACTATATAAGTTCCAATTATTATTATTATTATTATTATTGTTGTTGTTGTTGTTGTTGTTGTTGTTGTTGTTGTTGTTATTATTATTATTATTATTAGTTCCTATTCTTCAATGTCTCTCCTCAGGGTCAGTACGACTTTTTGGAGGTTTCTGCTGAAGATGTTGTGGGAATGCAAATATTGATGGAACAGGATTCAATTTAGTCGGACCAAGACCTCCTTCAAAATGAACTGAACATATTCTGGTGTGCCTCATAACATTTCAACTGTCCAGACGACAGCTTGCAATCTATCGCCTACACAACACAAGTGACAAAAGTGACAACAGTGATGCTTCACCATTTCTGGAGCTCTCGTCGACTCATTACTTCCCCGCATCTGCCTCACTTTGTTTAGTTTTTGCATAACTCGCCCCAGTGCAGCCAGGAATACGAAACTGGGCTATTGGCATCTACCCTCCATTTCAATGTTGCTTATCACAAGTTAAAAAATTGTAGTTTTGAGAAGTTCTTGTATGGTACGCCTGGCCCATGCCGAGACTGCGCCTACATCTAGTAAGCATTTAAGGGTATGTTTGACTGATTTAACATGTTTTGTACTCTGGAGTAAGAATCTACTCTGGAATATTCCAGACTAGTCATTCCTTCCATAGGCCATTAAACTGATGAGTCTGCTTTGCTGAATAATTTAAGCTGTGGATTATTCTGCTTTTATCGAATGGCTTGATTTTGCAGGTGATATAGTGCAAACTCTGATCGGCTAATTCTAGGGCATAATATTCTCCCATAATGCCTGGCCAAGGGGTGATTATGGGCTGGAAAAACAAAGCAGGTAATTAAAAACCTCATTGTTTTTTCTGAAAATTATAGCAGCTGAAAGCAATGAATGACAAGCCTGAAACACTTTGACAGTGAATTCTAACAGTAATCACCCTGACAAGCTACAATTTCAGGAGAAAAACAAATTCACAGAGTTAAATGACAAACGAGTTGGTGCCGGACAGGACGAGGGAAACACCCAAACAGCTTTTCATAAGCCATATAATAAACTACTTATTAAGCTTGAACATTCAGACTCTACATGACAATCCCCAAGCTCAGCCTTGCCCTATTTACCTCACTATCACTCAGTAAATATGACCAGGTCTTGGTTTGAGATTTTTCCGTGAAGTCAGCTTACTCTCAGTTAATAAGTAGTTAATTAAAAGTAAGTTTTGCAAACAACTCTTTCATTTCCTCATACAAGGAAAGGACACGAAACATCTAGCTTCTTGCACACTCTTTCAAATTCAGAAGTGTGGGTATTTGTGTGAAGAATCCCCTTGCTTCACAACACATTACAAAGTGACATCATCATTCCAGATTATTTCAAGTATATTGCTCCCTAGAGCAGAAAAATACATTCTGCATATTCCAGAATTGGAATAGCAACTAAATCAAAGGGATATTGGGACTTTTTCAGAATAAGAAAAATCAAAAGCACCCTAAGTATACTAGACTTATAGTTAAGTCAGTCAGCTTTGTAACCTACCTACTGTAGGCTTGAAGACAAGATAGATTGGCAATCAGGTTATCAATTAGAAAAACAGGCCTTTCAACGATTAACTTTTCTCATTTGTATTACTATATAATCCAACATGTATGGGAGGCAATTTTGGACAATAATGTGGACTCTGCTTCAAATTCATGTTTTACATTATAGTGCAATCAAGAAAAGTTAATCATAAAAAAGGGCTACTGATGAACTCAGAAACATCAATATAATGAGTAATCAATTGATCAAGGGATTAATCATTTGTATTTTTGAGAGAGACATACACTGCTAGCAGTCCCTTTCTAGATAGTCGGGAAAGCGTATGAACCGAGAGAGCAAGGCGCAGCGAGACTGGAGCAACGAGAAAAACACAAAAAAAGACTGGGGGAGAGGCAAAAAGAAAGGGACTGCGCTCTTAGCTGTAACCAACGCATTCAAATTTCCCGTCGCACCAGCAACGGAAAATTCCAATTGGTCCATAAACAATAGCTGCTGTCAGCAACATTTGATGAGTAATTGACTACTTGACATGTTTGGATGTCAATCGATGACTTGGATATCAGATCATGCAACAGGATGGTCATTTGGTCACGAAAGAAAATACCATCGATGTTTCCTTAGATTTAAGCGATCATCTTGGCAGCTTAGTTTTCAAAGAGGAACAGAAGCTAGTGGTGGAAGCGCTGCTGTCAGGGAAAGATGTAATGGCCGTTCTTCCCAATGGTTTTGGGAAATCGATCATATATCAAAGCTTCAAAGTGTTTTACTCTGGGCCCCGAGGAGAAGTTGAGATTCACTACCACTTCCAAAGATTTTGGCTGTTGAAAGAGGCTCGGATCAATGTTCAGGCTTGGCGATTCTTCGTCTTTCCTCCTTAGATTCTGGCCAAATAGCAATGGTCGCTTTGCTCGACTTTCCACAGCTTCTCGGTGATCTGTCGATTCTTCGCTTTGCTTGCTTTCTCCTTTTTTTCTCTTTCCTACTACCTATCCAGGAGACTTTGCAAGTCTTTTAAACTGCAGGATTCCGGGATCATGATTTTCCTTGTCGAGTTTGTGGCCACTTTCCTTTGTTGTGATGAAATTCTCCTGCGGTACGTTGATGTTTTCGCAGATGAAGTTCAATCGTTCTGCAGCATTTCTTATTTTCAATGCGCACTTCGAGCAAACACGCGAATATAAATAAGGTTCAGAATTTAATCAAACTTCAAGAGTTCCAGTAATTATTTTACTGAGGGGGAGATTTCCAGCGCTGGTCTTTGTAGATTTGAAAAGATTTTGACACGAAAGGTAAGTTCCATTCAGTTTAAAGTTGACCTTGCACACACGGCAAAAATCTGATGCATCCTGCGCTTTAGGCTTTCTACTGCGTTTTTGCACCGGTTTCATAGGCGTATTTTTGTCTATTCAAAAAGATCACTCTATTCGACGAATGCTATGAAAATTCCGGGAAATCTACCAGAACAATACTTTTTTGCCCGGGTAAAGCTGTCTCGCGTGTCAATAACAGAGGCGGAGCTGTTACTTACAAGCTGTCATGTTTTAATTGGATTTTTAATGGGTTTAACGAAATGTGGGCGGAGTGAATCTGAACACACCGGTTACAGCTAAGGTCGCAGTCCCTTTCTTTCCCTCTTCCCGCCTCTCCCCACGCTCCCTCCGCTCGTTCGCTCCAGCTTTCCGCTTTCGCTCGGCTATTTTGCGCACCTTCCCGACTATCTTGAAAGGGACTGCTAGCAGTCTAACAGAGACACAGATGGACAAACTGCAGACTTAAAACAGGATTAATTTTGCATTTCTTCACTTACCACTAACAAAAGTCTGGTCACTCCATTGCTTTGTTCGAACACCACCAGGGCTCTACAGAATATAATGAAACATATTCATATAAATTACAATCAAGATTTACAGTGTGATTACAGTTGCACTGGGACACTTGACCAAAAAACAAAGAAAGAACCAACAAACAACTAAACCATAATCAGCAGTAAGTTATCATTAGTCAAAGTGAATGTTTGTAAAAATGTTATAATTTTAAAAATACTACTCACCGTAATAGTAACTCTTTCGACCTGCAAAAAAATCAAACCAGTGTTTCTTAATTAAAAGTGTTTATATTTATCAGTGAGTGTTTATATTTATCAAAGAGTTATATAGCATTTCTTAATAACACTATCTGATTCATTAATATTAAACGATCATAACACAGTTTTAGGAAAATGCATATTTCAACAGAGCAATTCAATATCTCTTTACCTGTCCTTTTAATGGCCTTAGGTTTTCATCCACACCAACAATACGCATATTGACTACAAAGAAAAGTCAAATCCCATCATTCCATTAACTTCCTACAAACTTCATCTAGACTGCAGCGTGCAAAGAAAGTCATACCGATAACCTGGGACTAGTGGATTCTGTCTTTCACTTGCCTGCACAGATGGGTAAATGAATTTTAATTTGGGAAAACTTATAAGGAAATTCAAGTTCTGTTTACTTACAGACTAATTTTGGGGGGACTAGTAAGAATGATGTTTGGGCTAGTGCATTTGAGTTCCAGCTTGCCTGAAGGGCAAGCCTGAAAAATAATTTTCTTTGCACCCTGATGTTACTCTTGATGCCTTTATATCTTTCTAAGCCTATAAAGAAATCCTATTTTCAAAGGAAGTTTCCAACAACAGATGAGTTGTGCAGGCCAGAGGTCTAAACTCAGGGTGAGGGGTGACAGGTGCCCTCTCACCCCTCACCCCTGTTTTAGACCTATCACATAAACCTCACATTATACGTCTTGTCGGAGCATCAGATGTGAAGGCCCAATCTCATGGTCTGTGCTTTAAGTATAGACTGACCTTGAAAAGTACATGCTGACAAAACTCAATTAATTATACCACTGAGGTTTTCAAAAGGCATTACCTGTCTGGCCTGGTTTGTAAACGGGTTTATCTGTTTGAATGAACACAGAATCCTTTGGAATGAGAATCTGGATCATTTCACTCTTTTGAAACACACGCTCTCCATCTAATGGTCCTCCAGAAACAGACAACTTTGCTTTAATGCTCTGTTTACCACCTGTCTCCAAGTCCCTCGGTATCTGAAGTCACAGAAAGATGTGATCACATGGATCTCAGCACACATCCTGGCCTACTGACAAGTGTCATGTCAAAGCAATTTGTCATTCCCATAATATGCCACTTTCCCATTTATAATTCTGAGTGACAAATGCACTTAGTTTGATTTTCATCAAATATATTAAGAATAGCTGTTTTTATTTCAATAGGTAAAGAGGCTAGTAGGCTACCATCCAAGTCTAAATTTTTACTAGGCAGTGACTAGTTGGCTATGGCTAGTCTATCAAAGAACTAATGTATTTTAATCAACTAACACATTACTGTATCTAGCATTGTGGCACCATGCTAAGGAGACAAACATAGCATTCACAGATGGAATAGGCCCTTTGAGAATGCCAGAAATGGAAAGAGCGCATCAAAAATACCAAAATGGCCAAGTTTGAGCCCCCTGGAATGAAAGAGTAAGTTTATACAACAGTTTGAATTTTCGGAAAATTTAGAAGTTTTATATGGGAAATGTTGCTGGAGAGCAAGGTCTTGCTCTCCAGCAACATTTTCCATACAAACCTCCTTATTTTTTTAAAAATTCAGACTGTCATAAAATCTCATCTTTTAATGATGGGGGCCTCAAATTTGGCCGTTTTGATATTCTCGACATGCTTTTTCCATTTCTGGCATTTGTGAAGTTATAGCCCATAATTGTATGAAAAGTAGGTCACATGACGGCTTAGCTGCAAAGGGCCTATTGTACAGTTTTTACATACATGCATACATGGTTTATTTGATAAAGCAAGTTGAAGAATACACCTTATTCCAAAATGGCCGCCATTTTAGTGTTCTTTTGTTTGCTTGCAAATTAGCCCTTGTTGCCTCATTTAAGGGAAAATGTTCTTTTGAATTTCGAGTTTAAGAATGAGGCAACAAGGGCTAATTTGAAGGCAAACAAAAGACCAATAAATGGTGGCCATTTTGGAATAAGGTGTATAGGCAAGACAAAAGTCCTGATGTGGACCTTCACTTTCTTAATTGATTAATAAAGACCTTGATAATAAATTGACTATGGGTAAAATAAATAATAATAATAATTGAAATAAATAAATATTAGTGACAATATGTAGTAAATATTAAAAATTGTAAGTCTAAAGATTTGATAGAAATGTTGCAGGAAGCTCTAGATAGCAAAACTGATAGACTTTAGAATATTCTTATGTTCCTTAAGTTCTCTCTTGAAAGAAGCTAAGTTTGAACAGTTCTTGATGTCCGCAGGAACAATATCGTTAACCGTCCAAAAACAATACAGTAAAATCAATAATGCACGAATAAGTCCTTCCTACTACTTTAAACTTCGTAATTGGTGCTAAGGTAGTGTAAAAAGAATTTGGTCACAACAGATCTTGTCTGGGTGATCAAGACAGCTGCCAGGATAAAGATTTTGATATATGAATCAGATTTTGATTTAAAAATCACAAAACGATTGACAGCTAGTGCAGCTGGACTTTAAATTTAATTTTTACCTCAAGTTCAAGGATGCCATCAGCATCACTAGTGAATTGTGCTCCATTACTTGCAATAATGTCTCCACTTCTTGCACTTGTAACAGTGGAATTGATAACCCACGGTTCAGTGATACCAACAAGACTGATAGATAGCTCCTGAGTGCTACCGGCACGGAAAAGTCTTGGAGATGTTACAAGGTAGCCACTGCAAAGAAAGAAATGAATATGTTAAAGTAGTCAAGACATTTTAATCTCCAGTACACCTAGTTCAAGGGAATCAGTGAAACTCTACCGATGGCTATTAACGTGCAGGGTGGAGGAGGAGCACATGTGCTTTGACAAGTGACAGCGCAATTGAAACAATCGAGGGCCTCCTAATATATACCTTTGTTCTTGCTTATATTGCTCCTAGAGGGACAAAATATGAAGATTCCAAGAAAATTGTTGGAGAGCAAATTGTACTAAATTCTTAGTAATTTTTCTAAAACACAATAAATGAATTTGAAAACATCCACAAGACTTAATCATTTTGACATTAAAATCTTGCGCATGACCGTGTGGCCATTATCATACAGTTAGAACCTTGTCAATATACCAGGGTTGTTTTCCATATATTTTTCTACTTCCAGGCGAAGAATATCATTTGATTCGTTAAATCAAGGCTCCAATGTACTCCTGTTATAACTTCTGTCACTTATAGTCATGTTAAACTAAACTACACTAAATTTTAAGGTTTCCATCAATGAAAATATGGTCTTTGAAGGTTTTGATTTTTTTTAATGCAGGCTAAATGATGGAAACAATAATTTTATTTATCATTCCAGCTCTGTGTTATCTCCACTATCCATTTGACATCTTTTTTGGCAAAAGTGAACTTGTATTTGAAATGGGTACAAAAAAATATAGTATTGTTTGAGGTTTACCAATAATTATTCGGTTTAAACACGTCCTTCCAATAAGAACCTCCCCTTTCTAAAAGAGCCCTACCCTTGAGTGTCTTTCTTTAATATAAAGAGTCCCTCCAACATTCTAAGTATGCACCTGTTTTTGCAAAAGTGACATTCAAGATATATTTGACATTTTCTAGACCTACTAGACTCGTGAGTGAATTATGTAGTCTCTTCTCTCATCTGAATACAATCTTGAGGATATTGAATAAGCAAATGGTGGTATAAAAAAGTGGTCAACCCCAAAGATTAGTGTTTTTTAGTTACGCTTTTTTGAGTACGAGTTACCGCATTCCAATGTTTATGTACGCCAAATACTCTTATTTTTTGTCGAATTTCACAGTAAATTACAGCTGTAGATTTATAGACAGCAAGTAACGAACCCTTAATTTTCGTTAAAAAAATAGAGAAAGAAAATCTTAAGCTTTATGTTTACATGTACAAGTAAGCTCATGATAAACTAATAAAAAGGTGAAGTACGTTTGACCTACTCGCACGCAGTCGGTTGGATCTTCCTTTTGTGAAAGCTCCATCGAAATTACGGCAATTGGAGGGATAGGTTCTCTCACAAAAGATATCAGTTCGCCCACTTCAAACATGGCGCAGGGATGAATTTCTGTCTCGTCTTGGGAACGAGGTTACACCTTTTTGACCGCGCCCGAGATGACGAAATGAGCAGGAGGAACGAAAACCAGCCTCTTTCAACACTGAAAGCTGAAACGGCGTGACACCCGCTGCCCCGCTGACATGCATATGCACCGCGAGCTCGAACATTTAATTTTAGCGCAAAACAAAGGGAGATGAAAAATTATGGTTGTTGATCTAATTATCAGTGAATTATTGACCCCATAAGCATGTCTATCCCGAATATCGGAGACCTATTCGGACGACAACAGTGGCCAAAATTATTTTCATCCAATGGATTAGAATTTGCTATTTTGGTACGTGTCCCCATTGCTAAAACAGATTTCCACAGATTTCCTGAGAAGGTGAAGCGAATTTCCTTTGGTAATACTCTCGTATAGTACTCCACATTGAAGATCTGTGCAGTTCAATTCGTTGAGAACAAATAAATGCATCTTCGTAACACAGAATATTACTTTGCAGGACCTACTCAGACAAAGTTTGCCTCCTTGTTACCTTTCTCCACCTCTCTGTCTCTCAGGAGTGTTTATAAGCATGAAATTAAAGCCACCACAAATAGTCTTCTTTCAACAAGACCAAATTTTGGCTTTTACTAATGCAATGATCCCTAGAAAAATTTGACGTTTTGAATTCTTGTTTATCAAAGGGTCAGAGGCGCATGTTTTCGCCAACTAGGACAACCGTCGGAACCAAGCCAGGACAGTCGTTTAATCACTGACATCACGTAAGACAGCACGTACGCTTTTGAGAGAAAAACGATCTTTTTGGTGAAGCTAAAGGAGTTTATAAAGGTCATAAAAGCAAGAAATTAGCACAAGCTTACCTTTCAGAAAGACTCAATGTGTGAGATATAACCAAGGCAATGAAGATGACTGTAGTCTTCATGATGCTCTCACTATCTGCCCCTGACGTGCTTGCGGACGAAACACGAAATGACAAGGAGGAGATTTTCGTCGTTGATAAGGAGGACGTCTGTTGCGTAAAATTGAAAGTTGAGCTTTCACACCCACGGACTTCCGTTCAAAACAAGAGAAAGATATATAAGGAGAATGTTCGACTGGTTCAATGACGCTTAAAATGTAATTCAATCACTTATCGCGCAAACAATTAATATCTGTTTGTAATTTAACCCAATAACAATAGTGATATCAGAATAAATCGTTAAAAAAATAAGTACATTGCTGTCTCGCGCGAATAGCATTTTTAATTCGACAACAAAGAAAAAGGGAAGGGATTTGCCCTGTTTTTGGAGCAAGCGAGATCAGTTTCTGACGGAAAATTTTAAAATGATAGTGCTGGCACTATAACGCACGTGTTTTGTTCCTTGAAAGCAATACGGCGGATGATGACCACCGATGTCCCGCAACCGTTTTAGCGCTTTAGAGCCATCTCTTATAATTATATGACTTCCGTCTCCTTCAGTGCTAAAATAGGGGGGGCTGTATTTCAACGGATTTTTACGTCGCGCAGTTTCTAAAAGCAGTGTGTCTTTCGTATTGTTTCTTCTAGTTCTTTGAAATAATTAGACTCTAACACCTTAGTAAATGTTCTGACAAACCACAAATGAACATTGATCTGTCTGCTTCAGCCTTGTAGCTTCCCGTTCACGTCAACCATTTGGTGGGAGGGTCAGTTTTTACCTACAAGTAACAAAGTTTAAAATAATCAACTATTTTCCAGCAAATATCTCCTGTCGCACGCTATGGACTGTCTGTAACTGGACTTACTGCTGTCGACAAAATAAGAACTTCAGCGCGATTGCGCTTCATTCTGTTAGCTTGTTGTGAAAGACCAGGGAAAAATTCTGGAAGCACGTCGTGTTCCGTTGAACGAGACTAAGCCAGGAAATGACATCTGCCCGATCATCGAGGTCGCGCGCGGCCCTCGAATTGTACTGACTGCTTACCCGACAACCGCGCGCAAAATACTTCGCTCCAACTTGACTTGAAAAATTCAGGCTTGAACAGGATCCTGCCTTAATTTTTTTTATTAAGGCTTAATTAAATTTCTTAATTAAATAAGGCTTAATATTTCATTAATTAAATTTTACAACATTTTTTAAAAGCTGTGTATAAACCGTAGAATTCCAATAGTAACGGACCCCGTTATTTTCGGATTTAGCAGGCAAAAGGGGCCGTTACTTTCGGGTAGCCGCTACTTTCAGGTAGCCGTTACTTTCGGATGGTTAAAAACGTTTGTTCGGTACATGTAATTCACTGTCGTTTCACACTAAAAGCGGACGCGTAACATGAAATTAAAAGTTTACGTATGTTACTAATTACCCACATAAACAAAACAGACTACAAACAAAAAAGTACAAAGAACCAAACATAACAACAAAAAAAAACAGAAAAAGGCCCTAAATGTTGGTACAGTGGGGCGAAAGCATATCGCAAAGTAACTAATTTCACTATATCATTTCACTCTGCTGCCAGTCAAGTACAGCTTATAAATCATAGTTTCAAGAAACATTCTGTCAAGTTACTAAAAAAATCGCAAATAACTCTTCAGGTTCGTCAGTCCTGCAGTCAGGCTGTTCCATCCGCATTGCGCTGGTCATCAGAGAGTTTCTCTTTTAGTGACTTCTTCAAAGGACCGCTACTTTAGGGTGGGCCGTTATTTTCGGGGCGACCGTTACTTCCGGGGTTCCTTCGGAAGGTAAAAAATTAACGATACTTTCGGGGACCCGTTATTTTCGGGTGGGCCGTTACTTTCGGAATTCTACGGTAACTGCGATGATCAATCATGTCTATACTACACGTTCGGGATTATGCCCGGATGTTAGGTCACGCCCCGATCACACGTCAGCTACATGTGGGCGATGCACAGAACGATGCGTTTTGAAGTGCTACTATGATCAAATATTAACTTGTTTACTTAATCCTCTTCGTGTGTGTCCGCACATAAGGCTGCATGATCAAATATTTACCCCTTGAATTCTTAGGTTAATCACATAGGACTGATGATTCAACCAAATATTACATCAAGTATATAAGTAGAGTTATCTCGGTCAATTTGCAGCAGAAACAAATGAAACTTCGCAGGCTATTAGTTCTACATGCAAAACGGTTATGAACTAGGGTATCTAAAAGATAGTAATGTTGCGGTACATTCTGTTGATAGTGACATATCTCAGGCAGTGATTCATCTACCTGTACGTTCCAAGACTTACATTAACCTTTATTTCTCAAAGTAGTGTCAAATTGTGCCGTGTAACTTAAAATCTGTCCTTCTATGCATCAACTTCATGCACGATGACGCATCAATGCCGAGGTTGTGATGATGGTCATCACAAAAAAGCACATGGTGATCTGATCATGGTGTTTGGACATAAAACGATTCACATCAACCTCCCCTTAATCGGGCCGCGAAAATCGAAGATTTGGAAATTGCAGGGGCAGAAATCTAACTTAAAAGTTCTGTACTGGTACACATTAAATATCTCTAGAATGTTGACAGACTGTACCGAGGACGAGTCCATCGCGATGTGTGAAAATGCTAACGCTCTATCATTGGCTGATGGGTCAAAGGAGCAAAACCATGGCAAAGGCTGGATTGTCAGGATTTATTAAAACTAGTAATAGTTCTCACTACATCTGCCCCCGCCTGGGATATCGCGTTTATTATGTAAAGAACTGTACAGCTTCTATTACAAAATACGTCTCCCCAGAATCGTTGAAATAACAGGCTGATCTGACCTTTTACTCTCGTTGTAATCCTTCAAATCACACAAAATGAACAAAAATCTCTGTTATTTCAAGTAAGTAATGATAAATTTAAAACGTTATTCGTACTCTTCTTCGTACTCTACGACACCGTTACTGATCCTTGAGATAACAAAAGGAAACTAAACTCAATTACTTCGGATACAGTTTGTTGTTGTTTCTTTGAGTGGGTTTTGAGTTTTGATTTGTGATCCTGATCTGTTTACTTTATACCTGTGGTGTTTGGATCGAGTCTGTCGACCCCGTTGTTGATTTCTGTCAAACGAATTAAGTTCTGTACGGGACAATTCTATCCAGTACTGCTGAATAACTTCCTTATCGCGCGCGTACGGGATACCTCTCCTCGTCCTCGTGGCTGAAATAATTACCCAGAGTTTCCTTCCGAGATTACTCAAAAATTAACCGGGACCGCCGTGCGCGCCTAGTTTCTTCAAATCGGGCTCGATTCGCACACTACCGATACTACATCAATATTTCACATTCTTTATACGCGGGGGTTCTATTAATGCCTCCTCGGGTTTTGACCTCTGGGCCAAAACCCTGCTGGAGCAACGAGAATGTAGTAATATGGTAATTTGAAGCTAGAAATTGCGAAATGATAAACTAGTAATAGTTCACACTAAATCTGCCCCCGCTTCTATTTTACCCGTCAAGGATATAAAATTCTTATAAAAATTCCACTGCGTTAAAGGAAACTATTATTTATTGTATGAACTGAAATTTTATATTTTTAGTAAACTATATCACTCATACTGTTCAAGTAAACTTAGGCATCTTATCATAAATAATCGAAAGACTTAACATTCTGTTTAACTCATTCTATCACATGATAGTCTTTACCAAATACTCTCACGAAGTGCATTCTGGAAAAAATATCAAACCACTCTGTTATTCTAGTTTGATACTGAAACAAACCGTTTGTCTGGATATACGAGGACTCTGCTGTATCTCGAAAGCAGAACAAAAGTCGAGATTTATTTTCCGAGATGTAAACAGAAGTATCGCTTTACAGTCGCCATATATGCAAATTAGAGTCATGCTTTTTGTCTTCAAAGAAAACGCCGCAAAACATTTAGTTTCACATCTGAATCCCTTCCAGTCAACGCAGCCATCGCATGGGCTCTACGCCACGTAAGATTACTCAGTAAAAATAAGCGATCCAAATAAACATGATCTTTATACGTGTGGTGTTTGTGTCGCGACAAATCAACTTCTGTACCAAACAGTTCAATCTGGTACTGCCGAATGACCTTTGAATTCAAGAGATGAAGAAATCGCTGTGATATCCTCTCCTCCACGTACAGCAAATAAAATCTCCTCCTCGTGTTCGTGGTTGCAAGAATTACCCATGTAGCATTGCCTTGCGAGCTGACTGAAAAATTAACCGAGACCACCGTGCGCGCCTAGTTTCATCAAATCGGGATTGATTCGCATACATTTACTACACGTTTTGGCCTCTGGGCCAAAACCCTGCGGGGGCAAAAATAAGTTGCGAATCCTTAGCTGACGAAAAGACAGTCCGAATATACAATTGCAGAAAAATTACATTTCACTAACCTCGTAACATAGAGTTAAGAAACTTTAAAACGCCTTCATAAAATCTTTCTTCATAAATACATTCAGTGCGGCACTTAAGAAAACGTATTACATGTATATGGCCATCTCAGTCAGTTTCGGTTTATGTAACGCAACATTCATTTTGGGTTGTCTCCGTGGACTACCGTGCACCATGCGATAAAAAGGAATAGATCGCAGCATATATGAAATTAGTGTGTTCTGCTGTTTTCGTATTTTAATTATTCTACAACTGAGCTTGAGTAACGACGATTTCTCTGCATTTCTGAATTCGACCAAGGAGGCGAGACTACGAAAAAATAAATTAAGATGTCACAATTAATCGTCAAGATTTACAAACTTTCACATACTGCATTCAGAAAAAAAGCAAGAGTTGTGAAAGTCAAGCACGATCTTCGTCATATCATTTTACAGGTAAATCAGAGCAAAACAAACAACTAAATTTTCACTGGAATCTACGCGAAATAAGACGAAGGGCTCGACGCTATGACATCTTCATGTTGTTCGTGACGCAATGCACTCCGGTAAAAAGTGGCGCATTGCACTCTGGTTAAATGCAATGCATTCTGGTAAAAAGTGATGAATCCACTTCTATATATTCTTCTTAAATCCTGATTATGTTGCTGCTCGCTCGCTTCGCTCGCTGCGCAGCAAAACTTCTGTTCCCATGGCAACACACTCTTTATCAGTCCCCAACCATATTTCAAAGTTGTAGTGAACTCAACCTAACATATTTCTTTGCTTGCTGAATCATGCAGACGAGGCACCATTGGTAAATATTAGTAAAGGACGCTAAATGTGGCCAGAATAGCCTTTTATATCGTGGAGGTACCCGATATTATGCTTTAAATATGTACCCGATATATGCTTTAATAACGGGGAGGAACCCGGTATGTTGCCATGGTAACAGAAATGTTGGGTTCCTATCTGCATAGTTTAAAAACTTGAATATCTCTGGAACGAAAAGAGATTTTTGGAAATAGTAAACATTATTGTTTTCCCGTACAGACTATTTGTGCATGTTTAGAAATGGCCTAGATAGGAAAAATGCGATTTTCATCAAACTTTTTTTCGCAGACGCCTGTTTCCATGAACTTTTTGTCCATTTCACGTGGGTAAATTTGCTAATCAATAGAATTGCTACACAGTAGAAAGTTGTGGCACAACGCAGCATGAGCTTCCGAAAAAGGCAGGAGGAGACTGCAGCGAGTCATATTTCTTATTTCGTTCTCGCCAGGTGGCTAAACCTTCTAATAGCGGGTAGCGTGCCGTAAGAAGGCTAAGCTTTCTATTGCTTTTTAGTGTTAATTATTGTATTGTAATTAGTATACTTGTGTTATGGAGTTCCCTAGTGTCCGAATTGAAATATTAACCAAGCGCGAGGGCCGTACTGGGAGAATATCTGTCCGAGGTCTTGACAGAGGTCCGTACAAAAAAGACCGCGGGCCGATATTCTCCCTGTACGATCCCGAACAAGCTTGGTTAATAAGAGATTTATTATACAACACAAGTGCGGAATCATTCGGTCCAATACTTGCCCGGTCCAATACTTATAGAATATTGGACCGGCAATAGAGCTTTTTGATTGGTTGATTTTAGTTATTGGCCCTCTGACTGCCTGAGTCGTGTGATAAATACGTATATTGCAAGTTTGTGAATAGTGTAAGTAATAGTATTGCAAGAAGCATAAGTAATCGTATTGTTTTGTAAGTAATGTGTACGAAGTATTGTAAGTAGTGAAAGTAACTGTATTGTGTTTGTAAGTAGTGTGAGAGGCAATAAAAAATATATAACAATAACAAAAAAGTTCCAATAAGTAATGTGCAGTTTATGCAGGATTAATTTAATATGGAAACGATTCTTCACATTCACGCACAACAGGCAACAACAACAACAACAACAACAACAACAGTGAAATTGCTTTGTCGCCTCATTTGGGCAATTTAATTGAAACTGTGATATAAATAATATGAAAGGTTTTTTACATCTTCCAACAGTTGTTTAAAATTAGTTTACTACTGCTGAGATGGTAATTAAAAACTGATACGATATGTAATTTAAGGTTAACGACAACAACGTAAGAACGGCGAGGCTAGCAAGCATAACGAAACTTGCAAACCAAAGCAAGACTTGAGGATAGCACACACTTTTAAGTCGCACACATTCGACAAAAAGTGTGGTTTTTGTCAATACTTCACGGAGGCACTCGAACACGAACTCTTCTGATTTCACATTGAGGGGGCTTGCAACGCCGGAAATGACCTCATACTTCTTGGTAACTCTGACCAAAAACCACAGGCTTACACGATTACGATGGCAAAGGATTCTTGTTGCCCCGACTGAGGGGATGGGCACTATAGTGCACGATAAGCTGGGTCCCACGCTTCTTGTTTTACCAAGCAAGCGAACATTAGTCACACACTCTTTGCCTTGCTAGTTAAAATCAGTCGTGTTTACTAAACATGTACTTGCTTTGAGTTACTAACAAAAACGGACAAAACCTACATCCATTCTGATTCAGCCGCACTATGCTAAAAATGTGAAAATATGAAACAATTATTTTCTTTTCCAGGACATGAACACTCTGAAGAGACAACAGTACAATTTGTGAACACGTAGGCATCTTAGAGTCGGTATAAAGGCATATATACAGACAATACCGTCTCGTTTGGCTAAAATACTAGCGGATAGCTCTTCACTAAATTTCCATTTATATATCAGTAAAATACAACATTTATCAGCATAAAATGCCAAAATATCCCATTCTGCCATACCGGAGCGTTTTTCTAACGACCGACGTATGTTAAAATAGGGTTATTCATTGTAGCTCATCGCCAAGGCAACAGATTTAAAACAATTTGTAACCAACAACAAGCGCGGGAAAGGTCACGTGAGACAAAACACGATTGGTTTCGGTTCATCGCCTGATTGGCTGAAACGACGAATGGTCGAGTCTTTCAACCAATCACAAAACTGTGAAAACGAGAAAACTTGGTAGACAAGACAGTCGTTAGAAAATCACTAAGTAGTGCGCAGAAATTGTAAATGTAAATAAAACCTCTTAGCGAGAAGACGGATGGATTGCATGGTAAAAAATATGATCTAAAACGTATGCCGAGGGCAAAATGCCAAAATTAAAACATAAAAATAAGAATATACTTAGTCAAATATCAACTGTCTTAGTAGATGAAGGCCATGATAAAGAAAATGCCGCTAAAACTGCACAAAAGTCTAATACAGTAAGCAGGTTACGAGATAGAGCTGTGCGCGTTTAAAACTGAACACAAAGGTTCTCTGACTGTCGACCCAACGTAGAGAATTATAAATAACGACCATTTCAGAAGCTCGGCATCAATGTTTATGAACTGCTTATACCATAAAATATTTGAAAGCGACAAGGTTGCCTAAGTTAAATAGAGAATTTGAATGGGTGACGGGCAGTGTTACAAGAGGCGTTTTTCATCTGACGCGCGCTCGAGAAAGGAAAAACGGCGGCAAGTTATAGTGAATACAACGCCGATTGTAATTCACTTGTCTACAATTGACAGGAATGAAAAGGAATGCCTATTGTCGGTTAAGAAATATCAATTTCTGTCAACCAGACATTATCCAAACAATTTGAAACTTGGCTAATTTAGACCATCCGCACACCTCTGCGGATTTTAACCTTCCTTTTGTTTTGTTTTCTAGTCTCATTCGAGTTAACTCTAGTAGGTATGGTATGCATGCATGTAGGAGTCAGGTAAAAGAGCAAAGAGACTAGTGCTTAACGAGAACTATAACGGTAGTTAGATTTGACATCCTCACCATTAGAATATTTTCTGTGTGTGGGTGTTTAGATCACTAACAGAGTCTAACTACACCCCCCCCCCCCCCCCCCCACATGATAGGAAAACAACTACGCCAACTACCAAGCGTAATCTTTCCAGTGAGGCTTGGGAGGAGCTTAAGGAATGACGTCACCTTAACTTGTTTCGAGCCTCATCTCTGAAGAGATAAGGATGTTGGAGTTAAGTAAGCTCAGTTATATCACAGGAATGAGCCCTTCTTGGTATGTTAATACTACATTGTACTTGTGGTCCTTGTTCGTGCAAGCTACAGGACGGTTGATTTGCTACCAGCGATTACTTGGGGTGAGCTGGGGTAGTAATACGGTGGAGGTTCGCCTCTATTGGAAGGACCAGATACCTAGAAAGGGAGCAACAGTGAGCGGTTGTTACAACAAGTTCTTTATTTTGGAAACAGGATTTCTGCTTATTAAGCTCACACAAAAAGCAATTCAAACTGATAAAAGTGGCAAACACCCGGTCACCGTGTTCGTCACCAGTCGGAGAACAGTTAAGCGCCATTTTACAGTATCGTTCGAGAATTTATTAACACGAAAAACGTTGACATGTCAGCGGCACTGCTGTCATGACGACAAATCGTATTCCCAGGCAACCTATCTTTCAAAACAATGCTACTCAGTCAATTGTTGGAGAAATGCCTACGACCAAAAAATTATCTCGCCGAAGGAGAAAAAAACACAAGATAAGCAGGTATCATAGATTCCTGTTTATAGTTTCTGTCTAGACTGCAAAACTGCCATAATTTGGGTAAAATTCATTGAAAAGCCTGCATGAGTAATCGATCTTTTGTTCGTCGCATTGCTTCACACCGCTGAGAAGCGCCTGTGCCCGCAGGCTCTTCATAACGCGATTGAAACTGAAAACGAGTCGCAAAGAGCACAAGCCTAGGTCAAAGGTCGAGCTTCGCATGAATTGGAGTCGATCCAAACGGATAAAGCTAGACCGTTTGGTCAAACGTCGAACTTGATTCGAAATTAGATCTACTAACACGTTCTATCCGTCTGAAGAATAGAATATGTTGGTTGATCTGAATTCAGTCAGACGAACTCAGTTGAGTCAAACGTCGAACATGTCATGAACTTAATTCGCTCAGTTTAGTTTGTCTCATGTGAAGTTTGACATTTGACTTGCGCCTTAGAAACAATTTTAACAGCTAAATCACTGACTAACACCAACGACATTCTGTCTTCAGTCAAAAATTGTCGTTATTAAGTTGGTTCTTTCGATTAACTCACCAACTCAATGTAGTCTGTCGTGGGGCTCTTTCCTGGTGAGTTATACTGGTTCCGACTTGTTCCATTCAACTGCAACGCCGCTTGGTACATGACATGGCTATAGTGAGAGGATAAAAACCATTCGCTCTGGCTTAATTTGCACATAACAGATCACAAAAATCCTTAGAAAAAGTCCGACTTCTATTGTTATAGACCAAAATCAACGAAATAACATCTCACCAATCACGAAAAACACAAACAAACTCGAAGAACCAATCAGAAATAAAAGCAAAAACTTGCGACCGCCGCCAAGTGTGGGAAAACTTGGTTAAATCCAGCCGCAATTGGTGTGAGTCCTTAACACGATTGGTTAAAAAAAACTTAACAAGTCGGCCATGATTGGTTAGAACAAATTGCAAGAAGTTTGTTAACCAATAACAAAGCTTGGGAATGATAAAACCAATCCAAACACCTTACTTTCGACGGTCTATGAAAAAGATAACGATAAAGAAATAACTGAGAACATCCGTGGTCTTACTTTGGAATGCGTCCTTGATTCCTTGTGTCATGGATGATGACTCCATTAGGGTACTCCACCTTTACGTACTGGCTTGTTTTCTCAGGGCTAACCTCCCTGGGCAATGACGCCATCCGACTGGAAAAGAGGCTCTGTTGTTCATGGCCCAATGAAGGCCCCCTTGGTAGAGAATGATGGTTGTTTGTGCTCATAATGGGCCCTGTTTGCGTTGAACCTGTTCAAAATAAAAGATACGATTACCTGGAAATAAGTACACAACAAACGCAGCTTGTCACGTGAAAAAGGAATGCATTAAATGTTACAGTAAACAACCGAAAATAGATTTCACAATAAACTGCAGCATCTCACAAACCTGGTCCATGTTTTGCTGGGGATGCCGTCTCAGGGCCTAATTCTAAGAACACTTGAGAGCCCTTAGAAGCTGGAGGAGCCGACACAGCTGAGTACCCTGATTCACTGGACTGGTATCCTAGGTAACTGTGCCGATGATGTCTGTGATGACGAGGTTTTCCGCTGCTGCCTTCCTTGACTCTGGCCACCGCTACTCGGGAACGTATCACATCAAGCGCTGGCACCATCTCTCTAAAAATCAACAAACAGACACGCAGATAAGATGCATAAAGGTATTGTTTCAATAGAATCGCAGGATCAGCTAAAGAGACTGAGACAGTACGATAAGGATGGCTTGCATTAAAGCCACTGATCACCTTGCCTCGCATTGGCTAGGCGCTCGATTAATTGAGGAGCAGAACGGAAACGGCCAGAGAATAAAAAACAGGGGGGGGGGCATTTATTTCTCTCTCGTAATTCCCTAGACTCGATTTCCAGGCGCTTGGGGAGTTCGGTTGTTGATCCTCCTCCCAATGAACATTGAACACGTGGTGTAGGGCAAGGAACGCAGGGTCACAAGACGGCTGGAAATCGAGCCTAGAAGTTCCCCAACTACAACCGACCGCCTAGAACAGGCAAGCCTTGCAAACAGTGTTGCATAGGAAGCGCTAGCTAGCTTACGCGAGGCTGATTGTAATTCCGTTGTTAAATATTCGCAATCAGCAACGACTTTCATTGAAGGTAACACACAAAATGTTATTGCGCAATGAGGTTTCCTTGAGTCGCCCCCTCATAAGTACCTCAAGAACACGCTTTGTACAATATATCTCTGAGGACTTTATATACTGGCAGGTAGATAAGAAAACTGTGTAATCATTTTTAATACAAGCCTTTCGAAAAACATTTTTAGCGATGTAAA
This sequence comes from Micromussa lordhowensis, assembly GCA_964020085.1. Classification (NCBI taxonomy): domain Eukaryota; kingdom Metazoa; phylum Cnidaria; class Anthozoa; order Scleractinia; family Lobophylliidae; genus Micromussa; species Micromussa lordhowensis. The sequence continues at coordinate 20,109,893 of OZ026597.1, read as the reverse complement.
AGTAAAGCCGAACGGCATAGCCGAACGAAATGATCGCGCAAGTCTTTACATGCTCTTTCGGTTCAAATATCGAAGGCTAGATATGAAAAGATCTTTAGAGTAATCACTAAGCGCGCGCATAAGAGAGCGCGTGATCTTCTGTGAACTACCTCACAATGGTCTCCATGACCAAACAATCACACACTAGCTTGAGTTGGCAGACACCTGAGGTAACGTATGTGCGAGGAAACGTGGTCTTAAAACCAGTACTTGCTTCTACATCGTTAGTCAGAGAAATCTTCAAATTGAATCATCAGCCATCATAAAGCAAAAGCGAAATATTTGACAGGAGAGAAAATCAAGGCAGAATGGGAGAGAAATCGCGCTTTGCGAGTTTTCAATCCTTGCTTTTCGCCATTATAACCTCGGGAAAATATTGGCGTTGCATCAGATGGTGCGACAATGGAACCACCGTCTTAATTACAAGTCCTCAATTGTTCGAAAGAGAAGTACTACGACGAGAACTGACAGACTTGAATCTTAAGGATTTTGCGAGCTTTGTTAAAATGCTGAAAACTATCGGCTTCCGGAGAGTGTTAAGCGCCAGACTTTCCAAGACGCAAAAATTTCGGCATCCTCGTTTCCGGATAAATGGAAAAGACGTCACTGATGACAAAAAGAGGAAAGAGAAAGAAGAAACGAGGGGAAAGAGAAAACAAAATATGACGGGAAAGGAGCGAGATGAGACAAAGACAGAGCAAAAAGTGACAGGCACTGAAAGTAAGTGCTTCAAGAAGAATTTCGAGAAACCGAAAACGATCAAGGGCATCAAGCGTCGAGGCGAGGTGGTTAATGAAGATTCGCGAGGTAAGAGTGCTGTGAAACGAAAGAGGGATACAATGAATAACGAGCATTACGTTCATGCCAATAGACAGAAACAAAATACATGTCCAACAACAGCCTCATCCGCCAATCAGAATCCAACTCAGCAGCGCATGCCCAGAGGTTATTGTCTTGAGGAAATAACTGCTGCCCAAGCCATGCTCGGACTATCGACACCTGTCGTTTCAATTCAGAACATTCCAGTGATGTTAGCCCATAGTTTGGTCGACTCGTACAAGTCTTTTGTTTTATTTGTGGAACGAAGCGCCCGGAAAATAGAAGCAGCCCAGGCACTGATAGAACTCGCTACTGCAAATATTGGCCGTTGATAAGCGACATATTTTATGCCCAGTGGTTTAATAATGCCACATGGAAACATTCGAATAATAGTTAGTGTTAATTGACATAGTATAGTGTACGTGTGTTTGATGTGTTGTTAAATGAATGTTTATCGAACAAAAGAGGTATTTATTTAATATGATAAACACAATTTGAAATAAACATAGTTTTATACAGCAAGGAACTGCTCCTTCTGTCACCAGGTTCCTCAAATGCTAACTGAATAAAAACAAAGTAATTTTCTGAAAAACATACAATTCCCCAGAATTTTTTCCAAAACGTACAGACGAGACTACATGTTTTCAAGTTTGTCATTTAAATTCAATTCTAGCCATCCTCATTAACTAACGGATTCTCGTCAATGTATAAACCGTAGGCCCCGTCTCCTGCATCTTCAGTGTTACATGGTTAGCAGGGGACGTTAAGGAACCCACACACATATCCAAGAAAAATTGCTATGACTATAGCTATGGCCAGAATATAGTGTATTGTATGAACAGTCTTCAAATGACACTATAATCGTTGTATTTCACTTACGAGTCAGCATCGTCACTGATGACTTTACTGTGATGATGCCTGGACGTGGATCCATCACTTCTAGCGTCACCCTCAGATGTTCGATGTCTGTGCCTGTGGTGATGATGAGACCTTAAACCAAAAAAAACAACGTTTAAAAATCTATAACACTCTCGTACAATGGTGATTTACGTTGCCGCTTTATCGAGTTCAACTTGACTGAAAGTGAGTTTTTTCATTTTATACCACAATTTTGTGTCACTATAAATTCCCACCAGAAAGTATAAAGCTGAGCTAAAAAGGGCTGTTCGGTTATTTTACAAACAAAACATCGAATGGTCTGTTTTTCAAGGCAAGTCCAGGAGGCTAACTAAATGAGAACTGAGATAGCTAGGATCACGCTTAACTGAGCTAATGACAGACAAAGGTCCCTTTCACACTATGCGGGAGGAATTTGAAAACGGATGTTTCACTCTGAAAACGCATCAAATGTTATCCGTCCGCACTACGCCGGGGGAATTTAATAAACGCAGCAATCAGCTATCATTTTGGATTTGCGTTTGAGCAAAACTCGGTCAGGGAAATGTCAAATCACATAATTATCATACTACATCGTTTTCGAAAAACTCCTGATATGTTTTCCATCCACATGAAAACGAAAAGCCAGAGTGTGGACGGTAGGCAAAGCTATGTTTTGAAATTCCTCCCGCGTAGTGTACACGAGGTCAAAAAGAGCACGCTAAATGCTGTTAAAAAATAATCGAGTCACTACGCGCGGTCTCATTGGTCGATAGGTGTGTTTAGATGAGAATATGTCAACACGGTTGTGACGTTTTCGATTCGCGCGTATTTTTGAGAATTATTTTATAAAAGCAATAGAGCACTTTTTCCGTGTTTATAAAGCCTCACGTCTCGGGTTTGCAGAACTGTCTTGAATTCTCAAAACCCTCCTCGTGTTTAGATGAGGCTATATAAACACGGAAAAAGTGCTCTATTACTTAATCAGTCCACGTTACCTCTACAAGTTAGTTGGTTGCTCAAAGACAATTTTCCATTTTTGACAGTGATAAAAATACTTCATTCTCTATTTTCCAGTTGCCCATAACTCACTCTGTTTGCCTCCCGTCCCCAAAGAAAAAGAAAAATTGCATAAACTACTGTTGCCAAATGCTCTTGGGAGGTCTGCATATTCCCAAGAGTATTCCACAACAATAGTTAATACAAAGTTTGGGCAGCGCGGGGGAGGAGGCGGGGGAGGGGGGTAAATTAAACAGTGAATTATGGGCAATTGGAAAATAGAGAAATAATCAAGCTGGCTTCACACCTGTCCTCGGAACCGCTGCCTCGGTCTCTTCTGTTGTCGTTCCAATGATATGGAGCCGCGTCTGACATCTTGTTAATATCGGCCTGATCTTTTGACGATCTAAAACAAGAAGCAACAGCACAATGAAGCCCTATTAAGGGTTGTCGGAATTCGGGATATTCATAGTCAGGTAAAAAGTTAAGGGGTTACAGGATATTTTTTTTTTTTTTTGGGGGGGGGGGGGGATTAACGGAATATGAGATATTTAGTACAGACATCCCTGAAATAATACTTCAAGGCCACTGTAACTCACCAACCATTTCAAAGTAACCTCCCTTGTATTTTGCTTGCAATTCAAAACCTCCGAAGGAAGAATCACACAAGACGATCTGTTTTCCAACAAAACTTCAATTTCTTATCTGTGGCAAACTGTGAGGTAGTAGCCCTTTTCACGGTAAACAATGTAATCCAACGAAGATTCGAGGCAATTTTAGATTATATTGTACAATGGAACCACGTTAATACGGTCACCAATGGGCCATGACGGACCGTATAAACGGGGTGGCCGCATCAACAGGCGTTTTCTTATAAGAATAAGAATAATAATTTATTGATTTGTATTGCGCAAATATCAATCCAGAAAAGAAATGTTCATCTGCGCATTACATTGACTCAACAAAATCCTAAAAGTCTTATTTACAAAATATTCCTAATAAAAAGTCTAAAATTCTAATAAATCTTCATCCTTCTTTATAAAAAGAAACAATAAGTAATTTAGCTAGGAAACGCCTTCTGAAATAAGTAAGTTTTAAGAGCCTTAACTGAGGATATATTTCGAATAAAAAGGGGAAGGTCGTTCCATAATTTAGGGGCAGCCATACAAAAAGATCGATCACCAAGCGTGGAAAAAGACTTGTATGGCGGAATGTTGAGAAGTTTGCCGTTATTTGATCTAAGATGGTACCTATTCTCTGTGTCTTTCAGAGATACAAGATCAGACATGTATGGGCGTTTCGTCAGGACAAAAAAAGTGGCCATAATAACGAGGTGACCGTAAGGCAGGGTTCCACTGTAATAAAAATGAAAAACGTTAACAGGTTTAGTAAGCCACTGACCTGTGTCGTCTCCTTTCTTCTCGACTGTAAGATGAATCACGATCGCTCCCGGACTCCGCAGAATGATGACCTCTGTGATGGTGATGGCGACATCTGGGAAAGAAAAACAACAAAATCAAAATGTGACCAAAATCTCATTTCAGTACCAATACAATTTCAAGTACAATCAACTGTGTAATTCTTCAGAACATACAAGCAGCATTGACTTAAAGTGCCTATATCATCAAAATTTTTATTTTCCCATCTGATTCTATGTTTCATGCAATGAACTTCTGCGAAAACTTTTTTCGATTTGGATAAAAAGCGATTTTTTTATGAAGTTTTAAAAACCTGAAAATCGTATTTTCTTGCGGTCGACCCGTGCCGCTAATCACAGCATCGACATGCTCAGAATTGTGACGTAGATTCAGGAACGTGTGAGTTCAGGCTTGACTTATCCCACTTGTTTTACGTCTGTAAATTTAGCTTCGTAGTCCATGCAAAATGCTCCTTTCCAGCATTTTGTATGAGCTACTAACTTACATTTACAGAGGTAAAACAAGCGAGATGAATTAAGCCTGAAGTCACGTGCTCCTTAATCTACGTCACAACTCATTCAAAACGAAGGGAAGACTGGTGCGAATGGTGGACCAAAATGGCGGCAAATTTGAACGATTTTAAAACTTCGAAACCAGATTGCATTTTATCCAAATCGAATTTTTCTTTCGCAGAAGTTCATTGGGTGATATATAGAATCAGATAAGAAAATAAAAAAAATTGACGATATGGGCACTTTAAAGTAAGGTATAGAGAATTTATCTTTTAAGGTTGGCATGAAGACAAAAAAACAAGCAAAAAAAGAAGCAAAGGGCAAATCTTGATTTAACTTAACCGACGTTTTTGGTAACTTAGCCCACCTTCTCCTTCTCCGTCTGCCTGTGTCGTCATCAGAAGAATACGCTCGCCGACTCCTGTGAAAAGACCGTGACATTATCATCACACCAAGCCAACATGGAAACTTCTCAAGTTGGAGAAAATACTATTACAGACATGTGTAATTTGCTTAGCGCGCCACAGGTAATATGCCGTAGTTTTGTTTGTGCTCAACAAGCTACTTAGATATAAGGGTTTAGATGTGATTAAAAGGTTGATCTCTCCTTCCCATACCTGTGTCGCACACAAATGCAAACATTACGATCACCTAAGATGCGAGATACATCGTATAGACTCGAGTATATATACTAGTTATGCAATGCTTTCGAGTGGTAAGCCATGGAATAACCCAGGAGTAACTTGTATTTTCTCGTCCCATCAACAAGGAACACTACATGTAAAAAAATACACGTGTTATCCACAACGAATATTTTAAACGATGCTGTTAGTTTATGAGGATGATTACCTTCTCCTGGGCGTGTCTGTTTCACTGCCGCTACTTGGTCCCGCTGAACGCCGGTGGGGTCTGGGAATGAAAGAAATGGAATGCAACACAGTTAGAATTCAGACGCCATTATATGCAGGACTGGTAAAGTAAGAATAAATAAAATAGCTAACACTAGACCCTGGGTCATGTAATAACCCATCCAATGATAAACAAGTACCTTGGAAATTTCGGAGATCTTTTAGCCCTTCCAGATCCTGAACTCTTCAATGACCGAGGGGAGTCTGGAGCTGGTGTGTACAAACCACTGTTGGTTATAACGTAGAACAGTTAGTCTTACTAGCTTTTGGCAAACGCCTTTATTGAAAAACAACTCCAAATTTCATGTTGCAGGATTTACTTGAATCGCCACACAGTACAGATTCATCCAATGACTCTTAACAATTAATCAGTTAATTAACAAGGTGTCCCTTACCCCTGCATTTGAGCAGATTGTTCCCAAGGCAGTGCAGGACCTTGATTCCCATCAACAGCTGTAGCATCACCATCCTTTGAGCTGGGATCACCTTTAGTCTTGATCCTAAGAAAATAAGAGTCTCTTTCTAATGAGCTATACAAAAGTAGTAAAACCAAAAGGGATGCATCAAATTTATGCAAATAGCATGATGCGTTAAAACCTCTATTTTTAGTCAGCACCTCTTTTGTTCATAGAGCTACAGGTGCTGTTTCTGTTCTTCATCTATTGTTTCGTTTGGCCAATTATAAATGGTGCTGAACGCCCCACAATTTGAAAAGAAAACATTCAAAGTTTTGATTGGATTTTATTTTAGTCCTGTTTGGTTTTAAAATAAAAGTTTGCTGTAATTGTGGAAACTTAAAAAAGCTTACAGCCAATACAACGCTAATTTCTTTTAATAGCTAATTGAAAATTGCTCTATCTTTCACTTGTCAGAACTTTACAGAAGTACTGAAAATGAAAGAAAGAAAAAAAACATTTGATCAGTATAAAAATGAGATGCTTACAATTAATTGTTCAGACTGCTTGTCACTGAAGAGTGAAGATAAAAATGGGGGCCTGTCAAGAAACTGAAGTAGCTTTGACCAGGAAACAACATTTGGATCAATTTGGATTTGGATCCTTCTTGGCCCCGCACGTTACAATACGATCTATCCCATATCAGTTATGATCGGAAAATACTAGAGCCACCGCAACTATAAACAGGACCAAGAGAGCAGATGACTTTCTCATTTAGATTATCATGACTCCAGGGCTGTCAACAAGGGCCGTAACCCGTAGCACCTGTTACAGCTGAGTATGTTTGATGGGCCCTTGATGTTACGAGTGAACTGGCCTGTAGTTGATACAATTCACCCACAAAGTAATAAGTTTGCTACGGGTGCGAAGATCAAGGCTACAGGTGAATAAAAACTTAATGACAGCCCTGATGACTCCATTATTATTAAATACTTATTCTCTTGGGTAGATCATTATTGTCAAAAGATTTAACTATTAGTATCCAATTTTGTACTTTGCACTGTTTATTCAGTTTTCAACTGCCAGAAGTGTTATTAAACTATTTATTTATTTATTTATTTATTTATATTTATCTAACCAGACAGCAAGCCTCATCTTAAACGTAAGAGAGGATACATATTCTGTATGCTTTACCTTTCCTTCCCAAACTCATTAATATAATAGTTTAAACAAAGTAAATCATGACCATGAAGGTGTTTGGATATCTTATTAGCATGGATTTTTACGATTGTATTTCTCCGTTCTCTCCTTAGTTTTAGTTTTGACTGAGATAAGACAGTGTTTAAACACATTTGACAGTGATGTGGATGTTTACTTTTACACTTCAGACAGTGTTTAACCACATTTAAAAACACCTCAAAGTTCCTCAGAAACACGCCGCTGTGCGTCGTTTTTTCAACTTCATCTCCATTTTTGAAAATGTGGTAAATCACAGTCTTTCTTGTTTGATATACTACTTCAAAAGAAAGCCTGCAGGTTGGACTGTTTTTGTACTTACCCAGTTCCATTAGGACCAGTGACTGGAACAGTTATTACTTCTGATGGGTTGTCTGTTTGACTGAATCGTTTAATCTGAACCTGTGATGTACTGGTTGCTGAGGCAACTGTAACATTACTTTGAGCTGAAACGAAACATATATAGAAGTTAATCTATTCCATTCAAAAAAACTATGTGGAAGAGTTGAAACCTAAATGATCACACTCAATGAATGCATTTATTAGACATTGTAGTCACCATCTGTCTTCTGATTGGCTAAAAGCCTACAGTTAATTCTGGGAAACAACATAACCTACATATTATTCACCAATCTGTGCTAGCAGATCAGTGAATAATCTGTAGGTTGCATGTGCAATGCATGATTTCCAAGAGCAATGTCAAGTTCACAGACAGTGAAGTAAGAACATGTATTGTCGATTTGCTTCATCGACCCAGCAAGAAATTGAAAAATGTCTTGAAGATAAAGATTTGGAAAATACTAAAAGATCGACAAAAGTGGTGAAGGAACTGTTCTACGAATTCTTTAAACAGAAAAAAACATCCAGGAGCCACACAGCAAAAAAAAATTAGTGCAAGTGTTAAAATCTTTTTATCAGCCGAAGCAGAAGGCTGACACTGATAACCCTTACCTTCAATTAATGAACAAATAAACTAAAAGTAAACATCCACATCAACCTCGTTCCCTGAGTATCTCATCTTCATGCCCTTTCTCTCGCTCTGGTAAGATGGGGAGGTGAGAGAACCTGGGAACGAGGTTGCATCCACATGTCTCCCAGTGGTAATAAAGTTTTTGGTCAGTGTCCCTGTGACTACGCATTATTTTCAGTCATAGCCTGGATGGCCAGTCTTTTAGGCAAAGCAACACAAGCTTTCTGGGCTAAACTTCAGAATACCCCGCAACTCACGCCCTCCTTAAATCTACTGCTACCGCAGTCCCGCAGTCGACATAATTTACATATTAAACTATATATAAAAACCACGAATATATCTCGTTCTTTCATCCACTGCGGGACTGCGGACCGCGGTAGCACTACGGTTTAACACTTAGTTTAATATTTATTCACCGACTACGGGACTGCGGACCGCGGTAGCACTTCAGTTTAAAAACTTAGTTTAATACTTATTCATCGACTACGGGACTGCGGACCGCAGTAGCACTTCAGTTTAACACTTAGTTTAATACTTATTCATCGACTACGGGACTGCGGATCGCAGTAGCACTTCAGTTTAACACTTAGTACATACATATAACCTTGTTAGCCAACTGCGGACCGCGGACCACGGTAGCAGTAGATTTAAGGAGGGCGTGAGTTGCGGGGTACTCTGAAGTTGCTCTGCTTTCTCTTTAGTTCTTGTTTTTTTTTTTTGAAAGGTTGGGTACAGCATTTTAAGCCACAAGGATTCTGTTGGCTTTCGTGGCTTGGCACAAAAAACCAGGGACGTTGCTAACTCTACGCATGGTACACACGTGCGTACCTGAAAAAATCGATAGTCATCGTTGACACACTTTATGAGCTGAGCGAAAGTGAAGACAGCAAAGCTCGGAGACTGCACTCTACATAGCCTTAAACTTACGGTTTATAGTTCTTGAAGATCTACAGATGTACAGATTGATTGTTTTGAGTATACTAAAAAGAAGCGTGCAGATAAGTGAAACTTAACATGTGTCACACAGCGGTAAAAAAATCACTCATAGTCTGAGATACTACAGACTTGTTGGCTTATAAATAATCAGCGATTGTCTTTGAGGTGCTGCAGTCAATGAACCGAAAAAGGCGACAAACATTTTACGCCTTAGTTGTCATTTCATATACAGTAACCACACTAGGCTTACAACGTAACCTCACCTTTAATCAAGTCACCTGGAAAAGATTTGGGACTTAGGGGTTGTGGAGTGTTGGGATTTGGAAAATTGTGCGTACCTCTGGAAAACTCCTGGCTACGCTCCTGGAAACACTTGAACATTTGCATTGCTTTACCCAAACAAACCAGTGATGCCAATACTGGATACAACAATAGATGGTACAACAAAACTCACCTCTCTCCCCAGATTGAGTGTTTCTTCTTTCATAGCGTTTACTGGGTTTTCTAAGGCACAACAAACTTATAAGTCAGCCTGACACAACTTGCCAAGAATCATGTCTGCAAGTAAAATATTCTAACAAATTCATACCGTTTTACTTCTGGATCAGGACGCTGAATTTTCTTTCCATCTTCTAAGGCTTCTCTTTGTGTTCTCCCGCTACAAATAATGAAAAAGTGACAGACGTAACTTCATAATAAGCTTTGAACCTTTACAACCTGACAACTCTTTGTACGATCAGCATTTTCTATACCCCTATAGCTGTTTGATGCAGAATTAATTTGTGAGTTTGAATCAAAACATCGAGGACAAAACAGTGGAAATTGAATAAGCAACTTCATCCCCACCTTGCCTACATGTACCTCACTACAGAAGTAAAAAATGCATGCCGCCAAATTGTTAGGGCAACCTAAAGAGATCCTCACTTTAGGTATATTTGACTTAATACTATGCGTCATCTTAAACAATCATAACACTAAATGAATATAAAAACACTACATGTACATTTGCGCTGTGAATCAGGTGGTACACTGAAGTCCTGGTATTTTGCAATTGTTGTATGCGACTTCATTCTTACATGCACAGCAAGCACTAGTAGAGCATTTTATATCATTCCACAGATACACAAAAATAAAAACCAATAACAAACAAATGAAAAGGTAACGATTCTAGCTATTTATCGATATTTTCATAAGACAACTATTGTACCTGTATCTGTATGAGGATCCCATACGAAACAAGCCACTATTGCGACGAGGGGTAGCACTAGCTTTGTCTAATCTACAGGGAAAAAAACAAATGCTACATAAGTTTTAGAAATCAGGCCACTCAGAGTTATATTAGGAAAGCAATCACAAACAGCATCAGTAACAACTAAGTCATAAGGAAAATTAATGTTGTATAAGTAACATGAAAAAGACCACACAAAGTACATGTATGAACCAAACCACCTAAGTTGTATTTAGCAAGGCTGAGCTTTTCATGCAACATCTGTGCCAAATCCAATAAATATAAAATTACCAACCTGAAAAAGGCATGATGTTCCAGACAACACTTCCAGAGATGTTTGCAGGCTGACTTGGTTGTGAGATAAAACTTGAAAGTGTATTCTCTGTTCTGTAAAAAACAAAACAGAGTACTTGTAAATAAATTCCATGCTTGAGATACATGTATCTGCAGTCTTGTGAAAATGTCATGTTTTAAAGTAAATACACCGGTTAAAATGATGACCATAGATTTTCCATGAGATTATGTACGTAACCATGGTTATGTTGTGTTCAAGAAAGAGCAAACAGTCACTTTCATTGGGTTAACAAAAACTGGAGTAAGGACAGCTTGTGATCAATCAACTGCATGAGATTGACACTCTTGCTGCAACAAACATTACTTTTGCCAAGAAATGATTATATAATTTATAGCAAATAACTTGATCACTATAGATTGAGGAATACACAGTATTAAACAATTCTAACAATGATTACTTTTATGTATCAACTATGTTGGGAGAGATTGTCACCTCTTTTCCTTTCACTGTCAGGTAGAATTTCTTTTCTTTAAAATCAACCTTTTCGATTTTTGACCTGAAGTAAAGAAAATACAGTGAGATGTGAACCTTACTGTAGAAATGCATTATTTGTGTGCACAGATTAAACTTAAAATTATGCATGCAAATGGCACGTTACAACAACAACAACACCCTATTACCCATTTAGAAGTTTTATACAATTAATTAAAAAGATGATTTTGAAAAGTTAAAGGGTTACCAGCTTCCTGAAATACCGGTAACTGAAAAGCTAAAATGTCAGGGAGCTGGTTTAAATAATGTAAATTAAATATTTACAGCTGAGGTAAGACAGTTATACAAAAACTTACATCATGTGTGCTGACCAAGTTGAATAAAGGATTGATTGATAATGATGTATTTACCAAAGGTAGGATCCAACACGAGTCTTGTTCTTATAAACTGCTACTCCAGAAGGCCTAAGAGCAATAAAATACTCTACAAAGTCCTCACCCTAACAATAGAACATAACATTTAGTTAATTCTTCATTGATTCCTCTTGCTCAGATCAAGTTCTGATAAAATGGTGGTGCGAGGCACATTATATTGCCCTCTTGAAAGTTAGGCAACTACAAAAGCAACCTGTGCAACAGACCCTGAATTCAGTCATTTTTAGGTAGGTTTTTCAGATTTTGCACTTGAAATAATCTGGGTTTTTTTTCAGTTGTGCTATCTATTGCAGTTTTCGGTGTTTTTCTCTTTTTAGCATTTTTTTTTTCTGCTTTTGGGTCTGAGAAAAGTGTTTTTTCTGTTTTGGTTATTTGCTTGGCTAGTTCCTAGGCCTCTTTATTTCACCTCAGTCAGTCTGTATAAGTTCATGTGCTGTGCCATATAATTTATTGCAAATTAGATTAACTGAACAAGAAGTAATTTCTTGATAATTGGTGCCCCAAATTTGGTCCAGTTGTGTTCTACATGAATCACAAAATATTTTGACTTGGAGATTGGAAACATCTTCTCTACATGTATTCCTCGAAAAGGAAGGGAATGTTAGTTTGTATGTTCAAAGGTGGGTTTGCCTAGAAATAGGCAGTTGTAACATTTAATTCCCGGGGATTTTTTTTGGAAAAATCTACCAGGGAAGGGGTCAATAGTAAGCTAAAAAGTAGAGATGGCAATGATTTTAAATGAAAAGGAAAGGTACCAGTCTTAAGCTGTCGTATCAAGCTTGACAGATTCAAGTTTGTGAATTTGCATTTTTATCATTTTGTTTGGCAGTTTTTTGGTTTTGAGCAATTTTTATGGTGATTTTTCAGTTTTCAAAGACGTTTTGAGTAGTGTTCTGGTCCCTAGTAGGACTACAGTCAAACCTTGACTGGATGTAAGTCAACTCCATACATCTCTAACCACTTGACTTTATCAAGATACATGAACTCTGCAACTGATGGAACTATATTCCTGAGAGAAAACAAAAAAGATTAAAGTTTATTTAAAATTTGAAATTTGAAATTTTTACTATTTCTTTTTTTTTTTCAGGAATTTACCCACTTTATGATGAAAGCTTTCATCATGGTTATGTAAAATTATTTTAAATAACTTCAAACTCACCCTAGCTTCCTGTGTCTATGATAAATCTTGGTCTCTAGTTCTTCACTCTAAAAGTACAATACATGGAAAACATTTTATCAATAGGTTATTGGTAATGCAGTACATGATATTTGATGTTTCTTCATTATGTTGTGATACCCTTAACACAGCACATAATTTTCAGTACACTGGCCCTTAGACTGGGTTCGCGCCCTGTGGCTGGGTTCTTTGTACTGTGTTCTCAGGCAAGGCACTATATTCTCACTAAACATTAAAGATATGCAACATGGTACCAATACTAATTCAATCTAAACCATAAAACTAAAACCCTAACCAATCTAAACATCTGTCATGACATGCCTTGGGAGTTTTACATTATATGAGTTATAATGAGTACTTACCTGATTAGGAGTAAATCTAAATTCAGATATGTAACCCATAGTATGTTCTTGAGGATCATATTCACCAAGTTCAGCTGGAAAATAAAAATAAAATTCCATCTGGTAAAGGACTGTTCACCATAACTATAACTATAAAATAACACATAAAACAATGCACATCTGCTTGTTATTCCCTCGTCAATGCAAAAAGTGGAGAAAATATGTTAAACAGCTTGTTGAAATATTGTAGCAAACTATTACTACTAGTGTTGTTTAAATACAAAGGTAATTTGAGAGATAAAATGTAACTAATGACTAAACTAAACTAACTAAAATGTAAATGTGACTGATGATTTCTGATCAGATTTGCTATTGATGCTTTAGGGATTAAGTATCTAGAAAAAATACTATATTATCTGTAAGTGATACATGTAATTATGTGGGTAATTAAAAACTGCAATAAATATGATTATTATACTATACAATTTGTGAAAATCAGTGATAATGTACTTACATTGAATACTATAGGCCGAGACTTCAGCAAGGATGTTTGTTGAACAAGGCAACCTGTACAATATATAATCATGACAAAAACAATGGCGTCGCAACTTGAACTACATTTCACAGCACTTGGCCTTTCAATTATAGACATGTAAATGATGAATATTATTATAGTTATAATATGTTGTGTAAGCCAACATTGAAACAGTCACATATTCCTCTCGGATTCTAAAAGAACTAAAGAAAAGACAATAAAGTAACGTGAACATACCTCCCTTGGTAAATGTCTTTCTTTACTTGTAGGAAAAACAGATACCTGATAGTTCATAAATTAAATAACAAATACAAATTAGAACTGACAAAATAATGATTACTAGAATTCAGATATTACAGTTCATAAATTAAAAAAAGTTAAATTGAGACTGACAAAATAATAATTGATAAAATGCAAATAGTACAGTTCATGAATTTAAGAAAACAACATTTAAATAAGCTGACAAATGGATGATTCAAATAGAATTCAGAGAGTACAGTTTTTGGATTTGGAAACAAAACTAAATGCTGCATAAATTGAAATTGAAATTTTGTAATAAGCCAAGTACTAGATAGCACAGAAGGAATTTGTAACTACAAGTTGAACTATTCCCGTTTAAATTCATACTTGTCCGATGATAAAGCCTGTGGGGAAAAGAGAGGCAAATTTAAACGTTTGGTCTGTCACATGCAATAACTAACAGTTCTGCTGTCTAATTGGTCCTAAAGGAAAGGTAAGGGTAAGCCTGCACACGAGCCAAGTGGATCATCAGGCTGGAGCTTATCCCTGAATTATTATTGGTGAAGGAAATACAGCAGGTTTATACCAACCAACCTGGTTAGTTCTTCATGAAGTCTGCAAGGATCTGCTGCATAAAACTTGACACAAAAGTACAGCAAATAAGGTGGACCCGCTAGCAATTAAAAAATTAAAAAACATGTGAATAAAGAAAAAGAGCACTTTCATAAGCTGAATACCAAGGGATTGGATTTGCCCTTGAGATCTTCAGCACAAAAAGTCAGGAATTAATTGACTACATTGTATATTCAGACACTTTTAACAAACTTTCTCACAGATGAATTGTCTTTACATAATTCTGTCATGCTTAGCTACTGTATGTAACAGAGTTCTCCTGAACACTTAAGTGCAGTAAAGTTTGTGTTTGAGCCTATAGCCATTCACGCTTATCAATAATTTCTGTAACAAGATGAAGACTAGGAATTTTTTATTTTGTTCTAAATTTTATTGTTTTTTCTTATTTATTTATTTTATCTTATGATTATTTTTGAAGAGGAAAAAGAACACTAGCATTATTTCTGTATCCCCCCTTAATAGGATGTTAGTCTGCTACAGGGTCCCCCCCCCCCAACATTAAATTCACCAGTACCAATTTTTACACCTAGGTGGAGAGAGGCACCGTAAGAGTAGAGTACTGTCACTTTCCCAAGAACACAAAACAATGACATTGGTCACAGCTTGAACCTGGATTGTTTGATCTTGAGTACACAGAGCTAACCATTTGGACAATATGTCTCCCTATGTCTCGGGCCCCATATTTAACTCACAAAGACAGGTAACTGATCTTTAGTTTCTATGGCATTATGACTTTCCTCAGCTGGTTTACTACAATAGGCCAAACATTAATTTCCAGGGTTTCCTATAATTGTGGAAAGCCCAACCATATTTAATTGAATTTAAATTTGAAGAGTGTGGTTTCATGACCATTAGCATGCTGGACCCAAAAGGAGTGCTCTGACTTGAGCACTTAATGGTGTTACTGTGTTGTGTTTTGAGGCAAGACACTTGTGTCACTCTCTTCTCTATTGATCCTCAGGAATGCAAACATTTTTGTCAAGTACAGTGAGTTTCACCAACTGATTAGCCAATAGCATTTTGTACTCCTAGCTCCGGTTGTTTGAAGCCTGGATAACTCTATCCACCAGATAAATTGTTATCCAGCAGATAAGTGTTAACAAAACAAACCACACTATATCCACTGGATAGTGTTATCCACCTTTCGAGCAACCGCGGCCTGGACCAAGTTGGATTATACCATCTACCAGATAAATCACTGTTCAGTAGATAACTGTTAACAAGACACTATGTTATCCACTGAACTGTGATTTATCTGGTACACAGTGTTATCCAATCCATCCTTTGACCTACATGTACTGGGTCCTAAATGGGAAAAACGTTGAGTTCACTAGGAATACCCCTCACATGAGCCTTTTAATGAAACCACAATAAAGTGCCGAGATGTTTATATTTGGAATATCTTTCAGAAAAGATAACGAGGCAACAAAAGCAATCAGAATGCCATGCTTACCTGTCAACTGTTTCACCACAGGTTTCAAAGGATCTAACCATCGCTAAAACAAGTTAAAGAAAAAAACAGTTACTTCTTTTGCAGCTGTGACATTCCCGAAGGATCACTGTTAATATTTTTAGCAATATCCTAGATTGAACAGGCATGGTCATACAAGGTGATGACTATGCTTTTTAACCTGGAGATTGTGTACGCAATCTAAGGGTTTTAGTTGTTATGTTCTACGCGACTAACTCACTCGAGCACATGGTGAGAACAACAACTTTATTTGTGTCCCGGATGCAGGTCATGTGACACATACATTACATAACATCTCCCTACCAAAGAATGATCTGTAACTGTAAAGAGCAAAACTAAATAAAATCACAAAGGATAAGATCAAAACTTATGTCTTATGTAACTTATGTAACTTAGTTCGAGAGGTCTGAAAAAATCTGAAAACCTTGTTCTTAAAGAGGAAAGGGTAACTGTAACAGATAATAAGGTCTCTTATTGAACAAAGTCTCTCAGGAGAGTGTTCGGTTTAATAACACGTCTGGACCGGGTGCGGATAACAGGACTGCTTGTAGGCAGTGTCACAGGATCAACAGAACTGGTCATCCTAGGGTTCTGTTTGGGGCAATGGTGGGGTGTCAGAACAATCATCTTGGCTAGCATTCTTGTTAGTCGAGTAGTCTGCAACCTCGGCGGTGGTGGTTTGCTGCGCATTAGAGTGGGATTGACTGGACTGAATGGTGTCGCGCACATGGACTCAGTTTCGGCGATATTTGCGGCCATCAACTTCAACTATGTAGCTGTGTGGGGCTACACTGTCTACAATAACTCCAGGTTTCCAATTACTGTGTGCTTGCTGAGGATGGGCTTTGACTCGTACAGGTTGTCCAATGACCAAAGGAGGTAGCGGTTTGGCACTGCTGTCATGATAAGACTTGGCGACTCGTCGTTTATGTACTACTTGCGCAGGAACTGTGCGCTGCACTTCAGGCTGGTACATGGATGCTTTACAAGGGAGAAAGGATCTTGTTCTTAGGGACAAAAGACGTTGAACTGGAGAGCTGCCTTGGGAAGGTGTAGGTGAGTTTCTCCATTCTAAGATAGCTTTCCACACATCAGCTCCATCTTTGTTAGCTTTAGTGATGATGGATTTCATAATCTTCACTGCCGACTCCGCTTTTCCGTTTGACTTCGGGTAATGGGGACTGGACGTGAGGTGCTGAAAATCCCAGGCTTGTGTGAACTGGTGAAATTCTGCGGACGAATAGTTAGGGCCATTGTCAGAGATCAGAGGGACTGGAACTCCGTGGATGGCAAAGACTTGTTTCAGCTGCTCAACTAACGTGAGCGTAGCTAAGGTATCCAGCTTCCTTATTTCGATGAACATTGTGGAAGCTGAAGGAAAGCAGTACCGTAGAAACAGAAGACATCTCCTGTCTGTTCCAGAACCGGCTCCTGCTAAACTTACCTGCCCTGCAGTGACCGATGACGACGCACCTTATGTTCCTCCTTCCCATGTGGTACAACCTAGTACCCAGTCTCCACCTGAGCAGTCTCCACCTAGTTCCCAGTCTCCACGTGAGCAGTCTCCTGTGAACACACAAACCTGGTGTCCCACCTGAGAGGTCTCCCGTGAAGACTCCAACAAGACCCAGTGGTCCAGAGAGATATGTTACGAGATATGGAAGGACGGTTAAACCAAATCCAAAATTCAGAGACTTTGTGGCCTAGTAATAAGGCATTGACTAATGGACTGCAAATGAACTGTTTTGTTTGTTTTCACTTTCTTTGTTATTCGCTTCACTGAAATTGCGTGTATTTAACTTGCAAAGGTAGGTGTGGAACGAGCGTGTGTGCATGCGTGTGGAATGTGCGATGGAATGTGTGTGAGTTATGTAAATCAGTTTTACTACATAAGCGTGTTACATTCCCGTTGCATCCGTCAGCAGTTGAATAAACGGACGCGTTGAGTGAAGGTTGTTTTTCCTGAAAACTACACAGAGTAGAGGTCAACAACGACTAGATAGTGCTGGTTGTCACACTCGAAGCAATCACTAGCAACGATTTGCCAGGGCAAGGTTGGAACTGGATAAGTCATCATAGGTTCCTTTGGGAGCGCAGGTTTCATCTGCTGACAGGTTTCACACCTTTGCACTACTTCTGTTAAGTCTGCAGTCATTCTTGGCCAATACATGATGTCTCTAGCAGTGTTTATTGTGTACTGGATTCTGAGGTGGGAGCGATGGGCTAGAGCTGTCATCTCGGTTCTCATGGAATGGGGAATAATGATTCTTGTACCGCGCAAGACTAGGCCAATTTGAGTGGACAGTTCATCCCTGTAGGGCCAGTAGTCGTGCACACAAAGGGGGGTGTGCAATTTGTCATCCGGCCAACCAGCTGAGATCAAGGTCATCAGTGTTTGCAGGGAGGCATCCTTGTTAGTTTCTTGGTGAATTTGCTCGAGGCATTGGTCTGTGACGAAGGTTGCTTCTTCCAGATTTGTTTCTTTGACTTCCCGTCAGAATCTTTCTTCTTCATGAACCTGAAAGATCAGGTAATCAGGCATATCTGTTTGAGTGTGACGTAGGGGAAGTGCTGCTCGTGATAACGTGTCACTGATGAACATTTGAGGACCGGGCTTGTACACCACTTTCAAAGGGTACTTCTGTAGTCTGAGGCGCATTCGCTGTCGTTTGGGGCTTGTCAGGATTGGTTTGACAAAGATAGACATCAGTGGCTTGTGGTCTGATAGCACTTGAACAATGTCTTTGCCCAGAATGTAATGCTCAAATCTCTCAGCTGCAAAAACGATAACTTGGCATTCTTTTTCTATCTGGGCATAGTTGCACTCAGTTTGTGTTAGCGCACGTGAGGCGTAAGCTACTGGACAGCCATCTTGGGTGAGCACTGCGCCTAAGCCAACATCAGAGCTGTCACATTTGATGGTGACTTCTTTGTTAACGTCAAAGTAACGAAGAACAGGTGCTTGGGTAATCAGTTCCTTAATCTTCATGAAGGCTTCTTCGTGTTGAGGTAGCCAATCAAAGACGGCTTGACTGCCTGTCAGACGACGGAGGGGTTCACAAACAGTGCTGAGTTGTGGCAGAAACTTGGAGAGGTAGGTGACGACTCCAATAAGGCGCTGAACTCCTTGTACGTCTGTAGGGCGTGGCATCTCACGGATGGCTGTGACCTTTGCAGGATCAGCTTGGAGTCCATCAGCACCTAGAACGTGACCCATGTAAGCTACCTTGCTGAGCTTGAAACGAAGTTTCTTCTTGTTGAGCTTTAATCCACGCTCTCTGCATCTGTCCAGGAGTGCTCTAAAGGCCAGGTCATGTGAAGAGGTTGCTTTCCGGGGGGGGGGGGGGTACTTAACAAAGTTTAATACGGGGAGGCTCCGCCCCGAGGTCCAACCCCTTACCCTTTTATATACCATTTGGGCAGAAAAGGTACCCCTTTTATACCTTTTATTGAGAAAAGGTACCCCTTTCACATACCTACTTTAGAACACTGCACGCCCTTTCTAAGCCCTTCTTGTTGTCATTTTCATGTAGTGCTTAATAAATACACTGATACAGCCATAAGTGCGTCTTTTCGAAATACTTTAACTAAAGGCCCTTGTAAATACCTAAATGACCGATTTCCCTACCCTTTTATATACCTCAACTTGTGAAATCCCTACCCTTTTATATACCTGAAGCCTGGAAAAGGTACCCCTTTCGGGCGGAGCCTCCCCGTATAGGCCATTATAGGGAGTACCCCCCCGGGGGTTGCTTCTTCTATGGAATCAAAAGATCCGAAGATAAGAATGTCGTCGTGGATGACGGCAATGTTTTCAAGGCCTTCAAGAGATTCGTCGAGGCATCTTTGAAACTCCTCAGGTGCCGACTTGATTCCGAAGGGCATGCATAGCCAACGATATCTGCCAAAGGGGGTCCAAAAGGTTGTCAGATAGCTGGAGGGCTCGTCAAGAACGACTTGCAAGAATCCATCCTTGGCATCTACCACAGAAAAGACCTTGGCTTTGGTGAGCTTGGGTGCGATATCTTCGATTGTGGGTGTAGGGTAATGATTTCTGATAATGCCCTTGTTTAGGTGAAGAGAATCGAGGCACAATCTGAGTTTGTTGGGCTTTCTCACAACAACCATGTTACTGGTCCAAGGGGTAGGCTTCGTAACCTTGGCGATAACACTCATGGCCTCAAGTTCATTGATCTTACGCTTGAGCTCATCTTTAACTGGAATTGGTACACATCGGGGATTTTCTTGCACTGCTTTCGCATTTGGATCCATGTCAATGTGATAGGTACCAGGTAGCTTTCCAAGACCAGAGAATACATCATGGTATTCGTGCAGGACCTGTTCTTGATGAAGCGGTGTTGGATAACTGCTGGGGTATACTTGCATGAGATACTCTTGATTGAAGTGAATGAGCTGTAAAGCTTCGGATGCTCTTCCAGAAAGTAGTGACGTGGATGCGTGCTCGACAATTTCGAAATGGACTTTCTTAGTTAAGCCGTTGACTGTGCAGTAGAGTTTCGTGCTGCCTACTGGGTGTATCACCCCGACTGATCATAGAGCTTGAGTTGAGTGTCAGATTGGTCGGGTATTGTGCTGGTACTTCTCTTGTAGTCTCTGAGAGTTACGGTACTACACGAGGCTCCAGTGTCCACTTGAAACTTGGTTGCAACGGCTTTTTCTTCCTTGTCTGCTGACACGAGGACTGACGCAACATACTGTTTCATGTCCCTTTTGGGTGCGGATAGCGTGAAGATGCTCTCGTCACTGCTTAGCTCATCAGGAGGCTGGTCTTGTTGCAGCTGGTTTACTCGCTGATGTTTCCCAGGCTTCTTTCTTTCAGGTTTTGACTTCTTGCTGTCTTGTTTAGAGGTGGACTGACAAACTTTGGCTAGGTGATTTTTCTTGCTGCATTTTGAGCA
>OZ026597.1:20074020-20084020 GCA_964020085.1 Micromussa lordhowensis | reverse complement strand
GCCAAAGAGGGATCAGTATCACTCCTGTTGCCTTGTGGAATTCTATTTTCTGTAGGCATGAGGCAATTACACTAAATGGAGAGAAAGTGTAAAAATATGAGTGAGCCCAATTCATATGAAAAGCATTCACAAACGTTGCTCCAGGATCTTGCTTCCATGAAACATAGTCATGGACCTTATAATTTAACCTGGATGCAAACAGGTCAATTTGGAAAGGACCCCATATATTGTTGATATCTTCAAACACTTTCATATTTAGGGACCATTCAGTGGAACCATCAAAGTGCCTGGATTCTCGATCGGCAACTACATTATTAACGCCTGGGGGGTGGCATGAGCTAAGCTGAATATTCCTGCTATTAGCCCACTGCCAAATCTGCAAAGCCATGTCATTGCAGTCATTAGACTTGATGCCCCCCATGGCATTGATGTACGACACGGTAGTAGTATTATCCGACTGGATCCTTATGTGTTTATCTGTCAAGTCTCTGCACAAGGATTGCAAACCAAACAAAACTGCTTTCATTTCTAAATAATTTATGTGGAAACAGTGTTCTTTAGCACTCAAAAGGCCTCCAGTCTGCTGTCCTTTACAGACTGCCCCCACCCTGTGTTAGAGGAATCAGTAGTGATGGTTAAGTCAGGGTTGGAGTGCATGATATTTTTAAATGCTGTATGCACATTGGTCACCCATCACTGCATTTCTGATCCGGCCTTTGTACTTAAGCTCATGGGTGCATCATAATCACCCTTGTTAGCTTATAAAGCTAAAATCTTATTCCGTTCTAAATGTCTGTAGTGCAACTTGTCAAACTGCAAACCTGGAAGACTGGATAACAGCACCTATGACCTTCAGGAGCAACCTCCCTAATGGTGGGGTTGCTCTGATGGTGCTCACAGGCCTGTCTAACATTAATAGCTTTCCTGGGTGGAAGGCATATAGTCATCGAGTTGCTATTCAACAGAAAACCAAGAAACTCTAATTCTTGCATGGGTATGAGCACTGACTTTGTAGGGTGAATGACAAACCCTAATTTGAGAAACGTACTTGTCATCTCCAAAATGTTCTCCTCGCAGGAGGTTTAAGTGTAACCCATGAGAAAGGAGTTGTCAATGTGTCCCATGCAGAAATGGCCTAGGGATCTGAGTTGAGCGTAGATTGGCTTCACTACTTTGGTAAATAATCGTGGGGCAGATGCCAACCCATTTGGGAGGCAGGTAAATCGAAAATAATTGCAGTGCCATTCAAACATGAGGAAATTATGGTCCTCTACTGAAATAGGGATAGAATAATATGCATCCTTAAGATCCACTGATGCCATAAAGCATCCTGGTCGCATGAGTTTGAGGGCAGCATGGATGGTATCCATTTTAAAATGGTAATATGCAACAAACTCATTAAGGTGTTTCAAGTTCAAAATAAGCCTATGGCTACCATCTTTTTTAGATCTTACAAAAATGCTTGAGATAAAATCTCCATCACAGAGCTGAGATTGTTCTCTAACCCCTTTGTTGAGGAGTTTAGCTAGTTCAAGGTTTACAATTTCTTTGTCCCCAGATGAAAAAAATAATTTGTCTGGGTTTGGTAGCCTGCACAGGTCTACAATGCCCCCTTAAACTCTATGTGATGATGCTGGATGGCATCAAGAATAACAGGATAGTAGTAACTGATTTCCAGTTATGGTCCTTAACACAACCTGCTTTAAAATTAAGATCCAGTTGGGATAGCCAATCTGCATCCATAATAGATGTGACTTGTTCTCTCGCCTTGTCTTTCACTGATCCTTCTGGATTGGAGTGTGTTGTTTGGTGCTGTTGGCTAAAAAATGCCGTTGGGAATTTGTCTTCTGTGTGACAATTTACCCATGTGCCCTAGCATATGGCTTTGCAAAATGTGGCCTGTTGAACCTTTGCTTAGGAGCCTTGTAGCCCTGGCATGATGTGCTGGTACACCGTACTTGAAGATTTTTGCATCTGTATCCCCGCTTTTTCCAGTTCCGCCATATCTTTTAAGTGTTTTGAGAGATCATCTCCAAACAACTTAGATGCTGTTTTAATCTCTTCCTTGCAAAGTCACATGTAAGGCGGGTTTAATTAATTTCTGTCTCTTCGTGTTCAGCTTGTGGTGTGTATTGCACAAAAGAGCAATGCTATCCAAAGTACACGGCACAGATAAACCAGGCAACAAGAACTCCTGTACTTTTTGGAATGCTAAATCCACCATTCGGCTCCAATGTGGGAGCAAATCCCACACCTCTTCATTGACACTTGTGACATTAAGACGCTCGACATTCTCCGGTGGTGAATATTTGTCGGTGCTATGTTTGACCGTGTCGGTCGAGAGGCCACCAGTGAGCATGTTGTCGATGAGGGTGGCAATTTTTCCCTCAATAGCAGGGGATGTTTTCGCATTGGGAAGGTAAACCTGGGTCAGGCTACCAACAATATTGGTGTGGCCCTGAGACTCTGAGTCGGAGTGAATGTAAGAGGCCATATTGTTTGTTGAGGTTGTGTTTGCGCCTGAATTGCATGTGAAGTCATTCAATACTGCTGTGATCTGAGTGATGTCCAGTGAATCGACTGGTCTGTCAAGATTTGGTTCGGCAGCATCGTCTTGGAGCAGGAGATCTTCCTTTAAGTCCGCCAATGCTGCTGTTTGTGCCTGGGAAGCCTCGCTTAATTGGCCCAACGTGGTGGTCAGATTTTTGAGGATGACCGTCAGGCTGTTGTTGTCGTCCGTAACAAGTTCGCGAAGTTCTGACCTCGAGGGTGTGTTGTTGATAGATCTTCCGACGTGGCTGACATAACGCCGATTTAAAAAACCGACTGGCCAACTAATTTGCCTGAGAAAAGGTGGAATATGCGGAAAAAAAAAACCAGCAAAATTTGTATCTGCAAAACTGAAGCTGCAAAAACTGATTTCGCACGCCAAAAGCACTGATTATGCGCATACGCCTAGCTATATCATGGGATCCCTGTGCAGTGATGATGAGATAGAATTTTGCCCACAGAGAAACATTTTTGGGCTTGTTGAAGCTGATACACTTTAACACTTGAACAGGCTGATGAGCTATCATATCGCAAAGTCACACAACAGCTTTCACAAAAAGCTTTATATGTCTAGTTATAGTAGATTTAATAATGGCAACACAATCGCATGTGTACAGTTTGATTTTGAGGTCATTTGAATCAACAAAAAATCGATTTGCGCTTCAATTGTACAGTGAATTTAACTGGAAATACGGTCAAATAGGACTCCTCTGACTGTTTATCTCATATTTGTTAGCTAATTCACATATTTGCTAGCCAATTTGAGATAAGGCTGAAGTACTCTAGTGGACCCAAGTTTGATTCTGGGATTTGTCAGCTTTTTTCTTTTTGTTCTTTTCGTTTTCTGAAGCCAGTGGTCTTTTTCTTTTCTTATTCAACCCTTTTTTTGCTGAAGAAAATCCACAAGTAACTACATGTACTTATTTCAAGTTTGGAACTGATAAGAACACGGTTTTTGACGTTACGCGACCTTGCTGTTTTGCATAATCGACCTCAAATTACATCCGATGGTTTACACACTTTCCATGTTGCGTGTAATAAAAAAACTTGATAGACCCCTTCATGCTACAAGGGGCATGGTGGGTTATCAAGGCAAATTTACAAGGAAGCAAAGCTGTAAAACATACGTTTTCTTTATTAATATTTCAGTTCTGATTTCACATTTGGAGACGAAACACTGTAGACGGAGAAACCCCCTTTTCTAGGTTTACCAGCATTTTTGAGCCGATCAAGAGATTGTTGAAGGCATAGGAATTTTTTTATGGTTGAAACTGAATAGTTTGAACAAATCTCAGCTGCTCAAGCCCGCACAATATACTCCGACAAGTAGGCTAATGCCTAGCTCAATTGACTCAAAAAACGCTTAGCCTAGTAAACATAGAAAAGGGGCTTCTCTATATACAGTTAAGGTTTCTTTGGAAAATTACACTCAGCACGTAAATATGAAGAAAAATGTATTTTTTGCTGCTTTGCTTCTTTGCAGCCTTGACCTGATTACTCATAATGCCCCTTAGAGCGTGGAGGGGACTATTTCTCTGAAGATCTTTCACAGCTACCCTGCGAGCAGAGTTGCTTTGATCTTATTTGCATTCGATCTAACTGCGCTAAGTCGCGTAAAGCAATCTACACTTCCATCTTCAGGTGAGAAGAAAATATGGTGGGCAAGGTGACGAGAAGTTTACAAGGTAGAGTGGCTCAATCGAGAATGAGTAAATCCATGGGAGCAATGCAG
Organism: Micromussa lordhowensis; assembly: GCA_964020085.1. Classification (NCBI taxonomy): domain Eukaryota; kingdom Metazoa; phylum Cnidaria; class Anthozoa; order Scleractinia; family Lobophylliidae; genus Micromussa; species Micromussa lordhowensis. The sequence goes on along the minus strand of OZ026597.1, from coordinate 20,079,738 downwards.
TCCATGTAGTGGAGGTTTGCCCGTTCTTATACCTCATGTAGTATGCATGAAAACTCATTCTTTTTTCTTAAAGACTGCTATTACAACAAGTATTGCCAGAAGTCAATATGGTAACTCATTTAACTAGAATAACCTGGAAGCCACACATGTCAATCATCATCCACTGGGAAATCAACGGATTGCTCAGAGAGCACTGTTACGATAAGTCACACTTCGGTGATCTTTATACCTTTTGATTGGCAGTTTGCCTTATTTGGAATAAACACAAGCTTGCAAGCTTCAGCTTGCTCAAGAGTGAATGGCGCTAGTTGTTGTCTGAATGACTAGCTAACCATGGTGTCAGAAACAGTACAAGTGGATCCCTCGCTGTAGACAAAAACTGTTCGGAACTCACAGCGAAGAAGCTAGGAATTTATGCAGAAATGTCAGATACAGAAGCGAATGATCCTCTGAGTCAAGCGAGCACAGCCGCTGGAGTTGTTGTCTCGCCAAACCAAGCACCTGGTCGACAATTTGTGCCGTTGAATTTTCCTGTACCGGCTCCTATGGTTTGCAGAGAAGATGTAGCTTCAAATTGGGAATTCTTCTGACAACAACGGGAAGATTACAAAGTCGCCACAGAGCTAGTTCGGCAGAAAACGGCAGTCTGACTAGCTTCGCTCCGATCGATCATGGGTAAAGAATGCTTGCAAATTTACAGAAATTTGAGCTTGATGCCCGAGCAGCAAGAGAGTGAACAAGGCTGTCTGGAAGCACTGGAAGCTTATTTAAAGCCGCAACAAAATGTTGTCTCATAGTAAATGGTTTGAACCCAGGAGTATCAGTAGTTGGTATAGTGTGATCGTCCGGGTGAGTGTAGTTCTGAGAAGAACTGTTGTTGGTGACTGACGTTTCGACAACCTGAGCGGAAGTCATCTTCAGAGTCAAGTGAATAGTGTTTGTCAGTCGATGATGTTATAAGTTTGGTCTTTTAAAAGTGATTGGTCACTTTAGCCATGATGGTATTGGCTGGAAGACTCCTGTTAAGTTTGTCATCAGTCATTGGTCAGTTTCGATCCGTCTTTTGTTAGTCAAATTGCTAGCGTTGAGGTCCGTGTATAGTTAGTCAAATTAAGTCGGTCTGTTAGAAGTCCGTTTGTCGGTTTCGTTTGCGTTGTGAATAAGTCGTTTGTAAGGCACCGGTAGCTGTTGACATCTGTTAAGAGGCGTTTGTTCTAAGTTAATGTACCAGCTTTCAAGAGTCAGTCGTTGAAAATAGTTTGTACTGTAGGTTAAGCATTGAGCACTGTCCCAGTCAATGTTGTGGTTTGTCAGTTGATGATGTACAGCAATGTGATTGTTGGCATCACCATTTCTCGTGGCTCGTTTGTGTTCAGTTAGTCTCGTGTTCAGGTTTCTGCCAGTCTCACCAATGTATGAAGCCTGGCAGTCGGAGCACTTGATCTTGTAAACTGTTCCCTGTCTGTTGTTGGGTTCGTCCCTGTCTTTTGATTGGCAGTTTGCCTTATTTGGAATAAACACAAGCTTGTGAGCTTCACCTTGCTCGAGAGTTAATGGCGCTTGTTGTTGTCTGAATGACTAGCTAAACAAGCACTTTGATTGATACTGAGATCAACAAAATCGACTAACTTTTTGCTGCTCGATCAGAAAGCCTAAAAAAGTATACCTGGGATATTAAAGTCTTGCACATTGCAATAATGATGATGATATCAATTTTAAGAACCTTAATATTATATTAATATAGCTTATAACTTGACCAAGGCCATTTAATTTGGGAAAGAACTTCATTTCAAATAAGGCTGACATACCGACTGGCTGTTACGGTCAATGTATCGCAGTCCAAAGTAGTCTTTCTCCATCACATTGAGATGTCGAAACACCTTTTCTAGTACTTCTTCTCCTTTGGTCTTTTTCTATGACAAATAAAGAAAACAGTCAGATAATTACAGACCTAATTCCTCTTTATACAACACCTCCCTAAAAACCATGTGATATTCAAGCCAAAAGTAACCCCGATGTTGTAGCATTACAGACATCGTTGTTGATATTCAGACCACAAGGCGACTAGGGAGTAGACTAATACTAAATTCAATAATAAACCTTTTTGGTTAGATCTCAAGATAAGTAATTAGGCATCTGGTTTCCTTGGTGAGTGGGAGTTAAAATAAGATTATAATGCATTTATATTAAGAACCTAAGCTGATTTAGCAGCTAATGATGGATTAAGTCACAATCGACTGTCTGATCCCATTTTTTTTCTATTCAGAAATCTAGAAACAGTACATTGAAGTGCTTATTTTTCCAGATGCACATTTGCACCATTGCCATGAAAATAAAATTAATGCAATCAATATATAATAAATGAAATACAAAAGTGCTGATATCCTTGAGCCGCTAATCATTCTAAATAATATCATGTTTAACTTAGTATCAGCATTGCAAGACCAGGAACAAACCTTGAGGATCTGTGCAAGGTCTTCAAGGATCTTTGAGGATATTGTACAACTTCTACAAAGATCTTTAATGACCTTCTACATTCAAGGACTTTCAGAAAATCTTCAAGGATCTCTAAATGACCTTAGGCAGGTGACATGTAAGAAAACAGTAATACAGAATTTATCGATTTAAATAATATTTTCATCCATTTCTCCACCCAAAGTTGTTCTCTCTTGTGCAGCTCTCGCACAGTAGTTACCAGACTCTACTCAATAAAAGCAAGATGATGTAATCTCTGTAATGCGCATGACAAAGACAACAAATGTGTCTTGCTCGCAATATGCATCGTTGTCTGACCCATAAGCAATGTGCTAAAGAAAGCGGAAGTTGAAGAAGTGCATGTAGAAGAGAATCTGGAAACACCAACAACGAAACATAATAATGTACAATACTATTTTTTGTTTTTACTATTTTTTCTATCAGTTTATTTTTAATGATTGTACAACCCCAGTTGAGTTTCAAAAAGTGAAAATAAAATAATATTAAAATAATATTGTTCAAGTTGGATGCTGGTGGAGACAGGTAAAAATACATTCTGCCTGTCACTAGACACAGGTTAACAGTCTGGAACATTTTGACCCCTGTCAAGGCAAATCCCTCTGTCTACACAAATGAATTTAGGGTTAGCAATCTCTGAAGCCAATGAGAATTCAAGGAGCAAAAAATTAATCCCAACCACAGCGGCAAGGAGGCTCAAAAGACAAAATTTCTTTAAGATGGATAGAAATTTGACCACAATTAGCTATCAGAATTAATTGCAGCCCTTATCTGCAAAACTCTAGCCCCAGCACTTTACTGCATCACTGAATGTCACGACATTTTGTCATACAGTGTAATGACAACAGCTAACCTATAGAGTAACACAAGTACTGCTAGCTAATGAAAGAAAGTTTGTAATGAAAAATTGTGCTAGAACAGATGTTATCTAAATGCTTTTAATTTCTTATAATTGTTGGTGAAGTGCGAAAAAATTAAGTTTTTTTTCGTCTTTTTTTTTTCACAGAAAACACTCCACCAAAGGAAGAACTTTTTAAAAACTAGAAAATCTAGAGGAACTTTTATGGAAACCAAAGGAACAGTGAGTTTCACTTCAAAGCACTGCAGTCAAATTACAGGGCAAACAATCATAAATTATTCGAACCATTTAGAGATCAACTGGTGATAATTGGCGTGATACTGAATGTTTTATTTTCAGTTTACTTGATCTTACCGCCTATTTGTTTAATAATTCATGAATTTGGAAAGTAAACGAAAAAAAAAACAGTTGTCAACGAACGGGTCAACGGAATACTTGAGAGCTAATTAGGAGGCCCGAGTGATCGATCAAAAAAGAACAAACTTTGATAATAAAAATTGTAGGTCCGTATAAATATTATTGAGTGCGACATGATCCAATGTTTTCAATAAGCGAATGAGGCCTGATATATCTAATAGAGCCCTTTGAGACGACAACTAAGCTTATTTATTTGCAATCGTAGGTAGTTTAAATTTGAACCAGATTGACAAATAACAGTTTAAAGAGAAGCTTAGAGAGAGTCGCTGGTCTTGTAGTTTTAGAAAGAACAGCTAAAGGACTACAGGTCAGAGCGAAACGAATTGAACAACCAGTTTTGTATGTAATTAGAACATTCCCTAAGGGACTGAAAATCTGTTTAACACATCTGATGTTATCGAGCGAGCGATGGAACAAAATCTAAGCATATGTTCTCAACACGAGGACAGATGGAGCGAACGGAATTCGAACGGTTCAAGGATTAGCACGAAACAGCAGAAACTCTTGCTAATGACAAAGCTAAGTATTATGTATACTGAAACCTCTTACAATAAACTCATTCTGGTAAACATTTGTGAATGATTCCCACACGCTGGCAAATGTGGCTTTCCCTAGCTGCACGCTCACGTTACATCTTCCTTTTCTCTATAGTAAATTTTAAATCTTCGGTTTCTGTGCCTTAAGACGGAACGATTTAAGATATGTTATTCTTAAGCCGGTAACAAAATTAGCCTTCTAACCCGGGCATTGAGCTACAAAAACCGACACTAACTGGAGTCATGCAACTTCGAGTCGTGAAATACCACGCAGTTTTTTTTATCTGAACAGCACTTGTATAGATAACGCATGTATTCAATTGAGTAAACAGCAACTGAATAAAACAATAGAGTGTTACTAGTAAGGGTTTAACTCAACAAGTTTGCATACTTACTCGAATCTCGACAGGATGCTCACTTTCATCCAGAAGAAGGACATGACAAAACCACACGGTGTTGCTTCCAAAACACGACATTTTCAGGCCACTTAACCTTCAACTCATCGCCGGGTCGCAAACTTACACCGACAAACTATCTTCGCTGCATCTTCGTCCTGAACACAATTTACGAATTTCGAGTTGAAGTTAGGAAGTTCTTTGTCACTAAATAAAGCAGCTTTTGATGTGAAGCCCTTGATCGCTCGAGACACAAACCCTCAAAATAATACTGACACCTCCTTATATGGAAGATAGGATTAACGCAACTTCCGCTACCGATACAAAGGCAAGGAATTTTGCAAAAGATAAAAAGTCAATATTACTATAAAGTTCATTTGCTACCTCCTAATGTAGAATGGTGTCCTAAATTCTGGACCATTAAGTGTTTCTGTAACGGGTTAAGAATGGGGTCGTTTTTCAGCTATCATCATGACATGATCGACAAGAGTGCAAAAACCGGAAGTTCATCTCGGATGTTCAGGCGCCAAACATTTAAATATCCTGTCCTTGAAATCGATCGCAAACATGGCAATCGGATGCGTTTGTATCAAGAAACAAGGTACTGTAAGTTCAATGCGCTTTTTAATGCAAACTTATGTAAAGTTTTACCAGGAGTGTATATTTACGTAACTTCATTTGCCCTTTTCTTCTTGCTTGCCCGCGTGGGTGTACTTTGTACGTGTAAAAAAAACAGAGTATGTCTAAATTGTGTAACACCGCGGATGTGACCCGTTTCCCAGATCAATTGTGTGGCCAGCCCATGTCGCTCACACACGAATGTTCAGTTAGTCACCATGATCTTAACAATGAAGAGTATTCAATTAAGAGCAGCAGCAATACTCGATAGCTTCTGCGGTGGCTCAGTTGGTCGCCAGACCTCTTCCAAGTGTAGACCATCTATCTCTCACGTATATGACTGTAGCCTGAGTATTGGGCCTTCCGATCCTAAGCGGAGAAGAGAGGGAAATGCCTCCAG
>OZ026597.1:20054020-20071520 GCA_964020085.1 Micromussa lordhowensis | reverse complement strand
TGGACAGGCAATGAAAATGACTGCTGTTTGGATGTAGTCCAATATTTCTCTTAATAAATAAAAGTACAAGAAGCAATTCCGCATTTATTTTGTTCAACGTCACGTCATCTGATCTTTCACCAGTGCTTTACCAGCTTGGCATAAAGAGGTTTTTCTTCCATTTTGTAGGTAACCAACTTCTGTTGCCTATCAGAGTTCAGCGTGTACATGATTTTCAGCTTAAAGACTAAAGGTCCCTAAAGAGAGGAAACGATAAAAATCAGTATAACAACACGGTGAGGAGGGGCAGTAAGGTTAGGGGAATATTGGTAAAAGTAATCTTTAGTTGCCAAATTAGTGAAGAATATGAGGGGGAGTGCAATTAAGACTATAAAATTTACGGCAACTAATTTATCAGAAATCCCTGGACGTGTTCTAAAGTTCTAAGGGATGAACCATTATATCTTTGATGTAGGGCTGGGCAATAACCAAAGAGGAAATTCCTGCACAAGAAAAAATGAAAAGAAAAATTATTTAGAGCGACCAAAAAAATAATAAGGAACAGATTGAAAAATCGTTCTTACGCGATCTGACGCTGAAAACGATTATTGTCCTGGAGAATTGTGTAACTCCCCTTACCCCCTATCTTCCCTCCTCAAAATATAGTGGTCCATCCGTAAACGGTGTACTTTGAACTGTCTTCGGGTCTATTCGGAAGCTTTCGAACATCTTCGGAGAAATCAATGTCCATATTACGCTTCATTAGTCGGGCGATGTATGGGGGCGACCTGAACCTTTTACAAGGTTCTTTATAGTTGGCCAAACGAAACAATCAGATAAAACACACAAACAATGCCTCTAGCTCTCAAAAACCGGGGTGCGGGTTGACAAATGCGGTGCAGGTCAGCCGGATGTGTGTCTGGAATTTTTGTCATTATTAAAAGGAAATGAAAGTCGATTCGTCCCCAGTCGTGTGTCTTGTCTTTCAGGGGACACGCGCGCAAGGGTCGAAGGGCAGGAACCTTTCGCGTGCACGTCCTCTGAAAGACAACAATGAAGACTGGGAACGAGTCAGGGGTAAAAATGGCTTTATCACCTGCACACTGATTTCATTTTCATGCAAATGAGCAAATTAGTAACTACGTTCCAAAATTTTTTACCTCGAGTCGCTGAAGGTCTCTAACTTTCAGTGTGGCTTCTGATGGTCCGCATTTTTTCCCGATCATGTCACCTCGCTCGATCGTGCACCCGCTGACAACCTGGGGATGACAAAGAACACTTACTTGTTACTGTATCTGCGCACGGCGGCTTCGCTCGAGGAATATACTGACCTTAATTAATCAAAACACGCTTCTGAGAAAAGTAGCTTGTACTCTCCATGTTGCTATACAAATGACGCATGGTGATGTAAAGCCCATGTGACAACTCGAGCTGTATTTGATTGGATATTAAAGCTATGTCACGGATGACGTATGCTAAAAATGTTTCGATGAAAGCTTTCACTCTCTATCTAGCTTGTTCCAGCGTTGGGTAGTGGGGAGGCAACATAAAAACGGCGGGAAAGAAAACAGAGACGCGGTATACAGAAAGAACTGAAAGCTTGTGAACATTTTTAACAACCCTTGCCTCGCTGTTCCAAACTAACCGAAAACAATCCGCCCCAGTCTTCCACAACCTAAACCACCCCCGTTCCCTTCCTGTTAAAATTACTTTTCATTTGTGATTTTCGACTTTAAGCAACTATCACTGGTTAGTTTCATCAGATTTAATGGCAATTTAGTGCCAGCGGAAAAAAAAAATGACTTGAAATATTACGTCCGGGCTCCTTGAACAATCCAGACAGTTTCGGGGTATTGGCCAAAACGACATGGCGTGTTTTTGTCAAGCATGGCAAGTCGTCCTACTCACATCCATCATGTCAAACATGACTGTTAAGTCCAAGTGCTCCTCTCCAAGCGCTCGTGCATTTACGATAAGGACGTTTGATGTTTCAGCGTTGAAAATCAACTCAATCTTCACTCTGCCATCTTGAAAGACAGTCACCGGCACATTGGGAATTTCTTAAAAGAAAGAAAAAAACCAACAACGAAAAAACATCGACTTTCAGTCATGAAACATCAAACAGATTATTACCTTGGTCCGTAAAAGAAGCGGCTAACTTTAATAAGAAAATTGGAAGACGACGTAAACAGTCTCTTCCCCCACCCCCACCCCCCCTCCTCTCTCTCTCTCTGCTTGCTTCTGAGCTCTTCTTCCTGGTCTCTCCCGTTTCACGCCTGCTACATGTGCGTACATTGATTCGATTTGTTCACATAAATCAGGCAAAGTGCTCTAACTGATCAGAGAAAAGATGTTCTTTTTTTTTCAAATCAGGTGCAAAACAAAATAGTCAACTATAATTTGACTTACCCGCGTTTTCCCGCGCTTAGCACGGGTCGCACGCTTTTCTTTGGGTTCTGATTGGTTCGTTGCATTATTTGCGTTGGGTATGATTGGCCAGACGTGATAGAATGGTTTTCAATCGAGTGTCTTAAAACCAAAACCAAGGTAATCACTGTAGCCAATCACAGAGGACACAGAAAAACCAGTGAACCAATCAAAACTCCAAGCAAATACATGTTACTGACGCAAAGCGCGGGAAAACTTCTGCAAGTGAGTCACGACTGCTTTTGGTTTTTAAGCATAGTATTACAAACCAAAACAGATGAGAGTTACTTTCGACATTCAAGCGAAACCTGATTTTTGATTTTGGTTTCACGAGAGTTATTAGCTAGTGATAAGTTTCAGGTTAAACTGTATGTTGTGCTGCTTCAGCAGGCAAGTAAAACACTCTGGAAGTCCAAGCTATGGCGGTCAATTTTAATGCCTTTGTAAACTACAAACGCTATTCTCCCTCGAAAATTTGAGAACATATTCACAATCAACAACCAAATCATTGTTACAATACAAGGCATGCAAACCGCTTTCGTCTACCATTATGTAGAACAATTATCCGCCAATTCTCCGTATTCTAGCCCCTAAATTTCTTAATTCTCTTTCACCTGAAATTTCGGGCTCTTCATCACTGGCATCTTTTAGGAAAAATCTTAAATCATACATTATTGGTAACAATTAACTCTGTCATTAATTACCTAAATTAGTCATCTGGTGTTTCTTGAGAGGGAACCTAAGCTTACAAGTCCCGTGGTTTTTATTAGGTTCCCTCATCCAATTTGTTTTCTATACCTTATTAGTAAAAATTTAACGTAGTCTATTGTGAATCCGTGAATTTGATTGGCTATATTACCGTCGACTATCTGCTGATAGTCAACAGTTACGCATCAGTGCACATCGCGCGTCACGTTTGAACCTGATGTAACACAATAAAACAGTTCTTTTCTACGCGATACGCGATACTTTATGCAATGAGACTACGGTAAATTTATACTAAAACAATTAGACTGCGAGCCCGAGTTTTCTACGAGCGATAGTCAACTCGGCTGCGCCTCGTTGACTATCTGCTCGTAGAAAACTCGGGCTCGCAGTCTAATTGTTAAATATATAACTATAAATATATGTAGTTTTGTATCTTCATTGTAACCTTGTATATTGATTTGTGTTATTTATTAATTATTGTATTGTAATTCTATTTTTATTTGTGTGGCAAATCAAATCAAATAAAAATAAAATGAAAGTTGATAATCAACTAAGTGATCTGATTTTCAACTTACCATGAGCAGTTTGCCATCTTGCAGTTGCTTGTACTGCAGAAGGATTCATTGAGCTATTGTCCACTGGGCTCCAAAGACTCATGGGTTTGACCAAAGTGGTTATTCTATTTACAACTTGCTTTTGAAATGTGAAAGGGTCTTTCAGATTCTCCTCATGTATTCCTGAAAACGTCGATAATTGAAGAATAGTACAGATTGCAAAATTACGAGAAGCAATTTTCACAACATTTTTTTCAGGTTTTGCCACGAGTCGAAACGATTTGGAACGGCAAGCTTTGGAAATTCCCCATTTCCATGGTTTTTCTTCGGAATACTTCAGGTCAACTTTGCGGGAAATTTTCAAGTCAACAGTCTCGATTAGCCTTCGGCTCAACTTCGGAAATTTTCGCAAGTCTTTCAATCGATATCGATCATAAAACTTCGGAACAACCTTCCAAAAAGTACGGTGATGGACATCACTTTTTAATGTCATGGAAACGTAACGAGTATATTTTGTAGAAGCACTGCTCTCGCCCAATCAGCATCAAGTTTAAGACAGTTTATGACAATTTCTAAACAACTCACCGCGACTAACTTCTAGCAGAACTTCTTCGATGGATTTGTTTTTGTGTTCATCTGTGATATTCTTCAGAAGGTGTTTGGCAAAGAAACCGTTCTTCTCCTGTTCACATTCAAAGACACTCGAATGAGGGCAACTGGAAAAAAGGAAAAGGAAATGTAAAAAAAAATCGTCAATTTAATGTTTGATGGTACATTTACTTTAGAAAAGTACACCAAAATCTAGGAATAACCCCTCGCTAGAGTCGCCATGTCAGCGAGGGGAAACTAGTGGGTGACTGGGCCGGAGCAGCAAGTTTGTAGGACGATAGATTAGAACCTCTGTTTTATAAAGCAGCACTTATTTTTCGGAGAAATTTGCTTTCCATATTCGTTTCTAGTGATAAACTGGAATGTTGGAAACGAACAGAAAACATCATGCCACACAGGGAAAATTAAGACAGGTCTGTTAAAATTTATCTGCAAGTTTTCCTCTGACTGACAAAAGTCATACAAACAGTTCTTGCAGAGACAGGATGGCGTGTTGACTCGATGTTTAGCCGCATAGGGAAGGAAGTGAATCACCGACGAAACTACAAACCTCGATTAAACTGGAACGCTGACGTTTCGACAGTTGATAATTAGCTATTCAGAGTAATTCCAAATCTAGAATGCATGCACGGTACAGGTGCGCGATGCTTGCTACTATGCATTTAATAACTAAAGAACTACCAGCTCACCAGCCAAACGCCACCACAATATTTGGTTCTTTGATATCTTGTAAATCACCACCCAATAACGGACTGTTTTGTACTTCATGATCAGGTCTAAAGGAGGAAACGAGGAAGAAAGCAACAAATTGAAGGCCATTAAAAGGAGGTTGGTCCTCCTTTCTCCTCCAAGAATAGTTATTTAACCGGGGAGGGGGGGGGGCGGGGTGGGAGTCAGGGGAAAGGTAAAACTGGCGAAGACTTACCAGGCAACGAAGAATTTTTCCGGGCATGAATTTGGTGATTTCGGAATTTGGGGAGGTCAGGAGATTTTGCCCGTATGCTCTTGCTTTTCAGGTTAAAGGTCAATGCCATTAATGATCTTTTTTAACATGAAGCATTTTGGGGTGATGAAAAAGTTCAGGAATCATTGGGGTGTGATATTTATTGTGTCTTTTTTCAAAGAGAGCAGTGTTATTTACTGTTTCATACCCCCTGCCATCCCGAAAAGCTTTTCGGCGTTCCCATTCACAACACTCATTACTTTACGTACTCTGTTCTGCAGCAATCCAGCAAGACAACATTCAACTTTGCCTTAGTCTCCTGCATAGCACTGAACACTTCAGCTGAAGCCATGTTCTCTTTGCAAAGGTATGAATCTGTTGCATCGACTGGCATAAGATAACTACGCCCACCTCGTTCAAAACCGTGGCCAGCAAAATAGAACACAGCATATGTGTCTTCGACCAGAAGTTTACAAAACTCCACCAGGGCTTCTCGCATTTCTGCCAATGTTAGGTTGACCAGTGAAACTACCTGCAATGTTGGAATAATGGTGGATAAAGCACAATTTTGGACAAAATATAAATTAATAGTTTCCAATGTCCAATTTCAAGGCATGCAGTCATATGGTTAAGAAAAGGGACACAATTCCTTTGAGTTTGATATCTCCACAAGTCTGACACAGCATGTGCAGGGCTTATTTTTCCTGGCGGGAGGCTTTTCATTGGGAGGAATGATGAGTCGAATTTTTTTTTACAGTGCATGTGAATACTGTGCAGCAAAATTCCTGTGAAGCATGTAGATGTAAAACACAAAAGCTCTACAATGACAATTAAAAATTGTTCTATAGTAGGTGTCAACTGGAAGACGTCATGTTCATTGGCTTACATTTGGGAAAGGGTCTTATTACTGCACCTGAGATTTGGGGGTATTCTTCTAATAGGGTGAGGGAGAAGTAGTATTAAAGTTGTACAGGCCACCTCTGAAAGCCCAGCCAACAAGCAGGCTTTTCATGTGGCAAGAAATTTTAACAACAAACAAAGTTGTTTCATGCTGTCCAACAACTTACTTTAAAACCCATGTTGACCAGCCTGCCAGTTAAGTCACAAGCATCATTGATTGGATGGAAGAGCCTTCCAAGCTTCTGGTGGAAATGGTAATCTTTATTTCCAATCATCAGGGCCACTTTATTTGCAACTTAGAGGAGAGGCAACATCAACAGCTTTAGATAACACACAAGCAACCAATGTGCAGTTCCAGAAATCCATACTTCCCCACAGAAGGGATTGGAATTTCCTGGGGGTGGGGCCTGGGGTTCTGTAAGACCAAAAAAATTAAAGAAATGTATGAAGCTTAATTGGACTTTCCAGAGGGGTGGGGGTCCTTAGAAAAAATAACTTCTATGGAAGAGGTATGGATATGTTCTGTAACGACGCAATGGGCAGACACCAATAGAAACAAAAGAGGAATTTTTGTAACATATTTGGAAGCAAAGTTACTGTGTTGCTTTACAAATAAAATGTTCATTATATATTTCCATCTTCATGGGAAGACACACCAAGTAAATATACCTCTGTCATTGTCAGTGGGACCACTGCCATTAGGACCTCTTCTCCCTCCATGTAAATCTAAAAGTGGCACAAAAGATAAACAAGAGAAAACTATAACTACAACTTGTATATCAAATTACCATCCAAAAGGGAAAAAAGCAAAGGGAGAGTTTTTCAAAATTTCTTCAATCAACTTAACTTTGCACTGTCTTATACACTAATGTTCAAGAAACACACAATTCAAGTGGCTAGCTTCTCTTCAACAGACAGGACATTTTAGTTTATTAGGGGGTATTACTAAAACTAAATATTAATAGCACTATTAATTCAAGTCATTCCGAGGTTTGTTTTTTAATTTTTGAACTTACAGTAATAAAATTTAGAGGGAGACTAGAGGTGCAATGCCAGATATAGGCCAGAAACATTAAAGTGTGTCACTCTCAAAACTATGGTTTCTAAGACATTTTGTCTTGAACAGGTTATGAAAATTAATTGGAGAGTTTCCATCTAAAATTGACCAGTTATGTGAAAAATTGATTGACCAGTCTAGCAGAAGGTTGCATAGTGCAACTGAACAAGGTCCAGTACGAAACAAAGATTACAGAGTCCAATTATTGTGGCATCCCACCACCGACTGAAAGTTTTACAGAATACCCCTTTCCCCAGAGGGAAGATTTGAGAGGCCTTCCAAGGGGTAAAAGTGACAAGCGACACGACCCTCGAAATCAGTGACACAGGAATTTCTAATCGGCGACAAGCGAATAGAATGCGCCCCTAAAACTTGACAGCGACACGAAAAGCCCTAGAAAACAGAGCGACATTGCCCCTTTTGGACTTTTTTGCCTTTTTAGAAATCCTATTTTCTTTAAAGTATGTAAATGTCAGCCGTCTGTCTTCGCTCCCGGCCCGAGTGGCGTTTCACGAGAAGGACGTCTGCGATTTACCGCCGAAAATTCCATACTGATGACGTAAGTGTGAACTTTGTAATGTTGCCTCAATCTGCAGAATAGGAATAAATTAACATTTGCGGTTTTTTTCCCCGAGGAGATGAATGTTCATGATCAGGAAGAGGCGCTGAAAAGGGAGACAGATACTATGTGAGGACTCAATGATATTAAGATCACTGAGCTCCTGCAAAAGATACCGCGATATCTCGAACATTTGTTCGACTTTCTCCCGTCGAACTCGACAGATTCACTTCTTTTCACGTTTCCGTTTTGCCGTCTGTCATGTAAAAAGCAAATCGAGAAGCGACAGAGGTTAGTGGTTAACATTATTACCGTGGAAAATGACTTGCGTAGTCGACAATTTCTTGATGAAAACTTTTTTCGGATAGCTTCAAGAAGCATAATATCTCTAGACAAACGTATAGCTTTCTCGAAGTAAAGCTACGGCGTCTCCGAAGAAGAGCGTAAGACGACAAATATGATATCCGTGATAAGAATCTACCTACTGTGCTTGCGAACAGTTCTAATCACAGCCGCACCGGGTGTCACAATATAGAATGCAAGTAAGCAACATGTTCATGGTAAATTTCATTTTTTGTCCCTCGAAAGCAAATACTTCGGGACTAAAAAACACATCTCTTCTTGCAATTGAAATGAGCCTGAACAATGCTTTTAACACAGGGCAAATTACAGAGGTGTCAGACTCGACGAAGCGACAGGGAGATAATAGCGGAGATCATGCAGACCTCTAAAAATTTACCATAGCACTGTCTAACGACTCAACTCTACTGGAAAATCCTCCTTATGACACAAGACGAAGTGTCCTTCATAAACAAGAGTGAAGCAACAAAAACGGTCGAGCGACCGAAAAGAGAACGGCAAATGTACTAATGCCACGAACCATAGGAGTCGTGTATGTCTGTCATCGCCATTTTAATAACACATACCGTATTTGTTTTGGTGAGAATAGTCAATGTCCTGCATATTTACGGCCTTAGTTATGCATAATTACCGATCGAACCAATCAGCGTTCATGACCAGATTCGGGACAGATTTGCATCATCAGTATGGAATTTTCAGCGGTAAATCGCAGACGTCCTTCTCGCGAAATGCCACTCGCACCGGGAGCGAAGAAGGACGGCTGTTTTCGCAGGCTACCATTGAATATACTCTAACAAAATCAACCTTGTAGCGACAGCAACATGATTTCATGCAGAAAAACGACAGCGACATTTGTTTTCGCTAGTTAGGCGACATCGCTACACGGAAAGATTGCGACTTGGCGACACGGCTACCACCCTTGGAAGGCCTCATTTGAGACTCTTCTTTAAACTACATATTGTTACGCATTACCTCCTCCATGTCTGTCGACAATCACTTGAGCAGATTGTGACAGGGTTTCCCCAGCAGTGTTGTACACCTTGCAAAAATATACACCTTGATCTTCTGTGGAAGCAGCACTTCTGGTAAACACTCTATTTATTGCCTCTTGGATAGGTGTGTTGTTATGATACCACTGAAAGCTTGGAGCTGGCCTTCCAACGCCATCACAGTATAACCTTAACTGTGAACCTTGTACTACATGTACAGGAACGGGATCTGGTTGACTTGTGATGACTGGTAAGTCTACATAACAAAATACTTATTTCAACTGATGCTTTTAAGATTATTTCCATACTGCACAGTCTCAGCACTCTAATGTTTATAAGCATTATAAGTTCCCACTCTATGGAATGCAAATTGATGTTATTCGTTATGAACCACAAACCTTATCTTTCAGGCCTTTCAAATCTTTTTCCAACAGCTTCATTGATTTTTACAGCTGCAAAGTTGTTTCATCATAAGACAAGTGATTTTAGAAAGAACAAAACATGAAGCTTCAACCGAGCTTCAACCTAGCTTCGACCGATTTGCATCCATAATGATGGTTGCTTTGAAACTTTGAATTTACTTCATGTAAGTAGTTGCAAAATGTTCACATTTTGTGATGTCTCACATGAAACAAAAACAAAAAAACGCAAACAAACTCTCAAGAGTGCGTAGTACAGGCTGGAAATAATCTTGAAGTTTTTAAACATACAGAAATGTCAAAAGAGTTACTAGTCAATGCCATCATTTATATTAAGTCATTTTTTAAAGTGCCACTATGATCAAATTTTTACCCCTTGATTTTTTTGGTTAATTACATAGAATTATACGAAAGATTAAAAACGCCGTTTACCATTTACAAATATCTGCATTGGTTCAGGAGATATTTAAGTTTGAAAAATGAGTAAAATATGCAAATGAGATTACTGATGACGTCATACACTCAACCAAATATTACATGAAGTATATCAATAGCGCTATCTCGGTCAATTTACAGCAGAAACCATTGAAACTTGGTAGCCTAATAGTTCTAAATGCAACACATCCACAGCTATAACAATTTCCGTTCCCATGGCAACCCACTCTTTTCCAGTCCCTCTAGCCTGATATCTGTATTTTAGTGATTTTAAGCTTGGAAAACATTACACAAGGCTATGAACTCAACCTAATGTGTTTATATGCTTGCTGGATTATGCAGATGAGGCACCATTGGCAATATATCAATATAGAACCCTAAAAGTGGTCATTAAAGTCTTTAATATTGTGGAGGTCTGGAACCTAGTATGTTGCCATGGTAACAAAATTGGTAAGCTCATATTGCAGAGCACCTCTAATAGAATCTTACTGTAAAAATTCAAACATTTATTATACAAATTGACTGAGATATCCTTGTTTATCATATTTGATCAAAATGCGTTGAGTGTATGACGTCATCACTTGGCTAATTTGCATATTTTAAAAACTTGAATATCTCTGGAACGAAAAGAGATATTTGGAAACAGTAAACAGCATTTTTACTCTTGTGTAGACTACTTGTTTATGTCTTAAAATGACTCAGATTTGAAGGATGCGATTTTCGTCACAGTGGCACTTTAACATATGTAAGTAAACATAATTTTATCAAAGCACAGGAAATTCTACAACAAAAGTTCAGGAAGGTGAAAACATCAAGTAAAAAGCCAGTGTAACAGGCAATTGTGTCTTAATGGTTCAGGTGCATACAGTAGTGGTCTGTAAGAATGAGAAGATGGGCATGGCAAAGTGAGAAGTCAGAGCTTCTCTCTTCTCCTCGTATGTCTCCACCTGAGCACATCTGTTTGCTCTTGCTTGTCACTCCAACTTGCACCATAATTATTATGACTGAAATGCCTGCACGCTATGCATGCTGCCAAGTAGTAAGGATTCAAGGTTGAGATAAGGGATGAGCAGATTACAAAAGGCAAAGTCAACCAGCATTTATTTATCATGGCTACATATCATCAATTAACTGCTTCTTTCAGCTGGCCATACATGAAACTTTTTATATAATTTCATGGCTTTTTCATGAGCAATTCTGAAATTCTATTACTACTGAAAAGGAAGAACCAGTTATAACAGGGCTTGATATCTTGATGTAAGGGTCACATAAGCAAAAACGTTTATCGTCAGGCCTTTATATGACAAATTGGGGAAGTCCATCTCCTGAATGCACTTTTGTCTACAGTTAATGAAACTACTAAAGATCCGTCATATCAATCATACACATGTCTGCTCTTACCAAATTGTGAATAGCCATGAACAGTGTAGTCTTCATCAACAATCACTTTGGCCCAACTGGTGAATGTACAACCAAAAGAATCTGCCACTCGGCAAATGTAATACCCTGCGTCACCTTCCTGTACATTTTGAAGAGTTAACATATTCCCTGTTTGTCCATGAAGTTCTAGTCTTTTTTTAAACCATTGAAATCGAAGTGGCTGCTGGCCAGATGCTTCACAGTGTATATGGATGGGCCGTCCATGTGTTCCGTGTACTTCACTTGCAACATCCAGCGTGATTATTGGAGATCCTGCTATTGACACAAAATTTAAAAGAGCTTAAGTGCAGATGATCAGTTTGTCAGTTACAGGTGACTATGACAATCAAGTGTTTCCGAGTCAGTTTTCTGTTTTTGAATGAGAAACCTAATTAGTTTTGGTTTCTAAGACTTGTCATATCAATTTATGTGACTTGTGATCTTAAGTTATAGCTTATGACGTCCTCACCATCATTTCAGACCTTAGACTCTGCAGGAGATGACCATATGAAAAGGCCAGGGATGCTTGTCAACTCACTTGGGGTTATAAATCAAGGATTCTGGGCTCACTTAGGGTGTTCACAATGAAATGCCACTATTTTTAGTTGTCAAAGTATCATTTAGGGTGCACTTGAAGAAAAATAATAATTATGTTTTTAGGCTTGATTTTTGCTGGTCTCTTGAGTGCAGTCCACTAGCGCAGGCTCCTTTCCTAAACAACAGCTGGTAATCAAGCCTACTACAGTTTTAAGTGGTATCTTTTAGGGTCTTTTAGGGATCAAATTAAGTTTGGATCACGCCCACATTGGTCTCCTTAAAGGGTTTAATTTAAATTTTCAAGCTGCTGCACACAATGAACAAACAACATGCATCATTGCACAGTTTCAATAGAAACCTCTGGAGACTAATGTGCATCGTCAAATCTTTAGCACAAGGATTCTGAGCTCATGTGGTATATTAGCTCAATTAAACCATAACTGCTACCACTGCCTGGTACACCCAGAACCCGGGACCCAGAAGCAGAAGTGTAGCAGCTATCCTAAGCTGCTATTGTTTTATTATTGTAGTGCCAGCTGTTATTGTTTTAAGGTTTGGGCATTATTTCTGTTGTTTGTTTCATTGTTTGCTTGAGGTGTATTGAGCCATTCATATGAGACATTACAAGAGGTGCTACATGACCCACTTTTTGTGGTGGTCACTCCATGTAAAGTTTCTGGAGAATATGCCAAGATTTGTTACTTAGCTTCTTCTTGGCGTCTAAGTATCTAAGAGTGTTACGCCTGACTATTGTAGGAATTATAGTCATGCGGGACTCTTAACATATCAACTATGAAGACCTGTAAATAAATACACAATATGTGTGGATAGAAAAGAAGTCAAATCTAGGTAGCAACCTTGAGCACATGAGATAAGTCTGCAAACATACCTAACAAATTCAATACTGCCTGCAGCTGCAGGTTGGGTCTCATTTGATTTAAAGAGCTGATCCAGTTTATCAGAACTCCCACAGTTATTCTTTTTTCTCCCAAGTCATTCAGCAGTTTAAGGGTTGGACTACCACCTGGTAACAGTGTTTCCATAGCAAATGTTTTGGTGACAAAAGCCTCATCATATGAAGGTATGTATTGTCTTATGACATCTCTTATTAGCAATCTCCACTTGGGTAGCTGATCTGCCTTGTCCAAATCTTCTGCTATCCTATTTTTGGTGTCCTCAGGCAAGTCATTGATAGATCTCCTATCCATTGGGTGTTGATGGTTTCTATCCAAAAATCAATAATTTATTATTAATATTATTATCATTGTCAATTATTTGATGTCTAGATATATGCTGATGTGTCTCATGCTGAGCAGAAGAGACATGAACTTTCTACCACATGAATGCCGTCAAGGCAAGTGGTATAAAAATGAGCTGCTAGAATTCAATGCTGGAGAACATTATGCTACGATATGACTGGAAAAGAGGGGGTTATTCCAAATTATGAGCTGTCTAAATGTATAATTTTGTGCAGTTCTGGAACTATCCATACCACTCTCAAAGAGGGTTTTTTTGTCTGGTTCATACTGTTCTTGGAAATATTCTGGCTTTTGAGACCCCCTCCCTCCTGGAATTTCCAATAACCATCCTTGGGTAGCGGGGTATGGATATTTTCTGGAACCACACATTGGAAATAAAAAAAATGACCTCACCCTTCCTAAACCTTGCACTACCATTTATGGCTTGAATTCCTTTACTTAATACAGCGGCTAAGTTCTGGAATGCTTTACCAGACAGAGCTATTTCTTGTCTTAATGACTTTACTAGAGCAATTTGACAACATGATTGTTAATATTTTATTAAATGTGCATAGCTTTAGTTTACTTTGGATTCTTATTTTCTCAGAGATACTAGCCTTTTTTTAGCTACTCAAAATCTGAGATAAAATAAAGTTTTAAGTTTGTATGTATTTGTCTCCCTGGATGACAACATAAAAGAAAGCAATTTATACCTTAGAAAAGGTAAAAAGATTTGAAACCTTTCAGTTCTGGGACATAGAATCCATTATTTTATTCTAGGTGGGTGAGAGGTCTCAGAAGGCAAAAAATTCAGAGAAAGTGTGAAACCTAGACTTGAATTTCCAGAGAGGTGAAGAGGGGGCTTGAACCCAAAAAACCTTCCATGTGGGGTGGGGACTTGATATTTCCTAGACACCAGTTTCAACTTCTATAAAGGCTGAGATAAGGTACCAGTGGTATACTTATTCTGTATTCGGTTCAGACAGGTTATTAATTCTTTGTCAAGTTAAACATTTTCCGTTTCTTCATAGCAGTTTTTGCACTAGAAAAACTTAGGTTTTACGCTCGGGGGGGGGGGGGAGGGGTACTCTGTAAATCATTAGGTAGGGTTGTACCCCTGGGACACTGAGCCTGTTACCCTATACTAGACCATGGTTAGCTAGATTTTGCAACCATATTCTAGACTAGGCACCAAAAACCCCTACCCTATCCCAGACTAGCTGTTTTCCATACCGTCAGAAACTTTATCACTATCAAAGTCCAGCAAATGCTAGCTAAACCAATGTCTTACAAAGTCACTTTTGAATTCCTATTATAGAACCACTGGTAATTAGAACCCTGTCCTAGACTGAATTATTTATACGCCGGCTACTTTTCCAGTTAATTATACTACATTCTAGACCTGTCTGTCTGATTTCTAACCCTGTCCCAGACTAAACTGCCTGAAAATCATACCCTTCTCAGTGGCACATACCCATATAGTTTATATATTGGAGTGCCCCCCCCCTCTCCCCTGGGAGATTTACATAACAGATTTGAAATTAATAGCAAAAATAGCACAGGGAACTGGGGTGAGTTTTAAATTTCAACCAATCAATAGACTGACACCATCACATGAAATATCATGTTGAGAGTAGTCAGTCGACCAAGTTCGATGCTTTTAGGGTGAATAGAGACCAAGTTATAGACCTTGAAACATGGTTCAAAAGCCACACAATTGTTTCTAATTTTGAGACAGCATCACCTAAAACCATATAAATGCTTAAATTATTCATGATTTCTGTGATACTCTTTAAAAATGGGCCAACAAACGTGATTTTCATCTCAGCTTCTTTCAAATGGAAGGTGAATGATGGGATTTTACGGTTGTCACAACACTGATAAAAAATTTTAAGAGTTTATATGGTTTTGGGGGATGCTAGCTGTCTCAATATTAGAGATGTTCGCATGGATTTCGAACCATGTTTCAAGGTCTATAACTTGGTCTCTGTTCACTCTAAAAGCACCAAACTTGGTCAAATGACTACTCTCAACGTGATCTTTCATGTGGCGGTGTCAGTTTAACGATTGGTTAAAATTTGAAACTCGCCCCAGTTCCCTTCGGAATGGCCTATATGAGGTGAAGTTTCACAGATGCCGGTAGTCTCCAAAACTTGAGCGAAATTTCTTTAAGGACAACAATGGTGAATTGTTACAAAATTATGCCCATAGTGAAAATCTGGCAATTACCATACATTTAATCAAATAATTTACCTTATAAAGTCCAAAAGTTTAAAGAAGTTAATACATGTAACCCAGAGACTCCTGATTATATTTTGACATTTTAGCCAACTTAAGCTCTAAAACCTCATCTGTAGAACTGATGTTATAAAAAAAGACCTGTACTCACCAGATTGTTACGCTGCAAATTTCCACTCAATTCTTGAGATAGCAAGCCGAGCAACTCAGTGTCAAACTATGTTACTTCGCTCTTTACTAGATAGTAAATAAATAGTCCGAAAAAAAAACGTTTTTACAGCGTCTGATAGGACTTTCGATAAAGTCAAAGTTAATTTTAGAAGCTTTACAGAAATTAGGTAATCCGGACAATATTTTTCCCCGTTTTGAGACGTGTTTCAGTTTCCTTTCCTTTTTCCCAATCTCCCGCGTCATTATGAGCCCACTGTACTTTGTTTTTTATCCAGGGAGGGGAACAGGGACAGGGAGGGTAGGCAGCGCTACTTGGCGCTACTTACACTAAAGGCGTTTCCCGTGTTAAAATTTAAAAACATTTCACAAGATGTAGGTCATTGCAATAGTTTTTTATAACCGTATTGTACTAAGTGCGCCCGAAGCGTGCAACGATTTGAGAAGTTCGTCGAGTAGCTCCGGGGAACTAGGTACGACTTCCGGTATCTTTCCAGGAAGACTCGAAAGCGAAAAATCGATCAATAAGGGACTACACCTTTACGATGACTATTGTATTTTTCCCCATATATATGAATCACGAAAAAAGTTCTCAATTTGTGAGGATTACTTTACTTTAATCGTTCAATGGCAAAAATGCGCTAGAATCCTGTTGCCTGCTGTACATCAGAGCGTGGGAGTTGGATTCAACCGAGAAGGGCTAGCTTACGTCTTCCTGTCCAAAAATTTCCCGCTTTAATTTGTAGTTTGGCATCGTTTCGACGCATCTTCTAACGAAACAACGTTTCAGCTTGGAGGTGCTTTAAGGTGAGTTCCTGAAGCTTTAGGTGTGGATATTTAGCAACCGAAATATGTATTAAGAAGAAAACATTAGCTTACAAATGGACATTTTAAGACGTTATAGTATTCCATTGCCTCTGTGGCAGGTAACTTCCATTGAGAATTTCACGATCGTATTCGGTTGTTGAGTTTTTAGTTCAATGTCTTTCTTAGGTCCTTTTCTTGATAACATAGAAACTTCATTCTCACTTCAAAATCTACTCTTAACATCAGGAAGTAAGCGCCTAGAATTTCTTTGGCTGGGATGTTGGGGGGGAGGGGGTAATCAAACTGGCCAAGCGCGCTCGGAAAAGTTTTACACTTAATCTATCGTTTAATCCCGTGTATCAACGGAACACCACATGTTAAAACTAAGTGGAAATGCATTTGTTTATTTGCATATAGAGTACTTGGGCATCCAGTGTTGAAAATCTGAAAAAGTGACAAGTGTCTGCAAAAACATTGCCAATTACCCAGGGTGCATTAAGTTTAGGGTATGCCGAAGATCTTCGGCGTGGGTTTTGAAATTCTGCGGCGTACCGGCGTGCGATCAACAAGATGTCGGCATACTGAAGCGTAACTGGCGGCCTCACTAACAACTAGTTCCTTGTCAACGATAAGCGAAAACCTGAATCAATATTAGCCGGCCCTCATGCCCTCGATTTCTAGAGATGGCTAGATGAAATAAAGCACGACCACTAAACATGTAAAGATGAACAGGAAATGCTTTTGCTTCTGATAGTGGGCATGGACATCGCTTCAACAAACTTAAGTCTGCAGGATTTCTCTTACCCTCCCCCCCCCCCTCTTTTACGGCGGCGCAGCGGCAAAATGCGGGGTACAGTGGCACCCTACATTTCAAAGCCCTTGGCGTAACCTCGGTGCGGGCTCTATGCGGAATGCACCCTGGCCAATTACAAAACGTACCGTAGTGACACGTGTTATTAAACTTCTTTACGTGCATGCAGTTGGTGCAGAACAGCTTGTACTGTTTTGTTAACACCTTAATTGAATTTGATGATGTTGTTACAGCCCATGTATCTCTTTCACTTTCTTGAGATCACTTCACACGCAATTATTTGCAAAGCCGAGCCTGTACAGAATAATCCCTTTATCTATATTTTGGCAAAGAATATTGTTAG
>OZ026597.1:19879020-20049020 GCA_964020085.1 Micromussa lordhowensis | reverse complement strand
AGGTAACAACCACAATAATAAATATCCCTGAGAGCTTCTAAATCTTAAAAAATGACCTGATTTCGAAATTTCATTACATGGCATTATTCGAAGCTCTGGAGTTTTTTTTACATTCTAACTCTGTTATTAATTGCATTTTTTACCTGTTATATCCTAGCTGTGGTTCCTGTTGGATATGATCCTTTGTTAGATCAGGCAGGTATGACAGCTAACCTTTTAGTAATTAATTGCATACTGTGAGTGTTTTATTAAGCTCTTAGTGTGGTTATTAATTGATCATGTATTCAATTTTGTTATTTCTTTCTATCAAATGAGAAAATATTATTTAAAATTTTTCATTTTTATCATTTTATTTCTTTAACAGTAATTTCAAGATCAGCTCAGCTCACACAAAGAGGTAAGTTACCTGAAAATTCAAAGCTGAAAATGAAAAGTTTGCCAACCGAGCAACCAACCATCTGATGACACCCTCCCCTGTCCCCATTTTGTCAGTCAGTCAGTTGGTAGGTCTTGCTGACCGACCGACCAGCTGACCGACTGACCAACCAAATAATTAGATTAATCCATATACTCTTGAAATTGTGCTCTTTAGACAAGGAATAGTCCTGCAATATGCTGGTTGTCGATTTTCGGCCCAGTTAGAACTCGTTAGATTGATGTCTGGACGAAAGATCAGTATCGTTTGAAATGTCATTTTTCTCGGAAATACTAAGATATTTGAAGGAAAAAACTACATAGGGTTTTTACTTTTACTAAGGCCTACTTGTATGCAACAGCAGGGCAAATTCTATTTTTCAAGACTTACCAAACTATTCTTGATTTTTGTGGGCATTTGCTCTTAAAAATGTTGATATTTGTTACTCTCATACTCAGCTACACTTTCTTTGTGTGGTACTTCCCCTTGAAACAGTGGTATGACTAAGTACCCCAGCAAGCCAATAAGTGATAATAAGTACTATATCTTAATTTGTATGGTTTCTTTCAGCTACCGACAAAATAGCCCTGGTCATTGGAAACCGCGACTATGGTCGCCTACCACTCAATGAAAGCCCATTGGTTCACACTTGCAACGATGCAAAGATGCTTGCCTCAATGTTACGCAAGCCTGAAATGGGCTTCAAAGTCATCTCTCTCATGAACCTGACAACAGATGAGATGTGTCAAGCACTTGGCATCTTTTACAGCCTCCTTGGTGAGGGAGTGTATGGTTTGGTGTATTTTGCGGGTCATGGTTTTGAGGAAGGTGGACAAAACTACCTTGTCCCTGTTGACGCAGAGGGAGAATGGGTGCCAGAGAAGGCGGTGTGTGCTCAAAAAGTTCTGGATGAAATGAACAGATGGCGTACAGAATTGATTGTGTTCCTGTTGGATATCTGTCGCAAAAGGTAGGTGCAGATGTTTTAGCGTACTGGCAAATGTGACATTAATTTTTATAGTAAATGGTTTGAACCCAGGAGTATAAGTAGTTTATCTTATATGATCATTGGGGTTAGGGTTCTGACAAGAACTGTTGCTGGTGACTGGTGTTTCAACAACCTGAGCCTGAGTTATCTTCAGAGTCAAGTGAATAAACAAGTGTTAGTCAGTCGTCGATGATGTTGCAAGTCTGGTCTGTTGAAAGTGATTGGCCGGTT
This sequence comes from Micromussa lordhowensis, assembly GCA_964020085.1. Taxonomy (NCBI): domain Eukaryota; kingdom Metazoa; phylum Cnidaria; class Anthozoa; order Scleractinia; family Lobophylliidae; genus Micromussa; species Micromussa lordhowensis. The sequence goes on along the minus strand of OZ026597.1, from coordinate 20,047,386 downwards.
TAGGCATGATGGTATTGGCTGAAACACCGGGTAACGTTTGTCATCAGCCATAGGTCAGTTCTAGTAAGTTTCAATCCATCTATTATTAGTCAAATTAAGTCGGTCAGTTTGAGGTCCGTTTGTTGGTTTTGGTTTATCTTCTGAATAAGTTGTTTGTTGCCCAGAGTTGCTGACATCTGTTAAGAGATGTTTGTTTTAAGCAAGTGTACCAGCTTTATTTAGATATGAGGTGACATTTATTCTAGCCTATTTTCTAGTGAACTGGTTGATCCACTAGCAAAACAAACACCTTTGGTACTAAAAGAAGTGTCAGCTGAGGAGAGATGTTTGACTATCTGTTAAAACTGCAGTGTTTGAGGCCTTCACTTACTGAAACCAGCACTGGGTATTATTGGAAGGGGCTACTAAATTGAGTTATCATCAGCTGGTTTTTGCCAGTTAAGAGTGCTTAATTCCCAACCTGCTCCCTGCTCCAATTGTTCCCGATTGCTCCACCACTACTCACAACTGCCCTTCCATTCCACACTTCCTTCTTCTTACTGATTATCCTTTTTCATCAGGTCAAATGTAGAGACAAGTTTTGCTTTTAAGAGCTATGAATTCCCATACAATGCACAGGCTGTTCTTGGGTTTGCCACGTAAGTAAAGACTTGCCACTTCAAGAAAGATCATTGATGGTGCTTTGAAAGGTTTAAAATTGGAGACTCTGTTTGGAAAAAAAATTGCTGGATGAGATCACATGACATCATGCGCTGCAATGAGCCTCTTGTTCATTTCTTCTTGAACAGATGCCCCCAGTCTGAAGCTTATGAAAGAAGACAAGACCCCAATGGAATGTACATGAAACATCTGCTTAAGCATGTCATGAATGACACCAAAGTTGAGGATGTCTTGCATCAAGTGGCAGGAGGTATATGGACATGCTCATCTGTAGATGAAATAAGAGTTCAAGAGATCAAAAACTGTTTTATTAGAATGTTCTGTTTTGGGTTTTGAGGAAAGAAAATGTCTGGGTAGATTAGACTAGCTTGATTAAACTTTCTTCTACATGATACAAGGGTCCCAGGTGTTGAATGGTCCTGCAAACACCCATACACATGCATTGGCGTTGCCAGCTATTACCCATAAGGATTTTAGAACTCTGCACCACTTGTCATCTGTCAGGCTGGTTTAGAGGCAGACAGGTGAGAATTTACATGCCACATTAAGGGTGTCAAGGATTAAGTTAATGACTCACTTCCTGGACCAAGAACACATTGAGTTTTTGACAACTGATAAGTGATACTCTTGCAGGAAAGAGGTGTGACACTTAAACACTGTCCACTCTGAAGTCCAACTGAATACTGCTTACTAGCTACTGTGGATAATTAATATGGCCTGCCATACTTATTACTGTTTCTCAACAAAAAAATACCGACTATTCTTTACTCTTTTGTTAGATGTTGAAGCAGAGGTAAACACAAATCAATGGGTTGAGAGGCAACGTCCACAGTACCACACTACCACAACCAGAAGTTATAGTTTACGTGATCCCATTGTCCCAGACGCATGGTCTCATGAGAGACAAAGGGCTTGGCTTGACATACACAGTAAGTTTTCGGGACCCTTAGAGACAATGCAACTTGAGACAGTACAGATACCAGATTTGAGTGCTCGCCAAGGTCATTGCATAGTGTTCTTGACAAAGGTTAAGTCTGCAGACAAGCCAAGTGGCCCATCGGGCCAGAGCTTACACTAGCTTCTGTAGCATGAAGCGGCTAGGAGTATTTCTACTCCCCCCTGGATGGGACGCTAGTCCATTGCAGGGTTACTCCCAGCATTACATTTGCCAGTACGCATTTGTACACCTGGGTGGAGAGAGGCACTGTGAGAGTAAAGTGTCTTGCCTAAGAACACAACACAATGTCCCCAGTCAGGGCTCAAAAACCTGAGTAAAGCACACTAACCATGAGGACCAGGTGTCTCCACCTCCTTGGACAAGGGACATACTTCTTGCTGTGCATCTCTACACCTTACAGAACAAGACCTGTTGAAAAAAGAAAAATGACCTTTAAAAAAATTAGACCACCCACGCCAAGCTTTGCATGCTTCCTTTTTGCAATTTGTTTTACAGAGCTCCCTCAGAAGCGAGTGGTAAAGTGTGAATCTGACATCAAGATAGAGATCAGGTTTGAACACCAGAACTGGCTGTCAAATGCCATCAGGTTGTGTCTGAGGGTCATTGACCTGGGAGAAGCAACATTCTGTGATGCCAGCTTAATGTTGGAGACTTTGCCTCAGGTATTGAAGTCTTAGGGGGACTGAATGCTCTTTAAAAAATTGTCTACTTAGTCTATTACACCAGGGAGCCCAAAGGTGTGGCCACTTCAAATTTATTTGTATTCTTTTGTGCACTCATACTATCCAATCAGAAGCTAAGATAATCCATCTTCAGCTCCTGATTGGATAGTCTGCTTGTATGAAAGAATATAAAGCGGTCACACTTTTGGGCTCCTTGCAGTAGTAATGTTTCACTGGATTAATGTTATATCCATTCATAACAAGGCAATTAAAGTATTTTATTACTGTGTGTTTGTTTGATTATTTCATGAATCACACATTTTCTTTTGTTATTCAACATCCTTTATTTAACTTACATACTTCATGAATATTAAATGAGGGATTTATCTGTATAAATCCCTCGTTTCAGGGATTTATACAAATAAATCCCTCATAATTTCATGAAATAAGTCAGATAAATACCTCGAACGTCGGTATTAATCCATATACATCCCTCGGGCCTAGGGCCCTCGGGATGTATATGGATTAATACCGACGTTCGAGGTATTTATCTCTTACTTACGTCAAAAGACTTCTGACTTGTAATGTACCATATTATGTGCTTTTAGGATGTTCAGAGCTTTTACTTCCATCCAACCACCACTAATGTACTGAGACAGGTTGTACAGGTAAAGATTTTATTTCTACCTGTAATTGCATAATGTCCCTGTACAGCTTTTGCCATTGGCTGCCACTTGAATGAAAGATATGTCTGATAACTACCGGTAATGAAATTGAAAGAGCCCTTATTGATTACTCTATACCACCAAGTATGTTATATTAATGCAACTGATGTTGACAGCATTCTTTGTTTTTCATCAAAGAGAATGCACACAGTCAACACTCAAGGATTAGTTGGGGGTGGGGGGTGGGGGCTGGCCAGGGTGTGCTTGACCCATGATCATTTGCACACAGAGACATGCAGATATGAAGTTGTTCAACTAATCATCTTGGCTTGCAACTGAGTGTGGTAATTCTGATAATTTACTGTAAGTTACAACATTTTTATAACCTTTTTAATATCCTCATCAGTCAGTAATATTTTCAGTGCACTCAGCTTACAAATGATCTACAAAATTGTTTATGAAATACGTACTGGTCCTTGTCTTTTAAACAGCATACTGGAATAGTGCCACGCAGCTTGCCACCGCAGCAAAATGGACCTACCCAAAGTCCTGTGGAGAAGATCAGTGAGATCTATAACATTCAGAGACTCAAGGTGAACTGATTATTTTTCAGTCTTCTCTAAAAGCAATGCTGTCAAGCAGCTACAACTTGAAATGGCGCCAAAATTACTTCCTAATTCAAATTTCTGATATACATTTTTCTTAGACCAACAGTTTTTAAAATAATGATCTTAGCTTCAGGACTAAACTATACAGCGAAGTTCCTACAGTGTACATATTCTAACTGGTAACTGCACTTTGCTATAATGGCTCTAACTTTTGTTCTCAGAACCCGCTTGCATTGACTATAACCATCAAGTATGTTCTGAAGGGAGCCCATGATGAACGAACAAAACACACTGTGGAGGTTTTTAACTACAAAGAATTTGGAATCGCTACAGCATTCCTTAATGAGAAGGAGTAAACTGGTGAATGTTATCAAATGACCAATACTTGTATATACTTTTAAGATAGTAGTGTAGACTGGTAATAATTATTATAGGACGTTGCTAGTATTGTCAAAGTATGAAAGAAAATCAAGTTTTGGGCTTGCCCTTCAGGGAAGCTGTAACTATGATGTACTAGCCCAAAAGTCATTCTCACTAGCCCTTCCAAATTTCATCTCTAACTGTACTTCTGTAACTTTACTGGCACTTTGATAACCTGCAATCAGATTTTTTTTAAAAAAAACAAAAACACACACACACAAACAATTGAAAACAAAATGCCTGATCACAGGTTAGCTCTTCTAACTAACTCTGGCCCAACTGGGTCTCTCGTACTGGACTTTATTTCTCTGTACACTGGAAATGAGTAAAGAGAGTTTGAAAAGGATCGTTTAAGGTCAAGGTTCAAATTCATTTCTGAAATTGGTTCAAGAGGTCACCATCTCTATTATTTGTATGCAGATCGGCATATGTGGTCTCATGAGTAGTTACATGCATGTCAAAACATTTGGGTGTAGTGGCCTTATAATTATAAATGGAGCCATTTACTTTATCTATCCATTTTTTTTTTACAAGTTTGAGTATCAAGAACACTGTTTTTTTATTCAAATAACTTTGGCAAGTTATTTTATCAACTAGCAAGGATTCTAATTGAAGTTCGATGTCTAAAACTAACAAGTAAAAGTGTTCAGCCTATGCACGGCAGTTGGTGTACCAAGGAAGTTTATAATCATTAGTTCAGTGGTGCTTGGTATTGAAGATGTAACTAGTGCTTTTGATCAAACACCAGTGAGCGTTTATTTGTAGGGCAGTTTATCAGAAGCCTCTGGCCATGATGCACGTCATACTTGTGTAGTACAGTTGCCACTCCATAATGTTTGTGGGTATTTTACAGCACCTTTTGAAGAAATGCAAAATGTAGTTGCACAGAAACATGCCAATGAGTCCTCCCAACAATGGCGTAATGAATTCAACGAGTTAAATATTCCATTCTTTAACACAAGGCATGGTGACTCAATGCCATCCCACTCCTCCACAGAAGGGTTTTTGGTTTGAGCCCAAACTTTCCCACCCTTCCAGAACTTCCAGCTCCTATCCACCCAATCAGAAATGTGTGGTGCATGACCTTTAATTTCATGGGAGGATATGGATGATTTTTGTTGCCACACAATGTTGAATGGATTGATAGTGTTGACTATATACTCGCACTAACTGTTCGCACTGCTCTTACATATATTATCAGGCTTGTACATATTTTGCATACTGTACTTTAAGGTTCGACGACTATGGTCATATTAGGCAGTTCCATTGCAAATCCAGGCAAAAATTCTGTAAAAGTGAAGAAAAGTTCCCAAAAGATATTGTCGGCTATTTGTCAGCCAACTGTGGGTCAACAAATGGCTGATGTTCAGACTTAAGTGTTGGCTGACTGCTTTTACTGTTTAGCAGATGTGAGTGGGTAACTAAGTAACTAAGGTGTCAAGTAATTGGCTGTATATGTATCTAAAGTAAAAATAGAATAAAAGTGTGTATATAGTTAAATATAGAAAAATAGTTTGTTTTGTTTTGTTTTTTTTTTCAATAAAATTTTGTAGAAAATTGTCACTGTTCAGTTTGTTTTCTTCTTTTAATAACAAAACTGTGTGTTGCAATCCATAATCTACCATAAGCTCAGGGTTTTTACCTATTTCTCTCTGATGACTACAAAGCCTGTTTTCATCATTGTCTGTCCTATCTGTGCCTAGGTGGCACATAGGGCTTGTTTTGGGGCATTCATATTGTTATCAGCGTGGTAATGTCCCAGTTCTGCTTGGTGTTTATGGCAGGCATTTTATTGTCTGTTTGATTGATTCAATTTAATAACTGTCCAGACAGATTGGTGTAATAGAGAGACACCACTTAGTTGGCATACCAGTCCACTGCTATTGCATGATCTGTTAAATAAAGCTTCACCCATCACTGTGTGCTACCAATTATGGGGTATCTACATTTAAATTCTCTGCGATAAAAATCTGGGAATCTGTTCCATCAGAACTTAAATGTTCTCCATACTTGCTCTTCAAAAAGCAATATAAAAAATTCCTATTGACTACTCAAAACTGACCATAGTTTAACTGCTAGCTATGTAAAATAATGTTGTACGATATCAGGACATCGTTTTTCTTTTATTTGAGCTTACATGTATATATGTCTTTCCTTCTTTTATGATTGTAATATCATCTTTTAACGTAACATGCGGCCATCGCCAACTTAAATCTACATGACAGTGGCCAACTCGAAAGCCCCTTGGCTACTTTGGTCACTGTGCACAATTAAATATGGTATCGTCTAGTTAATTTCTATTTGTATTTATTTGTCCTATATTGTTGTAAATCGTGTTTTTTTTTTTCTGTAAACAGTGTGCAATAATAAAAAAACTGAAAACTACAAGACAGTAAATAAATAGCATGTATGTCATGACACAGAAAATTAAATAGAGAACATGCAAACCTAGGACATGCATTACTGCAACTTGGCAAAAGATAAGGAAGTGCAACCTACTGTAGACAAGCCATTACTACACTGGTAGCCTGCGAAAACAGCCGTCCTTCTTCGCTCCTGGCCCGAAAACGCCACTCGGGCCAGGAGCGAAGAAGGACGTCTGTTTTCGCAGGCTACTACACTGGCAGCAAAAGCAACTGAAGGCCATGGAACATACAAAGTACACTCAGAACATCCCCCAGTACTTTTAAATCAGACAAGTATTGATTGTTCTCAGCGTGCTTAAAGTATTGTTATAATAGATTAAGAACTGAAATATCATTGCAAATTGCAAAATACAGCATTCAAAACTGGCCAAGGTTTTCTCCCAAAACAATGTAGTGCATACAACAATTTGATATTTTTCACTTCAGTATCCCACACAGAATGAATATTGAACTTTCAATTCTTGAATGGAACGAAACAAAGAATGGAAACAAAATTTAGTACTTCTTTATTGAGATGAACTGAACACTGGACCAGTTTTGACTTCCAACTATTTATCCTGATCACCTCAATCTCCTGACAAACCCCAGTTCTAATAATTTGAAGTGGTATTTGATAATTCTCTTGCAAATCCTCGCTGAATTGCACTGCATTCATTGTTACATAAAACAAACAGATCTAAAGCTCATGTCAAATCTCAAATTAGACAAAAATTAACTGATTCAAGATATATGGGTTATTGACCAAGTGTGAGGTCAAGATGGCTGGACATTGGCCGAGTTCTTTTTTGTTTGTTTATGAACCAAGACGGAGTCAAGGTCCATAAACACGCATAAAAAGAACAAGGCCAATATCAAGCCATCTTGAACGAACAAGCTTGGTCAATAAAGGATTTATTGTATGGCTTTCGGGGAAATTTTTCTTGCGGTACAAGGCGGGTAGTCCCGAGCGAGCAAGATAGCTCCATCTTGCCCGCTCAGGTAGCCAAACGTAGTGCAGGATTTGACTCATCTTGCCCGCTCAGGGAGCTATCCATATAATAAGTTCTATTATTTTTCCAGGTTGAATACGTTTCCGAGATGATTGCAGCATGACAGTTTCATTAAGTTAACACAAAGAGGAGTTAGCATACAAGCAATAGGCCATTTCCGAATTATTTTTAGCCTCTTTCTCAAAGCGAGTCTGGGTGCTCATCCTTTCATATGAAAATTAGATTTCATTCACATGCAAATTAAACTCATTTTCATATGAATGGTTGTGCACCAGGCCTCGCTTTGAAAGAGAGGCTTTAGGTACCTCGGAAATGGTCTATTAAAATTTTATTACAGCCTATCAAGAAATTTGAGAACAGATATAATATTACATAATGTTCATTATTACCTCGCTAATACAAGCATATAATTAGACGAAAACAACACTAAACAGATGGGTTGATCTGAGCAAGTCTGAGTTCATTTGATGTGCACACATGAGGGCAGGAAGATTAGAAACTCTGGGAATGAGGTTGGATTCAATTTAGCACTTGGGGTATTTATTTACCTTTGGTAGTTCAAGGGAGGGCACTTGATTGGCAGGGTGCTCATTTCTTTTTGGACAGAAATATCAGAATGTGACATGGCACTTCAATGAACAACAATGGATATTTGAAGTCAAAAACTGTGATAGTAGAGGGTCTCATAGTCAAAACACAATTTGATAATCATTTCCCAAATTTATGTTCCATATCACATTCCACTAACCACATAAATTAACTCACTCCTCTTATAAGTCAATGTGTTCTTTGTTAATACGTCGAATTTCACCTTCACAATGGGGACACTCGTTGAAAGATTGGAATGGATCAGCCTGGGGGACTTCCATAAAAAAAGCTCTTGCTGTGGACCTTATGAGCCGGAACACCCTAAGAGATACCAACCCCTTAAAGTTATGACAATCACCCATGTCCTTTTTACATGGGAGTCCCCCCAGGGGGGAAGGGGCAGTTATTAAATAAATCATGGGTACTCATTGGAGGGTGGGCACTTCTTAATCACTAAACTGATTTTAACATTTGTCCTTTTCCAAAAACTAAGTTATATTTACCATATTTTACCCCTGCATGTGCCTAATCTCTTTCAAAAAGGTTCTTCAATTTCATTGAGATAACAAAAATTTATTATTTAGTAAGTTTAGAGCTCTAAAAAAATAATATTGGATTGAAGCTGAATGCTTCAGAAACTACTTGTCATATAAAATTGCACTGTGATTTATAATATTATTCCAATAAAAAATATTGCTTGACTACCAACATTCTTTTTTAAACAACTATTTTGAGTTCTAATTTTAATTAACATCTTTCCACTACAGGTTATAAAAGTGAAAGAGTTCAGAATAGATAAGAATACTTAGTGGGCCTTATTGGTGTGGTAATCTAAAGATATTCCAACATTAGAACATTGGAAGTTTGAGGAGCAAGGGCACGACAGCCTGCCTAAGAACACAATGTACGACAAAGACCTTATCATAAATAGTAGTCTATTCAAAAGTGTGTTATTAACAAGTACAGTAATTTTTTAAAGATTACCAGCCTACAGGTTCGTGCAATTTTGTTAGCCTTTGAAAAAAATTTACACTGTTGCTAATTTGTCCAAATTATTTTGCACTTGAAATCATGTGATTTACCTATACTAATTCAGAGGTCAAGATACTCAACCCAGAAACAGAGTGGGTTGCTGTATATAGTCACCTTAATTCAGATCAAAGTCTCTTTCATCAATGGCTCTTCATGCAAAGTCACTCCTCCACAGATGCTTAAATGGAACTGGGAAAAATTCTGCTTTGTAAGGCCAAGTCCACACAAAACCAACCATACCTGTATTCCCAAACTTTTGCACAATAGATTCCATCTTCTCAAACAGCCTGTGTGCCTCTGAAGAAGTAAAAAGTCTTTGAATGCTTATAATAAGAGATTCAGCTATTTTACTATAGCTGCCTTCGAATTACTAGAATTGCAAAAGTTTTGAATTGTCTCCAGTGAAAACATACATTCAAGCAATCTATCCACACTTATCAAAGTTTTGCAACCTTGATGATGTCCTGCTCTTTCCCAGCTTGCCGATCTTTTCTTATAAAAGAAAATTATTTTCTTTATACAGTACTATGTATTGATACCCTTACACCACATTTGGCTTTCAAGGCCCGTAAAATTTCATTGGTGATTTCCTCAACAGTTTGGTCCACTGAGATATTAACTGCCGAGTACAAATCACAGTTCTTTGGTTCCTCTAGAGTTTCAAGCTGTGAATCCAGCAAGTTTGTAGGCATAAAATGTTCTTGACGCTTTTCCATTCTCTCTTTTATCAGGTCCTTGGAGCCTTGCAATAGGACGACAAGGCAGTAAAAAGGTAATGGTCTTGAGAGCTTTTGTCTCTTGTCTCCAATGGAGCAGTATTGTTGCTTAATTTCAGAGCTTGATTCTGCTCCAAGAATAATTGTTTGCCTATACTGTTCCTTGAGAGCTGAACAAGCAAGCACTCCAGATTCCGATCGCTTGCTCCACCTAGAGTACAAAAATGTAGGAATCAGTTGGAATGTCACTACAGTAACTACATATCCTGAAAAATAAAAGCTTTTCCCAGTTATTAGCATGGGAGTTCATAATACTTCTCTGATAGCCAAGTGCTGATCAATCTATCATAGTCCATTGATTTGACATTGTCAGCAACAACACAGGATGCTGAACTTGAAATCAGAAATTAAATTGCAAATTAAAAGATTTAGTGAAATAGTTAATAGTAAGAGTAACTGGGCTGTGTAAGTGTCTGTCAGCAGCTGTCAGTAGCATTTGCTACAAATATAGGATTACCATAACAATAACAATAATAATAATAAGTAATAGTAATTGGACTGAGTGGAGTACAATTCAGGGAGTAATCGCGCAAGTGATTTCAAAATCGGACTCGCGCTTTGCGCTCGTCCGATTTGAAATTACGAGCACGATTACTCCCTGAATTGTACGAAACGAGGTCCAATTACTAATTAATCGTATCTATAACAAATTTCGAAATTAAAAAATGTCTTTTGAGAACTTCTTTTGAGCGAAAACGTCTGTAGCGCTTTTCCAAAGTTTTGAAAACTGTAGAAAACTTTGCTAAGGAAACCATTAAAGCGCGTGTAATTGATGTGAAAATCACGTGGGTATCCAGTTACAGGTGTCCGATTACAAAAAGTTCAAATCGGACACCTGTAATTGGACACCCACGTGATCGCGTGCCGATTACGTGATAAATACGCGCGCGGAGAACCAATCACGATCTAGAATTTTGTTATAGATACGATTATAATAATAACAATAGTAATAGTAATAATAATAATAATAATAATAATACTAATAATAATAACAATAACATTAGTTAGCTCAGTCTCCATAGGTTTTTAGATTTGATAGAGGAACTTGAAGTTGAAATTTAGATGAAGACCTTAACAACCTATTAGGGGTGTAGAAGTGCAGAAGATCACCAATGTAACTAGGAGCTAAGTTATTAAAGGCCCATTTACATCCTTGATGCAACACGGTCGTTTGTTTTTGTTTTGAAACCGATCTATTGTTAAATGACGCACTCTGATTGGCCATCTATTTTTATCGGAGACATATCTTGCATTAGAAATGAGCCTAAACAGTGCATAAACACATGGCAAATTACAGAGGTGTCAAACTCGGCAAAGCAACATGCCAATAACAGCGGAAACCATGCAGACCTATGACCTCTAAAATTTGCTATAGCACAGTCTAACGGCTCAGCACTACTAAAAATTCCTCTTTATAACACAACATGAAGTGCCCTACAAAAACATGAGTGAAGCAACAAAAAGGTCGAGAGACTGAACAGAGAACGGCAAATGTACTAATGTCACGAACCTTAGGAGTCGTGTAGGCTAGTCAACCTCATTTTACAGTCTTCACAGGACAAAATTTACGAATATATACAGACTATGTACAAAATACTATCAGAAATATAAGAAAGTATTTACAGCAAGAGGATGAAAATTATTCCAAGGATTGCTTTGGGAACAAGCGATGCAAGTTAGCTTCGCAAAATTCGGTAATTTCATGTAACACAAAATTCAGGATCAAGGTATCATGGCGCGCAATGCATCAAGGGTGAAAATGGGCCTTTAAGAGCTTTAAAAGTATAAAGTATTTGGTCATTGTTTAAATGGATTGATGTCTGTTGTGATGACCTTGTGGAACAGAGAGGTAACCACTATGTCTGTTTAGCAATAAAAATAATTGTAATAATAATAATAATAATCCAAAAGATCTGCATGTTGGGATCTGCACGAATCCTCAGAAAGGTGCTTAGTATTTGAATAGATAGATTGACTGATGCCCTAGGTGCATGGTTTGCAACCGGCTGAGGCACATAAAGAACACCAGCAGAGACTGTGATTTTAAAGTTAAAATAATAATAATAAAAATAATAATGGTTTACTCAACAGATCCACAAGATGGCTCTTAACTCTCATATCATGCCACTATCATACCACAATCTAGAATAATTTCACTGAATCAGGCTGAGTGCCTGACCAAGATTGAAATAATTACTTACTGCCCTAGTTTTTCTCAGTCATAGTAAATTAAACAAATTACAAAGGAAACTATTCAATAATACCTTTCAATAACTTTGTGCAAAGCCAGAAGCCAAGGTTTTCTGTCCTAAAATGATAACAAAAGATCTTTCTCTTAGAGACCCACCAGTCAACCACTTAGGTGGTCGCATACAATACAAAAATTATCTAACTTTATACAATATTATTGTACACATAGACACACACACGATAGGCTGGCTTTGATAGGAATTGAAAGAATCTGGAGGGTTATAATATTATGGCATATACCTCGTCAGTGAGTGGGGTTCCTTGCTTCATTTTAGTGATGTTACCTTCTGAATGGAAATTGTCTGCATCCATGTAAGGGCATGACAACTGCCAAACAAAAAGAAATAACAAATCAGCTCTTTACCCTTAGGGAGACATAGTGGCCTAATGGTAGTGTCATCACCATCTTTCTAACACCTCATCATGGATAGTGTGCTGGACTCTGAATCTAGTTGTCCGGGTTCGAGCCCATTGTGTTCTCGAGGACATTGTGTTCTCAGGCAAGAAAATTTACTCTCACAGTGCCTCTCTTGACCCTGGTGTATAAATGGGTGCCGGCATATTTAATGCTCAGGGGCAACCCTGCGATGGCTAGCATCCCATTCAGAGAAGAGTACAAATACCCCTTGTTGTTTCATGCTACGATTGCATTTAGAAAACAGCCATAAGAAAATATACATGCTGATTGGTTTAAGATTGTGTTTCTATAACTCGATAGAAACACAGAACTAGCACAAGCTGTTGACATAATGATGGTGTGAGCAAAGAGAGTTTACATTTCAATGATCAAAGTAAACAACTTGTTTTCCTTTTTTTGTCGCAGTGTTTTCTAAAAGAAATAGAAAGCATGTTCTCTGTGTTTCTAGCGAGTTATAGAAACACTCGAGAAAGTTTGGGAAAACTCAAAAAAGCTGTGGAAACCTGCCTGCAGCTCCTGTTCCCGCAGCATTTCTCGTTCTCCCAAACTTCCACTCGTGTTTCTATAACTGGATAGAAACACGGTACATGTTTTCTATTTCTATAAGTGTGAAAGGTCACAAATTGAGCAATGTGAGTAGTTAAATGAATGTCCATTGCAGTTGAGGAAGCAGCACTTTCGCAACATTTTGCAGTAAATAAATCAGGGATGACAGGAACTTGTCAATACTCAGACGGTACTTACAACTTCAAAATCATTTTTTCCTATATCTCTGAAACTAAAAAAGATTGTTGTTCTGAATTACTGGTAAACAAAACAGCCGAAAAATTTCTTAACCAGTGATTGAAAAAATTTCATTTTTAAGTGAAATTGAGGTAACTGATGCAAGTGTAATAATCAAAGAAATGAATGATTATAACTCTGTTATAAAAAAAAACTACACCATCTATTGGGTAAGTTTGTTTACCGGTACATCATGTACTAAAAAGATTTTGAATTAAAAATTTCCAAGACCCACCTTCTTTGCTAAAGCTCGTGCCACAGTTGTCCTATACAGAGATAAACAACAAGAAATTAATTATTAAAATTAATAAATCACAGAAGGAACACCATATTTAGGGATGGAAACAAGCAACACTGAATCTCTAATATTATTGGATTAAATTACTGGGAAATCTTAAAAACGCTGTATTTTAAACAGTAAAACAATCACACTTACTTTCCACTTCCACAGACTCCTGTTATCAGCACAACAACCATATTACAGAATGATGATGATTTGTGGCCTGTTTACATACACTGTATCCAATCTAAAACAGCAAATAATATGTGTGACATATAAGACATACCAAACAATCATTCACTGATTAAACTGTTTCAGTAGCTGTGACAGCTGCAAACTGGGAGACTGGGGTATCTTTCAAAGCTGTTACTTTGACTAATTACTTAACCCACCCAGAGTAAAGAAATTTCTGCATTCTGACTACACTCTATGGCTTCCCATAGGGGACATGCTACAATTTTAAAAGTTGCTGCAATTTTTTTCATAATTTCTGCTGAAGAAAGTTGCTGCAAAATAAAGTGTTGCTGCAAATAAAAAAAGTTGCTGCAAAATAAAGTGTTGCTGCAAATAAGAAAAGTTGCTGCAAAAAAAGTAAAATACAATGCGCGCACGTGGCTGGGGAGTGGGCCCATACCTCCGCGGCCACTTTGCAAGCACATTATATTTTCCTTTATTTTTGCAGTAGCCTACGAAAACAGCCGACCTTCTTCACTCCCGGCCCGAGTGGCATTTCGCGAGAAGGACGTCTGCGATTTACCGTCGAAAATTCCGTACTGATGACTTAAGTGTGAACTTTGTAATCTTGCCTCAATCTGCAAAATAGGCATAAATTAACATTTGCGGTTTTTTTTTTTTTCGAGGGGATGAATATTCATGATCAGGAAGAAACTTGCATTATTTGCAGAAAAGGCGCTAAAAAGGGCGACAGATACTATATGAAAAGCAAATCGAGAAGCGACAGAGGTTAGTGGTTAACATTATTACTGTGGAAAATGACTTGGTCGACAATTTCTTGTTAAAAATTTTTTCGGATAGCTGCAAGAAGTGTAATATCTCTAGACAAACATATAGCTTTCTCCAAGTAAAGCTAAGGCCTCTCCAAAAATATGATAATTATTATCCGTGATAAGAATCTACCTACTGTCCTTGCAAACAGTTCTTATCACAGCCGCGCCCAGTGTCACAATATTAGAATGCAAGTAAACAACATGTTCATGGTAAATTTAATTTTTTGTCCCTCGAAAGCAAATAGTTCGAGACTTTAAAACACATCTCTTCTTACAATAGAAATGAGCCTGAACAATGCATTAACACAGGGCAAATTACAGAGTTGTCAGACTCGACAAAGCATGGTCTAACGGCTCAACTCCACTGGAAAATCCTCCTTATAATACAAGATGAAGTGTCATTCATAAACAAGAGTGAAGCAACAAAAATGGTCGAGCGACCGAAAAGAGAACGGCAAATGTGCAAATGCCACGAACTGTAGGAGTCGTGTAGGTCAGTCAACCCCATTTTAATAAACACGTATTTGTTTTGGTGAGAATATTCAATGGCCCGCATATTTACGGACTTAGTTAAGCATTATCAATCAAACCAATCAGCGTTCATGACCACAATCGGGACAGATTTGCATCATCAGTACGGAATTTCTGGCGGTAAATCGCAGACGTCCTTCTCGCGAAACGCCACTCAGGCCGGGAGGGAAGAAGGACGGCTGTTTTCGCAGGCTATTTTTGCAGCAACTTTTTTTATTTGCAGCAACATTTTACTTTTGTAGCAATTTTTATTTTTGCAGCGCAAAACTGTTTATTTCTGCAGCAACTTTTTCTTCAATTTACATCACATTGAAAGCAATGGCAGCAAGTATCTTTATTGTGCAGCAAGTTTTATTTGTTTGTAGAACATTATTTAAAATTGCAGCAACTCTTAAATTTGCAACAGAAATTATTAAAAATTACAGCAACTTTAAAATTGCAGTATTTCCCCTGTGGGCTGCCGTAACACTCACGTGAGACATTCAATGTGAAAAGTTTATTGAGGATGTGTCAGTCAGCCATCAGATTCCATGTATCCTAATGTTTACCTCAAGCTTACAAATTTAACTAATAGTTCCAAGAATTAGAACCTGTGCTGCACCAGATACGAAAAACCACTAAAAAACCACCAAAAAAATAAAGGGAAACATATTCCTCATCTAATGCAGCAGCACAAGACCCCAAGGACAGGGCATTCTACAATCATTTACAAAAGTTGATAAAATCGAAACATAATCCTAAAAAAAATTAAGTAGGCAAACACAACGACTAACCGACCTAGAATGACTTAAATCTGCTGCCAAAACCTTAAATATTCCCTAAGCATTACATGATGCACCTGAGTCTCTCCAACGTGCCGTCAGAATAATAATTTCCAACTAATTCGTCCCTCAATCGTCAGAAATTACATTTATGTTGAAGTCTTAGCTTCAGCTTTACTTACAATTTACCTTCTGCAAGCCACAACTTCTACTTAAATTATATAGGAGTGTATTAAACTAAGACTCAAATTTGATAACTGTATTTACTCAAGCAATGGCATCCTTGAATACGCATCATGATAGGAAAAGATTTAATAAGTACCAACTTCAGATAAGTGCCGCACACAGAACAACAGTGTAGCATTTATGTGAAACACCATTCACCTGCATGCAGCTACTTGATCCCAATAGGGGAAAAGAGTAAATCTTACATTTTTTAACTGAGGACCATGCAGCTGTTTTTCTTATCATTTTCGAATAAAAAAGAGTTAAATTTTGTTGAAAAAAAGCACTGCTTTTAAATGTCAAAAAAAATATTAAACTCTCTCATTGTTGCTTTTTCAGAAAATACTAAATGGTAACACAAACAAAAGTGCCATGTGCACACATTTTTACACAGTTATCTACCGTCTATATTTTATGTTGTAGCATAATTATAACAAAAAATTACCAGAAGATTCAAGATTCATACCTTCTTAACTAAAAACAACAGCTTCACAACCTTACTGGATCTCAAAAGATACAAACACTCGAACAGATGTGTAAGCAAATGAATCTGCCTGGGCACATTTATTACCTAAACCTATTCAAAAACTCTTTTCATTTAAAAACAAACACATCTACAATGCAGTGCACAAGATAGACTTCCTTCCTATAGTAAACAAAAAGTGTTTTTCTCTGTCCCCAGACTTGGTGGCAGCATTTGAAGAGAAAAAAAGAGCAAATAGAGCTTTGTACTTTAACCTTTAGAACAAGTAACACTAGCATATAAATACTCTTGTCACTTTCAACTTTCTTTGTGTGCTTGTATTGTTTTTGCATCAACACCTGACCGGCATTTCCTTTTACCATGGCAATCACCTGTCCACCCATTGTCAATGTGTTTGAATGCAAAACAGTAAATGTTTTGCATTTAAATTTTGGAATAGTCAATTAACAATAAAGTTCAGAAGGTTATGTCTGCATGACCCCCAGTAAGTTGCGATCCCTTGAAAGCTGTAAAATAAAATTTGATGGCTTTTTAGTAAACAGGGTAAGAAAAAAAACACTGGTCTGGTTTCCTATGGCAGGTAGATTGTTCTCTTGGACATTCAGTGGTGCAGCATTTGGGCAATTGAAAGTAGCCTTAGTAGTCTTCCTCAGTGAAAATGTCAGCTTGATAAATGATAATGTCAAGTCAGAAATTATTTCAACTCTCAAGAATACAAGATGAGTTAAAAGCATGGATTCATTTAAAATCCAAGGATACTTTTTTCATGTTTGAGATCCGATTGCCATATTGGCTCCATGTTGGTAAGTAATAGCCAGGGACAAGTGAAAACTGAAATTTACTGGCCCATTGGGCAAGCTAGATTTCAATTTTTTTCTACCTTGGTAAATCCCAAGAGTAGCGACCATTCAAAAGTTATGACATTGAACCTAATTTATTGTTACTTGTATAGCAGAAATAACAGAGAGAGAGAGAGAGAGAGAGACGGAGAGAGGGACAGGAGGCTGGGAAGGAGGCAAAAATGGCACATCTGCTATAAGAACTCCGCCTTTAGCTAAAGCTTCAGACAAACTTTCTCTTCAAATTAAAAGACAGTCAATGGATGCACAACAATCTAGACCAGACTCAGAGAACACCTGAAATCAAGAGCAAATAACAACCTGACGCCAACAGTGTACCTAGAGTGTCTTCTTTTGAAGAAACAAACTCAATTCCACAGAATACGCAACAACAGTATCACTATATTGGTCTCTTTCTTGTTGTGCTCCCTTTAGTAACAATTTACAAGATTAGCATACCTTACTTGGATATTATTTGTGTTTACCAAGAAGCATTGATATATCTATGCAAAGCCAATATTATTAAGTTTAGATCAGTACACCACCCTAATTTCTGACTGGTGAATGTATTGACAGTTGACATGATCAGATTACTAGGAAATTGGCGGCATAATACACACCCCGCTTCTGGTCACATTTTCACCCCCTTTCCCTTCCCTGTTCATAATTGCTACATAGGCTAGTTCACTGAACTGGCACCCTGTATGCAAGCAGATTCTGTATGCAAACCACTTCTTATATAGCAAATAACATAAATTTATACAGAGCAGGAATGCAAAGAGCAAAGAATTGTTTCACAGAATTTTGATTGCAAAAAATTGCGTCCAGTGCCATCTTGTATTTAAATGGATTAGCCCATAACAATATGGTTTACATTCTAGCTGCCCTAAAGCAGCAGTCACAAAAGGATGCGAACTCTACCGATAAAAAGTGTGAAATACACTTGTCAGCATTCACAGAGAGGACACTTGAACCGTGAACATTTTACCTTTCTTGTACACTTTTTAAACAACTATGGAATGAACTGCTTCTTCAAATTAACAAGAGTATCTAGTATTTTTACACTGTGAAAACACTAATCCTGTACATATATATATATATATATGAAGAGCCTTCTTTCTATATAGTCACCAAAAAGCATGCACAAAGAAATGTAATGTGTTCATGATTCAAGCACCCTTACTGCACATGTACATGTACATGTGCAGGAAGAATCCTGAGGCAACAAGAGTTGGAAGTTTAATAGATTTAAATCAATGTTCTTTATTCCGGGGAGCAAGGCTGCCATAAGAGCTGGAGGAGAATTGTTGTAATATCAATTAACACATGGTTCTCAGTTTCTTCAGATTTTGCTTACACTGCCAGTCACCATGTGATATGGTTACTATCAGAAGAGAGGGAAACTAATGCATCTGAATTTTATACAGCAGAATAGAAAACCACTTTTTTGGT
This sequence comes from Micromussa lordhowensis, assembly GCA_964020085.1. Lineage (NCBI taxonomy): Eukaryota > Metazoa > Cnidaria > Anthozoa > Scleractinia > Lobophylliidae > Micromussa > Micromussa lordhowensis. Next base: position 20,028,572 of record OZ026597.1, on the reverse strand, counting down.
AAACTGTTCATGTAATAAGGATACTTTAGGAAGGAACGTGGCCAAAACTTTCTGGGAGGTGAAGGCAACGTGTACAATCCAAAGACTTTGTTATGTCTGAATTGAAGTATTAATGACAGTGGTCTTCACTAAATAACTTAAACCAATAATTCAATAGGACTGCGCCGTATATACTATAGTTATATTTGAATTCAATTCCCATGGGGCACTTTTTAATGAAAACTCTGGTTTTCTTCAAGAGGACGAAATACTTGCCAAATGTGAAAATTCCTTTAGAAAACTTCTGTGAATACTGGCTTTAGGAGAGGAAATAATTTATGATATTGCAGACAGGAACATCAAGTGAGCTTGTATTTGGGCCTCATTCCAGGCATAATAATTTTCTTCGAATCACGACAAAATCGAAAGCCACAGATTCATACGTGATTGTAAATCTCCACCTAAACCTCACATATGAAACCGAAAATCTGTAGATAACAAAGACGAGGAACATCAGGCGGAAAACGCCATCACGTAGTTTTGGAAAACGTCGAATATATGGTGAGCGACAACAATATTTTCAATCAAACCTTTTTAATCCGCAATGAATTCTACTTCGCTTTTGAAACTGCTGATCAAATAAAGTCATTGTTTGCTTACCAAGATCGCTGCATCTCTAAATTGAACTTAAAAAGCAATCACCGGGTTGTCCTTTTTCTGACAACTTCATCAGCTTCCAATTAAGTTATTCGCTACTTCATCAAATTCTACACATGAGATTGTTCTTAGGTAAAGCTACGTAGCTCGTTCAAAAATCTTAGCCATATTTAGCTTAACTCAAAGTGTTAAGATTACCTGAGAAGAAATCTGTACATGGACGGCCCGAAATCCACTGCATTGATTCGTTTACACATCAATCGCAATGTGTCTGCCGACAAATAAATACAGAACTTGAACGGAAGGCGAGTACGACTCGTTTCAATTGGATGATAAAAATAGGAAATTAGTTAATAAGTTAACTCTTTTTGCGCCTTGCATTATATTCGAATTATATGGTAGATATCAAACTCTTTCCACTCTGTTGCATCCCATTTTTTATAGTTTTCTCTACTACAAAAAAATTCGGAATAACATTGATATCAAGCAAAAAAATTATATTTAACCTTACCCAGGGGAAGAAACCTTCTCAAGTTCTCAACAGCTGTGGGTCCGTTTGATCCCAGGACTCCCCGGCCTTGCCAGAGCGCGCCTTTTCTGGGAACGACTCTGTAATGACTGTGCAGTGCAAGAGAAACCCTAAGCGTCTTTGAAACTCTGATCACCCCAAAGGAACGTACCCTTTAAGTCAGTTCTCGGGTTCTCGGAACAGCATGACCAAAGAGTCCTGTTTTTTAATGCCCATCCAAACGTTAACGAAACATGTCAATTACAAATGGATTTTTTTTTTAAAAGATGCTACACCCTTCACTTTGATTTTTTTTTAATACATAGCCTCTTACGGAAACTTGAAATAAATCAATGCAAATATTTTACCGAGGCAATTGCCTGGATTCGCCTGTTACTAGCTACAATCGACCTTGCTGATAATTTCAGTTAAAAATTAAATTTTCTAACTGGACTGGTAAAGAAACGTGCCATGAAATTAGAGAGAGCTCACCTTTTAATGATACAATGTCTTTTTTTTTTCATTAATTTATTTTTAGTATTACAGTTACGCGGTTCAGTTAAGTGCTATCGCGTGACAGTTGGCGCCAGACAGATGAATATCACTGATATTTGCCCGCAGGCTGCACACATTCAATCTCTCTCCGGTTGTTGTGGTTTGACCGTCTGACAAACACTGACGTTAACAAAGCTTTATAGATGACCGTTTTCCAATACAGCATACGCATCTCCAGGAATTACAATCACTTTTCCGACTAAAAATCATTTTTCCCATCCCGATGAATAAGTACAACCTAAGAGAACCGCTGATTGCGTTTTCTCGAGTGTAATCCAATTTCAAAGGAAGACGTTGTGGAAGTGATGCAAACAATAGGGTTCAAACCCGGGGGGGACTCCCATACACAAAGGACAGGGGAACTCGTCGGAAGTTTTGAAAAGAACCTCGAAGAGTTACCAAGACCCTGTTTTGTGGGCGATTTTTTTTTTTTACATTCTTAAATACATTGCCTCCTGTCATTTTTTCGGCTCAATAATCTAAAAGGTAAGGCAAAAAATCCCGCTGTGGGCTTTTTCAGGCCGAACACCTTAAGTGGTAACAAAACCCGCGTTTTTAACCCCTAAAAGGTACCACGAACACCCCTGTCCTTTTTATATGGAAAGTTCCCTCCCCCCCTCCGCCAGGGGTTTAACCCCTTGACTGCCAAGACCCACTTATAGATTTTACTCTGTCTAACGCCAGACGATTTTACTCGTCAAAGGGAGACCCCTTGGCAGTGAAGGGGTTAAAAAACTATCTCCTTTAAACGAGAAGAATTCCGCATGCAGACTGACCTGTACAAAGGAGTTTTATTGTCAACCACAACCATGCTTTTACAGATTAAAAGTAGGTCATTTACATCTTGAAATCCTATACTGATAAAGACGGAAAGCCCTGGCCAAATCGCAATTAGACCCAAGTTCTCAACTTGAGTCTTCTTGTGAGTTCCTTTTGCCAGGGCTTTAGTCTTGGAACCCATCTCACAAAAACACGCATTTCAGCTGTTTAGGAATGGTTCGCGAAAACAACTCCCCTGGAAGCATTATTTTAATTAGCCCTACTAATATTCCTGTGCAAATACGTTACAAGTTGCTACGCAAACGATAGAGACGCACCACGCTACTTAAATGAGAAAAAAGACAAATCCCTGTTTAAGGAGCTTGGCCTCTCTGTAAGCTATAAACTATTAATCGCAAAGAACAAAGGTCATCACGAGTGTTACTTGAATGACATGGTGGATCTGTGGAGGTTCCTCTTGAAATGCTACGGGGATTTGCCAAAAATTCATTTGTTCCTCCGACTTTAGAAAAATGTGGCCAAAGTTATCTTTCTAAGAAAATGAACATCGCTGAGTGTAAATAGTGAAACAAAAATTGGAAAACGTGCGACTCCTACATAATTAAATACCTACGGTCTACTTAATTTACAATTAACGTTTCACCCTAACCGTTTTACTTCAAAATATTTGAAACTTCTTTGCGGAGATGGAATTATCTTTAAACTAGCGACACTACCACACGAGAGTGAATTCAAAATTAATTTAGAACAATATTCAGCCGCACGAACAAGTACTGTACTGTTTTTTGTCAGGACAATACGTCTTATGTGCGATTACGTAACATGCTCAAAATTCACCACCGAGCCTCGTTTGCGCGACATTTTCTCAAACCTTCGTTCTCTTCGTGTTGTTTTCACGTGGGTATTCTTTTCATCTTAGCTGCTTTGGGAATTTGTTCATGATAAAATTTGCGCTTTGCACGCTCAAACCGAGGCTTGGTGGTGATTTTTGCTAGTCTGATGTCATCACGCATAAGGGCTATTGTACGAGCCCGCGACTGTCGTCTTGCTTTCAGCGACGTTGCCAAGCAACACCAACTATCTTTTTGGTTGAGATGAATTTGATTGTTGCCAGTTGGTTTTCCCTTTGTCCAGCGGAACTAGGAAAACGATTAGGACAAGTCTTTCTTTATCTTCGCCGTTGAACAATATTTAAACGCTTCACCTCACTAACACAAGGCAAACAGAGAAACGCTGCCCCTGAAAAACGCTGTGAAGGATGATTGGTTCAGAACTCTGCAACGTACGACTACTTCAAATCACGTGATCAGTCTGCTTCAAAATGGAATGAGAAGCTGTCATGTTGTATTTCCAAAAGTGGTACTAAGTGGTATTAAAAGAGAAAGTCTAAAACTCCATACGTCTGCAATCATCATGAATTAGAACCGCCTATTCCCTTCTAAGAGGAAGGTTCGCGCCAAGAAAACTAAAAGAGTCTTTCAAACAAATATATTGAACTCTCTGGTATACATTCGATTTGTTCTGTATTTCGTGACTCGCTTGATAGCACCAAATTTCAAGTTGTTGTAATTACAGGCTCATTTCTTTTCCTCTTCAAAACAGCCACACGCCTTACAACACGTTCTTCCATCGTTGTATTGCACGTATGGAGTTAGCTATTTAATGAAGCTACGAGAAAACTAGGCTCACTGAAAAATAAAACAAAAAAAGTTCTAACAGAAAGGTCAAAAAAGGATAGCTGGTCGACTAACTAATGTGAATTAATTTTCAAAGTCCACATTTGACGATGAATCACTAGTATTGTACTTCTACAACTAATTAAAAATTCCCCAGCAGTGTTACCCGTTAGATTTTGTAGCCAAAAGATTTAAGCACCCATTTGGCAAGTCCCTTGTAGGCGTCTGTAGACTTGATGTAAGTCTTTCTTGTTTCCCACACGATAGCAATGGGAATCATTATCAAGGCTAGAATAAACATGATAAAAATGAACATCTTGAAACCATAGTTTTCCACTTCCACATGACTTGGTGGAGGTCGCTTCGTGACAACCTGTAAAAAAAGGTTTTACGGTAAACAGAATGTTCTGTCGTTAAAAACTCGTTTTACAAATGGAACAAAAACTTCTGGATTCATGAGATGGCAAGTGAATGACTGCTGGGCTATGTCACCAGCCCGAATTTCAGATCTTCAAGACTAGGGGCGGAACGGCGGGCTGAACTGTTTTTCAGAAACAACGGCGATAGATGAGGGAAACCACTTCGTCTAAGAAGGCGACGGAGTCGCCCGGCTGGACCTCCTCACTGATTGGGCAGAAAAATATTTTTCTGGCCAATCAGCGGGAAGGAATTTAAACGCTTCTGGAACTGGTTCGGTAAGGGCAATTGCCCAGGAGCTCTCCCGCTCTTGATGTAAACTTTCGCACAAAAACATCGCATCGTCCCGACTGGTTGCCCCCGTGTCTCCGAAGGTGAACAACAACGACAAAGGTCCTAACCCGCAACACTTAGAAGGGAACTGTGAAAAATGTGAGACGCAAACAGCAAAAAATTACAGTCCCATTCATTTTAAAAATTTTGGTAACCGCCATAATCTCATTGATCACCTGGTCTGATTGGTTAACGAAAGTCTAATTTGTCTTGATGCTAGACCAATATTCTGATTGGTCCTTGATAAAGCCAGAATGTTATTGACCTCAATTCATCAAGTCAGACAAAAAGAGAGACACCATTTGAACAGCTCTTTTAGACTCCAAACTGACCATAGAGCAGTACAAAAAGCTACCAGTTACTAGCCTTACCTCATTAGGAGGGCTGACTTCATGATGTCCCACGTGATTGACTGTCGACGGCGAACCAGCGTCAGTCATTTCAAATGACGTTACACTCTCGTCCGGAGGAGGGCTGGGGAAAACTGAAGTTTCAAACCTCTTTAATTCAGAGGCTGCCGAATTCGGCGTGATCTCTCCGCTTGCTTGACCGTTTGGCGTGTTAGGAAGATTCAATACCCCTGTGCTCTCCGAGATGCTATCCGAGGGAACTTTTATCCGCCGGGAAATCCTCACGCTGGGAGCCCTTAAAAAAAACAAGTACGCTTACTTTTAAGTGAGATCCTCAATACCCTGGTTGTAGACAGTATTCTTTGAAACGTTAAGACAAAAGTTGTTGGTTTGTGGTCTCGTTTAAATACTTCTCACGAGATAAAAACAAAAATTAAACACGGGGTTTCGTTGGGCCGAAAAGCGGTAGGAAACTGGACAAAGCTGCAGATGCTGCGATTGGTCAGAAGGTGCAAACCACCGACAAGCCACACGGAAAATTCCTAACGAGTTATGACTATTATAAATTCAAGCAATAGAGCACTTTTTCCGTGTTTACATAGCCTCATCTAAACACGAGGAGGCTTAGGAGAATTCGGGACAGTTATGTAACCCCGAGACGTAGTCGAGGGTTTGCATAACTTTCGAGAATTCTCCCAACCCTCCTCGTGTTTAGATGAGGCTATGTAAACAAGAAAAAAGTGCTCTATTGCTTTTATAAGATAATTCTCAAAAATACACCCGAATCAAAAACGTCACAACCGTGTTTACATATTCTCATCTAAATACATCTATCGACCAATGAGAGCGCGCGTAGTGACTCGGCGATTTTATAAAGCTTTGTTTCTCCGTGCCAGCGAATAACAGCCCTTAAATAATTCGAATTTCGCAGGAAAATAGGAAACTCCCAGAGATCTTTAAAATGGTCCATTTAGGAATGTCCTCGTAAGAAACGCCTTTTTATTCTGAGCAGATGCGAGATGAGGAAAAGCAAGTCAGTCGAGTCAGTGTGCTTTGCAATCTACTTATGAGCCTTTCATAAGTCGCCTTTAATTGCTGAGTAAAGCGGGGTGGTCTTGAAGTTTTGGAATATATTTTACACACCATTCACTTGTAAACAGTTGATTTCAGAGAACAGCTTATGTATCTCGGCTAATTTCACCATACTGGAAAGAAGTAGTGCTAAACTTATCACCTGAAAAATAAAGGCAGTCTGTTTGCCAGTGCGAGAGAGCTGAAGGATTTCTTTATTCGTTGCTTGTCACGCGCGGGAGAAAAAGTTAAAAACCGGCTGTTCGGGTGCACTATCGGTTTTACTTCACTTAGCTGTGTTTAAGCCTTTCTTTACTAGAGACAGAGAATTTCCGACGACAGAAAAGAACAATTTGCAGGTCCATCTCAAAAATAAATTCTTAAAACACAACGCCAACACACACTGACCGATCAGAACAAAATGAAAGAGAATTTCAAATCGGATTCCAATAACTGCCGTCGACTAACCCACAACCATTGCCGAACTAGAAATAAATCACGCCAGATTCTTATTTCAGCTAAACACAATACGAATCACCGATCCGTTAGAAAGCTATTTACGCCATGTAAAGGTTCCGTTTGAATTGTTCTGGAATAACAAGTAACGGAAATTTGGAATATCACGAAGAAAATCAGGACAGCCGTTGAGAAAATGTCAACTAACGCATGCAAACAGAACCAACAGTGTAGCAGTTGGAAAAAATAATAATCCAATGCTCTCTCGTTTTTTTTATTCCATCGTGGTGCATTATACAGACTTAACCGTACACATAGATGAAGTGGAAGTTAAGATGTCAGTGAATTTAAAAACTAAAATAAATATGGCTCACCTCTTAATCTGCGGTTCAGGGCGACTGATCTTCTCACTCTCTGCGATCAGTTGGTCGTGAGTTGGGCCGCTAAAAACAAAACAAAAAAGTATCGAGCAAAGCTCACTGGCGACGCGTTGTCGAAAACCAATGCCTATAAAGTGGGAAAGGAATCAACAGATGGAAAGAACCTAAACTTTTACCCAAAGCAACAATTAAAGCAATGGGTTCGTTTTCGTGTCTGATAGAACAGAGTGCCCATCCAATCAGATCATTTCATTTACATGCAGATTAGCTTCTGGTTGGAAAATTATTATTCTAAAATGAAAACAGCTTTTAATACACCGTTTGTTACTTCCATGGTAAAAATTATCTTAAAACTAGAGGTGCATCTGGAAAGAAAAACGGAAATTCTTGTAAAAATAGTGATTTTACTCTCGAAATAAAATAGAAACGAGTTGTCTTCGAGATATAATGCAGCCTGAATTTTTGTCCTAAAGTTAAACCCTTTCACAAGCTCAAGATGGCTCTGCTCTGATTACCTATGCTCAAATCGTGTGAAGGCAAAAGAAAATAACCATTGCCAATAACGTAAGTGGAATGTTCAGAAAACAAAGAAAGCGGTCACGAACATGCAGGGGCAGGAAGAATTTCAATAAATAGACCTTTTTACCGATACGGCGGTCATCTTGAATTCCGAGGAAATTATGGGATGTCCAGGGGGCAGATGAGAAATAATTAAAAAGAATACTGTGGCGTGATAACTTTTAACAATAATTTTTCGATAACCATAGGAACAACTGCCAAATATCGTGACGGAAAGATGTAACGCTTGTAATATTTGTTATGGAATATGAGAGACAAGCAGTAAAAATTTATCCTGAAAGCTGTTTATACGATAAATTTTCCAGCGATTGCCCCCTCGGCAGCCCATAATTTCTCAGTCAAAACAATAGAATTCAAGATGGCCGCCGTATCGGTAAAAAGGTCTATTTGTTTTTCTTTTTTGCAACTGGTTTGTAAAATGTGAAATTGTCACAATAATATTATTTTGTTGGTTTGGAGATTATCATATGCATGATGGTGAAATGAAATTGAGTTTCCATCTCTACTGGACTTCATCAGCACTTTATGATTGTTGTCTCTTGAGCAAATAAAAGTGTTTAACAATCATGAATCCGGCTCAGATGCCAGTTATATAACCCTTCATGTATTGTCAGACCATCTGTACAAACTAACCTGTACTTGTGCTTTGACCTCCTGAAAAGCCTCTGAGGTGAAATGGCTTTTCTCTTTGGCTTTGCTACTGTGCCCTCTTTGTGACTAGTGACAAAAAAAAAAACAAAGAAATTTAACTTCCTGAGCAACTAAGGTTGGACAGCAAGGAATTCACTGACCTAACCGACACCTATGAAAGAAGTTTTATCTCAAACAGTGAATAGGCCATTTCTGTGTTACCTCGTGCCTCTGTTCCAAAGCGAGTCTTTGTGCAAAACTTTTCATGTGAAAATGAGCTTGTATGAATAATGCACATGAAGGTGGAACACATTTCCATATGAATGGTTAAGCATGAAGGGTGTGTTTAAAGCATGAAGTGGTAAAATGACGATATGACACTACAGTTAGCGTAAATAGCACCCTGGTTAGCCTACATTGCGCCCCAGATAGCCTAAATAGTGCCCCAGTTAGCCTAAATAGCGCTCCAATTAGTCTATATCACTAACTTGAAGGTGGTTAACACTCAATAATTGTATGGGTTAACCGTATCTAACATTTTTAAGTGCCGTTTCGCCACTTCGTGTTTTTAATACACCTTCGCGTGAAAAATTGTTTTGACACAGAGACAAAAGTAAACTCGGAAATTTTCTATTACTGAATTGTTACTTTTAGTTACTAATAATTTTTGTTACTAATAATATTTTTGTTGCTAATAATTATTCTCATCATTCATTGCTAATCCTGCACTGATCCTCCTTTTCGTCATTAGCTAAAACACTGTTACTTTTTATTGGAATATTTGTTTCTCCAAATGTGATCTACTTATTATTTCCTCTTGTACTGTTGTCACATTATCAGCTGGACAGATATAATGTTAATAAAATAACATCTTTCCAAAAATGTTAGTTTGCCTTCACCTGTAAAATGCAAGATGCTCCACAGCACATTTCCATAAATGCTTGCATGCCAGAGGGTCAGGGAGTCGGAAGCCATAGTTGGCTTTGCGCTGAAAATACAAAATCAGTCTGTTATAAAAAAAACTTCAAAATCTACCTACATGTACAGAAATTCAATCTTGTATAACTTATTTTAAGTTAGTATTGCCTTTTAAGACGAAATCTGGTTATACAAAATTTAATTCTTCTTGATTGCAGGGTTTCTGAATATCTTTAGTTTCAAAGAATGAACATTTTAGCCTGTGTAAAGCTGACCCCTCCCCTAAAAAAAATTGGGGAGATGTCTGTGTAGCAGAATTCCGGGTGGTGTTCCTGGAATGTTTGGAACCTACACTGATTGGTTGTCATAGCAATTTGCATTATGTAGGATATTTCCTGTCTTTTACATGTAATTGGTTCATTTATGCAAAATAATTCCAGAGCACAATTAGCAACGTTGCTACACAGATGTCTCTCTCCCCGATTTTGTTGAGGGGAGGAGTCGGCTGTACACAGGCTCAAACATTTTTACTTTGGACCATAGCATCTTTCTCCTTCTCAAACTCATTAAGAATTCATAAAGTTAAAACAAAGAGGTTTGGATACCCGGTCTTAATTAGCATATTTAGAGAGGGTTACTTCTCAGTTTACTCTTTAGTTTTTGGTTCGATTGAGAAGATATATCAAACATGAAAGACAGTGCTTCATGAGCTATCCAAACTCCTCGAATTTCGTCAATACTCCGCTGCACATTGTATTTTCAACTCTCTTCCTGGTGTTTGGATGTCCTGATGAAACACTGTTTCTCGTTATTGATATTTTACTTAAAATAATCTGATACTTGTTTATAAAAAAAGGTTTAAGACTGCAACAGCTTAAATTGTCATTATTAACTAGCCTGTGTCACTTACATCATCTCGATGGACCTGCACATAGAATACTTTTCCCTCATAGCTGCACTTCAGGACTTCACTCCTTCAAACAGACCAAAAACAAAGAATATGTTCAGGTCATATCACTGGATGCGCTCTCTAAAAAACTGAGCCATCGATTTACAAGTCAAGCATCCAGGTTTATGTGACTTCTCAAATAACACATCAAACACCACCAACCCAAAAAACTACAACAGTCAAACAAAAAGGATTTGCTGTTTAAAGGTTAATTGTGGTCAGGGTAGACTTTTAATCATAGAGTGTTGAGGTAGTGTATCTAAGCTTACCAGACAAATCCAGACACTTTCTTTCCCTCTCTGATAATGGCTATTCCAATTGGTGTCAGTCCCAGGTATAGCTGCACATTGTCTTGATCCTGAATTGCAAGACAAACACCTCACATGAACTTGTCACAGATCAAACCTTAAAACTAAGGCCTTTAGGTCTTTTAACCCATTGACTCCTGCATCAAACTGTCCGCGACCCCCCCCCCCCCCCTAATTTCCTGGCGTTTTTTGGAAATATGTCAGAGCGAGTGAAAGCACAAAAATAAACCATATGCGCAGTAACCACAGACACAAGATCAGGTTTCAAGACTTCGTTTATTTAAAGTTCAATAAATGAACGGCCAAAATAGTAAAAAATATCAATAAAAAGAACTCAATTTGATGCGCATAACTTGTAAGAAAACAAGAAATTATATTTTTTCTTCGCCGCGTGACAAAACGGCGAGAAAATTGAATACGCAAAAATGAGTTAAATGTTTACTTCAGAGGATGAAACAAAACCAAATACAACAGAATGTCCATTCTTTTACTATAACGGAGAACATTTAAGAAAATACCAGAAAATAAAAGGCGAAAAACACACGTAAAACCAATTCAAAAAGAAGAAATCGGATAATTTTTTTGCCGCCCGACGAAATAATACAGTGCAGCGAAAGAAAGTTGAAAAATGTACATCAACAAGACAACAAAAACAAGGCAATTATTTCGAGATAAATCGTTTTTCAACTGTGTAAATTTAGTGCCAACTTAGTTCTATCCTCAGGTGTTCTGTAGAAGCTGAACAAGACTCGATAAAATATATTTGAGGGAAGCAAATATACTAAACAAACAAACCACGAGGGGTCGCCGTAAATTAAATATGCAGAATTCCAGCGTTCAAAAATACTGTTCACTTTTAAAACCTAAAATTCCCAAATATAGGCAACCAAATGAAAGAAACGTGACAGGAAGTTCAATAACAATAAATTTTCATTCAAGATGAGGCAAAAAAACTTATCTAAAAGCACAAAAATGTTCAAAATTTTAGAGACGTGCTTCGCGGCATGACCACATGTTTGAATTAATTTTCACGCAAAAGCGAAAGCGTGGGTTTTTCTCTTCAAGTTTTGCAGTTATTTTATCGGCCGTGGCTTTTCCTATCGTGCTAAAAGCTGAATTCAACTTCGAACTAATACTGCACATTACCATTTTTGTTTTCTAAAGTCGAGGCAGCTGCTTTAAATCCACGATCTGTATTCAAAACTCGCTTGAAAGCGCAACCCGATCGTCTTGTTTTCGCCGCGGTTGAAGGAAGGAAAATTATTCACCAGAAAGGTCTGAGGGTTCCATTCACCTTGATCTTCCATTCTAAGGCCACCTAAACATCGATTTATGTTTTTTCTTTCCATTTTAAGTGCCAAAGGAGTAATTTCTCCGTTTTAGGAATGAAAACAAGACCCTGGAAGTTTGTAGATTTGGCCTGCAACGCGCCATGATTACCTGCACTTTTCGAGCGCGTGATTTTAAGACAAAAACCCGTCTTTCTAGGACCCCTAAAGTCCTCTAAAAATATGCTCAGAAAGTCCATTTTCATTGGTTTATTTGTCCTTAACAACAATAGTACAATAGGAGAACCAAAATGTCTTCAGGGAGGGTAGGACAGGCATTTGTCCTCATGTGCTTTTTTACGGCCGGTTACGGCCGGCACAGGAAATTGGGGGTGGGTTTTCGCACGGCCGGTTACGGCCGGCACAGGAGTCAATGGGTTAAAGGGCACGGGAAGTCAATTGACAAATTGACATCAGTTTTTCATGCGTCTGTTCTGTTGTGGATCATGACTTTTGTCATAACATTTCAGTATAATTAACATGGATATGAGCCAATTTAGCTCCAACCTGCTCAAAAAGGCATTTGTAACATGACAGCATGTCTTTCTTCCTACTGGAACCGTATTTTGAAAAATGTTTACTTGGGCATGCGCAGAAATCAAAATTTGGAGATGAACAAAAGTGACCTATGTCTTTAGGCTTTGCGGGTTTTTTATTTATTTATTTTTTTTTTTTTTTGCCTTTTCTTTTTCTCCTTTTCTTATCTTTTTGCGGCTGTGATTGACCTTCTACTGGGCTTGCTTCTAGTTCAGAAATGTCTGAGAAAGCATCATCAAGACGGGCAATTTTTACCATGGAGAAGCCAAGAGGAGTCGTCAGATATTTTGCTCCACATTTTTCAGTCAGATTTCTGAGCATTTTCGTGCATACCTCAGGCTCCATTGAGCCAATCACTCTGACCTAGGTATCATCATTGGAAAGATCTTTTCCACCTGCAAAACTTGACTATGATGACACCAACTTTGGTCAAAGGTGATGACATCAGAAGTGGAACAAAGGCCAACGATTGTCACAGCCAGTTACGGGCAGCACAGGAGTAAATGGGTTAAGGTGTAAATTAAGATTATTTCTTGAAATTTAATAACACGCACCTTGCAAGGATGTGGATCAACTCCATACATATCAAGTCCTCTGACTTTGCCAAGGAAGTTCTTTTCAGCAACAGAGGGTACCTGGCCACTGTTAGGAAAGAATTTTGCAATCACAGAAATCAGTATTCTTTGCCTTTTGACATACTGTAAATTTTTCTACGTTGAGACCTCAATGTCTAGCCTGTGAAGCCTAGCTCCAGGCAACTAAAACCATTAACTAAAGAGACAACCTCAGTTGGCAAAGAGTATGATTTATGGCTCTGGTACAGTAGTCACACAGGTCCTCACCCCCTGCTGTTGTCTCCCTTGGTAGTCAACTCAGCCTTTTCCCCTTTGCAGAATATGAGTGTACAAAAAGTTGGCAAGGCACAATCTTAGCAGTGTGTATGTTTCTTTCAAGGCCCAAAAATAGCTTACAGTAGCCTCAATGTAGTTTAAAATTGCTTGTGCGTGAAAGCCTGGTAACTATTTTAGAGCATCAAGACGAGGCTCAGGGGAATAACTCCTCAAGATGGCGGACAGTGAAAGTTGTTCGTTCGTAAGTATGACAGTCCCAGAGCTACAGAACTTCCTAAAGGCAAGAGACATTCAAATAGCTGTGGGTGGAAAGAAAAGAAAAAGGGTTGAACTGCTGGAAGTTTGCAAAAATGCAGCCGAAATGAAGGTGCAGCCTTTGTTACTGTCCCAGTACTCCAGTTTCTCAGCCAAAGGTTTCAAGATATTAAATACTGCCATCAAACAAGTTAAAGTTGGAAGTCCTGTATAAAATTTCATGGACTTGTCATTGTTTAACATGCTGTTCATGAAAAGTTCGTGTTTCATGGCTGCCTTGTTGTTGACTTTGTTTCGAAGAACTTTGTTTTCAATTTTCAATCGGGCTACATATTTAACAATCTCCTTTATTTCTGGTTGATCAATGTCCGTTTGGCAGGAAACAGAAACAAACTTTTACTGTATTTCCGTTTTTTTTTTTTGGAGTTGGCGAAGAGCTGACTTTGTTGTCCTTACACGGAAAAATATAGTCGTGATCTTTTGACGCAACATTAGACGACACACAAGGACTTTTCGCGGGAAACTTCAGATCACTTTTATCCCTTAAATTTCTTTTTCCTCTTCGTGACATCATTCACTTTTCTCGTTCACTTGGGCCACTTGGAACCTCCTGTGGGTTGAATATCTTTGGAAACGCCCCGTTTACTACTTTTTATCCTACACAAGGTCTTGAAGATGTCTTTGGTGTCAAAATGCTGAGAACATAATTTTTTGTGTAGGTTCGCGGTAGACTGAAACTCCTTGTCAGCTTGCCGGCAAAGGTGCTCCATCTCTTTCGAAGCTTTTTCTCGCTCGGAACATTGAAAAAGTTGAGGTCTGGTCACTTTTTTGAATTGTTTTTGCACACGGAAATGGCACAATACCTCATTTTCATCTGTTTTGCTTTTAAAATAAGTGCCTTTGTCGTGTCTTTATTCCCCCGAGCCTCGTCCTGATGCTCTAAGTGTGAGTTAGAAAGAGTCTATTACATGAATAAATACTTTTAATAGGTTTGAATGAGGAGTTCACTCAAAAGTCGGTGAATATTTCTGACTGCTGGGCATTTAGTCTAATAGAGATCGTGACCTGCAGTCTGATATCACAAGTACTGAGCGATGTGACAGTAAACACAAGCTTGGTAAATTTGTCTTAAGTGAAACCAAAATAATTCTTAGGATCGCTTGAGATTTCTAAAGAAGCATCAAATACTTTCAATAGGTTTGAACGAGGATTTCAGTCAGAATTCGGGGAATATTTCCAACTGCCTGACATTTAGTCTATTTGAGATAGTGACTGGCAGTCTGATACCACAGATACTGAGCAACGAGATAGTATACACAAGCTCGGTAAATTTGTCTTAAGTGAACCGAAATAATTCTTAGGATCGCTTGACATTTCTAAAGAAACAAAATACTTCTAATATCTTCAAATGAGGCTTTCAATTGGAATTTGTCAAGTGAAGGTTTCACTATCTGGTTTGAGTTGAATTGTTCTAATGTTGAGAGCCATTTTATAGTATGCCCACATTTGGATATTTCGTCAACTAAAAAACCATAATAATTTTTATAGTCGCTTGACATTGCTAAAGAGACATTTAATACTCTTAAAGCTTGAAAGAAGCTTTTAGTGAAAATTCAGTGAAACTTTCTAACTGCTGGGCATTTAGTCTATTTAATACCATGCCCGGCTGCTGGGCATATAGTTTATCACACTAGCAATTACAGAACGCATGCGCCTTACATGTTGTGTGCTCTACCACAAGGAAAAGCACTCAACATTTGTGTGTAATCCCATATGAAAGGTATCTTTCACCAAACATAATTTTATGGTCAACACTGATGCTAACTAAGCTGTTTCAAGCAAATTGCTTTTGTTCTAAAGAGAATAGCACCACAAGGATAGCTTGCAAAAACATATATATAGTTTTGTCATGTTATTAAAGAAAGCAACGTAAGTAAAACATATTTTCCGTAGTGCACAAGGGTACCTACCCCACCCAGCTACCCTTCCCGCAAGGCTACTTGATTAATTGAAATTAATTCAACAAACATTAAAGTTTACACCTTATGTGTTAGTGCTTAGTGCCTTGGCGAACAGCAGCCCCCTAAACCAACCCAATAGTGCACTCTGCACTAAAAATGACCTCCAACAATAGTAAATATTCAGATCACCACTTTATAGTTTGACAGGCTAACTGCATTTTCCACACAGCTTCTGACAGATGTAGATTTAGTGTTCACACTATTTGCAAGAACTAACCCGCACTTCAATGGAAGCAAATGTCTAATGAAAAAGGCAAAAAGACCACTTACGAAAGTGTCTTGTGAATTTCTGCAATTTTCTTCTCTAGCTTGTCAGCTTGCTTTGGGACAATGCGGAACTCTGAAACATAGTTCTCTCCATGATCATCAGCATCATAGTCTCCAATGTCAGCTGCCCAAGAACAACAAATAAACAGTTATAACCTACATAAAAATACTCCTCCTTCCTGTATCAACGTGATCTCACAACATATTCCATATGGGATAATGTGCAAGCCATACAGCTTCAATATTAACAACAGGCGAACAGTGGACAAGGAAAATACTACTGTACATAGTGATCATGTCAGTTTTACTTAAAATAAGCAGTTGTATTCCATATCGACACACTTCACAAAAAAATATGAGTGATGTCAATAAACAATATCTGCATGCATGTAATGTATAATGGATATGAAAAGCTATTTCTCTGTTTAACTGCACCCAATGTATCTTAGAAACTGTACTCATGCACGTATTAACCTTAGGTGTGTTTAAGATACCTTGCACAATGTAAGCTCCCAGTTCCGTCAAGTCATTAAAGGTGCACAGGAGTCTGTTGACAAGCAAAGAAAGTACAGCTTTAGAATCAGTCATCAGTAAAACTGTGGTCAGTATAGAACAAATAATGTTTTTCACAAAACAGAAATTGAACCTGGAAAATATCAAAAAATCAAATTATTGGCTCAATTCTAGGGAATTAAAAACAGTTTTCATTACGTCAACCCCTTCAAGGGGAATTTTACTATTTTGTACAATGAAGTGGTCTTCTTAGATGGGCATATTAATGATTAGAAGTACCATAAATTGATATTTTGCCAACATGGAGCAGAGATCTATGTGTGAGCAAAGCATGTGAAGGATCATTAGCACTTTAGTGATGTTAAAGTGATGGTTGAGAAACTTATGACTTTCCATGATCACCCTCCCATAGTTACAGCAAAATACTTCAACTCAAAAAAAATTAAGATCCACATTTCTTATTCCTTACCTGCCATGCAGAATATCCCTCTTGACTTGAAGGAAAAACTGATATCTGGATAACAAAGGAACATAAACATCAGTCATTTTATACATTCAAGTATTATGTCTTTGCACAGTCAATACACAGTCATTTAATTGAAGATTCATTTGTTTCCACCCTATCAAAATCAAATGCTTTTTGGATGGATGAGAGATGTTTGTTTGCAAATGTTAGAATGTAATGATTATACAATTGCCAACATTGAAAAAATACTAATTCACAATAAATGATGATATGTTTGCGAGAGAGAGAGAGGAGGGAGTGTGACAAAGTTTGTCCCACCTTCTGCCTGCTGCTCCCAAAACCCTTGTCTAAGAAAATAATGAATGTGTACTACATTGAATACTAACCAGCCACAAAAGTAGTTTACTTAGTGACACCCATAGAAAGAAAAGCATGGGTCCTCATATCGTTCTTGTAAACAACAATCTTCTTTTCGATAGCACATCACTTTGCAATAAAATATGCTTGCCAATTCATGAACAACATCAGGATGATATCAGCCTCTCACCTAGTAATTTCCTCATGAAGAGCACTTGGATCCACAGCGTAGAACTTTACTCTGAAAAACAACTTGTACGGAGGCTTCAGAGCTGCACACAAAGAAAAACAAACAGTTATGGTGACAAGTCAATGAAGACAGAGATAAACACAATGTCAAAAACAAGTCTAGATATATGCTGCAAGTCAAAATGAAATTCAGGTGAAAATGATTTTAACCTAGTTATTATTCTCAATTTCTTTGTCTTCTAACCCTAATTATTCATGATCCATGAATAATTATGGTAAATAGACAAAGGAATTTCATTTTAACCTGAATTTCATTTTGACCTGCAACACATTATAGTTATATAGTCTAGATATGACTCCCCCATATAGTTGTAAGTATGGGGTTTATCAACAATAGAGGATGGCCTTGTTCATCCAGCAACGCAACTGTGCAGCACTTCTTCCAACATGGAAGATGAATCCATACATCTTGTAACCCAGGTTGGTTGGTTATTTTCATCAGGGCTAAGAATATGTATATTGTAACAGGTATATAAATAAGACTAGGGTATCTAAACGATAGTAATGCTGCAGCACATTCTGTTGATACTGACATACATGTATCTTACGCAGTGAGTCATCTACCTGCTTGTTCCAGGACTTAACCTTTAGTTCTCAACGTAGTGTCAAATTGTATTGTGTAACTTAAAATCTGTCCTTATATGTATCAACTTCATGCATGAGGACACATCACTGGCGAGGTGTGACAAGGGATCATCACAAAAAAGCACATAGTGATCTGAACTATGTTTGGATATAAAACGATTCACATCAACCTCCCCTTAATTGGATTGCAAAAATCGAATGATGCAGAAATTATAGGAGCAAAAATTTAACTTATAAATTCTGTACTGGTATGCAATGAATGTCTCTAGAACATTGACAGACTGTGCCGAGGATGTGTCCATCACGATGTGTGAAAATGCTAATGCCCTATCATTGGGCTGATGGGTCATAGGAGCAAAACCACGGCAAAGGCTGAATTTTCAGAATTTAGTTTAAACAATGTGGTAGAATGTAGTAATATGGTAACCTTAAGCTAGAAATCGTGAAATGATACATAATAAGGTGTGAATCTTTAGCTAACGATAAGACAGTCAAATGAATGAGAAGATTACATTTGTCCAGCCTCCAGAGTTAAAAAACTCACCAACTTTAAAACGCCTTCATAAAAAACCTAATACATTCAGTGCGGCACTTATAGAAAGCGTATTATATACCAAAATCACATGGCCTTTGAAGACGTGAATTGCAATGAAAAGGAATAGATCACAGCATATAATATATGAAGTTAGTGTGTTCTACTGTTTTCATATTTCAATTATTCTACAAGCTTTAAGAATTGACCAAGGAGATGAAACTGCCAAAAAATGATGTACTAAGTTAAAATTAAGATGTAACAACAATTGTCAAGATTTACAAACTTTCACATAATGCATTCAGAATAAAAGCATGAGTTGTGAAAGTCAAGCACGATAGACTTCTTCACATCATTTTACAGGTAAATCAGAGCAAAACAAACCACTAAATTCTCACTGGAATCTTTGCAAAATAGATAAAATAGACAACGGTCCAACGGTGTGGTATCCTTATGTTGTTCATGGTGCACTGCACTCTGGTAAAAAGTGGTGCAGTGCACTCTGGTTAAACGCAGTGCATTCTGGTAAAAAGTGATAAATTCGAGAATTCGTATCTCCTTCTATATACACCTGTATTCTGCTTAAATCCTGATTATGTTGCTGCTCGCTCGGTACGCTCGCTGCGCAGCAATAAGCAGTTGTATTCCATATCAACACACTTCACAAAAAAAAATGAGTGATTTCAATAAGCAATATCTGCATGCATGTAATGTATAATGGATATGAAAAGCTATTTCTCTGTTTAACTGCACCCAATGAATCTTAGAAACTGTACTCGTGCACATATTAACCTTAGGTGTGTTTAAGATACCTTGCACAATGTAAGCTCCCAGTTCCATCAAGTCATTAAAGGTGCACAGGAGTGCACTGTATTGTAACATAAGCCTAGTATTTTTAAGCTAGAACTGCCTGCTACTTCTGTAATGACATAAGGTTTCTACAGAGAACATGAAGTCAACTAACATGTCCAGGAAGTTGTCCAAGTAATAGCCTGCAGTACAGGCGGATTTTGGCGGTGTCGAGTGGATATTCCCATCGGAGGTTCAGGCCGCCATCTTGAATTTGGAAAACAGTGGCGAGTTGGGGCGAGGTGAAAAGTTTACTAAGCCAGTGGGAGGGAGAAAGAAAAATTGGCGGCTAATCACACGAAAGGTGAAAAACACCAACAGCTCCCACCAAAACCGCCTGCACTGCAGGCTATCCAAGTAACATTCATATTAACCTCTTACTAGCCAAGGTAGTTTATTACTGAAGCTACATGTTATGCAGTTAAGTTGCAAATTTTGAATTTGCCGGCTTCTGAAAAAAAAAATGCATGGCTTATGACTGTTGCCATGGAAATGGTCGTATGGCAAAATCTCAACCAAGAGAGAACCGATCAGAATGCTTGGATTTAACTCAAGACTACCTTGCACTTGGATTGGAGTTGTGGTTCCTCCGAGAGCAAAAACTTTGATTTATTTAGCACTCTAATGCAGAAAAATACTTACTTTTCATCTGCTTAATCACACTCTTATTGAGATCAAGCCAGTGCTGAAAACAAAGGAGAACCTGTTATGTAATGACAGCAGAGACAAATATCCTTTACAAGGTCCTTTGTATCTGAAGTATTTAAATCCTCTACAAGTAAAAATATAATTAATATAAAACATTAGCAGTAGATATGGATTTGCCTTACCTGCTTGTAGTCTAAGATTCACAACTATTGACCCAATCATTAACTAGAAACCACAACTTGATAAATTTGACAGATTGGTAATGTGATACTGGACAAATCACTTTATTAATTATCAATCAGATCTGAATGTAGTGTCATAATAAAAGTGACACCTGATTTGAAAATAAGTGAAGACAGTGTTCAAAGAATGTTTAGTAAGTATTTATGTTGTTGATCAAATAAATGGCAACAAATACGCCCAAATATTCAAAGGGAACATGCACACAAAAAAGTGTGCTCATCAGGTTATTATGTCTATATCTTGGACAGATAAGAATCTGATTGTTTGTAAACATAATTGCTTAAGGCCATTTATTTACAAAGTGACCAAAGAAAATCTTAGTTTTCATGGACATTTCTTAGCCTGCTGCCCATTATGCACAACCATTTAAAAATCCATTTTGTTCTTAAACCACTAAACTGTCAGTTAGCTTTATGAACAGTACGTTAAATCGGAGTAACAGGTTTTACAATAATTAGGGCCACCGATTTTGAACGCTTGGTAACAATATAAATGAAAAGGTCAGACAAAACAATGACCGTGAAACGAAGCCACGCTCTAATTACCAATTCACAAAAATTTACAGCTTGAAAATCAAACAGCTAATTTGCAGAAAACCGTAATCTTACCCTTTGTTTTGCATCGTCAACATAGCGAAGACCGAAATAATCTTTCTCCAGCAAATCCAGAGTCTTGCACACCTCATCAAAGACGCTCTGTCCTTTAACATCCCTCTGTGTTTTCAAGAACAAAATCGCACAAACAAAAGGGAGGTGTTAATGAAATCATTTAATTGTTGAACTATGAAAAGCAGCCCAGCCCAACCATGTGACTACAGATACTTTAACATATTGCACACTTTATTAACACTGAAGTTATTACTACCTTGCTCTCTTGACAAGTAATCTTTCTTATTAGCGCAAACTATTTGGAAGTATTAAATTGTATTCTATAAACAGTTTACCAGGTTCGCATTCGATGACGAAGCATGGCAACACGCACATTAATTTCTACGACCTGTCGACAATCGGATAGAATAAAATGATTTTCACAACAAGGTATTTACACTGAGATCCTTGATATTCGATATTGCATCAGCACTGTTGAAAGGAAGGGGTATTTGTCCAAACTGAGCTCCCCAAAAACTGCAACAAGACCGGGACTACGCAAATTGACATTCCATGTTCACGTGAACATAGTTGAAGAATACAAAGATCAATCTAACAAACACCGTAGTCACAAAAATTGATGCCATCTTATTCTTTCGTACACCCTTTTAGCTATCTAGAATAGAAAGTATTGGAAAGAAACCCGAACCGTAAATAAAAATCGAGATCCAAAAGAGAAGACTTTCGTGTAGCACCTTGTGACTAGCTTAGTCACGCTTGAGCGATTGCAAGCTTCGCGTGTAGTATTTCAACTTTGCTATCACTCGTTTCAGGGGAAAATGCGGAAGAAACCTTCATTGCTAGGGTTGCAAACTCTTTGAATATGTCACCTTAACTTTCTCCTTAGTACAAAAGAAAAAACAAATCTACGTTGAAAATTGCTAATTACGTTAAAGCTCGCACCGAAAAACCAAGCCGCGCCGACAAGGTTCAGAATGAAAGTGGCCGCGAGGGCAATATACCATGGCTTTCCTGAATTTCTACAAATACTAACAGACAAACAAGAACGAGGAAAACCTCTCATGATTAATTTTTCGTTAGTCGCGGGAAAAGAAACGCAATTATAGCACGAAAAACAATTTTCCACGTTTGCTCCTTGCAAACCCTTTGAATTCTCGAATGAATTAAAATATCGGCGGGATACGCGCGAGCGAAACAAACTAAAGATGCAACAGTCGAACTCCAAACACCGACGACTATTTTGTTCCCGATTCAATCGAGGCGACCAATTTATTCCCGTGAAATTGTGTTGCTTAATTTGTTATGTTATCATTCCAGTCTTCGACGACACACAGTGTGTCTTGGTTTTTAGGCTAATGATTTTCCAAATACAAAACAACAAGCAGCTTTTTGTTTCATTGCATGATCTTTGGTTCTAAAGAAAGTACAGGAGAAAGCTTTCGAGCAGACTGCGCAAACCTGCCGGCCATGTCGCTGGAAGAAAGCAGCAAAGATCAGGAACGTTCACCGGGTGTAAGTAAAGCTCATCTTTACAGAACTTCGCGCGCTTTCAGAACACGATTCGTACCTTAAAATCGCATGACAGCTCCGTATCGTCTAGAAGGCTGATCTTACACTGGAACTCTCCCTCTAGGTTACTTCTGCTGCCAATCTTTAACATGGTGAAGATTATAATTGCCTAGTAGCTGCTCATGGAATTGTAGCCTGTGATCGGACGCCAACTAAGCCTCACTACCACGTTCTCGTGCTTGCGCGTACAGCATTGCGCATGATCATGAATTTTTAACGCTAGATATCCCGGATGTCGAAGCCACAGGTGCAAAAAAAGGAGAAATAGACCTTTTTACCGATACGGCGGCCATCTTGAATTCCGAGGAAATTATGGGATGCCCAGGGGGCAGATGAGAAATAATTAAAAGAATACTGTGGCGTGATAACTTTTAACAATAATTTTTCGATAACCATAGGAACAACTGCCAAATATCGTGACGGAAAGATGTAACGCTTGTAATATTTGTTATAGAATATGAGAGACAAGCAGTAAAAATTTATCCTGAAAGCTGTGTATACGATAAATTTTCCAGCGATTGCCCCCTCGGCAGCCCATAATTTCTCAGTCAAAACAATAGAATTCAAGATGGCCGCCGTATCGGTAAAAAGGTCTATTGTTCTTTACCTTGAAAAATATATAAACGCTAGCTATCTCGAAATTGCGCATGCATGAGCCATTCTCATTTTTAGAGCAGAATACAAGGCTGGGCTTGGTTTAATGTTAAAGCCGATTAGAACAGTAACTATAAACAATTATAGATGATTTCTAGGGTCTTTCTAGTCCGCACTGCGCCCTCTAGAGAGTTTGTTTGCGTTTTTTGTTCTGTTTCATGTAAGACAACACAAAATGTAAACATTTCGCAACTACTGACTTACATCAAGTAAATTCAAAGTTTCAAAATAAGCGCCATTATGGATGGGAAGCGGTCGAAGCTCTAATTTATGCTTCGTTATTTCTCATATCACTTGATGAAACAACTTCGCAGGTGTAAAAATCAATGAAGTTGTTGGAAAAAGAATTTGAAAGGCCTCAAAAGTAAGGTATGTGGCTCGTAACGAATAACATCGATTTGCACTCCATCGAGTCGGATCTTACGATCTTTGTAAACATTAGGGTGCTAAGACTGCGCAGTGCGGACTGAAAATCATCTTTAAAGTTCTTCTGAATGTAAAGAGTTTGAGTCTTTCAAAGAGTTAGAAGTCTTAGAACTGAAAGAAAAAATAAAGCTAATCATCATTCGATGCATTTTTTCCTTCCTTTTCATTGGCCGAGAGCCAACCTCATAACCTGCAAATAACTGCCTACGACACTGCCTACACATAATGGTCTGCTCATGCGTAATTGTAACCATGATCCCTGGTGAAAAATGGCAGATTGTTCCCCTGAAATGTCAGAGAGTGATTTAAATAAGAAAACAAATTTGGTAATGGAATGGTAAAACAATGATTGAACTCGGTTATCGCAAAATATCGTTATTTGTTAGTGCCTCGCAGATCAATTCTTTTGCCGAAGACTTTGGCTTAGCCTGGCAAATAATTGATCTACTCTCCACTGACAAATCGCGATATTTTACTCAACCTCGTCCAATACTTGTTAAATATCGCCAAGAAATAACGCGAGTAAGAGAGTAACAGCAAGCAGTAAACCTCACTGAAACGTTGCAAAAATGAAGTCAGAATTTGCTGGCCTGAATTAGCTTAGAACAACAGGCCCAGGATCCAAGCCTAGTGTTATATCCCTGGGTTATATAAAGTCGCACTGAAATCTAAGAACAAAAACATATTTCTCACCATATAAGACACTCTTTCTGCAATATAACGGACTTGCAAATGTGGAAAATTTACTTAGAAATTAAACAATTTTTAAGGTTTATCTCCTATTTAACGATCACTCCTCCATGGGCTTGAACTAATAATTGAGAATTGGTAAAAATTTAATTAACAGTCCGCTAAGAAATGATAGTTTACGTTGCAGACGTAAACGGGGAAGGAATAGAGGAGGCAAAAAACATTAACACGCCACCCACATTCCATCCCCGCTTTTCCTCCCCCTCGCCCCCATTTTACGCCTGCTATGTGGTCTAAGAAATCACGCCTTTTTTCAATAGCGGATATTGGACAAAAATTTTAGCTCAGTGATATGCGAGAAATTGACCGACGTATAACTGATAGTATAATGCCCCACCCAGACCTTACTCTACTGTTGGATGTGAACGCATTAAGAATAGCATTTACGGTCGTCAAAATTTGAATAGTACCAATATCTCATTTTAACGCAGTAGTAGTAAGGACCGGTTTTTTTTTTCTCGTGATATCTGATAATCTTCATGATGTTGGCGCGTAATCCTATTGACCGTCTGATCCCCGAGTCTGAGCACATTACCATGGGTAAACATTCCATCTCACTCACTCATTACCAGTTGATTGCTAAGTGAAATAATAATTTTACAGGCATTGTTACTGATTCGCTCTGCTATTGTGAATTCTACTACCTTTTGTAACCGAAGGCTGTACGTGAAATTGCCTCCGTTACATAAAGATACAAACGTGTGATGGCACGCACGTCATTTTAAGCCAACTTAACAGATTGTAGGTCAATGTTTCTCCAGGGGACAAGGCCGTTATTGTGCACTTGTTTTCACATTGATCTGAAACGGGTTATTGAAAGATCAGGAAATATTTCCGGCACTTGGATAGAAATCTCATAACTCCTGACTGATTCTGAAGTTGATGTACCAAAAGTTATTTCATGAACGTCGACCTCAGATCCCGAAGGAGAGATAGCAGTCGTAGCAGAGTCAGCCTACTTCCAATTTAAATTCTTTGTTCAATAGCACTTTAATCGTAATGCCGTGTTTTCAGTTAAACATAATACACACAGTGACGAAAACTCGTTAATCACCTCCGTTTCGATCAGGGACGGATAAAGTTTCAGTTCCTGGCCAATGTCATTCGTTGCAGAAATTCCAATTGGACCTCTGTCACTTTCCGCCTACGCTTTGACTTTCTATTATTGTCATTATCGATTTCATAACATTCATTATATGACTAGCTCCATGAGCGAGCAAGATGAACCAAATCTTTGTGATTGGTAGTCTCCTCCGCATCCGTTGTTAGGGTCGTCACGCAACGTCACGCGAAGCGTTGCGTGACGACCCTAATAACGGCTGCGGTGGAGACTATGTGATTGGCTACCCGGGCGGGCAAGATGGTGCTATCTCGCTCGCTCGGGACTGCCCGCCGTGTCCCGTAATAAACATTTCACCGAAAGCCATATAATAAATCCTTTATTGACAAAGCTTGTTCGGTCAAGATGGCTGGATATTGGCCGAATTCTTTTTTTGCGTGTTCATGAACCTCGACTGCGGCTCGGTCCATAAACACGCAAAAAAGAACTTGGCTAATATCCAGCCATCTTGACATCGCGCTTGCATGGTCAATAACCCAACTGAATTATTGTCAGTCACCTTCTTACTAACGTTTCTTTCCTGCACTACTGTGAGCTCAGAAGGAAATTGTGCTTTACCCTCTAGAGGCTTATTTCTCTATCACTTGATGGTTACCCTGGTCCCAGAGGTTTTTCTTGATTATTCGCCGTATGAGATGAGAGAACCTCTCATCTCACACGGCGAAAAATCAAGAAAAACCTCTGGGACCAGGGTACTTGGTGGTGGGAATCAAAAGGTTTTTTTTAGCTGAATATCGATCTTTTAACAAGCATTCCGATGTAACGAAATGCTCCAAAAAGACGCGGATGTTTTGTTTCATCAAGTTGTAGTACATCTTCGTACACTAACCTGCTTTGCGGAGGGTTATCACTTTACTGAGAGGGGTACTAATTTAGTTGTACACAGCAGTTGGAGCGGAAGTGGAGGGAGAGAAGTAAAGACACGTCGTAAATTAAACGTGATACGAACAGTACAACGAAAATTATGACCCAATGAAGATCCTTTACTTCTACTGAAACAGCTAGCGATAACAAGAGAGTCTACCTACTAATGTGTTTAGTAGGTAGACTCTGTTGTTTTCGAACTAGGCCGTGTACTAAACTGAAAGCAATAATCTGCGAGATAAATAAAACATACTAGGGTATCTAAAAGACAGTAATGCTGCGGCACATTCTGTTGATAGTGACATATCGATTTTAAACAGTGATTTATCTGTCTGCGCGTTCCAAGACTTACAGTAACCTTTATTTCTCAAAGTAAGAGTCTACCTACTAAACACTAACCAGGCCGTGTACTAAACTGAAAGCAATAATGTGCGAGATAAATAAAATATATTAAGCTTATACGATTTCAATGAAGAGGCTAACACTATAGTGAATATGGCTAATAAGCTCTGTTTCCAGACGAAAAGCAAATTCTTGGCTGGATAATTTCTGAATATACCACTTTCGATATATTAAAATTCAGCTTGATAGTGAGGCCTAGAAGACACAAACAAAAGAAATGACTAAACATGGTCATTCAATTCCCTTTCCTCGGTTTGTTTGTGTCCTCCACGCCTCACTGCCAAGCTGAATTTTAATATATCGGATAATATAGGAAACTGGTCTATTGCCCTGAATTGAAGGGCCCGAGAAACACTGAACACAAAATTAGAATATAATCATTACAGTGCCAAAAAATATAGAAACATCTCATATAATCTGAGGAAATAAACTCGGAGAATGCAGACAATTTATGATACCACCTCCACCTAGTACGGTATTAAAAACACGGGCAGAGTTCATAAAAGCGTTCACCTGTGTCCACCTTAGCTATTTTCTATAAGTTTTGTCTATACGCGATAAATATTACAGGTCAATTACAGAA
Organism: Micromussa lordhowensis; assembly: GCA_964020085.1. NCBI lineage: Eukaryota > Metazoa > Cnidaria > Anthozoa > Scleractinia > Lobophylliidae > Micromussa > Micromussa lordhowensis. Next base: position 20,001,349 of record OZ026597.1, on the reverse strand, counting down.
GTTACGTGGAGTTATGTTAAGAATAATAAACAATTTATCTGCGAGCCAGAGTTTTGGAGAATGCCTGGATTGCGTGCTCAGTTCAGTCTGTGCATTCTGTGGCCCTCTCAAGTCACGTGGGCTCAGAAGCCATATTTTCGCGCCAAAAAAAAGCGTCCGCTTTGCAACGCGCACGCACTGGCAATTTTCCTCATCTTATTCTTCAAGACAGACGAACATTAACAAGCAACTTGTGACATTTTTGGCTCTAGCAGAAAAAAAAGAAATTCAGCACAGCTTAGGAACGGAAAATTTCTAATAGTTTACAAACTTGGTGAGTTTCTGGCTCGCTTTGTCTCACTGACGCGCATAGCGAGTCCACAGTTGGCAGCAGTTTCAGAATGATTTATTATTCATTTTCTCAGTAATCTTGGAGATGGACTAACTTTACAAATCCAACCCCTACTCATTGTCGCTCACTACCACTTATTTGACTGAGAGACTCTCTCGCAAAAGTCCATTTCGCGCTGACACGAAGTTACATTCGCAAGAACAAGTGTCGAAAAGTATGCATTTTTAAGTTAGCTTATTCTTCTAAACATCCCCTCCATCCCAGCTATATAAATTCATAGTTATATAAGTTATGATATTGATTTTGAAGTAAACCTTAACATGTATGCAGGTGATCGTCGGTTTTATGCTAAGAGCAGTGACATAGAGGTTAATGATATAATCTTTAATGTTACACAAAGTGCTATGGTTGCTTGAGAGTGGTATACTTCCAACTTTCTTAAAGGGAACCTTGATAAGTATAGAGTCCTCATGCTTGGTAGCAAACCAGACAACAATATAAATATAATCATCGATGATAAAGCTGCAACATCGACTGACTGCTTAAAATTACTTGGGTATCTATAGATAGGCACCTTCGTTTTGATGAGCACATGATCAATAAGAAAAGCAGTCAGCGACTCAAAAAATGTAATACCCAATGGTGCTAAGCTACAACCATTTAAACCAGCTATCCTTCCCTATTTAACTTATTCGCACCTTGTTTGACACTTCTAGCAACAGTAGAAAACTAGAGCATGTACAAGAAAGGGCACTCAGAACTATTTACTGCGACAGATCATCAAGTTATGATAAATTACTGAATATGGCTAATCTGTGCACCCTGCGTAACAGATGGTTACAGGATATGGCTATTCTTATGTAAAAAACAAAAAACAACATTTGTCCAAAATATATTGCAGACCTTTTCCAAATGACAGACATCAAATATTCACTGAGAAATAAGGAGTTCGCAATGCCTAGATTTAATACGACTAAACATGGCAAGCATTCCATCAGATACACTGGCCCTAAGTTATGGAGTCTAATACTTAAAAATATAAGATACCTTCCTGCATTATCCATATTTAGGCAGCGTATTGGAAAGCTTGATTTAAATTCCTTACTGGTCAATGCTCATTGTTCTGATTGCATTTTATGTCATACATAATAGACACTTTAGTATTTTATTAAGTATATATGAATTTTTAAATAGTTCTAAGCCAGACTCAACAATCATGCACATGAAAATAATCTCATCAACTTCATACTCATTTTATCAATTTACAACTATTGTAAATAGTTTTATCAATTTTAATTTTAATTGGTATAATAACTGCTCATTTTACTAGTGTCCCCATTTAGTGGTTCTTCACTGCTATTTCAGTTTGACACTTAAATAAAGGAATTCATTCATTCAGTCAGTTTTATTTGACCTACACAACCAGGAATAAGCTGGGTATTTTGGATTTGGTTTCACTTCAGTGTCCTCGATTAGCAGGGCCTGATGGCTGGCTTGTAGAAAAGACACTGTAATAAAGTTTTTGATTGATAGATTTACTGTTGATACATTGCTTAATTCATCTTCATCCTTTTTCAGGGCTTGCAACGAATATTTTTGGCACTTCCATAGCGTTTCCAAACTCCATCATCATTGTAATATACTTGAGTACACTCAGAGTTCACGGACTTCACGGCCAGAATCTCAGCACCACGCACTTGAGGAGTTCCATCCAACAAAGAGTGCACAGCTATTACACCACCATATGCACAGCGGTCTATGTTAAGGTAATACCTGACCCCTTAAAAATAATTGAAACAAACTGCATTAGTCAATTCCGGGGCACGTCGACTTGACAAGCTTTGATCAGATTCTTTTACTGCGCTTTTCAATAACATGCGGACTCTAAAATTCAAAGCTCAACCGACAAATGCGTTTTTTGCTACCGTCAATCAAATGTTCAGTGGCTCCTTCCAGCTTCCTATTGCGGAGCGCGCAGCAATCAAATTAAATCATTGAGCACGTTCCAGAAAACATAATAGGAAGCTGGGAGGAGCCGCCGAACATTTGATTGATAGTAGCGAAAAGCGCATTTGTCGGTCAAGCTTTGAATTTTGGAGTCCGCATGTCATTGAAAAGCACAGTAAATGGGTTCCGTTTGATAGTGCAAACCAAAATTTAAAATGTTGAGTGTAAGGCCATGTTGCCACATTAACACCACCTACCATATTTTTCATGGTTTTATTGGTCAATAAAAAAGAACCCATTAGCAAAGTGAATAATTGCTGTAAAAATGGGGGGAAAATAATAATACCTAACTTTTCTTGTCTGGCGACTGTGCAGTGCACATCACTGTAAAATAAAAGTGATTTATGCATATTTTTATGTTTCTATGACGTTTTGGGGCTATCAAATTGTAAAGCCAAGCCAGCGGTTTTGTTTCTTTTTGAAGTCCTTCACGTCTTACACTGACGGTAACATTATAAAAATGGTGAAATACCTGGACTATTGAAAGGCTGAATTGTAAGACCCAGTTTGTTTTTTAGGGTCTCCCAACTGAACTCAATTCCATTCACTGTTGGTGTCTAAAATTAGAGAGAATAAAGCAAACATGGTAAACATTTTCAATCAACCTTGGTCAAACAATCAAACAAGTATTATTAAATTTTTGGCGCCCAGATTTTAGCAAGTCTGTATAGTATATCAGTAAGAAACTATTCCGAGGGATAATTGGAGGCTCATTGAGTTCTTTGTAATCTATTAGCGTGTTAACTACTGTAGCTAAATTAAGGATGCTTGACAGAGTATGATGTTGCTGTGGTAACCATTTAGTAATACTTCATGATGGTGATAAATATGGGTTCAACAAAAATCACTTGGCATTCTAATTCACAAGGTACCACCATTTATGTCATCATGTTGTTATAATAATATTATTATGTTACTTACATTCCAAATTAAGAACAAAGAGCCAGTATTGCTACCATGAAAAAATCACCTGGCAACACTGACCAGATGTTATTCTTCCAATGTCAATTATTTTCTTGAGACTCCTCTTAGTGACTTATAGGCCAAAATTATGACTACAATCGGTGATGAGGTTATTGTACCTTGTGATGTTTCTTAATTTGCTTCAGTATTGAGAGTACTGGTTAAATGACCATCCTATCACAGGTTAACTACAGACACTGTACCTGCTCATCATGTGTATTGAAAACAAATGACAATGTGTGGCCTTGTATGCTACCTCTCCGACAATACCAATAACGAAGCATGGATCCTCTAGAATAGTGTTCATAAAGAAAGATCAGAATAAACCCAAGCAGAACTACCATAGAGATTTTCCAATGGAGTCCTGAAACAACAACAAAAATAAACCAATAAACAACTAAATGAAAAAAAAAGACAAATCAAAGGCCCTTGCCTGGGCTACCTCGTGTCACTTGCTTGGTGTGAAGAAATTCACTGCCAAACCAAACAAGTGTAATGCAATTTACGCTAGATCAAGTAGACAGGATACATTTTTACTTCCACTAATTTTACGAATAAAATTCAATCTGCCTTGATCTGGTCTGACTCTACCCTTATCGAAAATTAATTTTTGTAATTTATACATGTTTGCTTACTCTCAGAATGTGCGCATTATATGATAGTTTATAATCAACTCATTGTGATTCCTAAATTTTCCTTATGTTATGGTTGCATTTAGTTTTTTGGGACTTCAGTATTTATAACCCTTCATCAAAATGGTTTCCTAAAACAGATTGTCACACAGTTTGGAATTCTGTGTCTTCTATTTCAGGAACATTTATGCGGCTCTGTATTTAAGACAATTTAAAGCTTAAATCTGTTGTTTGTTGCTTTTTTCATGAAATGAAATGATACTGATATCAGAGGAATCGAAAACCAGTCAGCAAGAATACATTCCGGGTAATTTGCATATTGCTACAAAGTTTAGACTTCATACTAGCCTGTGTACAGGCTACTCTCATGCTAAAAATAATGTAAAGTAAACAGAATGCAAGCATTTCACTTCTGGTAGCATTACAAATGAAATTCGATCTGGCCTGATGCCCTGATCTGACCCATGATGGTATATACAAAGTGAGAAATTGATCATAGACTTAACAATTAATTTTTTTTGAGTTATTCCTGTTTTGCCTAAAATGTGCTTTGGGTGTTAGTTTTTAATCCACTCATTGACATTTTTAGATTTTTCTGTGTGACTGAAACACATCACTTCAACATTTTAAGCCAGCCATTTGTTGTCAAATGTAATTTAAACGCAAGTGGGTTGCGTAAACAGAGCGCTTGGTCACTAACAAAATAAAATGCTAAAAACAGCCTGTCACAAATAGCTACAACTGCTTGTGTCTCCCAGTCCCCGTAAAAAAGGTAAATAAATAAAGAAACTCGAGTCTGTACCGTGGCTGAAACTTGTATTTCCAAAATCAATAGCACCAAACACCATTAATTCATTGTCAGTTTTACACCTGTATTTGATTGTACCCAAAATTGATTAATTAACCCGCAAGTTACCTGAACCACCCTTCACAAGATCTTACATTAGGAATGCAAAGAATGTTTACACAGGAATGTCTTACACAAGAATGTACCAAATTCACTCCATACCCTCTGGTCCAACTAAAGTCGTGTGGATGTGAGGCAAAAATAATTCCAAAGAGAGACAGACAGACTGACTGATTGGTGCACAAATGATTGACCATCAAACAAGTATGCTGTATGGCTGTGGAGTTCCTGTTACATATATATGAAGGAGTTGAGAGCATCAGAGAGACCACTTGGCTAGGCAATAGTAGCTTAAGTTGTTACAGCATGACAAATTTATAACATTCTGGACCCCCCTCTGAGAAGGAATATCCTAGGGAGTCCCAAAGGACCACCTCACAGTTTGATAAGATTATTGTTTCATGTAGCTATTAATAATATTGTACCACTTTTGAAGAAATTTGTTTCTTTTGAAGTCATCTTCTCCACTCCTCTTGATAAGCCAACCAATTTCCCTTCAAGAACCTCCTGTTGACTTCGAAGTCCTTTGCGTTCCTCTTCTAAGCTATCCTTGACCTGTTGTATGAGAGATGCATTTGATGAAGCTATCAGTTCATTTTCAACCACTGACTCTTTAATTTTCAACTGGTTGTCTTTAAGGTCATTTAGACCACTCTCCAAGGCCACATGCTTAGCTTCAAGTCTTTTGATGTCAAGGGCAAAAAGCTGTGTCAAATTCTGAAGGTTTTTCCTCAATCCCTCATGGTCTTGCATCCAGGTTTCTTTGTTTTCCTCCACAGAAGTAACTAATGTTGTCACTTCTTCTTGGACAAGCTTTAATTTGCTGTCCAAAGCACATGTCAATCCCTGTGAAAATGCAAAGAAAACCTCTGCTATTGATATTTAAGAAATAGAAAACAAGTGCTGTGTTTCTATCGAGTTATAGAAACACAAGTGAAAGTTTGGGAGAATGAGAAATGCTGTGGGAACACAAGCTGCAGGCGAGTGTTTCGACATTCGACAGCTTTTTCATTTTCTCCCAAACTTTCACAAGTGTTTCTATAACTCGATAGGAACACAGAGAACATGTTTTCTATTTCTTTTAGGAAATACTGCGACGAAGAAAAAGAAAAACAACTTTTTTACCACAATTTCTCCTAATCTCGCAATCTGATTGGCTAATTTGCCGTGGTCGATAAGAGTCCATACCACGCTGCTCGCGTCATTGTGTCACGCAATGCCTTTTTCAGCTGGCGCTCTGAAAAAAACATTTTCTTTGAAGATGATATTGTGGTAAAAACAAATCGAAATGCGCTTAATCGTGCTCTAAACTCTTATCGTTAACGAGTACGCGTCATTACTCGTTTCCCAGACAGTTTTCTCGTATTGTTTCTGTATGTTGAGCGAGTTTGCAAAAGTGTTTGAAAGGAAAATATGACGCGTACAAGATGCGTACAAATAGCTCATTTGCATAATGCAGTGCATGCACTTTCAAGTCCGTGTTTAGCAAAGATTTCCTTCATTATCTTTGATATTGTGGTAAAAAACAAATCGAATGTGGTGTAGCGTAGTATGTACTCTTATCGACAACGATACGCGTCATCACAGTGGTCAAAATTTGTTGCGGACTCACTCGGCTGTGCCTCGTAAGTCCACAACATTTTGACCACTGTGATGATGCGTATCGTTGTCGATAAGAGTACATACCACGCTAAACCACATTCGATTTGTTAAGTTTACTTTGATCATCAAAATGTAATTTGTATTTGTTCGCACCATCATTACGTCAACAGCTCGACTGCTAGTTTTAAACCAATCAGCGTGCGTATTTGTTTTGGGTTATTTTCTAAAAACAGTTATTGACACAGGGGTTTCATTAAGGACAAGGTACCGGGCAAATTGAGGGGTGAGGACAATTTTGCTTGCTTGGTTTGACCATCTAGAGGAAACATATGAATGTTGTGCCGCGTAGCACTATGAACACAAATGGTGAAACAGAGAATTAACTCTGAAGTGTAAATTTAAGTGCTAATTGAACCCATGAATAACCCACTGGGCGTTAGCCCTAGTAAAGGGAATCAGGGAACCACACGAGGTAAAGAAAAAATCTTTTGACCTCGGTGGGAATCGAACCCACAACCTCCGTAACGGAGCAGAGTAATGGTAGATCTAATTCGGAGGTCGTGGGTTTGATTCCCACCAAGGTCAAAATATTTTTTTTCTTTTCCACGTGTGGTTCCCTGATTCCCTTTACTAGGGCTAACACCTAGTAGGTTATTCATTGGTTCAATTAGCACTTAAATTTACACTTCAGAGTTAATTCTCTGTTTCACCATTTGTGTTCATAGTACTAAGCGGCACAACATTCATATGTACCCTTACTTTCTCTTCGCCGCGATTCACCATCTAAATTGTCCCCGACTTTCTCTGTCCGACCTCGTAGCTCAGTCGGCAGAGTAACGGTAGATCTAATCCGGAGGTTGTGGGTTTGATTCCCACCGAGGTCAAAATATTTTTTTCTTTACCACGTGTGGTTCCCTGATTCCCTTTACTAGGGCTAACACCTAGTGGGTTATTCATTGGTTCAATTAGCACTTAAATTTACACTTCAGAGTTAATTCTCTGTTTCACCATTTGTGTTCATAGTACTAAGCGGCACAACATTCATATGTACCTTTACTTTCTCTTCGCCGCGATTCACCACCTAAATTGTCCCCGACTTTCTCTGTCCGACCTCGTAGCTCAGTCGGCAGAGTAACGGTAGATCTAATCCGGAGGTCGTGTGTTCGATTCCTACCGAGGACAAAAGATTTTTTCTTTACCTTGTGTGGTTCCCTGATTCCCTTTACTAGGGCTAACGCCCAGTGGGTTATTCATGGGTTCAATTAGCACTTAAATTTACACTTCAGAGTTAATTCTCTGTTTCACCATTCATCTAGAGGAAAGTTTCTCTTAATATAAAGAATTTCAGTTTAAAAAGTTTTGACGCATGTGAAAACCAGTTGCCCTCCTGCTGAAAATGTTAATGAAGCCCCTTTTAACAAGTCATTTTCAGCAGAATTAAATGAAGAACAATGATGGCCACAGAGACCCTTGTCTATAAGACTTAGCTTTAAATGTAATACTGATAATTGAGGGATGCTGAATGCGTTTCCCAGGGTTTGCCATCTTGAATTTGTGCAATGCCTTCTCAGAGTCTTGCTATCATTTGCAAGGCTAAGGAATTCAGGAATCATAGAAAGATCTTAAAAATACTGCTGCTGTCTTATTAATCATTCTCCACCTTTATTACTGTGGCCACCTATGAATATCTTATTTTGGACTATACATTTTCAATTTTGCACTTCAGTTAATTTGGTGTTATACGTAGCAATATAGCATCACCATGATTCACTTTTGCACATTAATGAGTAACATCACAATGCCAGCTAGCACTTAGCATAATACCTCTGTTTCTCCACTCTTTGAAATCTTCCAAGACCTTTGCCTCAAAAGTCACAGGAAGTTTTAGTCTTTTGATCAGATTCTCCATGAGTTGGAAACAGTGCAAATAGTAGGCCTCAGTCCATGTTGCAAACTTACAATGACCCCATTCATTGCGAACATCATTGCGGACGTCCATTGCAATGATATCAATACCAAGAAAAACAAAGTTTGGTGCTCCGCACAAAATAGCAAGTGCAGCAGAGGAGTCTAATGATTCATCAAAAGCTGTGAAGCCCGCCATGAATGGTTTCACAAAGAGTTTAGCCAGGGAAACCTCATCTTTAACACTGTAATCATAGCTGCGGTGTGATGTTTGAGTGGTATTGTTGTTGATGCTTATGTAATTCAGACGCAGTGTAGAGGGAGGAAGGCATTTATGATGACAGGAAGATGTTTGGGAATGGATGTTGGTAGGTGGCTGAATCAAGTTCTGATAAAGTTGACATATTTCTTGTTCAATAATCTTCCTTATTGCTGGTGTAAGAACTTTTGAGAGGCAAATTCCAACTACTAGCCATCTTTTTTCCTCAGCTGTTAGCATATCCTTAATAACCAGTGAGAAATCAAACAATTTCTGAGAAACAAAATAAGCAAGATGACTAGTATCAGTACTCTAGTTTTTACAGGGCTCGACAATAATGGTAGCCGACTAGCCACAGACTAGTAGAAATTTAGTTTTGGCTAGTAGGTTTTCGATTTCCACTAGCTACTTTGGCTAGTAAACAAAATGAAATTGGCTGAACCATGGTTAGTCTCCTCTACTAACTATGGTCAAACTAGTTTCTGTCTTCCTCAATGGAGACAAACACAAATTAATACTTGAATATATTCATTTGCATTCTTCGTTATCTACAGGTATATTACAAACTCACATTGTGACCAGCTCCCAGTTGACCTGATAGAGCACTGGACCGGTATCGCAGAGGTCATGGGTTCGAATTCAGGGCTGAATTTTTTTTCAGGCGTTAATTTCACAACTGCGTAAGTTGTGTGTTTAATTATTGCAATGATCAATCATAATCTTATTGAGTACTGCTCTACAAAATAAAACCATAATAATTATGGTTTTATTTTGTTCAGCTTCCAATGATCAATATTTTTATGTTTTTGATATTTCCAAAGTCATGCTAAAAATGAGTGTCCCTTTTATAGATGATTTTCAGTCTGTACTATGCAGTCTTAGTACCCTAATGTTCATAAACATTGTTAGTATCACCCAACTAGTGGACTAATGCAAATCCTGCATTTTGATTGGCTACGCTACTAGGGGACTATTAGCAATAGTCATCGAGTACGAAATTCGCCAGTTTTTCTTTCGCTTTTTTCGCCAAATAAATATTTTTTCAACTTAAATTTGCAAACTTTATTTCCCTTTTCTGTCCGACGAGTTGGGTGATACTAAAACAATTAGACCCTTCGCCCTCAAGGGCCACGGGTCAATAGCCCATTCGGCTTCGCCTCATGGGCTATTGACCCGTAGCCCGAAAGGGCTACCGGTCTTATTGTTAATTAGTTCCCACTCGATGGAATGCAAATTGATGTTATTCGTTACCAACCACATACCTTATCTTTGAGGCCTTTCAAACTCGTTTTCCAACAGCTTCATTGATTTTTACAGCTGCAAAGTTGTTTCATCAAGTGATATGAGAAATAAAGCTTTGACTGCATCCATAATGGCGGTTGTTTTGAAACTCTGAATTTACTTCATGTAAGTGGTTGCAAAATGTTTACATTTTGTGATGTCTCACATGAAACAAAACAAAAAGCGCAAACAAACTCTCGAGAGTGCGCAGTACTGACTGGAAATCAGCTTTAATAACTATCCTGCTAAAGCTTCTTGTGTTAGAATTTACTCTAACAGGGCCTCATTTGTGAAAAATTGAATAAGTTAACCCATGTAAAATTCTGATAATAAATAGACGTGACATAATTTACCCGAACACTTTCATTCAAAGCAAAAGATGGACAAGATCGGTTTGATTGGAAGTCAAATGCTTACCCTTCGTAACTAGTTCTTACCTTCTTGTTTCAATCCTAATGAAGAGCGGTTTATTATTTGAGCTTTACGGAACATGCCCAGTTTACGGAACGCTCTTTCGACTAAAACTGAAAGCTACTGAACTACCTGTAGGAACTTGGAGAGGCACTGGGTACGAATTTAGCCAAGCTCCCGATTGCACGCACTATAAATAAGGAAAAAGAGGATTTATTTTTGTTGAATCAGAAAATTGAGAAATGATCAATTGTGAGCATGTAACTGTTCAGCGTCTAGTTTCGCTATTTTTCCGGTTAAATTTCGTTAACTATACCCAATAATACGTACGCAATAATTACGATTGCGCAAGGAATATGTCGGAAGAAAAGAACGGGCCAGCGGTTAATTGGCGCCGAAATTTGCATTTGCACGTACTCCCTCCTAACCTAACTTGAGCCCGCGATCCATTGGTAAAACCAGTATTGGATCTGCGGTCAACTTTAGAAAAACACGCGACCTCGATGAGCTCATAAACTTAGCCCGCGGTATGGTCACGTGATACTGTCCAATATCAAACATGTACCTATGGAAATGGTGATACTCTCTTATTTTTCAAAGTATTGGGCTTGACGTACGGACAGTCACGTGACAACCAAAATTTTTTTAAATCGATCAGCCTGTTCCAGGCTCTCGGTCAGTGCGAACGATTGAAAAAGCGGGCGGGCGACGAGCGGGATCTGTTAGAGAAAAAGGAGAGGTCAAGAGAGCCTGTAAACATTGTTTTAAAAACCTCATTCCAGTATACCAGCTCTTGGTATACCCTCTGACTGATTACTTTTGACAGTTTATATCAACACCTTGTCTGTTTGTCTGAAGCCAAGTGACGCTTAATGTTACACACGGGTGATTTCGAGGAGTCAAAATTTACTCAAGCGCTCACAATGGAGTAAAGAACGTGCCTGATTAATCTGGTGGAATATATATTTTCGCCATTATTCCCACCGATTTCGGGAAAAGTTTGCAATATTTTTAGAGGTCACGGGTCTGATGTTTCCACTGTTATCTTCATGTTGCTTCGCAGAGTTTAACACCTCTGTAGTTTGCAATGTGCTAATACTTTGTTTAGGATTACTTCCATTGCAAGATATATATCTCGAGGGCCAAAGTTTGAACTATTTCGTGAACATGATGCTTACTTGCATTATATATATATTGTATACTGTTGCAAGTACATGGATATCATTTTTATCTTTGCCGGCTTCATATTTTTCGGCGGGGTGAAAACAAAAGCTGGAAACCTTAGGAAAGCTGAGGCTGCTGTAGCCCTTGGAGAAAGCTATACGTCTTAGATATGTTCTTATGTTGCTAGCATCAGTTTGATCGAGCTTTTGTCTCTCGAGATCGATGTTTAGGTCTAGAACTGCTTTGTTCGTTCTGGCACCACATGATTCAAATGTGGCTGTTTACGCGCAAGTCTGTTGACCATTTTGCGTGTTGTATATGCCATTGTTTTAATTTGGCTCTGTTCATGCAAGACCATGGTTTAGATACTCCAAATGGGTATAATCATTTGCCGGTAGTTAGTTATCTGTACGCCTACACAGAGACTTCCACACTCGAAGAGATTCCCTTAAACACAGCAGACATGAACGATCGCAGAAGAACACAAAATACTACGAAGTTCAGAGTGGCCTCGTGAAACTCGCACGAGTAACTCAATACTAAATATACAGAGATTTTTACATTTGACATTTTGACCCAAGAAACGGTTTCTTTTTTCAAGTGGGCGACATGAGGTTTTTAAAACAATGCTTACAGATTCTCCCGCCCTCTCTCATTCTCTCCCGGATCCCTCTCGCTGCTGATCTTGCTCGTCGCACGCCCGGTTTTTCGATCATCCCCACTGACCGAGAGCCTGGACAGGCTACAGGTCGATGATCAAATTTTCTAAGGTATGGGGCTCGGCGCGCAGGAGCTTCGCTACGAATTAGCTCAGTCGCTGATCAACAGTAGTGAAGTCTCTGCGAACCGTGGGGCGTGATGCAAAAGCGCTCTCTCTCACCCACCTTAATCGCTTCGCTCTCCAGCTTCTTCAGTTTCGCGCTCGCCAAATTTTTTTCCGTCCTCGCCTACGCGAAACCACGCTTACGTTGATAGAGAGGGCCAGCACTTTGTAAATGAAACCATACTTGCCAAGGGTCGTTTTAGAACCCATGTTTTTAAATTCTCATTTTTTAATTACATTGTAAATTTATGAAATAGCCTGCCTGTAGCTATTAGGACAATTGATCGAGTATCATTGTTTAGTAAGAAAGTAAATCAGTTTTATATTAGTAAATTTAACTTAAGTAAGGATAAATTTTTATAGTGATTGATCACTTGTTGTTGTTGCGATTTGTCTATGTTAGTTCTTCATGTATTTTGCATTTTATCACAGGCAGTTGATTTAAAATAAGGAATCTAGAATTCTGTATAAACTGGCCTTATTACTCAGATATCTCTTTTTATACTTGTATATATATTTAATTCTTTGTTTTTTGTTTTTTTGTTTTGATCATCTGTGTAATTAAATTTGAGTAAATAAATAAATAAAAAATATTTAACATGGTGAAAATTATAATTGCCTAATAGTTGCTCATGGAGTTGTAGCCTATTGCTCTAACGTATGGGGTAATACCTCCAGCAAAAACATTTGTAAACTTCAACTTATTCAGAACTTTGCCTGCAGAATAATCCTAGGTCTAAAAAAAATTGATCATGTCTCTGCTGCCCGTAAATCCCTTGGTTGGCTGTGCGTCCGTCAGAAACTCCGATTAAATACTGTTACTATGGTTCATAAGTGTAGAATAAATCAGGCGCCTCCTTATCTATGTAATTTATTTCATGATAGATTTAGTGTATCAGGACGTAGCATTAGAAATAAGTCACAGTTAAATCTTATAATGCAGATTATCAACTGGTCAACGTTGTTTTGCCTTTCGCAGGGCAAAAGAATATACAACTTACTCTCAGAATACATACGGGCGACTATCAATATTTTAAGTTTTAAAAGGAAAGCTGCTGCTCACTTTTCAAAAAAATATTTCTTAATTAATTTTCTATGATCTTTTTTCAATACCGTATTACCCATGTAAATATTTCTACTCGCAATACATGTATATATTTCCACTTTTATGTATTTTTAATGCATCTTTTTTATTATTAAATTTACAAAAAAAACAGCCCAAAATGTAGATGTGTTGGACGAGGAGAGAGATTTTTGACTGCTTGCCTTAAAACCATAATACCCAGCCATGTTAACCCCCGCCTTAAAGGATCAAGTTTCTTCAAAGACTATGATCTACTTAGAATACAACTGACATTCACACGTCTAAATCCGAGTCAAGGTGATAATTATTCAAATCAATTAAAAGCTAGAGAACAGTGAAGAGCTTTCCCCTTATTCCTCTTTTGATTGTAGTACAGGGCGTCCAAGCATCGGAAGAGTCCCATCACCGGCAGGGACTTGGCGCTAGTACCAATGCTTTCTTAGCTTGGAAGCTATATTCGCTGGTATATTTAGTCTCGTAATCAGGAAAAAATCAGTAAAAGCAAAAGGCAAAAACGAAAATAAATTAAGGTTAAAATTGTGGCGTTGTAGCCCATTTTAATAATATTACTAATAATAATAACAACAACAACACTAATATAATAGTAATTTTATTTATCTCACATAATCAGTAAAATACACATTAAAAGAAAATAAAATTAAGGAGTCAAGAAACAAGTGGTATGCTTATACAATTTTGATGAATAAAATGCCTACATCCTATTATAATTTGTAATAATAATTTCCTATTGTAATGTTTTCCCCTTTTTTTGCTGAAAACATTAAAAATCTCGATAAAATCAAAATCTAAATATCTGATAAATATAAAAGGCGAATGGCAAAACTTAAAACTCTATATACGATTCGGCTATGCAACACTAAACAATGTCAATGGCTCCTTCGGCAGCTGCGATTTCAATATTGCAGTTATTGTAGTCAAACGCAATACGGCGCTTCACCCGCGATCCTCGAAGGCAAACCAGGGCCGATCTAAGGAGCGCAAAGGATGTCCTTGCATGAGTCCAGGAAATTGTTTACGAGTAATGTTCTCTTTTCTTGGCGGCTATCAGCTCAGCCAGTCGACCATGGTATCTTATGCATTCCTTCCCCATCCCTCCAGTAGTTGTAAATACAAGCGGCGTGAACAAACCATGCTCAACATCCAGCACTCTCCTCGAGTACAACCGCTTCTTGTCGTTTTCATGAATGCGATAGATCTGCTGTGGCTCCTGCTGGTCCCTGTAAGACTCGGCATTAGGGTGGTAAACCCTCACATCAAAGAATGCGGAGCTCTGGGGATCCCAGAAGCCACGCGCCCGAATGTCCAGTCGTGCGTCTTGTGCTCTATTGGACCCTCTACTGAGCTGTTCTTCATAGCAACAACAACAACAACAACAACAACAACAACAACAACAACAACAACAACAATAATAATAATAATAATAAAGATCCAGGAGGTGGCTCTTCTCTGTTAAATTACATTATTTACAATTAAAATAATAGGAGTGATGATGTGTGAAAATATGGGGTAACCCTAGAAAAAAACTAATAGATTTGAAATTACAGTAAAATAGCTGTATGCGCCCCAAAAGATGAAAAAAGGAGAGAAAAATCAAAACGCAGAATGAAACCTGTTTTCGCGCAAAAAAAAATTGAAGTAAAAATCACTCATGAAATCTAGTTGTTAATGATTCGCTTGCTTATCTTTAACACACTGAATGATTTTTTTTATTTACAGAAATCAAATGCGCGGTAAGAAACGGTCAAGAATTACTAGTAAAACATCGAATTGCAGGCCTTTTATTTGAAGGAAAGCTGACCAAAAAATTGATGGGACGTTGTACAGTTTCTCTATAAGGTCTTATTTGTCCCATGGCGCGACAAGGATTGACTACGATGAATAGAACTTCACCTAACTCTGTCCACTTACCTTTTTTGATCTTTTTTCTCTTTTCTCTTCAACTTATACGAGCTCCAAGTTAGACCCATTTTAACTGTTCAAGTCGTTGTTTTATAACAAGATTTATAAGTTTCAAAAGACACGGCTAACGCTTGTCTCTTTCTGAACGAAGTGCTTTGTGACACAACAAAGGAGAGTAAACGCGCGCGCTGAAACCAATCAGATTCAGTTTCATAAATGGCTGTCATGTTAGCGCGTGCAAACAAATGACTAACAATTTGATTTCCCTGAAGGGTTAAGGTGACGAAAAACACTGATTAAACACAGTTAGATGAACAACTATCAAATGATTTCAATCGAATTGATTCACTTACAGGTGGCAATGACGTCATGAGCATCACAGCGCTTGCCAAGCTTGATGATCCGCTATAATCTCGTTCCCAGTGTGCGAGAGGTTAGATTCGCCAGAACCTGGTAATAGCAAACCAAATTGGAGTCGGAATACCTGCCTGAACTGGATTGAAATGGAGTTATTTTCGAGTTCATGAGATGCGTTAACAAAGAGATATAGAGTTTTTGTTTTACTTATTTGATAACCTTTTTAATAAATGTTAACCCGCTGACGACATCCCTCGTTTCTGATAATTAACATATAAGGTCTAAACTGGTACAGCTAAAGACTGCAGAAAACCTTAGAGCAACTAAAATCGACCTCAGTGTGATCTTTCACGTTTTTTGGAGTTTCAGACAGGTCTAATCAAGTATATCAGAGAGGCTGTGTTAGTAACTTGGGTAGCATATGACGTTCTTAAAACAGAAAAAAAATTCTCGGACATTCGGCTTCCGGCGCAACTTTCCGCCATTTTTTCCGTGTGCGATTATGTATAGTAGAAAAGAGAAACTGGGAACGAAAGAGAATGCAACATGTTTGATACCATTATTGTGGCGTTAACTCAGAGAGAGTGGCAGTAAACATTAAACTGGCTGTTAATCCACGGCTTCACATAGAAATTAAGTTTTAACATACAGTCTTTGGGTAATCCAGATCATCTCCAAGCTTGCAGCAAGTTGATGCAATAATTTTCACGATAAAGCTGTTTCTAGACTACAACAGGACGCCCGGGTTGTTCAAAAGATCGATAACGCTATCCACCGGATAAACCACTATCCAGGGGATAGCGATTTATCCGGTGGATAGCGTTATCCAGCCTTCGAACAACTGGGCCCAGAAGTGTATTGAGAAGCCTACGCGACAGTACCGAAAAGTATTATGGGGATGGTAGCTTGATCCAATCTCATGATGGTTAAGTGTAATGGAAGGTAGCCTGTTCTCGGCTCTCAGTCAATGGGGACGATCGAAAAAGCGGGCAGGCGGGCGGGAGACGAGCAGGATTAGTGACGAGCGGGATCTCTTTTTTCATGGCCAGATCTCGCTCGTCATCGAAAGCCTCGAACAGGTTAACTCGAAGGGGACTATAAATTAAGATTCACGGTTTCTCCATGCGCTGTGTTCAAATCGCCCTTTAATCAAGCAACAGTCAACTATAGCTACCCATAACACATTTCAATACTGTCGCCTGAGGTAAGCATTGGACAACTTTGCTGTAAACAGATGTAACGACCAGCATGGTTTTGGTATTCTACAGTCTCCAATAGATCGGAAACAAAAGCCTGCGCAGTATGACTTAACCTTCAGACACACACGCAAACCATTCCACGATTCGTGTTATTGACCATATTTAATTTAATGAAACATTCATTACATATTTATGTCAAATTCTTCTGCAGTAAGATATTGATGAAATCTAGCTTTCTCCGGAAATCTTTTGAAGCCTACACAGGGAATTGATTTCTTTTGTTTCACGACCAAGTTCACAAGACTTGCAGTTCACAAGTCTCTGAAGTAAAGATTAGGAAGAGAGCAGACAGTCCATTCTTCCACTGGATTTGCGTGTAGAAAATGACCAAACTGACAGGCTTCCTGTTGAAGTTTTAACGCTGCCAGGTCTGTTTCACAGACTGAACTTTGCCTATGAAGGCTTGTCTCATCGTTTTGAAGAAGTCTATAAGGGAACAAAGTACAAAAAGAGATTAGGCTAGCATGTTTTATAGGTAGCTTGCAGCCTGGTAAAGTTGAGCCTGTGAATGAACAGGTTTCTTGAAAAAGGGTTAACGACCAGGCTGTTTGTTTGGTCGCCATTCTTCTGCATTAATCCTGGGGCGAGGACTCCATATAAAAAGTACGTGGGTGCTCCTCGTACCTTTTAGAGATTAAAAGGCGGTTTTGGTACCTCTCAAGATGTTCACCCTTAAAAGGTTCACAGCGGGAGCTTTTGACTAAAAAAAAAAACAGATGACGGGCATTGGTGAAACCCGTGACGGCCAACATCCGTGACGGTCAAAATGTGACAGCCATCACAGAAGCGTCACGGATCTGTCACGTGGCTGTCACGGATTTTTAATGAAAACTAAAGTTTATAAAGCGAATTTGTCACGGATTGCAGTTAGGCCGTCATGGATTTTCAATGAAAACTTAGGTTTATAAAGCGAATTTGTCACGAATTGTAGTTAGGTCGTCACAGATTTTCACTGAAAACTAAGGTTTATAAAGCGAGTGCGTCACGGATTGTACTTAGAATTGGTTCCTCTAAGGGGTGAAAAAAAATGTCAAGCCACGCCCACCAAACAGGATCTTGGTAACTCTTAGGGCTTCTTTTCAGAATTTCCGACTAGCATCCCTGTTCTTTTCATATGGGAGTGCCCCCACGGGCATAAATAGGTTAAGGACTAAAAATCAGAAGATAACGTTACCCGGAATATAAACCATAACATCCTTGGAACCGTCAACACTAAGAGATATATGATCTTATTACCTGAAGTTCTTGTCTAGAAAATCACACCGCTTGTCTGTAACATTAACTGCAGTTTCCTCAAGGAAAAGCTTTCGCCCCAATGCTTGAACCTCCTCGTCCACTGATTTCAGCCACTATGCAACCTGCACTGGCTGTAACACTATCAGGCATTGAGTCAGTGGGTTGGCAGCTTTGGAATTGATCGAGTGACCTTAAGAAATGAGAAAAGAAAACCTCCATTGGGTTTCTTAGAATGCAATTGACATTCACACGTCTAAGAGAAAGATTATCACTTCCATTTCAGACGTCGTCTATATTTTAAACAAAGGAAATAACGAGTTGCCAGCAAAATGTGTCTGAATCCATTAAAAGCTAAAGTACAGTGCAAAGTTTTCCCTTTATTCCTCTTCACATTGTGGTGCTGCGCGTCCAAGCATCGGTGAAGTTCCATCATTGGCTGGCACTAGCCGTAATACTTATGCTTTCTTAACTAAGAAGCTATTTTAGTCGGCATACTTATTCTTCGAATAGAGACATAAAAGCAAAGGGTAAAACGAAAAACTCCCTTCATTAAGGTTGAAATTGTGGCACTTCAGAGCCCATAGAGTGCACCCAGTATTAGATCACTCACCCAATTTCAAGCTACAGTTGTTCCTGGAGACGAGCAATACATTCCTTTGCTTCGTTTAACTGCTTTCTTAGTTTTCTGTTTGATATGAATAAAAAAGAATTACTCTGTTTAGGGTAGAAATCGAAGAAAAATGTTTTATTAATGAAATAGTTGGATGTAAAAAACAAAAACGAAACGCAAAAAGAAACTTGTTTTTGTGTAAAAAAGCTGAAGTAAAAATCACGCATGACATCTAGTTGGTAACGATTCCTTACTTATCTTTCAAACTCTGAATGTTT
Organism: Micromussa lordhowensis; assembly: GCA_964020085.1. Taxonomy (NCBI): domain Eukaryota; kingdom Metazoa; phylum Cnidaria; class Anthozoa; order Scleractinia; family Lobophylliidae; genus Micromussa; species Micromussa lordhowensis. The sequence goes on along the minus strand of OZ026597.1, from coordinate 19,982,320 downwards.
TTTTTTTTACAGAAATCAAATGCGCGGTAAGAAACGATCAAGAATTGCTAGTAAAACATTGAATTCCAGGTCTCGGTTGTTCGAAGGCTGGATAACGCTATCCACCAGATTAATCGCTATCCAGTGGATAATTGTTAACAGAACAAACCACGCTGTACGTTGTATAGAGATTTATCTGGTTGTTCAAAGGTGGTTAACGCTATCCACCGGATAAATCACTATCCAGTGGATAGCGTGGTTTGTTTTGTTAACACTTATCCACTGGATAGCGATTTATCCGGTGGATAACGTTATCCAGCCTTTGAACAACTGGGGCCTGGTGGATAGCGTTATCCAGCTTTCGAACAACCCAGGCCGGGACTTTTATGGGTGATTCCTCAGTTTTGCATTGCGCATGCCTACTGCATGTACACAACGCAAGAGATTTCCCTACGCTACGATGAACTCTGAAGACCAACTCACTCGTAGTCAAAAGCTACTATCGTCCTCAAGCTTTTGCAATGAGGCGTATAAGTTAATTGTCAAAGGAATCACTTCAACACCTGATAAAAGACAGAGTAAATGGATAGCTGTCTGCGAAAATTACGAAAACTTGATAAAATGGGATAAGTCATATAATTTGCCTTTCTATTGCACGAAAGAAACTAAACTTCAGACTTTCGAATTTAAGTTTCTTCATAGAAAAATTGCAACGAATAATTATCTCTTTAAAATAGTTATCTCTCTAACAAACATATACTTTCTGTGAACAAAACACAGAAAGCCTGATCCATCTCTTCTGGGACTGTGATTTCGTTCAAACCTTTTGGCAAAATATCGATCATTGGTTGATACAGCATCAGATAAAACCACAAGACTTTTCTTTGACCCTACCAACCTCGGCCTGGGACTAGTTGATAGTACAGAGGATATACTTTTCCATCACGCACTTCTAATTGGCAGATGTCACATTTATTTATTGAAAATAAAGAAAACTATCCCGAATTTACAAGTTTTTTCACAAACATTCCTTAAGTGCCAAGAAATCGAAAAGTGTCGTGCTTATAAGACAAACACTGTTAAGAAATGCAAATCGACATGGAATCTATTCAAATGAACTGTGACTTCAATCCACCTTTATTTAGTACTGAGCTTCCCTTTGGCTTTTCCGTTTCAATTTACTTTCAAATTTTACTCGTTATCTTTCCAAACCCTTACAAAAGGACTGGCGGCCTCGTTCGTAGTTTTTATATGTGTAGCTATAACCGATGTAGGAGGGGATAATGTTAATATTGTAAGGAACTTTAGTATTGCAAGTAACTATAATATTGCAAGTAGGGTAAGTATTGTTAAGTATTGTAAGGAATGTTAATATTGTAAGTAGCGTTAGTGATGTAAGTTACGTTAGTATTGTAACTTTCATTAAATAAATAAATTGTGGAAAAAAAGAGATTTCTCTTAGCTAAACTCGATAGCGAAATAAATGTTTGTTTTCTCTCAAATTTTTTATCTTGTATTGTTCCAGGTGCCCGAAACTTTCTGCCTATCAAGATTTTTTTCAAGTATTGCTTTAATAAGTTTGCTTCCAGCTACCGCAAAATGTAATGTGAACTGATGAAATAACGCGCGTGATTAGGCAGAAATGAGGTAAGATTGGACCATCATATCTGTTAAGCGAGCATGGTGACCCCCTTATTTCATTTTTGGAGGATCATTACACTACTTAACAAATGGATGAAGTTTGAAACAAGTCTTGTGTTAAGTTTTATTTAGGAGGAATGACCTTAAGGTCTTATTCGTCCCATGGCGCGACAAGGATCGATGATGATGGATAAAACTTCACCTACCTATTAAGAAATAAGAACGTTACTCTGGTTAAAATTGTATAAAAATATGTACAATGTTTTTAAAAGTCCCAACGTTTCGGTTGAACCTTCAACCTTCATCAGGGGAAAGTGAAAAAATAATTCGCAAAAAACACGTTACTTATAGTGTGCCAAATTCGGATCTATTATTAAGTTCTGTCCCTCAAGGCAAGACTTAGAAATTCGTGCGGCAAATGCATGCCATCATCACGATTTAGCGGATTCCTGCTAATATTAATTTCCCAAGCTTCAAGAATGCGTCGATTGCGCCAATTAGCACTTGTGCGTAGGATCTTGGATGCCTCCCAAGAGACAGTGTGACCAGAACGTAAACAATGTTCCGCTGAAGCTGACTTTTGCGAGTGTTTATGTTCCACCGCTTTCTGGTGTTCTTTAAGGTGGCTCACTAGTCAAAAAACTGACGACGATGACAAAAAATGCAGGTTTTTAAACATAAAAAAGTATTTTGGATCGATCTTGCTGAATTTATCTCTAGTTAAGTGCTAAATTTAAGAAAATTACAGAGTGGTATAAGTTTTTTTACGTAACAACGGCCATAGCAACAGTTGTTTACAGTAAGAACATGACCAAAAATATAGATTAATTTTAACATATATGAGCAATACTTTGCAGTAAGGCTGTAAAGAGACGAACAACTCGATTGGCATAATTACTTGGGAAAAGCTTTGCTTGGTTTACCATCACAGGCTCATTCATTTCCCTTATGAAAAAGAACATTTCCTACAATTGCGGAAACTTTTTAGAAAATAGAACAACCATTACACCCCCTTCCCGGAGATCCAATTTGTACCCCTCCCTCGCAATGTTTGGCTTGTTAAATGCTGAATCAATCATGTAAGAAACTTTAAGTGCATTTTTCTCAAAGGTCTACTTTTGTACCTACTGACTTCATGCCAACATTTCTACATTGGAAAGAATTGATGAGAAATTCCTGAAATTTGGGGTCATCAAAGACTAATAGTGTCGTCATGTAATAAACTAAAAAATTCATAGCATTTTAAAGTCTGTCACGTGACACTAGGTAATTTGTTCACTGGGTTTGGTGCAAAATAGGGTTATTTCCAAATAAGACTTGTAGAAAGCACAGAAAACAAGAATCAAATGCAAACATTTTAGTTTATTGCATAGAACGAAGCAGAAACTTACAAGATATGCTTGTTTTAAAATCAAATCTTGTTTTGTAAAAGAGCAGGAACTGTTGGCGTCAATGCTTTAAAATCAAACTTCAAAAGGCTGTGGCTGGTTGCCATAGCAACCATTTTCAGGGAAACCTTCAAAATTTATTTTCTCTTCATGAGTGCAATCGAACGCAATTGACCTTTCTTTACCATATGCAAGCAAACGTTTTGGTCCCTTTTTGACTAGTGAGCCACCTTAAGGCGAGTAGAAAATTTGCGTTTAGTTTCCCCGATATAACTCTTGTCACAATCTTTGCATGGGATCGAGTAGATGCCGCCACGAGTATGATCTTTCGGTACTGGGTCTTTCGGTTTAGGAAACAAATTCCCCATGGTTTGGTGTGGTTTTTGAGCAACTTTGATGTCGTGATTACTCAAGATTCGTTTGATAGGCTCCGATTTGCCCTTGATGTATGGTAGAATACAGAAACCCTTAGCATCTGGTGAAGTTGTTGACAGTTGTTGAGCTGGTCGTTTAGGTTTGCCAACATCAATCACAAATCGCTTTGGGTAACCATTCGCCACCAGTGCTGCTGTTACGTGCTTCATTTCCTTTGACCGTTGATCACTAGAAGATGGGATGGTTTTTGCACGATCGGTCAAAGATTTAACAACAGCCCTTGTGCGCAACCGGGTGATGTGAATGGAACGACAGCTATCTTTCAGTGTGGGTAGGTTTACGATAGACCTTAGTGGAAAGTCGACCGTTGTCTTGACGGCAGACAGTAACGTCCAGAAAAGATATTTTCTGATTTGTTTCTCTTTCAACCGTAAACTGGATCGATGGCTCGATATTGTTCAAATGATGCTGCAAGGTTTGCACAAGGCTGGAATTAACGGCCGCACACACATCATCCACATCATCTTTCTGAACGAAGTGCTTTGCTTTGTGACACAACAAAGGAGAGTAAACGCGCGCGCTGGTTTAAACCAATCAGATTCAGTTTTATCAGGAGCCCATCAAGCATATGTCACGACATTTTTGCAGAACGGTCTATTTCCAGGCTTTTTTCGACGCGAAATAGCTCAGTTTGGGTCTACAAAGTTTGGGTTTTGTAAATGGTCACTGGGGTTCCTGCGGGGATTTGATTTTTCGCGGTGAATTCGCGGTAATTCAAACTAAAAATAGGTTGGTCTGTGGAAACGCCGTGACAGGAATATGGGGTAGTTACACGTTCCTAGTGATGGGCTACTGGTTAAATCACGTTCTTGTAACAAAAAACTAAAACTAAATAAAAAACAGCAACAAAACAAAACTGCCATGCCCTTGCGCCAAGCTTCGCTTCATAGTTCGCGCATGCTTACGCACACCTTTCCCGTTTTTCTCAGGAGAAACTGATAACGAAAGGATAGTCCAACATGGCAGGACACAATGGCAGTGGAAGCGATTTGTACATGAAGAACTAATATATGAACAGATTTTGACGCCAAAGATACACCAAAGACGCCGTTTATGATACCACGTACTTTTTGAAGCGCATTTTACTTCATCTGGTTGGATTTGGGTGCAAGGAAACGAGCTGCAGTGGCTGCAAAACACTGAAAATGGTGACCACGCTTGAACAACGTTTTCCTGGCCAATGCAGCATGCAGGTACGGGTATTACTTAAGTATAAAAGCTGTTATTTAGAAACGTTTCTACTGGTCTATTTCTCACTTTTTATTGTATTGCCTAGGCGGACGAATAAGATAAGCGTTGTGCTGTTTGCTTCGCGGGAAATTCAAATTCTTAACTTAGCTTTAATACCTCTAGATTTTGCACGTGCGCCGTTTGAATAGAAATTATCGAAATGTAATTTTTGTTTGAGTTTTAAGTGTACAAATGTACATTCCGACCCCTTGAAAGATCCTTTTAGACCCCAGTGGAGGTTCTTAAAGATGCTATGAGGAGCTAAAATTCTTGATTTAAGTCATTTAAACCATGTGGGCCATGTGTAAGTATTGGCATTTTATACCCCATTCACACCAACCTGTTAAACATGTTTAAAAGTGGTTTAACTAAACAAGGTTAAAATTTAGTTGCTCATACCATGCACACCCCACAACTTAAAAAGGCAAAAACATGTTTGAATAAAAATATGTTAGCAAACTGGTTTAAAATTTGTCTTAAGTTTTAAAAATGACTGCAAAGGGTAATCGACAAATTTGAAAAACCTAAACTTGATTTAGTTAGAGCGGTTTTTATTTGAGTGTCGAATAGTAATTGGTTTTGCACTTACTACGCCACCCGATTGGTTTAAAAAACTCGCGCCATTTTTTCATCCAATCAGAAGTAAAACCAAAACCAATCTTGACTCACGCGCACGCGTTTTCCCGCGCTTTTCGTCAGCTACATGTAATTACTTCGAGTTTTGATTGGTTCACTGTCTTGTTTATGTCCTTTGTGATTGGCTAGAGCGATTACTTTGGTTTTGGTTTTACGACACTCAATTGAAAACCGCTCTAAACTAGTTTAGTTGGTGTATTAGTCTTCTATGTGGAAGCTTTGAACTTCTGTAAAACTCTTGCACTCCTTTTGTGAATTACAAACTCAATTTTTATAATAACTGCAGAAATTGTCGTGCGCTCATTGGCTAATATGCATTGTCAATAAGTAGACGGTGACATGAAAAATGAGCAACAGCGGACAATTTGACAATTTGTTATTGTAAAAAAACAAATTGACGTCAATTTTTAATGCGTCTATCTTGATTTATATAATAACCCAAGTTATTCTCGCATTTTGATTGGTTCTCGCCTATGATCTATTAGAGGACAGATGCACGATTGATGTCATCATTAAAAAGGCTCTTCCCTCTGTGTTTTAAAATGGTGCAAAGTTTTGAGAATTTAGATAATATTTTACATGATTGAGCAAAAGATATGTACAAAAAAAGGTATTGTAGAGGCAATTTGAACAGGTACGAGAAGCATAGTCTAGCAGGAAGAAGAAAGATAAAGCCGTTTCTCGTTTAGAAAATGGCTCAGAAAAAATACTCGAGCAGTCGGCAGTCGAGCGAGATTGGTAAGCCGAAAACCTTTACTATTTCTCAAATTTAACGAACCCAATAAACAAAACGTTTGTGACATTAATTAATTTCATAAATTCAACTTTTCTCAGTCTCAAAATAATTGTTGACACCCTGAAAGATGTCGGGAATTGTGAAACATCAAACATCAAAATAGACTAAACACATGACCTTGCTTTCCGATGCGAATGTTCCAGTCTGTTTCAGGGCACAGCAGCGAGCAAAGTACAGCTCACTACAGCTCACGGCCAACTGTATCGCAGCTAAAAGGTGTCTCCGACACTATTTCAAACTGATTTGAGAATCACAGACCACAGAGGACACAGATTTCCACCGTCACTGGCGCTCTTTTGCGTTCAAAACTTGGATCGAATGGCCTCTGTGTTGACCGCAATCGCAAGTTTTCCGAGCATATTTTTTCAACTCCTGCAATATTCAAGGGAACATCCAAGCTCTTCAGCTCACTGGGCTGCTCTGATGACAAAAACTGACTAGACGTATCCAGCATTTTCTTCAAGATATTGTAGATTTTCGCAGTTTAATTCTGCTTTCGCTGTAAGTTTTCATTCCACGAAAAGCGACGCTCGAGTCAAGTTTGACAGTGGCGTGATTTTTCACGACCAATACGCATAGCAACCAATGAAATTGTTTCATTTTGTATATCATAGATCACGTCAAATGGCTTTTTTCGTGCAAAGGCGGGGCAAAAGGCCGGCTTTCGCGTTATGTTGAAATATTTAGAAACAAAAAAGGCTTTTGGTTATTATATAAAACAAATAGATTCCATGTTGCCGTGCGTCTGATTCAGTAATAGATCACAGAAGACGTCAAAATGTGGTAAAAACATCAGTGACACACTCGGCTATTGCCTCGTGTGCCACTTTTTTGTTCTTACCACATTACTGAACAGACGCACAGCAACATGGAATCTATTTGTTAAATTGACAATAATTTTATCATAACATTGTCAAAGTAGTCTGTGGATCTACTCAGCTATTGCCTCGTGGATCCGCAGCTACTTTGACAATGTTATGATGAAATTCATGATCAATAACAGGACAGACACATGAAAAACTGATGTCAATTTGTTAAGTAGAAATGAACTAGCACATAGCATTATGTTATCTGATCATGTCACTCAAGGCAAAATAGCAGGCATTTTTTTTGTCAAAAAAAGCCAATATTAATAATTATTTGGAGTGTTTTTTTGTTGTGGGCAAAAGCTGAGTGTTTTGTCCCATCAGTTGAAACTGCTTTGTATCAAGAAAACAAAATAATTGTAGGCAGCACAGATTGAATAAAAAATCAATCAGTCTGGCCTGTGCTCATGCAAAATTGATATACCTAGCTGGGTGTTAAAGTGGCAGGGATTTGTAAATGACTGTTTTGTATTTCAAATTGACAGTGTATTTATAGTAAATTTCCACTTGTACGTGGACTCTTCTAAGAGAGAGAGAGAGAGCATTTTTGTTCACTGTTCTATTTTTCGTTTGCAGTGCTGCGCAATAAAAATATTATTTGAAAACCCTAAAGTCCAGAAATTGTTATGTTGAAAGAGATAAAAAAAGAAGACAGTACTCCAAGTTTAAGGTCTGTGCATTTTGATATTTGTCAAAATATTTTGCACAAATTTACAGAGCCCAGTATGGAGCTGCCATACAGTGGTCAGAAAATGGGTCAAAATAGTGTAAACATCTGGAACGACTAAAAATTGATCAAACTGCCAAAACAGCTGCTGTTTCAAAACAAAGGAATGCTCTTACAAGCTTAATGGAAAATGAGAACAATTCCATTTAGTGAAATCAGAGGTTATTGTTTTGAACTTGTTATTCAAAGAGTATCAAGAAACACATGACCTTCATTATCGTCAGTTGACCTCCGACGAGGATCAAGGCAAGGAACTTAATTGTTATGAAAGTAAGGAGAAGTCATTTTTGGAGTTCAGAAAACAGGTTATGGAATGGATCAATGTAGCAGAACATCGCTTAGCAGAAGAACTTGATCTGCTCTAAGAAGTAAAGTCAGCTTCATCCAAATTGTCCCATGCTAGCACCCATTCAAAGAAGTCTTCAGTAACCTGGAAAACAAGGATGGTATTGTTCCTGGTGTCCAGCAAAGTGAACCTAAATTCATGGCCTCGACACCGCCACTCATCTCAACCCCGCTGCTCCAGAGTTTAATTCAAACAGCCTGGTCAGCAAGATATTGCCTCAGGCTAACAACAGGACCAGTGATGTACCGCAAGGAATTATTGCACCTTCTGATGTCCCCTTTTGACTGGAGCCCGATGAAAAGTCTTTCAAAGAAGTGATGGCTATACAGAGACAGCAAAACGAGCAAATGATTGCAATCCATCAATAGCTGGCTGCAGCAATGACTCTGCCCCAACCTGAAGTGCACAAGTTTAAAGGAGACCCCATCAAATATGGAACCTTTATCATGGCATTCAAAGCACGGATAGAGTCTAGGACATTCAATACAGCAGATTGCTTATACATGTACTACTTGGAACAACATCTGGAAGGGGAACCACAAGAACTTATTAGAGGCTGTCTACACATGGATCCCTCTGAAGGATATAAGGAGGTAAGTACTTGGTGTATCCCTTATCATAGTGTATTTAGAACGTAGCATAGTATATTTATTCTTATTAAAAACTGGATCATTGGATAATGCAATTCGAGTGTTTCCATTGGCGTAGCCATCATGGTATATGAGCCATTATACCATGATCTACAAAATGACGAGCGTATGCGTGGTTTTTTGGGCCCTTTTGTTTTTATTGTAGTCTAGTTTTCTATATTTTGGGGGCGTTTTTAATAAAACAATTATTCCACTCGCTCTTGTTGGATATGAGATGATTATAGCCAACTCGGCGCTATGCGCCTCGTTGGCTATCTATCATCTCATATCCAACGCGCGCTCATGGAATAATTGTTAATTATTATAGTGTATTAGATACACTATAATATCTGGAAGGGATACATGAAGTACTTAGGTATAAGAAGGCTAGGAAGCTGCTGGAGAAGGAGTATGGGGGTCCCTTTAAGGTTTCAATGGCCTATGTGAACAAAGCTCTCAAATGGTCTCCAATTCAGCCAGATGATGCACCAGCACTAAAACGTTTCTCAGTTTTCCTAATCAAGTGTAAAAATGCTATGATGAGTGTGTCTCGTATGAATGAGTTAAATCATCCTACCAACATGCAGACCATTGTGAAAAAGCTTCCCTCTCATCTGCAGACAAGATGGTGTGATCGTGCTGTGAAATTGAAAGAGAACGGAAAGATTGCGAGCTTTAAGGATCTCACTGATTTCGTGGTATCAGCAGCTGAATCAGCGAATGACCCTGTGTTTGGTGTGCAGGCTCTACGTAGCAGCCAGGAAAGGTGCAGAGATAGGAGAGATAGCAAGAAGAAGCCCCTGTCAGGAAATCGGACAAGCAGCAGTTTTGCCACCGGTATCACCACTCCTCCTGGTGCAGAGGCCGTTAACCATGTGAACCGAGACAATGCTGGTGGCAAGGCAAAGTTGTGCCCTTTCTGTAACAAGACCCATGATCTGGACGATTGCGTGGAATTCCTCAACAAGACCCTGGATGAAAGAAAGTCATTCCTTTATGAAAGGAAGTTATGCTTTGCCTGTTATGAATCAGATCGTGTATCCAAAGGTTGTGTAAAGAGAGCAAGAAACAGCACCCAACAGCATTGCACATTGATGGTTTCACGATGAATAGAGAGAGTGTTAGTAACAAACCCCTAGCTACGGAAGTTCAGTTTATAGCGGTTAGCAAGTAAAACGAAAGTGCAGTGACATTTCAGTTATTATGTATGCATTTTACAATAATGGTAGTGGTGGCTGTTTTGCAACCGAAAACATCAGGAGACAATTAGGAGTGGACGGTGTCAGGGTTATGCTGCAACTCACCACCATGCATGGAGAGAGCCAAGTGGAAAGTACCATTCTGGACAACCTTATTGGTACGAGCCTAGATGATGAAAATCCTATTGAGTTCATGCACAAGAGATGAGATCATCGCCAAATTCCGACGCCCAGTCTCATAAATCAGTGGCCACACCTTTCTGCAGTTGCAAAGAGATTGGATTACTCATTGGCAGCAATTGTCTGTCTGCCTTAGAACCATTAGAAGTTGTACCTTGTGGAAGCGATGGCTCATTTGCCCTCTGTCTCCGCCATGGTTGGACAGTGGACCTCTCCAAATCCGAACTGATCATGACAAGGACAAAATAATTGCAAATCGAATTATGGTGAGAGAGGTGGAAACGCAAAAGGAAATCATCGTTCCAACGCCATTGCTGAGAATGTTGCAGATGGATTTTAACGATCACACCATAAGCAAAGCACCAGACGAGCACGGCTTTCTCAAGAAGACAGAAAGTTTTTGACTATGGTTGAAAGGGAGGCAAAAGTTGTTGATGGTCACTACCAAGTCCCTCTTCCCTTCCAACATAATGTTATCATGCCCAACAACAAGGAGCAAGCTATCAAAAGAGGCAACTGGCAGAAGAAGGTGTTAAGAGATTCCAAATACTGTTCTGATTATGCTGCCTTCATCAATGATGTTGTTGCCAAAGGGTGCGCACACAGAGTTCCAAATGAGTTGCTGACACCGAAGCCAGGCATGGTGTGGTACCTACCCCACCATGGTACCTACCCCCACCATCACCCCCCAAAAAATGTGTTGTATTTGATTGCAGTTCAAAGTTTCAGTGGCCCAATGACTGTCTGATGCAAGGTCCAGATCTGACAAACTCTCTGGTGGACGTGCTAACCACATTTCGTGAAGACCGCGTTGCCTTTATGGGGGATGTGGAAGCCATGTTCCACCAAGTTACAATCCCTCCTGAACAGTATGACTACCTTCGTTTCTTATGGTGGCTTCAAGAGTATCGAATGGTCGTACATTTATTCGGAGAGGCCTCATCCCCGAGTGTCACTAACTTTGCTCTTAAAGTGCCACAATGATGAAATTTTTGATATCCAGTTCTTTACATCTTTGAACACAATAGGTCTTTCCTAGATATCTTGCCAAATTTCAATCTATTACGAACTTAAAAACCCGCGGTTTTTGGACCGTTATTTCCGAGAATCAGTTGGTGAGGTCCCAGATGATGACCTCGAGGTCAGAAAAGTTGTTTCTGCCAGTACCATGGTAACGGAAGACCTGGTTATGTCAGTTAACAAGCTGATAGAATGCCAAATGAATAAAGGGGGCAAGTTTCTAAAGAAACTGTGGTGCTGCGTCGGTGGGAGTATTACAAGATAATTTGGTTTTATCAACTGGGTTGATAATTTGAATTGTCCACCGTAAAGAGATTCGGAAGCTGACGTTTCGAGCGTTCGCTCCGACGAAGGGCTAACGCTCGAAATGTCAGCTTCCGAATCTCTTTACGGTGGACAATTCAAATTATCAACCCAGTTGATAAAACCAAATTATCTGATAGAATACCACTCAAGTTGGTATCGCCTGAAATTGTTGGTGACCACGTTTCTTAGAATCAAGACTGTATTGCGAAAACAGAAGGAGATTAGAAAGCGTGAATGTTATGGATGTATCTTCACATGTTTGGCAAGCAGAGCAGTGCATATTTGGCACCGCCAATACTCTCGAAACAGATTCATTTATCCAGGCTCTGAAGCGATTTATTGCTCGTCGTGGGCCTACCCGAGCAATCCGGAGCAACCACAGGCGGCCCAGACGTGGAATATGATTAATATGTGACATAATGCTATTGGCGATTACGTTACAATTTTGGCCGCTTATAAGACAATGTATGAGAATGCTGCGAAAATTGTTCTAAGTGCTACGAATAGAAAATAATTTAATAAAAGTGGCTTATCTTATGTTTGCATTGCGTTTTTTGATGTTTCTGAGTTCCTGGAGGCTGTTTAGAGCCATTTCGACGAGTTTTAATTTCTGGCGGTTTGCTTCCCTTAAAGAAAAACTAAAGGCTGGCGACTCACTGCCGGTCACTCGCCAAACGGCCCAAACTCAAAGCTCCGTAAATTCCACAAAAATGGTCTAAACTCGCCAAAATTTCCTCATGGTAGCCGTAGATAACTCTTCTTTCCATTCACTTTCTCCCAAGGTTCCAATGTTTATCTTAAACACCCGAGAATTGCTGGTTTTCCAACTCTAGCTTTCAATTTCTGCCCTCTCTGGATGCGTAACCAGTTATCTTAGCCACAAGATTTGAATTTCTAGCTTAGCGACCGCGCCATCGTGACAAAGTCGCCTCCAGCCATCGAGAGGCACGGGGCAATTTTTTATCATTCAAATGGACCGTGCCATGGTCCCTGGGGATATTACCGGAAACGGCGGGAAATTAATCCGGCTGACTGGGAGCGCGTGTAGTGGTGACACAATAATAGGGAGCTTTAAGCAAAGGCGTTTTTGAGCAACGTACAGCAACCGGAAATGGAGGTTTCTCATTTTTGGGCAGTGGATGGGCTCTAATTTTCAAGTAAATTGTCTCTATAAGAGTAAAGACACTTAGTATTGCAAATGTGGTAGCGCCAAGGCGAGTTAAAAGAGAAAACGTCTCATTTCCGGTTGCCGTACGTCACTCTAAAACACCTTTGCTTAAGCTCCCTAACATATTTATCATCCATCCCTCGCAGCAGCAACAGTGCTTTCGGTTGAACGTTATTTCCTAGTTGTATTTTTACAGTAACAGTGCTTTCAAGAGCTACATTCGGTTGAACATTGTTCACTGGTTGTATTTATGAGTTGATTGAACACACAAATCGTTTTTAGCTATTATTGTGTCACCACTACACACGCTCCCAGTCAGCCGGATTAATTTCCCGCCGTTTCCAGTGACATCTCCAGGGACCATGGCACGGTCCATTTGAATGATAAAAAATTGTCCCGTGCCTCTCGATGGCTGGAGGCGACTTTGTCACGATGGCGCTGTCGCTAAGCTAGAAATTCAAATCTTGTGGCCAAGATAACTGGTTACGCATCCAGAGAGGGCAGAAATTGAAAGCTAGAGTTGGAAAACCAGCAATTCTCGGGTGTTTAAGATAAACATTGGAACCTTGGGAGAAAGCAAATGGAAAGAAGAGTTATCTACGGCTACAATGAGGAAATTTTGGCGAGATTTGACCATTTTTGTGGAATTTACGGAGCTTTGAGTTTGGGCCGTTTGGCTGGTGACCGGCAGTGAGTTGCCAGCCTTTAGTTTTTAAGGGAAGCAAACTGCCAGAAACGGCTCTAAACAGCCTCCAGGAACTCGGAAACATCAAAAAATGCAATGCAAACATAAGTAAATTATTTTCTATTCGTAGCGCTTAGAACAATTTTCGCAGCATTCTCTTACAATGTCTTATAAACGGCCAAAATTGTAATGTAATCGGCAATAGCATTATGTCACATATTAATCATATTCCACGTCTGGGCCGCCTGTGGAGCAACAACGGAATGAATTTTGTAGGTGCCAAGACAGAGTTGCGGCAAGCAGTCGATGAGATGGATAACGAGCAAACCAAGAGGGTACAAACTAGATTTTCAACCCACCGAGTGGCAGCCACATGGGTGGCATATGGGAGCCGCAGATTCGCACCACCCGCAAGTACTCACTGTTCTGCTCCATGAGCATAGCTCCTGTCTGGATAATGAATCCTTCAGAACTCTACTATGTGAAGTTGAAGCAATCATAAACTCGAGACCGCTAACATTCCCTTCGAGTGATCCCGATGACCTCGACCCACTAAGCCTTAGCAATCTCCTGACAATGAAAACCAGCGTCGTACTTCCTCCAGCAGGAGTTTTCCAACGTGAAGATGTCTATATGAGGCGGCGCTGGCTGAGAGTACAGTACCTGACAAACTTGTTTTGGACACGATGGAAGAGAGAATACCTCCCAACTTTCCAACCACACTCGAAGTGGAACAGTCCCAAACGGAATCTAGCTACTGGAGATGTTGTTCAGTTGAAAGACGACAGATGCCGTACAAGATTCGTACAAGATTGTAAAAGTTGTATCATTTACAAGTAACAAATTTACAAGTACGAGTATTCAAGTTTGTGTTGTTTAATTGTTTTATGTGTTAACAATCACTAATGCTCCAAAGTTTCAAGATCACAGTGCCAAAATTTGTTAGGCAACTTTGAAACAAAAACTGTTAGCTCAGTCTCTTACAGGCGTGTGCCACAAAGATTTATGATGTTTGATATAGAGTATTTTGGGGTTTGATAAACCATTTTGGGATTTTTTGGATGTTTTTTATGGTGTTATTCTTATTTTGATTTGCACTACTTGTCGCTTTTCTTCCTTGGATGCCGTATGCCCCCTCTGTAGGGTAATAATTCAGTAAGTAGTTAAACCCTGCTTTTGGAACTCTCAGGGGAAATGATAAATACTGTAGTTCAAAAGTGTAGTGAAGATACAAATAATTATTTTTAATTTACTTTCAAATTAAGGCTTCTTTTTTTCTTTCAATGAATGGTATTGGGTTTAATTAGTGATTTCTGATTGTAATTTAGATCTCCATTCAGCGTAGTATGTTGTAGTGTAATTATTACAATGTCTACACAAAGCCACTTATGATTACAATAATGTAAATGTAAACAATATCGGGAATAATTCTCATCATTTTTTAATTTCACTTAGTCAAAGCAGGCCACGTTTGGCTAACCATTTCCTTAGTATTGTAGTTGCTGGTAGATAAAACTGTTGGTTTCACATGCCGTCATCTTCACCAATGTGTTGAAGAACACAAAAGCTCATCTTCATCAATTGGCAAGCATCTTCGTGACAAACATTCTTTGGCTCCAAAGGATCTTACAAAGAACTTAAGAATCTTAATGAAGTGCATGAACAAAATTAATTTGACTGTCTCGTCTATGAAATGTTTTTTATTCACAAACTGAGACCTATGCTCAATGTACAATCTGAGTCAATTCGTGCTAAAGTTTTTAATTAGCTTTTCACCAGTTTTTCCTTGCATGTTTTTATTGTTGATTTAAACCTGCTAAATTTTTACACTTCTTACGTGCATATATAAATTTACCATTATTTTTTTACCATTCACTTGATAATGGCCAAAGCATGGTCAAAACGTCATGTTTTACTGTTAATTTATATCGTTAAAAGTTTTAAGAAACCCTTACCAATAGGTATTTCCAGATCATGTGTAGTATCCATGATTGAGTGTTGATCAAGGGTATCTATCGACACTTTATTGACTCTTCATTGACACCTCGGTTGACACTACATCGACATCTTGGTCGACAGTAAACAAATTTTTGATTGATGCATATGAGTCAGTCAACACTATTATTACTTATATAACACAAAAATTCATTAAATATATGATCTAATGCACTTAGCAAAGTGTCACTATAAAATCTAAAATCATATCTATATGTAAAGCTAAGCAAAAAATATGCTATAAAGATTAAATAATACTAAAAATATTAAATAATAAAATATTAAATCTAAGAATAATATGCTTGCTTAAATAGCTGTTCAATTGTGAAACATTTGTGTTTGGTACTCAACAAGCTTTTTGGAGCATTTTCTGTTTGGAGATTTATGATTCAAACTGAAATATGTTGTCAAAGAAACGCAAAAGTTTGTGTTCATGTGCAAATGCGAAGGAAGCACCACCGAGGAAACAGTCAGGGGAAAAGGTTTCAAAAACATTTGATCAACCTGATTGGGTTGATGTGTTAGCTGCTACTGACAAAGGTTCCCGCTTTGAGCAGGCGGAGAAGTTGCTTGCATTGGACGAGGAAGACATGACATTTTCTAAGCATTACTTCATTGGTGCTTTCGCCATTCAAAGCGGTAATAGTAACATCTGAACATTTGAGACTCCTTTGTAATTGATACAAGCTCTATTGTTACAGCGGTTCCCAATCACACGCGACCTCTAACGATTTTTTCCTCCTTTGAAAATGAGTTTTTGGTGGACGTCAATCAAATGTTTCCATGACAACAATAGTAGTCAGTTCATTTCGCGGTAGTTTCGCGGCCGTCCATGTTCATATTTTGTCGTCGCTTATTATGACTAAATCACTTCCCATTTCGTTAAGGTGGCGGGTTATTATGTTGAGACAACGTGGTCTATCTGTGAATCAAATATCAGAAACACTCTTTGTCAGTAAAACTTTTGTGAAGAAGGTGATTCGATTGTACGAAAACACTGGAGCCGTAAGCGATCCGCCGAGAAGAAAGTCAACAAAACGAAAAATATCAGGTAGCCTGAAATGTTGGCCTCCGAAATTAGTAGCGTTGTGGAGATTGACTTTTTATCAACTTTGTATGGATGTGGATTATTTTAGCCGCAGAAATTCTTGTCATTCGCCGTGCTATAGAAGACAATCCAGAGCTCTATCTGGACGAGTTGCAGTCGTGGTTGGAGTATCAGACCGGTGAAGTGTTTGCAATACAAACCCTCAGCAGAACTGTACAGCAAATGGGATTGACAGTAAAGAAGGTACTGAAAGCAAGAGCTCAGCAGTCAAACTTTCGTAACTCATTATAATTATGTAATAAAGGTTATTATTTAGTTCTCACGTTGTTATGGTTGTCCCCTGTTTGTAAATTTGCAGCTTCAAATCATTGCCCGTGAGCGAGATGAACGAAAACGTGCAGAGTTCAGACGATTTACTTCTCAGTTTAAACCAGAACAGTTTCTGTTTGTCGACGAGTCGAGTAAAGATGAAAGAACTACTCAGGTGCGCTGCGAATATAGTGCGGTTTTCCGAAACATCCGCTTGTTCGTATTTATTTCCTGGGGGACGGGCGGGGTTCGAGGGGGGTACTCGCTCGGGTATCTCTAGATCAGGGGTGTTCAGTCTCAAATGGTTACTGTGAAGTGAAACTTTGTAGTTGAGTTGATCCATGGCTGGTGCCTCTTTGGGGTGAAAATAAACGTTTACCCATGCCCACAGAACCATATTCCGATACTTTCCATACATTTCCTGAACATCCCTGCCACTTTTATGTGGGACTTCACCATGGAAAATTTAGTAGTGGTATGTAACCAGCCTCTAAATATGTAATGGATTTTAATAAAATTAATGGATTGTGCCATGGTCCATTATAATATTATTTCAAGCACATTACACATTTTATTGAGATTTTGAAATTTATGAGTAAAGTTGCTTGTCTTGGAAGGCTCTGTTGTTGAATGTTTTTTTTTTTGGGGGGGGGGGGGGTGGAAACAGTAAAAAATCCCTCACACAAGACTTCACTACAAAGGACAAAGGTTATAGTTTCAATGTGTAATAATTATATAAATTTTGTCTCAGAGGAAATATGGACGCAGTCTTAGAAATACCAGAGTGTCAAAGAGAGGAAACTTCACTCGGGGAACACGCTACAGTGTCCTTGGTGCTGTCTCAACACAAGGTTTCCAAGCTGCACATTCCATTGTTGGTGCATTTGATAAACACAACTTTGAGTTTGCAATGGAACAGTTTGTGGTTCCTCATGTTGGTTCAGTAGCACTGGGAGAACCATGCTCAGTTGTTGTCCTTGACAATTGTCATATCCATTATTCACAAGCTGTTTGTGAAATGATTAGAGCAAAAGGGGGAATCCTTGTTTTCCTTCCGTAAGTTGATATTCTGGAAATTCATTTTACAGTTCATCTTATCAAATTTTTTCCAATACAACAAAACTTCCAGTAATAGAATATTATTAATATTAATGTGAAACATTAGTGGCATCAGTGTGCTTATCATAATTGCTGGGCAAACTCTGAAACAGATTTCATGTTACTTTAGCCCCTACTCACCTGACCTAAATCCAATTGAGGAGTGCTTTAGTGTTGGGAAGGCATGGCTTCTTAGGAACCCAGATTTATGTCAGAGGTATCCACAAAGGTGTTTTGAGATTGCACTCAGCAACGTAAGTTCTCCTGAATTCTATGACATTTATATAAAATTAAAATATATTTGTAGATTCTGACATGTTCTGTGGTGGTACCTTGAGATAGCACTTGTAGACACAATCTCTCATTTGGAGAAAAAAAGCTAAAATTATATCATTGCAAACATATCCATAGAACTCCAGTTTTTTTACCAGTAGCAAGGCTGTTGCCTAACAATATTTCAAGGAGCCCAGAAGGGCAAAAGCCAAAAAGTTAGGAGCCCAACCGGTAATGTTTTTGGAGCTGCTGCAAAACTTTAGGCGCCCAAAGGACTATCTTGGGTGCCCCAGGTTGCTGGGCTCCTGTTAGGCAGCAGCCTTTTGTATAATGTGTATCAACATAGGTTGTTGGTATTCTGGTATGGCCGAGTTCGCATATTGTGTTCAATGCATGATGTAAGAACTGCAAGTTTTCAAAACAGACATGCACAATAACTGTTACAGACTACAACAATATTGTAAACTGTAAGTGTTGCATTTGTTTGTTTACCTCCAGATTAAATCAACATTAGGTTGTATAATCAAATTTGATAATAGTAATAACCATTTCTTATTTTCACTGGTCACTATAGTAAGTTTCAATTTTGTTTCCAGATATCTGCTGAAATATGTGCTTTGCTGATACAAGACTGTGGCTATGTGTAACAATACTTACAATAGGAACTAATAGTGTTTCAAGATATGGTACTGTAACTGCTCAGACAGTAGTTGTCAACAAGGTTACTGATAAGGAACAAATGTGTTAAAATACCCCAGTGGTTTCTTCCTTTCGAGGCAGGAATTGACAGGTACTGGTGATTCAGTAATAACAGTGTTGATTCAGTAATAACAGTGTTGAGGCATTTTTGTAAATTTTTCCCTGGCTAACCCAAACCGAAAGCCCCCCCCCCCCCTCCCCCCTCCCCATAAACATAACATTTAAAGGGAGCGGGTCGCTGATTTGAAATTATCCATTTGGGGCAATTATTTGAAACAATAGAAATAGCAAGCATTTAAAAATTGTGTATCTTGTGAACTGTCTCAACTATTTTTGACATCAATATATTGTAACTGTTGACACTGAACTGTCATGGACCTGAGCAATGTGTAGTAAAGTGAAGTGTGTGGAGTCTAGATTGCAGTTAGAAATATAAGAAAACAAGCACATAACATGACAAGCATTTATTGAACATATCTGATTGTACATAGCCATGACAGCCTGAGAACAAACAATATTAAAGGTTTCTTTTTCAAACAAACAATACTGGAATAATTACTATTCTAGCTTCAGATTTAAACTATCACCATACTGATGGGCAAGGTACTTAAATTTTGGCTTTAGGTGCAACCTACTACCAGTATACCACAGATTAGTTCAGTTGAACTATTTGCAAATATTTGAATTGGTCATTGCTAGTTATAGATGTGGACATGATGCATAATAAATAACCCAACTAATGTAAACATTTCTATCCCTCTAAGGGAGGATTTGAACACGAATATCTTCAAGAAGAGGAATTGGTTACAATATGTCTGTTACATATATACCCGTGTGCTTTCAACCTGTACAATTCAGTTACAAGCCGGTGGCGATCTGATGTATCATTTACCCCCAATGATAACATGATTTGCTGTCCTAGATGTGGGTGAATAAGAGCCTCCAGCATTGGGCCATCAACCTGGTTACTCTCAAACATGCTGCAGTGTTGTGGAAGTCCAATAGACCTCAGGACATCTAGGCACTCACCAGTAGTTAGCTGATTTAACTCTGCAAACATATGAATTGGCAAGTGTGTGAAATATTTGGCATAATAACTAGGGTCTGGAAATGTCACATCAAACCTACATGGAATAAGAAAAAAAATATCCTACTTGAAATGAAGTCGTGTACCTTTTCTGCCTTGCTCTGGAAACAGTGTTGGTTGTGCTGATAAATTGCCTGGAAACTGCATGAAGAGACAAAGTTCATAAGACTCAATGAAGCAAACATGGGTTGCATAGTAGACCATTATTTTAAAATGATGTGTTCAATAAGTACCAATTAACGTTTAGAGTAAAATGTGATGTGATCCCCACAGGCTTTCATGGGAAATTTATTGAACGGGTAAAAGGACCTTTTCCCCAGGCCTTACAGGAAGGGGGTACTACCCAAACATTTGAGTGGGGGTGTGCATTGCACATTTTGGAACCTAAATACCTACCAGCAATTTTCACAGCTTAATTTGGTCTTCATTGTCTAAAAAGAACTAGTAGTCCTTGCTAGCTCCTTTTGGACAATAATTAAGTTCAGAGTAAATTGTGAAAATTGCTGGTAGGTATTTCATGCTGGCTGCCTCAAAGTTTTCCATGTCACTCTCAAGAGCTGTAAGCTACAAAATGACTGTCCTTGACTGACACATTGGAGCAAATGCATTGTTAAACATACCTGAAATTTTCCTGAATTATTGGATAGGCAGGCCAGTAATGCTGTCTGCATCATTTCACTGCGTTGTTGCTGTTGCATGAACATCATTTGCAACAAATGGTTTGTTGAACTTGGAGAGTCAATCTTCACAGTTGGAGATTTCTTCATTTTTGGTGGAACAGACACCGCATCAATATGCTCCTCCCACACTGGCTCTTCATTGATACCTGCTGAGTTGCCACTGATTATCTCATCCGTCCACAACTTGAGATGCTTTGTTCCATACCTCCACAGGGTTCCTCTCTTTTCCAGATCTTTCACCAATCCAACATGGATGTCATTCCATGACTCATTTTCGGCACTCTTCCCACTGAAAGAACTTCCCATATCAAGTCGTCTTTTTCTACTATTTCCTGAATTACTGGTTTTATCAGGGCTTCCTATAATAGAAAGCATAATAATTATTAGGAAAGGGTGTCATGAATTATTTGTCACGGTATGACAGTAGTTTTGACATACCAGAGAAATAATTTTTCAGAAAATTATGGAAAGAGCATTTAAGAATATTTTTTTAGCTAGAAAACAAGATCTAGGCTGCTATAGAATGGATTGTAACATGGATACAATTATCCCCTTGATGCCCCTCCCACTTACCCAGACACAACATCGACCACCAGCAAATCTGTTTGGGCATCCTTATTGAATAACCGAGAGGGCCTGAGGCCTCGAGAGGAGACCCCAGGGAGAGAGGGAGGGTGAACAAACGACCCGAGAGCGAACAAACGAATAGCAAAGATATCAGATAACAACTTGTGATGACAAGAACAATCTAGACAACGAAATGCGAGGGCCTGGGTCTAATTAAGTTATTCCTAGGAATAACAAAAATATTTTTTATTAACTCACATTTAAGACAAGTTACAGAGGATCGTCATGTACATCACAGGTTACTTAAAGAGAATAATTACTAAATTTATTTAATTAATTGGAGCCTAGAGGCCAAAGGAACCCTTGAGGTACAGAATGTTTTGTCCAGAAAAAAATCTATTTACCTAGCCAAGAAGGTTTCTTTTAACCCATGTGCACCCCTATAAGGGCTACTGCAGAGCTTAGAAATTCAGTTTTCAAAAGAGTATGGATACCTGTATTTTCTGGATAATCACACCATACAATATCTCTCAAGATGGGCAGATGCCTTACTACACAATATAGGTGGCCACTGAGTATTCTTTTGCAGTAACGTGCATGTACATGAGCCATTTGGTAGCTTTGAGCACCAAATTTGCATTGATTTTGTAAGTGTTGTTTATATAAAGAGATCCATTTTTTCACAGAATTCCTATTTTTTTGAATATTCAAACTCCAAAAAAGTATGACCATAAACATTTTGTGGTGACACTACAGAATGCTACAACTGAGTACAGGTCAAAATAAATATCTTTACTTTTAGGGGACTGACTTGATTGATTTTTACCTTTCTGGGTATGGGATATTAAATATTTCGTGGTCCTAATTTAGATTTATACATGCCATTATATATTTGTCATTACTTGATGTGCTGCTATGTGCAATCATGTAGGTCCCCTAAAAAGTAACAAAAGCCAAACTAATGTGTGTTTGTTTTTACTAAGGGGTACTACAATTAAGATATTAGTTAAAAGCAATAATACCTGAAGATTTCTCAAGGCTTACTGTGTGGCATGCAAGATGTAAATCACCTTTATATTCGTCTTTGCAAGTCTGCAAATCTTCTTTGGATTTTAGGCTCACAAGTTGTTTTTTTCCTTTTCGAAGCCAGTATAAGCCCTTAGCTGGGTTAAACATTTTTTTGTTGTCTTCATAAGTTCTCAGAAGGCAAGTGATATCTTCAATACTTGAATCTGAACAAACTTTATGCAGAACATCAGCATGCCCCAAGACTTTCAGGTCTGGTCCAAGTCCATGCACGTAGATGTCAAATGTGGTGGTACGCTCACGAAGTCTGGGAGACCTGCGAGGAGTTGGGGCTTGATCTGTTTGGAATTACAGGGAAAAAGTTATTCAACGAAAACAATTGGTTTTATGATGCAGCACATTGCTTTCATGTCAAAAATGTCAAAAAAAGTCAAATGTTTGTTTATGGTGGTCATGCACTTAGCTACACCTAGCTAGTTCACAGACATGCCACTCAAACTGAAGGAAACAAATATATTCATAAGCTCAGATTAGTCACACTTTACATCAAAATGATAAAATTTTCCCTCAAGTGTTCAAACAAACCTGTCAAAGATGACCAGTCAGAGGGATAAGGTTTTGGAGATATCCAGAACAATCAAAGTCAAGGTAAGGACTATCAGCAGAAGCCTAAGGCTGACACTGATAACCCTTACAACGATCTTGATTATAATTTTTCTGAACATCACAAAAATCTAATCTTATACTTGTTTTATTATACATTGAACGAAAGGCGTTGCCATGTTGTCTTGGGAAAGGCAATTTTCTTTCACAATGCCTCTCTCCATCCAAATGTATAAATGGCCAGTAATAGGCCTTATCACGGTTTTCGCACCATCTTGACTGGTAGGCAAAGCGGTCAGAAATAATAGTCTTTGTATGGGAATCCGATGGCAAATAACTTTTTCCAAAATTGAATTTTACACAATTTATGAATCACAATGTTTGAATACTAAGTAGAAGATTGTATTCACCAAGTTTGAAGAATGTAGGCTGGATAGAAGACGCTCAGTTAATTTTTCTAATTTTCATACATTTATCTGTAATTTTTTCCTGCCCCGCCCCTTCTACCCTGCCAAATTTACAGACAAATGTATGGAAATTAGAAAAATTAATCGAGTGCGTTCTAGTCAAGCTACCTCCTTGAAACTTGGTGAATACAATCTTCTGCTCAGTATTTTTACGTTGCGATTCATAAATTCCGTAAAATTCAATTTTGGAAAAAGTTATTTGCCATCGGATTCCAAAATAATTCCATACAATTCCAGATTGCGGTAAAAAAAAAACGTGATAAGGCCTATTCAAGTAAATTATAACTGAACAAAGGCGTGCAACGTTTAATTATTCTTCATATTTGTACTCATACGATATAAAGTCTGCAAAGTTTACATGCATATGTAGCGCTAAACTCGTTAAATTTACAAAGCTATTACAGAGCTTGATTCCAAAATTTTCCAGTCTCATGCTGTATTTCAAGCGTTTGCCCAATTTATTTACTACGTTGGACTATACGGTCTACACCACTAAGGACTGAAAGGAATTTCACGGAATCTCTCTAGGTAGTAGTCCAAACTTAGAATAGAAATTGAAGCCATTCCAACATACCTTTCTGCAGATCTACAGCCAAGTACATAGTTGTTTCCTTCTTGCGTTTCCCGCTTTTGTATGTCAGAGGATATTCATTCAGCAGAGCTAAAATGTCCCCGTCGCCGGTGAGCTTTACTACAGTCTTTCCTTTGCTTTTCTTGTAGTACAGTTGTGTTATATCGACTTCCCCGTCAGAATTGGTTACCCTTTTGATATGTTGTTTCACACAGTCCCACAACGTTTGGTAGGTCCATCTGTTTGGTAGAACGAATGGTGTAGACTCCGCACCTTCGACTTTGCCATTCCTTGTTTTGAGGTACAGAACGACTTCACGCTAAACCAAGAAGAATAGAAACAAGTTTTAGTCGCAGGACGAAAACATAAAGTAGAAATCAAATACATGCCAATCCTGAATCGTTTTTGAACCAGCGGATTGCCAGATCGAATCAAGTCAAACCAGTGAAGGAAAACTGAACTTACGGTTTCGTTTTCCTCATCGACGATTTGTGTTTCGTCAAGACCTGGTAAATAAATCTGTGAACATTCGACGTCTTCGTACTCCTGGCTACCCTGAGAATCGACATCAAGCGTATTTCCCGTTGCAAAATCCTGCAAAAAGCGTTGGAACGCCGACATCTTTTCATGAACTTATACTCAACCAGCCACGGAGCGCGGGAAACGAAACGCCATTATTGTCATGGAAACATTTGATTGACGTCCACCAAAAACTCATTTTCAAAGGAGGAAAAAATCGTTAGAGGTCGCGTGTGATTGGGAACCGCTGTAAAGTAATATGAGGCAAACTTTTTGTCGGTCAACGCATCTTTACTTTCACATGTTTTGTGTAATCGTCTCATAACACCGGAAAAACTTCCTGAAGTATATTTCCCTTCATACCTCAGAACGAAAATTTCAGAGAGTGAAAAGCACATTTTGAGTTTGTGTCCGGCTGGTGTTCAACGTTTTTCGCTAAAATTTAGAGAGAATGTTGCCCGATAATCACACAAAAAAGAAAACAGTGGCAGGAGTTCTTTTGTTTTGCTTCTTTCAAAAATTATGACTATTTTAGTGAAGAGAATGCATGTTTTAACTCTGTGCGAAAAACAAACCAGACCAGTAATGAAAATTTCCTGACACCGTTTTTAGAGAAAGGTGTCAAGGAGACATAGCAATCTTGATTGCGTCCTCCCGCTCATATCCGACCAGAAACTTTATCAGTGAACCTTTGTACTTTTGGAAATAGTGTGCTATATTCAGAAAGCTTAATTTTTTTTATTTTAATGAATATACCTTCGTAATCTACAATTCTTAAGCTTTCAAAAAATACATACTTTACTGGGGTTTGCGTCAAACATGCGACTGTAAAGCAGTGCCAACGAATAATAGTCATTTGGGGTATGCTGATACCTTAGTTAATGTTGTGACAGAGGGCAGTGGTTTCCCTTTCTCCTGAGCCTGGGCTCATTATAACAGTGCTTGACAACAAAAGAAAGAAAAGTACTTAAAATAAGCACAAAATATTGTGAAAATATATGATAATACTAATGACTACAAATAATGTATATAGGTGTTAACAAATAAATAAGTAAAAATTATAGATATGTTAATAATTTTATCTAAAAAGATATGTAAAGATATCTAAAAAGATAGGTTATTGACCACATCTAAGATATGCAGCTGTTGAACTGGCAGCTTGCCGAGTCTGGCTGATGAATTAATTATACATGGATAGCATACACAAAATGTTACATGTATACTTGCCTTCCTGGTTGTAATTTTAGCAAACTTTCCTCAATATGCCATGCTTGTGGTTAAAGGGACATGTTTGCATTGCTATGCAGGTATTCTGCATTCAACTGCAGATGTCAGAATTTATTTTTATATCAGGAACATTTAATGGATGAATTGTTTTGTTTTTTTTCAAACTCTTCTAAATTGTATTATTTACCATCAAATTCTGATATATTTCAAACATTGGTAGGTATTCTGTTTATAAAGGGGCCTATTTGATATATTTTATCAGCAGTGAGGTCTGGGACATGCTAATGAACACCAAGAAACAGCAAAACAGAAAAGTCAAGATTTAAAACGGAAATAGGAAACAGCCTGGTTAACGCTAACCCAGGATTAAATGTTAACTGAGGTATAAATTTTTCTTGTAGACATGTTTTTCTCTACCTTTGTTTTGTGTATTTTGAGACTGTTCAAACTTAAAACAGAAGGCCAAACAATGTACAGAAAACCTCACCACAAAGTTGCAAAACTCCAATGAAAATTCGCACTTATCCTGGTTTAGCTTAATGGGTGTTCCCAGGAGCTTGGCTAAATATATATTAACTTTATAGGCTTTTTGAAACCTCTTGTTAGTGCTTGTCTATAGTTTCATTCCGGTTGTATAGACACACAAGGCTTAATCGTTTTGAGAGTAATCAAGCAATTTTGTGTACAGGTGCCAACTCTATTCATTCTTAAATACCAAAAGCTTACAAACACTTGATGAAATGTCATTTTGGGATTTTAATTTTTTGATTAGCTATGCAACATGGAAGCCACATTTTTGTTGCAATAGCAGCAAAATGTCAGTGAATTATCATAAGATTAGCACATTTTTGTACCAGTGTTTGAGCTTTCATGCAGATTGGCGAAATTCCTTCAAAATCTTGGCAAATCAATAGCTGAATTTTGGTGAAATTGTTTTGCGTTGTTTTTGTGCAGTACTGTAAGCTTTTATTTTCCATCTCGGCACAATGAACTTCTCAAGCTTTGACTCATCTTTATAAGCAAAATGCTCTTCATTGTGTGATTTTAAGCTTCCTTTAAGGGACACTCACCATTTTCAGATTGATTTTGCAAAGCTAAACAATAATTTTCTGCTTTTGTTCTATAGATTCTTTTTGTGTGAATATTGACATGAATGAAGAGTTTGAATGCTTCACAAATGTTTGGCTTCCCTTGTTTCACCCTAATCTTCAAGACATATGATTGGTTCTTTTATTGCGTCACTCTCCAAAGAGGAATTATTTTCTTTGTCAGTGGCATTCTGACATCGGGTGCCATCTGAACTACATGTCATGGTACCACAGTATACATAATGTAAGCATTCAGTGACCAGAAAAACTAGATTCAGTTACATTTAAGTTGCAATATATTTTTAATATCCTTTTTCCTTCCTAGGCATATTATAGAGCGGCTTTCTTCCCCCGAATGGATGTGTTGATCTGGGGTAATAGCATCAAAGTGCAGGACAAGATAAGTGTTGACATTACTATATTCACTATGTTTTCCTCGTTATTGTCTTAACCACCTCACCCACCATTAATGCATGTGGGAATGGGATGTTGGTCACCAACATCCCATTCCCACATGCATTTAGTCGAACATGTCTCAGTGTTCTTGAAAGCAACAATAAACTCAGGAACTTGCAACTGCCTGAATTTAATTTCAATCTGAACTACCCGATTGTACCCCTGACATTAAACATTTAGCTACACTTTGAAGCTTTGAAGTTTCTAGAGCTGACGTGAAAGGGAGTTTGCTTTCAATTATTATGCCCTAACACTGGTGTTAATTACAAAAAATGGTATGCAGTGTAGCTCATGCACTTTTTCAATTGGCTTGTAAACAAGTTGGTTCAACCAAAGTCGTTTTTTCTCTCCTTGTGGTTATCATCACCTGATTAGCGAATACTGGCTCTACAAATTAAATTAAGACTTGACCCTTCAAGCAAATTTTCTTCCTGAGTTTATTGTTTCTTAATTAAAGAAATTAAAAAAACTGTCTTTGTCATGGGGTTGTCTACACGCACTGAGTGAATAGATATTCTCTACCTGAGTTTCCTGGTCTCTAAAGCAAATACTGGTCCTCTCTAAAATTGAAGTAGAAGAAAAAATTGTTTTGGCCACAGGACTGTCTGCATGTGCTGAATGAATCTTGAACTTTGTACAAGAGATAGCTGGTGTAAGTACTGACCCACAAGGGAGTTGGTCCACCAAGCACATTCTCTTCCTGAGTTTCTTGGTCTGGGAAGCAAAGACTGGTCCTTCCTAAAATCATACAAAAAAAAACTGTTTTGGCCATAGGACTGTCTGTATCCACTTAATGGATCTTGAACTTTGTACAAGAGATAGCTGGTGTAAGTACTGACCCACAAGGGAGTTGGTCCAGCAAGCACATTCTCTTTTTGAGTGTCTAGGTCTGTGAAGCAAAGACTGGTCCATCCTAAAATCGGAGAAAAAAAGTGTTTTGGCCACGACTGTCTGCATGTGCTGAATGGATCTTGAACTTTGTACAAGAGATAGCTGGTGTAAGTACTGACCCACAAGGGAGTTGGTCCACCAAGCATATTCTCTTCCTGAGTTTCTTGGTCTGTAAAGCAAATAGTTGTCCATCCTAAAATTATAGAAAAAAGTGTTTTGGCCATGGGACTGTCTGCATGCGCTGAATGGATCTTGAGCTTTGTACAAGAGATAGCTGGTGTAAGTACTGATCCACAAGGGAGTTGGTCCACCAAGCACATTCTCTTCCTGAGTTTCTTGGTCTGTGAAGCAAAGACTGGTCCTTCCTAAAATCGGAAAGAAAAAGTGTTTTGGCCACAGGACTGTCTACATGCGCTGAATGGATCTTGAACTTTGTACAAGAGATAGCTGGTGTAAGTACTGACCCACAAGAGAGTTGGTCCAGCAAGCACATTCTCTTTTTGAGTTTCTAGGTCTGGGAAGCAAAGACTGGTCCTTCCCAAAATTCGAGAAAAAAATGGTTTGGCCATTGGACTGTCTGCATGCGCTGAATGGATCTTGAGCTTTGTACAAGAGATAGCTAGTGTAAGTAGTGACCCACAAGGGAGTTGGTCCACCAAGCACATTCTCTTCCTGAGTTTCTTGGTCTGGGAAGCAAAGACTGGTCCTTCCTAAAATCATACAAAAAAAAACTGTTTTGGCCATAGGACTGTCTGTATGCACTAAATGGATCTTGAACTTTGTACAAGAGATAGCTGGTGTAAGTACTGACCCACAAGGGAGTTGGTCCACCAAGCACATTCTCTTCCTGAGTTTCTTGGTCTGTGAAGCAAAGACTG
The DNA here is from genome assembly GCA_964020085.1 of Micromussa lordhowensis. NCBI lineage: Eukaryota > Metazoa > Cnidaria > Anthozoa > Scleractinia > Lobophylliidae > Micromussa > Micromussa lordhowensis. The sequence goes on along the minus strand of OZ026597.1, from coordinate 19,953,607 downwards.
GTCCATCCTAAAATCGGAGAAAAAAAGTGTTTTGGCCACGACTGTCTGCATGTGCTGAATGGATCTTGAACTTTGTACAAGAGATAGCTGGTGTAAGTACTGACCCACAAGGGAGTTGGTCCACCAAGCACATTCTCTTCCTGAGTTTCTTGGTCTGTGAAGCAAAGACTGGTCCTTCCTAAAATCGGAAAGAAAAAGTGTTTTGGCCACAGGACTGTCTACATGCGCTGAATGGATCTTGAACTTTGTACAAGAGATAGCTGGTGTAAGTACTGACCCACAAGGGAGTTGGTCCAGCAAGCACATTCTCTTTTTGAGTTTCTAGGTCTGGGAAGCAAAGACTGGTCCTTCCCAAAATTCGAGAAAAAACTGTTTTGGCCATTGGACTGTCTGCATGCGCTGAATGGATCTTGAGCTTTGTACAAGAGATAGCTAGTGTAAGTAGTGACCCACAAGGGAGTTGGTCCACCAAGCACATTCTCTTCCTGAGTTTCTTGGTCTGGGAAGCAAAGACTGGTCCTTCCTAAAATCATACAAAAAAACTGTTTTGGCCATAGGACTGTCTGTATGCACTAAATGGATCTTGAACTTTGTACAAGAGATAGCTGGTGTAAGTACTGACCCACAAGGGAGTTGGTCCACCAAGCACATTCTCTTCCTGAGTTTCTTGGTCTGTGAAGCAAAGACTGGTCCATCCTAAAATCGGAGAAAAAAAGTGTTTTGGCCACGACTGTCTGCATGTGCTGAATGGATCTTGAACTTTGTACAAGAGATAGCTGGTGTAAGTACTGACCCACAAGGGAGTTGGTCCACCAAGCACATTCTCTTCCTGAGTTTCTTGGTCTGTGAAGCAAAGACTGGTCCTTCCTAAAATCGGAAAGAAAAAATGTTTTGGCCACAGGACTGTCTACATGCGATGAATGGATCTTGAACTTTGTACAAGAGATAGCTGGTGTAAGTACTGACCCACAAGGGAGTTGGTCCAGCAAGCACATTCTCTTTTTGAGTGTCTAGGTCTGTGAAGCAAAGACTGGTCCATCCTAAAATCGGAGAAAAAAAGTGTTTTGGCCACGACTGTCTGCATGTGCTGAATGGATCTTGAACTTTGTACAAGAGATAGCTGGTGTAAGTACTGACCCACAAGGGAGTTGGTCCACCAAGCACATTCTCTTCCTGAGTTTCTTGGTCTGCGCAAAGCAAAAACTGGTCCTCTGTAAAATTTAAGTAGAAGAAAAAATTGTTTTGGCCACAGGACTGTCTGCATGTGCTGAATGGACCTTGAACTTTGTACAAGAGATAGCTGGTGTAAGTACTGACCCACAAGGGAGTTGGTCCACCAAGCACATTCTCTTCCTGAGTTTCTTGGTCTGCGAAGCAAAGACTGGTCCTTCCTAAAATTAAAGAAAAAACTGTTTTGGCCATGGGACTGTCTGCATGTACTGAATGGATCTTGAACTTTGTACAAGAGATAGCTGGTGTAAGTAACTGACCCACAAGGGAGTTGGTCCACCAAGCACATTCTCTTCCTGAGTTTCTTGGTCTGTGAAGCAAAGACTGGTCCATCCTAAAAATCGGAGAAAAAAGTGTTTTGGCCACAGGGCTGTCTGCATGCGCTGAATGGATCTTGAACTTTGTACAAGAGATAGCTGGTGTAAGTACTGACCCACAAGGGAGTTGGTCCACCAAGCACATTCTCTTCCTGAGTTTCTTGGTCTGTGAAGCAAAGACTGGTCCTTCCTAAAATTCGAGAAAAAAATGTTTTGGCCATTGGACTGTCTGCATGCGCTGAATGGATCTTGAACTTTGTACAAGAGATAGCTGGTGTAAGTACTGACCCACAAGGGAGTTGGTCCACCAAGCACATTCTCTTCCTGAGTTTCTTGGTCTGTGAAGCAAAGACTGGTCCATCCTAAAATCGGAGAAAAAAAGTGTTTTGGCCACGACTGTCTGCATGCGCTGAATGGATCTTGAACTTTGTACAAGAGATAGCTGGTGTAAGTACTGACCCACAAGGGAGTTGGTCCACCAAGCACATTCTCTTCCTGAGTTTCTTGGTCTGCGCAAAGCAAAAACTGGTCCTCTGTAAAATTTAAGTAGAAGAAAAAATTGTTTTGGCCACAGGACTGTCTGCATGTGCTGAATAGACCTTGAACTTTGTACAAGAGATAGCTGGTGTAAGTACTGACCCACAAGGGAGTTGGTCCACCAAGCACATTCTCTTCCTGAGTTTCTTGGTCTGCAAAGCAAAGACTGGTCCTTCCTAAAATTATAGAAAAAAATGTTTTGGCCGTGGGACGGTCTGCATGCGCTGAATGGATTTTGAACTTTGTACAAGAGATAGCTGGTGTAAGTAACTGACCCACAAGGGAGTTGGGTGCACTAAGCACATTTTCTTCCCGAGTTCCTTGGTTTGGGAACCAAAGACTGGTCCTTTCTAAAATTGAAGTAGAAAAAAAAAGTATTTTGGTCATTGGACTGTCTGTCTACTTTGAGCTTGTATTACTCTTCTGTTGTTTTTATGTTAAACTGGGTATGACAAAAGGTGTACACGTTAGCTTGAGCCAACTCCTTGCGTAAAGGATATTGTTTATTATTTATTTTTCCAAAAAGCAGGTCTGCGAGACCCGTATAAAATTGTTTTCCTTTCAAAATTGGATGCCTGTTCTCCTAATCATTGTAAGGGGAGGGACTATTATTTTGGAATGTTTTTTTTTTTTCCAAAAAAAAAAATGCGTTAAAACTAATTTGTTGTTGTTTTCGATGCACAGGATTCACATGCAAAGGAACGTCTTCCCTGATCTCATCAGAAAGAAGGTAATTTTTGTTTTCGGTTTCTGGAGACTGTATCAGTGGTTAACCTTTAAAAATAACTGGTGGGACACATTTTTTTAACCACACAAGTCCTGCATGGTCCCTCACTCTCCCCACACAATCAGGCAGGTCCATCCCTTGGTAACTAGATAGGTGCTGTATAATCGTGAACTGTTATTTTGATTCCATATGTAACGTAAAAAATTGCTTACAGTATGAAAAACACTAGTTAAAGCAGAAACAAGTACCATGCCTTTGTTGAAATTGCTTTGGATTCGATCCCTGTATGACTTAGCTTAGCTTTTCTATTGAGACAAAAAATGTGGGGAGAACATACCTCCCAAAATATGGTTGCCAAGGATACATCAACTTCTTAGCACAATGGCATGTCATACCAAATTGTGTCCGGGTAATCGGGTAATCTGACAATTTATGAATACTTTTTGCAGAATTTCGAAAGTCAGCATTCGCACATGGAGCATTCATTTATCATAGCGCAAGTTTGTATTCCTCTCAGAATGCTACATTGTGTTGGGATTTTTTCGAAAGATTTTTCAATCCACTTGAATGTTAAGAGTATATACACCATTCTGATTGACTGCTTGTTGAAAATAAAATGGCACTGCCTACTGACCAATTGCCACTTTAATTGATAAATTCTTAGGTGAAGTGACCCAATAGACCTTTTTCGCTTGTACATTTTGTTTTCCCAATACAGATCATGTGATGATACTCAGGAGATTAGAACCTTTGTCTTGTTCATTGAAAAGAGTACATGCAGACATATTCATGCTTGCATGCACTCTTTTTAATGAACAAGACAAAGGATGAAATCTCCTGAGTATCATCACATGATCTGTATTGGGAAAACAAAATGTACAAGCGAAAACGGTCTATTGTGTAGTTTAGAGATAAAAGCTGTGCTATTTTGCGCTAAAACTGAAGTCATTCTTGATAAAATCTAGACAATTTTTCACTCTAACTTATTCAGGTTCTAGCTGTATGGTGTAAGAGTTTTGGTTAATAAATGCGCTATTACTTGCTAAACACTGCGCAATTTCTGGCAGCTTTTAGAAAATCCGTGCGATTTTTTGCCAAAAAAGGTGCACGATTCCTCCCCCCCTCCCCCCCCCAAAAAAGGAAATGCACAGGTACCAGATCTGTCACGAAAATGACAGCTACATGTATGACAATTTCTAGCTAAAAGATATACAGTTTTGTGGCTTAAAGCTGTATAACTGGAATAGTATTTATTTATTTCCATTCAGTTATTTATTGTTTGGATCTTCTTTCCTTTAGGTCATCATTATCGTGAATGTATGAGAAGACGACGTCAGAGAGAATCATCTTGGTTGATGCTGTTTAACGTCTGCAAAGACTTGTTTATACTACTCCATAACAACAGCAAAGAACATTGGTCATTAAAGAATAGAAGTTAGCGAAATCACAAAACCCTTCTATATCATCTCGCTATCATTTTAAGTGTAGAAATTTAAAAAAACATTACGTCAATATATACCAAAAAGTGTCAAATTGTTCCATATGAATAAGTAGACAATGACAATATGGCATGATTCAGCTTATATTTCCCAATTTCTTTTTTAATCAGTGTTGTTTCCGATGGACATTTAAAAATAGAAATTAGTGAAATCTCACAACCCTTACATATCATCTCACTATCATTTTCAAGTTTTCAAGTGTTATAACTTAGATTAGCATGTAATAGTTTTTTCTACCTGGAAATATAGTTTTAATATCTTAAAATAGTTTTTATATAGTTTTTACCTAGTTTGTAAAAATTCATCCTTCTGCTACTTGTAAATTTTCTTATTTTCGATTGTAATTATTGTAAAGCGCTATTGGGCTAAAGGGAAATAAAGCATTGTTATTATTATTAGTAGTAGTATTATTAGAAATTAAAAAAAGATTACGTTAATATATACCGAAAGTGTCAAATTGTTCCATATGAATAAGTAGACAATAACAATGTGTCAAATAGTTGAAAGCGAATAAATAAACAATGATAAAATTAATTACAGATGTTTAGCTTTAGACTTGCGCAAAAGGAGTATGAGTGTTGAGTTTCGGCTTGCATTCACGGATGAACAACAATTGGAAGTTCAGACAGTCCAACTTTCCCTGATACAAAACTGTTGGACTTTGAGGATATTTCAAGTAATTATTTATTGTACCTCTTATTTTGATTTATTAAAATTAGGTACTTGAAAAAAGTTTTTGCGAGTTCTCCAAATAGGAGTGGAACCTATGACCTTGACACCACTCTTTGGTCACAGTAAATTCGGTATCACCTTATCACAGGTACTTATGAGCTCAGATTATTGGTATTCGTCGTATTGTAATGTAATTCCACTTTGCCTTTGTTGTTGCGGCCATTCTTTTCCTTATGCATGGATATACAAGATACAATCTCGAAACACCAAAAATACTTCTGTAAAATGGTGGGTTTGGCTTGCTTTATAAAGCTGCCAGAACGGTTCACTCTGTTTCAGCACGTTTCTGCCTTTTTTGAGAAGTCTATCAAAGATAAGAACCTTCGGGAAGAACAAAGTGGTCGAGGGGGAGTAAAAAGTCTCGTAGTGTTGCAAGACGCATGCGTGTTTGTTTAAATGTACCACAAGTATAGAAGTGTTAATAGAATAGAAGAAGTTGTGTGAACAACTCGTACCGTTTTCATACGCATGCGTATTAGTATAAAATTAACAAAATATACCACAACGATAGAAATAAAGAGATAATTGAAATAGTGCTCGCACCGTTTCAATACGCATGCGCATTTGTGACCGCTTACCACAAGGATAAAAACAGTACTAAGTTTAAAGGGGCTTTGTTTTTCCTGGGTGTGGTGGCGGGGGATGGTGGACGGATCCCATCGGGATTTTTCATTCCTTTCGAGATTGAACTTTTCGATTCAGGTCTTGTCGTAAAGTGGGCTTTTCCCTTATAGCACGGCGTTACTACTACGCATGCGCATTTAAGAGATTAATACCACAAGGGTTAGAAATTTTGTATCATACTAGGGAATTTGAATTTGTAGGGTGGTGGTGGGGGTTCGGGATGGCAGAAACTACAACTGTCCAAAGACTATTTTTTGGGTCCAAAAAACTTTTTTTTGTGTAGTAGTAGTAATAGTAATAATAGTAGTAGTACTAGTAGTAAAAAAACTTTTTTGTCTGGGACAGTGAATATTGACAACAGTAACGTCTCCCCCACCACCATGCCCAGAGAAAGAAATCTCCCTTATAGCTATGTAACTTGGTGGTCCTTGTGGTACATCATGAACAAATGCGCATGCGGATTAGGAACGAAAATAAATTATTTTATTGTAACTCAAATTCCGGTTCCTTGTAGTGCATCGTACAGAAACATGTATACCCAGTGGTATAATGAAAACAAAAACCTACCTCACTTGAAGTTTGTGTTTTCTTGCTTCTCGCGAGGTTTCTAAGCCGATTTATGGCCATTTGGGTGGTTCCTAGTTTCAATGAACTAAAGGTGGTGGGAGGAGAATCAAATCCGGATCCTCGAAACTACTGGAAATCGGGCCTACAACCAGGGACACGCCCAGACATTTACGGAAATTAACGTTTTCATGGAGATCCGCACTTTCCTTGGTACGAAAAAAAAAAGCAATTTTTGTCAATAGCCCGAGCGACCCGCAACTCCCCTCCCCCCCCCCCAAAAAAAAAAAATCAATCAAAGGGGAGAGGAAAGAAATGCGAGGAGTGTTAAGTGAGAAAAATTGTACCAAAAGGAAAGGTTTGTTTCCGGGCAGTGCCTCATTTGCTTTTCTCCCCGATTCTACGTAGGCCCAAATGCAGGCTGTGTTGATTTTTTTGCCATTACGTCCAATACAGGCATCGCACTTGGTTGGCATAGTCAATGTTGTATTAAAGGGCTGTAACGCCATGAATTTAGTATTTGTTTCGCAATTTCGTTGCGCGTGGCGGGACATGGTTGCACGAGACGTCGCAATGCATCATGGGAAGACATTCATTCGTCCTGTCTCACAATGTCAATTCCCGTGAAAAGTAGAACTCTTGTCTACCTAGTGTGGGACGGGGCCTCAATGAGCCAGGCGCGGATCCAGGATTTTGAAATGGGGGGTGGATTTTTGTAATAATGTCAGAGAAATCAAATATTATTTCAATATTTGAGGGATAAGGAAAAAAAGAAAGAAGGGGGCTCAGAAAAAGGGAGGGTGAAAATTCACCCATTTCACCTCCCCTGGATCCGCGCCTGTGAGCGTGCGCCAAACAAGAAAGTTTTCGACGGTTTTGAAGAAAAGTTAAGCAGGTCCAGTGAAGGCAGACCCGAGAGAACGACAGTTACCGAAAAGTTCATGAGATCAATGTAAGACAAGAGTTGGTTTAAACTTCCACACCCGAGGGCTGATTTCATATGCTTGTCAAGTCTTATCTATGGTCCATGAGAACGATAGGGTTATCCCCCCCCCCTTCAACTGACTTGAATAACCACCCCCACCAGGGTTTGCATAATAAACTTGAAGAAACTAGAACCTCGAGTCACAGTAAAGCTACATAGCATTTTATTGATTTCTGTGGCTGTAACATACAGCCTTTAAAATTCCAGAAACATCGGTCATGATGCCCGTCACTGTATAGTAGATGACATACATAAACTACGATAACTGAACTCCTTTATTATTCGCTTTGTTTCTTAGTTGATTAAGATAATATTGTCAACCTCCTCAGTCGCTAATTCAACTGGTGTTTACTCCGAGGAGTATTAAACCCACTTCATAGTTTATCCATGAACCTATCCAAAGGTGGTAATTCCTCTGATAGACCCTTTCTCTTCCTTGTTTCAACCACTATTTTTCCAGACTTTGACGTGGGGTCTGTGGCTTCATCTCCCATTATTTCCCAGTGGTCAAACACACATTGAGGGAACGCCTGGCCACCAGTGTTGGAGCGAAGATCAGCAGTGAAACCTAACAAAACAAACAGACACAAAGGTACTTAACCCATTGACACCTGTAGGTTGTTGGCAAATTGAAGACGCATTTTTTTTTTACATTCTGGACTTTTTTTTAGCCTGGATATCAGCTAAATTAGCTCTAATCTACTCAAAAAGGCTTTACAACAAGACAGCATTGCCCTTCTTTCCACTGACATCACGTTTATGACTTTTTGCCCGGGCATGCGCATGAATTAAAATTTTAGACGAGAAAGTTACGTACGTCTTTAGGGTTTTCGGTTTTTAATTTTCTTTTTCTCCTTTCCTTTTCTCTTTTTCTTTGTAGTAGATCATCTACTGGGCTTACTTCCAGTTCAAGAATTCCCGAGAAAACGTCATTGAGAAGGAAATTCATACCACGGAGTAGCCAAGTATAGATGAGTTTCTCCGAGTTTTCATTCAATTTTTAAGCATTTTCGCGCTTATTTCAGGCTCAATTGACCCAATCACTCTGATCTCTGAGATTTATTGGAAAGGTCGTTTCCTCCTGCAGAACTTGGGTATAAGTGATGCCAATTTCGGTCAAATTTTTGACGTCAGAAGTGGAACAAAGGAATACGGTAGGCACAGGCGTGCGAGGTGCAAAATCATGGGACCTACCAGAGTCATTGCATATTATTGCCTTCAAGTGCAAATAAATAAATACCTTTTACTAACCGAGTTCGACAGAGTTACGAGTTAAGACAGAGTTAAGTTACGGACCGAGTTTTTTCCAATCGATTTATGGCCCAAAAGCAAAGCGTGCGGGCCATAAATTGAAGGGGAAAAACGAGGATCCGTAACTTACAGTACGATAGGGACCGATAAAACGAGGTTAGTAAGATATTTATTATATCTCTACTGTGTGTCTGACGGGTTTGGGAAGGATTTCTATTCATGCGCAACGGCTTCAAATTTATGACGCACTTCGAAAGCAAAACGAGTCAATTTAAAAAATCGTTAATAATTATGTTTCTTTGAAGTTGAATTTTGGTTTGACTGTTGTGAAAGATAAACCACTTACCAAAAGACTCATTAACAGGCAGGTAAGCCTTAACAATGAACATGGGTGTTCCAGCAATTGGGCCTTCCTCAAAAACATGACCTCGTCTCTTGTTCAGCACCCCGTAAATGCCACCAACAGCACTCTCTGGACACTGCAAAAGAACATGGAAATTAACAGCAAGGTTCCATATCACGTTTTCTGTGCAACTGGTCGCATACAATGTCTGAAGTTACCCCTGGATTTATACATCTGTTGGTGTCAATTGGCCGCTGTTTGTTTTTTGTTCCAACCAAATAACTGAAATTCATGATTACACTGCCAGAATTATGAACAAAAATCTTTACATTTGTGGTAGCCTTTCCCCCCTTTTTTAAATCAATTTTGGGACTGTTCCAACTTGAAATTCAAGATGGCGGACATTGTGTGACATCTTGGCAAAATGTGACATGAAGATCGACACCAATTTAGATTATTACTGATGTAAACAAATTTGGATGCTTTACAAAACATATAAATTTGATTAACATCGAGAAAATTTTTGAAGAGCTCCCCACAAAAAAAAGACCCAGGGCTAAATGTGGTTTAATAGCCCTCCCCCCCCCCCCCCCCCGCCCCTATACAGAAGTACTCCAAATATTCAAGTGCTCCTCAGAGTATTTACTTACACTGGGTTGCACAGTAGATTTTGATGTGATCATTTCAGAAGTAAGACAAACCATCCTTATTATTACATTTCAAAAAGATGTCTTCTTTTGAAGTCTCTGTTATTTTCAGACAACACAGTGAGATGTTTACTTCTCAAACTCATTAATAGTTTATTACATTTAAATAAAGGAAATCATGACCATGACAGTGTTTAGATATCTGATCTTAATTAGTATAGATTTTTACGATTTTATTTCTCAATTTTCTCCTTAATTTTAGTTTCAATTAAGAAGATATATCAAACAATCAAGACAGTGTTTGACCACATTCTCCAGACACCTCAAAGTTCGTACTCCGCTGCACGTCATATTTTCAACTCTCCTCTCATTGTTTGGAAATGTGGTCAAACATGCTCTTTCATGTTTGATGTCATACTTTTTCAGTACCTGAATTTCGCACAAATAAATTGGTTCCATGAGTGCTGGTTTGGCAGTCATCATGCAGGCTAAAAAACAGCGACGAGCAGTTGGAATAATCTGTCCACCACCCCGGTGAATAGCGTCAGCATGAAGAGTGACATCTTCGACATTGAACCTCACGCCACGTGCATGTTCTTCACAGAGAGGAGCTTCTTTCATTGCCCACTGGAATCCTGCTACAACACTATCCTTGATTTCATTCAGATATTGCACCCCTTTTGTGCAGTCAACCACCATGTTTGGACCAGTTGCCTCAGGCCCAAAGCACCAAATCTTACGGGCCTCTGTTCCATCCCACCCATACTTGGAAGTTAAAATTCTGGCACGCTCTTTAAAATCCTGTTTGTGGGATATGTCTCCACTGTCTATGTCTTCAGCTAGACCATCGTGAAAATTCACTGCTTTCATAAACAGTCGGTTATGCTTGTTTGGTGACTTTGAAAGGCATGTTACGGTGGATACCTGTTTAACTGTCTCACGGTAGGATACCACTGGATCTGATTTCTGGGTAAACACAAGATTAAAAAGTGAAGGTTTTCTGGTTAAAATCAAACTCATTCAAGAGGTAACCAGGGTTCTCAGTAGAATTTTTCACAGGCAGCGAATAGAGTATAACAGGTGGCATAAAGCAAGGCCTGAAAAGCTGAGCTAACCTAGAGGGGGCACAATTTTTAAACTGTACATGTAGGTTGTCAAAAGTGTGATATCATACATTTTGGGTCTTACACTTTAGGATGTATGTCAATGCCACACTTTGTAACTCACTCAAATAATTATGTAACCAATTTTCTTTGTTTTGTGTCTTATAACGTAATTAATTATGCATGTTTTGCCTAGTTGTTTTATAGTCCTAACAGTTTACTGACGATGATGTTTGTAACATCAAAACAGGTCTAGACTAAAAAATGTCGTAATTTTCTTAAAGATCACGGTTTGCTTTCTGCTCTATTGACCTGTTGTATTTAACTCTTGATGAACATACTGAAAACAAGTCCACCAGTCTTATGTTATTGTTATATGTGTGCAAATGTTAATGACCAGAGCAGGCAGCTACATTTGTCTTTGCCGGTTCTACTGAGAATCCTGGGTAACACGAATTTAACACCGAGTAATTATGCTATTACTTGATTTATTATGTAATATCATTATACTGAAACAAATGGTGCAGACTTTGGCAAGCCAGCAAGATAAAATAAAAGTGACAATTAAAATGAACAGTGGCAAAAAAAACTCCAGTGTCTTGAGAAACTTACTATGCAAGGTTTGTTTTATAAAGAGCAAGCAAGACAATATTAAGTCACTGGTGACTGTTTTGCTACAACACAAATTGTCAGATATTGCAAAACAATTTACATTTTATTTGTGCTGTAATGAGATGAGCTGGATGTTGATTGATTTAATAACCCTTTGATTTTTGGTTTTTCAGTTTCGGTCATCATGATGTAATCCAACATGGATGAGAGGCAATTTCAGATATTGAAACTACAAAATAGCACCAAATTGCTTCACACACTGTACATGCTAGATTATATTGTAATGCAAGTGAGAAAAGTCAACTGTGAAAAGGGAGATTCAACCATTTATAGTACTTATGAAAACAACTACGTTCAATAAAACAATGCTATCCCTTTCAAGATAGCATCTTTATTAGAATACCTTTCTTTTTCGTTTTTTAATTTCGTAAGGACTAAGATCTATTTCACCTTGAGAGGAATGCAGGCATGGTCTTCCTCTAAATCCTTCAGACAGATTTCCAAATGTAGTTCTCCAGCTCCTGCCACAATGTGTTCCCCACTTTCTTCAGTTGTACACTGCACCATTGGATCAGACTTTGCCAGTCGCTTAAGCCCTTCCACCAACTTAGGCAAATCAGATGGGTTCTTTGCCTCAACTGCTACACGAACAACGGGCGATACTGAGAACTTCATCATCTTCAAATCAACCAAAAAATGGAGTCAAACAAAGTACTCTGTGAGTAAACCTGTGATTTCGCCAGTGAGGGCCACCCAAATTCAACCTAACATAACAGACCTCAGCACAAGGCTCTGGGGAATAACACCCCACAAACTCTGTAGTTATTCCCCAGAGCCTCATACTGAGGTCTACTGCTTTGGGCTGAATTTTAATAAACTGATCTATTCCAGAAAACTGCTATTAAACGGGCACCGCCTACTTCCCCAAGGGTGGCTGATTAACAGGGGTTTGACTGTAGTTTAGTCCAACTATGGTTGCACTGACCTTTAAGTTGTGGGCATTTTCATAGGTTGTAATGGTACCAGTCTTGACCAAAAAGTTATCCACTCCAACGAGCCCCACAATGTTGCCACAAGGAACGTTCTCAATGGCTTCAATGTAACGGCCCATCATCAAAATAGTCCTAGAAAAATAAAATAAACATTATGAAAATAATATGTATGTACTTTTATATTGCAGAATAAAATTGGCGAGCATGGTACATGATACATCACACAGTCTATTCTATGTGGACTGGTAGATTTCAACATTCTGTGGTTACTGATTGCAAATGCTATGTGTGAATAATCTTTGTTTCAATTGTGTCTAAAAGTAATTTAAGCTACCTTCGACTCAAGCCAATACTGATCAGTGTTATTTTGGGGCAGTCATGACGAGTTTCAAATTTAATTTGATCTTACAGTACCAGGCAAATATAAGCCAACTCTTGATTTTATTCTCACAAGTATCCAACATCAAGCATCCAGTCTAGATTCACTTGAAACATGACTCAATTCTTGATTCTCACAGCTCATTAAAATCACTGCTTTAGTTACACTGTTATATTGATTTTTGAAACCTCCAGGGAAAACGAAAATTGTTTTAAAAAAGTATAGTTCAAGAAATCTGGAGCAAAATTAGTGTTTGACAGAGGAGCTTCGAAAAATGAAAAGTTTAGGAAATCAGGATCACAATGTACAATCAACAGGGCTTCTGGGATTATGCGTTTTTTCCCCCCCAGCAAATTACTGGTATGCACTATTTTTGGGGGAATTGTGCACCCAAAATCCCAAATAATGCAAATTGCACAAAAATTTTTTAGTGAAAACTTGGAACGCTTTTTGCAACGAAGCGGTGACTATTTGCAGCGCTCCAAGCTGCAACTGTTTTGGTTGCCATGGCACATGAAAAAGATAATTTGGTGACTAAATTTTATGAGTAGGTTCCCAAATGGTGCAGTAGAAAAGACTGATTGTTCATCAACAGGGTTTTTTCCAATATAATCACCAAGCCAAACAAATTTAATCACAATTTTTGTATGCTTGTCTTTCTTACCCATTTCTTATTTCTTTTATTTACTTTCCTTAACGGTAAATAAGACTGTTCAACAAGAAAAACTGTTGAAAACGAAAACTAACATCGTCAGAACATTCTTCGAACAATTTCAATGTGGACTCATTCTGGTCAGCAGTACTAACCCCAGGTAAAGTGGCACAAACTTATCATAGTGGCCACCACTTTACGGAGGGAAGTCGTGAAAAGGCGACTTATGAAAAACTTGAGCTTGAAAAGTTCTCAGGAGTGAAGAAAAAAAGACTGAAAATGAGGAAAAAACTGGTGTTTACTGTAAGCTTATAGCAATTCATATAATGTACAATTTAATCAAATTTAATAACAGAGAGTGAAAATGGAACAACATGTTTCCGACAAGTGCATAAATCAGAACAAATCAATGTAATGGGAAACAAAGAAAAGAAGAGCAGCATGGCAACTGCAAGCAAGACAGGTGCACAGTCAAAAATTACCATTAAAAAAAATCACTCTCCCCCCACAACACCACGAGAGCATTTATGCCTCATTGTAATGTAAGACTACTAATGTAAATTTCAAACTGTACCATAATCAAAAGGATAGTCACAAGCTGCAGTGGAAAGTTGAAAGCTCCACTAGCGAAGCAAAAATTGTTCAAATTGGAGCGGGAAAGAGGAAGAGTCTTCCTTACTAACCTTTGGATGCTCTTCTGGTACAAATCTTCTTTCTTTCCAGGTACATAATTTGGGCCCATGATACGTACTTTCTGTCCTGTTGAAACTATTCCTGAAAAGACACGCCCAAAGGCATAGAAGCGACCTTTGTCTACAGTCGGAACCATCTTGGAGACATAAAGACAAAGTGGACCCTAAAAAAGACAAAATAAGATTTGATGTGACACAATAAAGCCATGACCATTCTGAACCAGTACATTTCAATGTTTGGTGTTGGGGTCGTGAACGACAACATGGAAAGGCTATGTCACTTTTGTAGTGCGAATAGATTAGTCATATCTGGAACAATATTCCCACACAAAGAGATCCATAAGCTGACCTGGAGATCACCAGATGGGAGACAGTAAATCAGATCGACCATGTTATGGTGAATGGGTGCATGAGAACATCGTTCCTGGACACTAGTGGTGGGAGGAGCAGACTATACAGTGACCATTACCTTTTGAGAACACAAGTAAGTGAGTTGGCTTGGGCTGAGGGAATGAAGAAAACAAGGGTAGGGTTTGACGTATGTAAGCTGTAAAGTGAAGAGATCAGCAGGAGACACCGTTGAGGTGAAAAAGGTTTGAAGCCCTGGGAGATATAGAAGATCCAGAGGAGCAGCGTACTAAGATTTTGGAGACCTACAAGAGGCAAAATTTAAAATAGAAGGAGCAAGATAATTGTTTTTCCAAGAAATTGCAGAGAAAGTAGTAGTCAATTATTTGGCATGAAAATGTTTTGGGGAAAAATTCTCCCTTGAAGGTCAACAGAAACCTACAAAAACTACAAACCAAATGGTTGTGGTAGTGAAGAAGTCTCCATTTAGTGTTAAGCAAGGCTGTGGTCTTTGAGGAGCCCAAAGGTTCCAAACCACAAAATTCTGGGTGCCCAGCTTCCATGAAGAAAGTGTATTTTCTCCAGTCACCCTAAGTCAAAAGTTAGTCATCCGTGGCTCCCAGGGACTTCTAGAGCACAGCCCTGTTCGAGACTAAATTTATTTCTCTTCCAGCCGATTGCAAGCCATCCACATACTTTTTTTTAGATAATGCATCTTAAAACAATCATTGGATTCAATTTCTGTAAATTACATTTACGAAGACCTTGATTACTTTTGAATCAGCCTCAGCCTTCAGTTGATAAAACATATGTTAATAATTGATTAATCTTGATATCATGTCAAACCTTAATCAATAACGGAATGTTATTCCTCACCTGGGGGTCACAGTTTTTTATTCCAAGGGCAACAGGGTCGTCCAGAGGTCCCTCATAAAGCAACTCCATGCGGTACTTCTGAGCTCTGACTGGCGAAGGCAGATGGATGGTGATCATCTGAAGCAGGGCCTCTCCAGCTGGAAGCCACTTCTTCATGGTTACTTTCAACAGTGGTTTACCCTCAAGTTCTTTCTCTTCTGAAGCTAGTTTAATGTTCAACTTTTCAAGCAGTTTAGCAGTTTCCTCTTTCTTGAAATTCATGATTGCATCAAACATCTAAAGTAAGCACAGAAAATAAACTTGAAAGAAACTTCATGATCCCTACAAAATCTTCCTCAATGACAGTGCTTGGTGTATGTCTGTTTTGTTTTGTTATCCCAGAATTCCATTGTTAAAATAAGAAAGATTTTAAACAGTCAGCAACACAAGACATTTATAAAACAAAATATGAGAATCGCTAATAAGAAAGCCACCTTGAAGAGCCTTTACTTAAAAATGTTCTTTTTAAGCCAAATCAAGTACAGTAAAACTTTGTATGAATTCTTGGCACAGACCATCACTTTTTTTTTTTTGAAAAATGAGTTCCTGGTGATTTGACAGGGAAATGGAACTATGCAATATTAAAGACAGTGCATCTTGTAATATGACTTCATGCCAAATCAATTCACCAGCAAACTCACCTTGTATACTGGGTCCAGGACAAACTGGTTAAACCCACGAACAAAGCCATCTCCTTCAATCTTGTTCCACTTCTTTGTTGTTGGATTGTAGAATTGGTCACCCCATAGTCGTTTCATAAGCTTTGCAGGTTCAATCTTAAACTTTTTGCTATAAATTTCTGCAAACTGCTTTAAAGTAAAAGCCCAGCCATGAAGTCCTGAACCAAATCCCACAGTACCTTTCTCAGGATACACCTACAGAAAAAAAAACAACATAAAAACACAGGTAAATGTGATAACATGTATACAGTTCAAAAGAATAGAAAAAGGAAAGTGTGAACACTAGCATGGTTTGCAGAATGTTATATTATGTCTCCAGGAAAACTGATCACATGCAAGATGAATAAACTGCAATGTGCAGTTACAGAAAATATCCATACTTGCCCAACAGAAGGGATTGGAATTTACTGGGGGTGAGAGGTTCTCTAAGACCAAAAAAATTAAAGAAATGCATGAAGCTTGATTGACATTTCCAGAGGGGTTGTGGGGTCTTAGAAAAATTCTCTTCTGTGGGGGAGGTATGGATATTTTCCTCATTTTTCTCATCCCTCTGGTTTGATCCTACCTTCCGAGCAGTCCCAAGCAGGACAAGGACAATTTAAAGCAGGAGAATCAGGGGCCAGATGCATGGAGAACCGTATACTGCTCACAAGGGTTAATCTGTCCCTAACCCTACTGAATTCCCCTAGACTAAAATTTAATCTGGACCTTAACCATAAGTGGTTGGTAAAATTGACATTTTACTGTCTCTTAAGTGAAAACAACATCTTTGAGATAGTGGGTTTTTGTGAAATCAACATTTCACTGTTTTTAAGGGGGCTTGATAGTCTAAAAGGGACCAAAGCACTTGCACCAAACCCAGTGAACAAACTATCTTAGTATAAACAGCTGTTGCTATGGCCATTGCTACGTAAAAAACTTACACCACTGTGTAATTTCCTTAAATTTCACACTTACCTAGAGGTAATTTCAGCAAGACTGTTTCAAAATACTTTTTACAAGTGTTCAAGGGCTTTAAATGTTACATTTTTAAAAAACTGCATTTTCTCTGAATGTTGTCATGCTTTAAAATATTGAGCCACCATGAGAAAAATCAACATCTTTGAAGTCACAAGTTGACGTGAAATCAGCATTTTACTTTTTCTAAGTGAAATCAACTTTGGGATCGTGGATTCCTGAAGTCATCATTTTATCGTTTCTCAAGTGAAATCAACATCTTTGCAGTCATGCATTCTGATGAAATCAACATTTTTTAGATCACGCATTGACATGAAATCAACATTTTCCATTTTTAAGCAAAATCAATATCTTTTGAGGTCATGTGGTTGCATGAAATCAACATTTTGCCATTTTTTAAAAATGAAATCAAGATCTGTCCTCTCACACTTTGAAATGAAACATACTTTTTTGCTTTATTGTGGAACAGGAACTTGTTTTGAGTATTTTTTAGCAAATCATGTGGAGCAATTATGAAACCAGCCCTTTAATATTATGCGATTGGAGCTGTACCCAAGGCAAATACTGTTTTTTTTTTATGTTGTAAAAAAACTTGTTGCAGCTAAATGTATCACTATTGTAAACTGAATAGGTCTGACCTGAATATTTCCCATTGGACCATCTTCATCAGCATAAGTTGCCACAATCACGTTGATGCTCTCCACAATTCGCTGAAGGGTCTGGTAAAGATCTTCTTTCTCCAACTGAAGTTCTAGCAGTGCACGATCCATTTTGTTCATGAAGAGAACAGGCTTAATACGCTCGCTGATAGCTTGTCGCAACACTGTCTCAGTCTGGACACAGACACCTGGCAAGTTAAAGAAAGCAACATTTTGTAACATGCAAAGCAAGGACCATGTACAGAACTTGTAACATAGCAATACCACTTTGTCAACCCATCTCTCAGAATGGGGCTCTAAGTAATCTCCACATTTGCACAAGTCAGATTTATTTGCCCACAAAAAAGATCAGTTGTTTTTTGACTCTGACAGTGACCTACAGCCATTCATCAAGTCCTCTGCACACACTCCACATGTTTTGGTGTGGATGTATAGAAAAATGAGACTGTTCAAATGGAACAGATTAGTGTGGACAGGGCTCGAGAAGTTCATTTTTTGGGCCAAGTATCAAGGACTCCAAGAGTAATAATACAACTACTGTTTCCAGTACATTGCCTTACACTGAGCTGATTTAACTCTGTAAACTTCTCTTGACAACAGTACTGAAAATAGTGCAAGACCAACAGATAGATGAACCTCTCCTGTACTTTTTCTGGATCAAAATAGACCAATTTCGATATATTAAAATTCAGCCTTACACAATAGACCTCAGCACGAGGCTCTGGGGAATAAACCCCACAAACTCTGTAGTTTTTCCCCAGAGCCTTGTACTGAGGTCTACTGTTTTAGGCTGAATTTTAATATATCAAAAATTGATCTATTACTATTCAATTTTTGACACCTACCGCTAACGCAGTCTACAACAACAAGGGCACCATCAGTTACACGCAAAGCAGCTGTGACTTCTGATGAGAAATCTACATGTCCTGGTGAGTCTATCAGGTTAATCAAGAAGCCCTTGCCTTCTCGGTCACCCTCTATGTATGCCAAATCTTCATCCTTCAGTTCATAGTACATAGAGATGGCTCTGAAATGAAGTAAAATTCTAATTATGTGGTGTCAAGAGTCAAGACTTTGCCAACAGAGAAATGTTGGTAGAAAACACAGGACTGCAGTACACAAAATAAAGAAAAGACCTACGTTGATTTAATGGTGATGCAACGTTCTTGTTCATCTTTCCTGGTGTCGGTAAACCTTGCTTCACCAGCTTTTGCCGATGCAATAATTCCTGCTTTGCTGACCAAAGAATCTGTCAGTGTAGACTTTCCATGATCAACATGAGCAATAACAGACATGTTACGTATATTGTGCTTTTTGTCCATGATGGAACGGATCTATGGCAGGATCAGAAAAGCTTGTTATCAGCAATTTATTTCTTACACTGGTCAACTGACTGTCCTTTCTTAAGTTAGGTCAAAGATACATTGTCCAACAAGAACATATGTAACAAACCCCAATGGAATCAAGTGACAGGCAATTGTGCATGCTTAAACACTTTCATCATGGAAGAGAAAAGCTGTAAATACATGTATGTATTCAAGCTTTCTCCTTCTATAGCACTGAAACACCGCAAACTTTGACCAAGAAACAATAGGTAACACCTCCATAAGGTAACCTTTGTTGAAACAGACTATATAGCTGTAAGGGCAGACGGTAACAAAGGAGGATGGGGTGCTCATGTACAAGGATTTTTCAGTGTTTGAACTTACCATATTTTCTGGTGTATAAGTTGACCCTACATTTTTGACCATAAAATTGAGATTTTAACAGTTCAAGGCATGTTTACTAAACAAAAATCCTTTTCGATTCTCAAGACAAATGAGTGTTGTTTCTATTGTAGATCACCTCAAAGACAAAAAATAAAATTGAACAGAGTTATTTACATTGATTATGTAACACCGAAAAAGTTTCGGTGTGTCAATGAATTGCAAAATTCATCCTCCTTTTAACAAAGTACCTTCATAAAAACAGTGCCAGTAACTATATTTTGATATCCTGAAGCTATTTCTGACAAGGGGACACCAAGCAATCATGAAGAAAGCCAGAGAAATGATTGAGTAAACAAGCCGCCATCTTGGTTCACTTTGTAGCCAGGCAACACAGCTGCTAAGCCAAGCTAGTGGTTACGTTAAACGTTTGGATACAGGAAAATTCCTCTTGCATTTCTCCTTGTTTTTGGACTGAATAAAACTACAATGTAATGTCAAATTTGAAGCAAAAAGTCCTCAAAACTTAAACAGAAACATTGCAAAGTCCAGAGATCTGCAACATTAAAATGTAGCATAGAAAGCTAGGAAAGGTTAAGTTCGAAACATTGGTAATGTCAAGATTTAGTGTTGTTATAAGTACTCATATTAAATGTTGGTTAAATACCTACAAAGTTTATCGTGGATTTTTTAACCCTGAAAATTGTGTTATGCTAATGAATTCCGACTTTTTGAAATGAACAAGTCGACTCTCAACTTTTGGCCGGTGTTCGGCAAGTTTAGGAAAGATGAACACTTCTGCTTTACGAGTTACCTATCAAATGTGGCTCAAACTGTCAGAATGACAGAACTGAATGTTCAAAACAAAACTTTAATACAGTATTTATGAAAAAAGGAACACTGACAGGAACTGTAACAGTAACAAAGTCACAGTGAACGTGACAGAATTTCAATCACTCATTTGAAGGAGCTTTGCACTCATATGGACATAATAGTGAAGAAACTCAGAGGAAGACCACTGTTTTTACAATGCGGCATTCTATATGTGAGCAATTAAGGAAGATAAACCTCTGTTGTCAGATACTCTGATGGTGCTGTATAATATTTAAGAAATAGAAAAGATGTGCCGTGTTTCTATCGAGTTATAGAACACAATTGAAAGTTTGGGAGAACGAAAAATGCTGTGGTTCCCACAGCTTTTTCAAGTTCTCCCAAACGTTCACGAGTGTTTCTATAACTTGATAGGAACACAGAGAACATGTTTTCTATTTCTTTTAGAAAATACTGTGACGAAGAAGAAAAACAACTTGTTTACATCAACAGCTCATGCTAGTTCTGTGTGTCTATGGAGCTATAGAAACACGGTTTTGAACCAATCAGCGTGCATATTTGCTTTGGGTTATTTTCTATATTAGAATAGTAGTGCTTATTAGAATGGGGACACTTGTAGAGCATTTTGTCACAAAAAAAAATTAAAACCCATTCAGTCCATTAAGTCAAAAAATTACCACATTATAGAAGAAAATAAGTCTATGCGTTGTCCCAAAGTTAAGATATTCATCGAAATGTTCTGCACAAATTTACAGAGCCTAGTATAGAGCCCAAGCCCTAGGATTTCAAATTTCATCAGTAACACTTTTTCGGTTCTGTGTCCAGTGATCATGGGGAAACGATTGGTAACGGAAAATGTTTGTAACAAAATGTCACGTTCGATTTGGATACAAATTAAAGAAAATGGAAATAGTATGAAAATGAAACACTATATATATGAGCTTGCATTTACTTAGTGGCATGAATCTTGTTTAAGCTTATAAACATCTTGATGTTCTCGGAAACTGGGACAGTTCGATAACAGTACAAAATTACCTCTTCCCAAAGGTTTTTTAATTACATAAAGTCAACTTTTGTACTTCGTCTTCGCATTGGATGCCATGTTAACAGATTGCTGGGATGAAAACCAAAAATTGTAGCTCAGCTATTCATCTGCCATCTTAAATCCATCCCAGACTGCATTGCACATACCATGCAATGCACTTTGGAATCGATACAACACGGCGGACTGGTGACGCGAAACAATGTTTTGGTTTCATATATAGTGCTGAACATAGAAATTACTATACTTCTCGAGAATTAGAACAGGGAAAATGTCTATCACTGAATTTTGATTGGCAAGGCTGAAGATGTCTGTGGCAAACAGCTTTTCGGTTCTGTTATATCAGAATCACGGTAACGACACGGTACTGCAAACAATTGTTACCGTGAAATCCTAGGGCTTCGGGGCCGCCGTGTTGGTGTTCCTTTGTGGTACACCAATGCGGTGGCCAGAAAATAGTGTTAACATCTGGAACTTACTCCATGGTTATCTAGGACACTGATTATCTGCACTAAACAAACAAGCATTTGCACAAGAATATTTCCAAATACTAAACATCTTAATACTCTAACAGTCACGAGATAAACAGGCATTTTTTTAAAAAAAACAGTCTTAGTTTTATGTCACACACCGCCATGACTCCACAATTCAAAATGCACTGGTTTCCTTGCGAAGGGCACTATTGAGCTGGGAAGTTGTAGACAGATATAAATTTGGTACCTCTTATGCCTGATGAGTTGGTGGCTCCAAAGTTTTGAATTTAAGAATTTGATGAAATCACTAGAAAACACTTTATTGCAATGGGGGTGCTTATTAATAAAACACATTCAAAGGGGGTGCTCATTCAAAAGTGGGCGCTTATTGGATGGAGGGCACTAAATTGAATCATAAGGTATATTGTTTAAAAAGAACAATTGTCCAACAAACAACTGCTACAGATTCTTGGAACGCGAACTAAATTCACATGCCCTTGGGATTTAAACTGTAGTAAAAGAAACTCCATTCTACTGCTGATCTTTTTGTTAGCAATTAGAAACGTGTTTAATCTAACGTCAAGGCAGACAAATACATCTAATTATATTTAATCCAGGCTCGTTAAACGCAATGATCGCGATCAATAGTCTGATAAGTACAGTTTGGAAACACGTTACTTGGCATAAGACGGCTTTGATAAAGTAAGACCGTAAGCTTATCTAACATCTAGAAGGTAAGAAATGTTGCCACGATACTTCGAAAAACCTCACGATTTGGTGAAGTCCACAGTTTTATAAACCAAAGCACCCTTCAACTTCTAAGTATAAAAGTGGGCAATCTTATGACGTATCCTACTTTAACTTTTTTTCTAAACCTCGGGTCCACGTTTCGATAGGCTTAAATTAAGAACAGTACACAATTTACACTTCGTCTCCCCTTACCTGGTCTATCGTAAAGTTCGGCTGAAAAAAAAAATAAATAAAGAATATTTCAGTGTAAGATATAAACAACTGCCCAGAATAAAAAATACAAGTACTAATATGTACATCGCTTTTATCAAGCAGGAACCGGTCTAAATTAAAATGGCGTAGTAACTTTCTCCCGATAGTGAATATTATTTCGTATTCTACGAAAATTAAGGAAAACACCATTCAATTCAAGTCACAGAATGCCAAGTTTTATAGATTGAATACGATGGAGCGATGATGGTTACTCACCATGTTGGTAGTTTCTCTGGCACGCAACACTAATGTACTGCTGCCCAAATGGCGTCCAGAGAGAAAAGGACGGAGAGAGAGAGATTATTGCACAATCACGAGAAACCAGCCTCGCTTTCGTATATATCTCGTCTTGGCAAGGGGGCCTTGGCACGACCTCGATTTGGTTTAATTAAAGATTTTTAAAATAAAATGACGACATCGTGCAAGTGTGCCATTTAGCGCTGTTTTCATTCTAGAAAATATCGCCAGGTTGATCTCTGACTTAAACGATTCGAGATAAAGCACCTAAAGACACAGATCAACTCTTGAATTAGGCTCAATTACCAGGCGCCGTTTGGGAAGGGAGCACGTGCTCCTCCCCTCACGGGGTAGGAACGTAACGTTGACAGGAGCGGCGGAAATCGAGCCTACCCTCTCCAATCCACCGTAGGAAAAAAGATAGCCTGTTCCAGGCTGACCGAGAGCCTGGAACAGGCTAGAAAAAAGATGGCGGCTGTACATTTTACCACAATACCTTGAGAACCTAACACAGCGTATAAGACACAAGGAAAGCCAAATTTTTACAACATTTGTCCCTGTACTAAGGACATTGTGTATCGTAGGTTTGAATATTTTATAACCCTTCTGTACCTTTTTATGAACGTTTTTAAAGTTTTCGTGCGCTAAGAACTGTGGGTAAATGTACCAGTCGCCATCTTTTTTCCTACTGAGGATTACGTAGCGTTGCGTGACAGAGCCCCCCACCGGAACGGGTGACAGGAAGTCTTCCGTCTTCTCTTGCTGGGGCATGGAAAATACGCACAAGGGTGATAGCTACAAATCGCAATTTTATTTGATTATTATTTCGGCGTGCGGATAATTCACTGCCTGCGTTAACTTACAACCGTCGTGCACATGAAAACGAGACAAGTCAATTTCCGCCAAAACTTGACAAATGTCTCGAATATTCGAAATCCTTTAATTCCAAGCCAAAATTAAGAAAGTTACTGAAACGTGAAACGTTATACGCCCCATATGCACAGAGAACTAGTACTATTGCCATCCTCCTCCAGTTCTCTCCGCTTTTTGATTTGCCATCGTTCGTCTTCCAGGGGTCGTCTTTTAAAGTTTTCTTGCAAAAGCTTTGTGTTTTGCCGCATCAATTTCTTCCAAATTTAGCTCAACTTTGAAACAAAGAAAACGAGGTTTATCCTAAATCTTAACGTTTAACCGCTGTGAACTAGCTCTTCCCCTCCCTCCCTCCCGTGGTCAACATTCTCCCAAATGAGTCGAGCTCACTGGCAGGTAAGTTTTTAAATTCTAAAACCTCTCAGTGTTATAGACTGGAAAAAATAATTCTTAGAGGCGTTGAAGCCGCTCTTAGTCTTCTATTGATTTTTTTTTTCACTTATGGGCTTGTAAAAGTTCCAAATTTCGTCATCCGCTGGAGTTATAATTCCTAAATTGCTGTTTGTGTCTTATTTTTGATCAAATTACGATGGCCCAAGAACAAAAGTATTTACGATAAGTTCACTTTGCCAAGTTTTGCTCATTTTATTTACATTTTTACTCGTGAAGTTTTTTAGTGTTCTTTTGGCTCTTCCATTTAGTATTTTTAGTAGACAAAAGGCAATTGTTTTTGCAATTTTCGTAAATATAACAGCTAGACAGGTCTATGAGCAGGTTCTAGACGGAAAATCTAGATCGCGGTCACATCGATTTTAGCCAATCGCATTCGTGAATTTGGCAGTTCTAAGTCTTGAGAAAAGGCCATAAGATTAAAAAATGCTATAAATATCTGAGCTATGTATTGGAAGTTCTTATCTGTCACTGAGAAAAAAGAAGAAAGGAACTTGTAAAAACTACCTCCTCCCACTGAGCCTGAAGAGCAACAACTCAAGGGTTTTCAATCGTTTGAAACATCGTCGGAATTCTGAGAGGAACGGGATGTCCCATCTTGTCCCGTTGCGGGGTTTGAAGACCAATCCTCCTCTTTCCTGTCCCACTACCCTTTATATAATGGTAATGCCATTTTGGCTCTGAACATCCTAGAAACGTCTGGGAACTACACCATCAGCACGCACATTTCTTCTGTTCATTTTAAAAGAAACTATTCAGCGAAAAGAGACCAAGTACAAACATTTTAAGTCTGATAATGAAAAGCCCAGGGGTTTTATTTTTCTAAGAGACTGTACGCAATTGTTTGGCAAGCCTTGCTTTTTAAAATGAAAATACAAAATGTTCTGTTTTGAAAGTTAACAAAGTCACATGCAGAAGCGGATGATCTAGCTAGCTCAAGATATTGATATCAGATTAACAATCCTCGGTATGTTTAATTTGCTTTTATATACCCATGACATGAAACATATATGACAAATATGCAAGCGATGAGAACTGCACGTGCTAACAATTACAAAACCGCGAAGCCCCATTTAGTCTAAATACCTAATGATTGCTACACTACAGGCGTTCCAGTACATTTGTAACATAAAAGTAAAAAGTGAAAAAGATCGAAAGGAAAACTATTCTGCAATTTCCAGTTTTAAAACAGTTAGTGCCATTTTCTTTCTCTGCCGGTTGTTTTTTGATTAAAGCTACAGCTCGTCTTTTCCTTTGGAGATGCTCCGGTTCAAGCTTACGTAATGGGCTTGGAACAAAGCACGCTTGTTGTCTATTTTCCATACCGTTGTACGCTCCTCCGATGGGTTCTTGCAGTAGCAATGAACAAACGAGATCTCGCAGCCACGCCATTCCCAGTCAGTGTCGGTGTTGATGACCGCTGTCGTTTTGCCATTACAGTTATAATCGAGTTTCACTTCCATGTACTTGACACACGACGGACCTCTGCACGAGCACCAGGCCACTGACTTGCGGTGGCAGTCTTGGTCGCTATGGCAGCCTTCTGGCGCCAGAGAACACTCGTACTGCGGTAAGTTGGGGGAAGAACCCTTGGCAAAGTTGAACATCTGCAAGTCTTGTCCACCACTAGACCTATAGTCACAGCCATAGTTGAGAAACCCGAGGTAGTAGTACTCGAGATTGACAGCTCTGATGAAGTTTTCAATATGTTTTCCGACAGAGAGGGTTTGCAGAATGTTCCATAGTGATGTTAACGTGTACTGGATTGTAGACTTAGTGGCTTTGGCTTCATTCAGAAATTTTTCAATCAGATCTGCAGTGCGATGCTTAATAAGCTGGTTTCTGGTTTCAGGACTGCCTCCTCGAACAACCAGATGGTCCGTCATGGACATTTCGGATACCCGGGATAGTTCGCTTTCGTGAATACCAGAACACATTGAAACACCAAGCTCTGTGACATTCGTTGGTCCTGCCAAGGCCAAACAGCTTCTAACCTTGAAATCTCTTTCCTTATAGGAATCGTCGGTCTCAGCAAATACCATTTGATTGATGCTTGATCCCAGTAACACAGACGACACAACATGAGAGCCATAGGCCCTGAGGAATACATCATAGGGCTTCCAGGCATTGGAATTCCAGGGATCCCTGATTTCAACCGGCAGTTCTCGAAAACGTTCAAGAAAGTTTCCGTCAAATTTGTTTTCATTCAATAGGCATGCCTCGTTTAACATATCTTGACTGTAAGATGCCTGGATTATGAGTGAATTTCCAGTCACAGAACGCTGGAACGCGGAGAGCCCTTTTGATGCATACTCGAGTGATAAGCCCAGAGAAAAGGCTGTCTTTAGAGAGCTTTCTAGACCTGCTGTGGTCGCCAGGGACGAATAGGCGGCATTCGTGTCTTTGTAGTAATGGAATCTCCGAATTGAGACGGCCTTTGTGCCTTCTATGGTACACCTCTGCAAAGCTGAAGGATTCAAAATCTGTAGAAAAAAAACCGTGGAAATAGATGATATTCCATAAAAGACCGATAAACAGGAAAAGAAATAGAATACTTCTTTCCATGGATTTGGGACTTTGGGACAGAGATAAGGACAAAACCATGGATCGATTGCAGATCAGTAATAAGGATTTGAGAATGAGTTTAACAACTAAAATTGAGGTAGGACTCAGATAATTTCAAATGAATACAAATTGAACCACAAGAGGAAAATGCAATAAGATGTGATGCGCGCAGGTCTATCAAGGAAAAGGTATTGACAACTCAACACCCATGCATTGACTTGTTTTTCTGCGTATAACACTCTGCTCGACACTCCTTTTTGTTCCAACCATTTGTTCGACGATTCGTCAAAACAAGGTTAATAAAAACTTGCAAGTCATTTAGTGTAAAAAAAAACCCTGGTTGCTTATGCAAGTGTTTGCGCGCGTTCTGTTTTAAAAGACGCACAGCTTTAGCAGCAAGTTTATCGACCCGACTACAGGCAGTCGGTATCTTTACCAGCAATATAATTACTCTAGGCCAAACATGTCTGCATACCTGAGATCCGCTCCTGGGTATGTCATCCACAAGGTTCAATTCAGGAAGATACAATCCCCTTCCAAGAGGGCTAAAATCTTCCGCGGCATCCGCAAAAGTACCGATATGAAAAAACGACAACGCCAACAGGAAAATCATCCTCCTAAATGCTCAGTTCGTTCAACTGGAGCTAAGGTAAAACGCCTTACGTGCGTACGTGCAAGTCGAATGCACGAGTGTCGTATCGGCGTGGTTTCGTTGTTTATTTATAGTTGTCCTCTTCTCGCTTAGAAGAGATATTGCATTGTTTTGGGTGACACTGATAACAAAAAGTCATTACCTGTTGCGTCAAACTAAATCTCTTGCCAAAAATGTTTTCACGAATCGAAGTCAGGTTTGGGACGGGGGAGACACCCTCTGCTGGGTTTAGTGCTTTCATTATAGCAACAAGGTACAGTGTATAACACGCGGAGCAAATTGACCCTCACCCAAAATTGTATTCTGGTGCCTTTTATAACAATGCTCGTTAAAATGTGTAATGAACAACTCTGTCATAATTACATGGTAATTTCACCCCACCAAACGATTTAAGGATTCTTTAGAAAGTCTTTTTCAAATTATACTTTCTAAGAACGCTTCCCCCCCGTGAAATCGTACGTGCAGAAATTTGGCAGCAATCGTATCTTTGGCTTCAAAGCAGGATAAGGCTGATCGGATAAACGTTAACGCAATAGGTGATGTTTTTGTACAGATTTATGCATTACGATTCACGTAAGATTTCCTTAGATTTGGTGATAAAAAGGTTACAATGAAAAATACGTTGAACCAGCCGTTAAACTTCCTGATCATCTTTTTAGAGAAAGGCAGATTTAAGATTAAAGTAAAGTTTGAAAATAAACCTTGATTATTAATTCTACTCCAGTTATCCGATTATCTCTATCCTGGCCGCTTCGAAAGCATTCACATGAGTATGAAGACAAAGATGCGGATAATCGCAGTTATATACACAACTTAAGCAGCTGTGAAATTATAGCCTGAAAAAAATTCAGGTCTGATTCTGACTGCGATTATCGTCTATGTCTTCATATCTTTCTCGGCAATTCAAATATATGATCTCTCATATATTCATTTGCATATACGTGACTGCTGGATTTTCTTGGGCGTAGCTCAATTTGCCACGTTTCAGCATTCTACAGCAGTAATTTAAAGAAATCCAAAAGAGCAGAACGGTGTCTCCCCCGTCTCGAATCTGACTACGTGAGAAAATGTTTGTTAAGAGACTTAGTTTGACGCAGCAAGGCATAAGTTTGTTTTGAGACACAGGTGATAATACTTTGGGTTTTTTTATTCTAATACGCTTTACAACAAGGAAAAATCCCTGCTATGCGGGAAAGAGGGCAAATCCGGCTGGTTGAATTTGATGAGATGGTTCCTTTACATCAAACAACGTTTCTGTCATTACAACCTTTTTATCAATCAATAAATGGCAGTCAACCAACTAATTTAGCTCTATGGTGATTTTGAATGACCAGCTACTGTGTGTATTTTGATTTATGTAAATCACAGTACAAATAAACGTTCCCTGTCTTGCCACCGAGCAAGGAACCCTTAAGGAAACCTTACGTGTACCGCTAAGCATAAATCTGTAGAAGAATGTCACTTATGGATTTTATAATTAGATCATTAGACTGTTAATTAAGACTAACGTTTTTTAAGAGAAACGATTTCCCTTGGAAAACACTCGCTGAGACTTCTATTACAAAAACTTTGACGTTCAATTCTTCTTTGTCTTCACGTTTATCCGATCAGCCTTATCCTGCTTTGAAGCCAAATATACGATTGCTGCCAAATTTCTGCACGTACGATTTCACGGGGGGGAAGCGTTCTTAGAAAATATAATTTGAAAAAGACTTTCTGAAGAACCCTTAACTCTTTTGGTGGGGTGAAATTACCATGTAATTATGACAGAGTTGTTCATTACACATTTTAAAGAGCATTGTTATAAAAGGCACCAGAATACAATTTTGGGTGAGGGTCAATTTGCTCCGCGTGTTATACCTTATTGCTATAATGAAAGCCCTAAACCCAGCAGAGGGTGTTTCCCCCGTCCCGAACCTGACTTCGTGAAAACATTTTTGGCAAGAGATTTAGTTTGACGCAACAGGTAATGACTTTGTGTTATCAGTGTCACCCAAAACAATGCAATATCTCTTCTAAGCGAGAAGAGGGCAACTATAAATAAACAACGAAACCACGCCGATACGACACTCTTGGATTCGACTTGCACGTACGCACGTGAGGCGTTTTACTTTAGCTCCAGTTGAACGAGCTGAGCATTTAGGAGGATGATTTTCCTGTTGGCGTTGTCGTTTTTTCATATCGGTACTTTTGCGGATGCCGCGGAAGATTTTAACCCGCTGGGACGGGGAGTGTATCTTCCTCAGTTTAACTTGCTTGGAAACTTGCGCGAAAGTGGATCTCAGGTATGTTGTAATATTTGGACTGAAGTAATTGTTTGTAAAATAACACTAAACGCACGTAAGTTGCTGAACATACAGCGCGTTCATTGAATACATGCCCATAACCCACCGCCATAACCCACTTGCCGATGGGCAAGACTGACTTCAATTTTGTGCCTTTTTTTTTTCGAAAAAAATCTTCACCCGGAGAATATCGTTACTAGGTTCGGCCGAAAATACTGAGGGCTAGGACGTCCAAAAAAAAATCGTTACCGATCGTTATCGTTACCGGAATCTTTATATTTTATGGAAGGAATATTCATATTTTGACGGAAGATTTTGAAAAGAACTGCGAACTGGTTGAAAGGCAGAAATAACTGATATACTTCCAGACCAGTTCTATGCCCATCATTGACACACTTTCGTCAAATTTTGATGTATATTTTTCCATTTTAGCGAATTACATCTCTCATTCAATATCTTCTTTAGCTGAATTTCAGCATTTCTGATGATGCTACCATAACCGATCCTTAATTGGCTCTGAAATACTATCGCCTTGAATCAGTCAAGATCTTTCAAGCTAAATTTCTGATCGAAGACTCTTTAGATCATCATTTAAGTAGAGCGTAATGTTTTAATTTCCGACAGATACTGCTTTCTTCAGCTGTACCGCGATGTACTATTAAAACTAAACAGGACGTCTCAAGCAGGGGATTCAAGTTTTACAAAAACACTGAAGAATTTTACTCTTCGATGACCACCTCCTCAGGTCTGGAAAGCTCTCTACAGACGGACTTTTCTTTGAGCCAAACACTTGATCAAGCATCAGAGAACGTCGGTGGAAGTGACCGGAGAGTGACTGGAAATTCACTTTATTTTGTGGCATCCTATCGTCAAGAAATGTTGAACAAAGACTGCCTGAATCATGAAAAAGATTTTGACCAAACGTTTCTGGATAGTTTTCAATCACTGCCGGTCAACATTACACACCCGTGGATGGACTCGAACTGGAAAGAGTATGATATCTTCCTTAAGAAATATGGCTCCCATGTTTTCACGTCTATTTCGGTAGGATCGATGATCAACCAAATGGCATTTGCCGAGACTTCCGACTCCTACACTGAGCGAGATTTCCAGGTCAAAAGCTGCATGTCCCTGGGTATATCTTCGATGTTTGGAGTCTCGATGTGTTCCGATATTGACAAAAGTGAAGTATCGCGAGTGTCTAAGATGAATATGAGGGGAGAGCTTGTAATCAAAGGAGGGACCACTGAAACCCGAAACAAACTCATCAAGAACCGCACGGCAGACATGATTGAAAAATTCATGAACGAAGCCAACGCCACTAACGCTTCAATCCAGTACACGTTTACCTCAACCTGGGATATCCTCGGCTTTCTTTACATAGGTAAAGATAACGATAACTTCATCAGAGCTGTCAATCTGGAGTACTACTACCTCGGGTTTCTCAATTATGGCTGCAACTATCAGACGTCAGATGGTGGACAAGATTTGCAGATGTTCAACTTGGCAAAGGGTTCTTCCCCCAGCTCACCGCAGTACGAGTGTTCTTTGGCGCCAGAAGGCTGTCACCATGATAACGATTGTCACGTCAAGCCAGGTCGATGCCGTTGCTATGGTACCTCGTGCATTAAGTACGGGGAGGTGACACTGGACACTGGTACGAAAAAGAAGAACGCCTACGTCTACAGGGAAGGCAATTCATTGAAAGGGTACGGATGCAGCTACAGAGCATCAAAGATAAAGTGTTACTGCACGGATGAATCAAAACAGCGTTACACCGTATGGCAAAGGGGAAGTAAAGATGTCTTGTATAAAGCACATCACCTTAACTTGAAGCAACTCGTGTGCGACAGAATGGAGACTTAAACGACGAACATATCGCCTGGGAAGATCCGCAATCTAAAACACGACATTGTAGGTGCAGTTTCTTTACAATATCCTGTTTCGCTTTTGTAAAACAGTGACTGGAACAGTCATTGGCATCAGTTAATCCTAGTCAGTTTGGATCTTCATCCCAAAAGCGCTAGCATTTTATCTTTTTCAGTGTCGTTCCTTGTTGAACACAGTATTAGTGAAGATTGTTTTAGACCTGATCATTTCCTTTAGGATGTTTCTCGTTCTATACTACGATGTTTTGCTGATAGTCTACGGTTTTCAATTCCTTTAGACGATCATACACGATCATAGTTTTTTTTTTTAGTTATGGCTGAACCCCGTATCCCAAAATCAAAGGAAACTCAATTTGAGATGCTAAGATTTTTATTTTGCGTTTCATTTTTGTTTAGAGTGTATATTACCCATATATCATAGCGTAAGGTGAGAACCCAGGCGTCGGCTGAACTGTCAAGGAGACAAAATGCCCTTCAATTCTTTATCATTGCTACACTTAAAATAATGTCATATATCTTAATTCAAAGTCTAAAATACACTATCAGTTGAGAGTTGAGAGTTTACAGTTATATATATAGTTGAGAGTTGAGAATTTATTTAGTTGCACCTGCAGAACTAGAAAAACCACTCCCCTTATTTTCGTCAATCAACGAAATCTTCATAACGGGTTTATGATTTGTCCTCTATTTAATGTTGAAAAGGTACGTTGCAGTCGGTGCATATCTTAAACTTTGTTTCCTGAAATATCCACACTCTATGTTTGTAGCATGTTGGAATTTCATCGCCTATGGGTTTGGCGTGTCAGGTTACACTCTCTGCACCCAAGATACCTCGGCGCAGAATGATTTATCTGAACATGGCTAGGGTAGATTTTTTGGGAGGGGTACACGCGCGGTTAGAGTCGGTATTTAGTCTACTTTCATCTATACGAAGAACGATTCAGAGTGCGTTTCCAGACAAATGTCTCATTCGTTACCCAGTAGGCATTTATGTTCGTAGTCAGAAGGCCAGTTTTGACCATCATGTCACCATCTAAGTAGTGCGCTTTGTAGCACAAAATCCCAAGCGCCTTAAAGTCCTTAAATCTCGCTGCAGAACCGTGACAAAAGAGAACTTTTGTTGACTGGGTTCTAGTCAGGACAAGTGTGACTAATGTGGGAATTGGCCACGTGACTGTACCGTCTGTACGTCACACATCTCGGTTTATCCGGTGAAATCCTTCAAATTAATCAGTAGACGTCTTAGTGAGGTGTCTTAAAGGAGCTTCGTCAAGGTTTCCGCATCTTGGCAAGTTTATCCTAAATTTTCCAAGTTCGTCGTTTGTAATCCGTGTTAATCTTCTCCATACTTAACCATCCTTGTTCCTTTATGGTTTATTGATTGTTATCTCTTTGGTACTTCTCTATCTTTAGTAAACTGCAATTTTCTGATTCCCTTCAATTGAAAAGTTATCTTGTACAAAAATAACTCAAAATGGCGTGACTGAGCTCCATAACTTATACAGTTTGGCGTTAGTATGTTTCAAAATTTCATTTGTCATCGGATTCTGCGCCCTGTTTGTACCCTCACGCGCGCTGGTGGAAAAACCTGTGGTATTTTTTTTTCATCTCAATGATACGGCCGATTTTGCCTCCTGCTTATCTCTCTTAGAGACTAAGAAACTTAAACAGTGACACATCAGTGCAGGGTACAAGACTCGGCCCAAAGCACTAACAGTTGTGGAATGAAAAATCCGTGCGAGAAAAGTATGGGACATTGTATAGTTCAGTTTGTATGAATGAAGACTACCAACGTTGGGTTTCTATGGCCGTGAGATCGAATTCCTCCAAAAAAATTGAAATGATAGCAGATGTGCGTAAGACTAGAATTGAACTAAACATAGTTCGACCGTGTTACGTATTTTCTATGCAACAAATTGTCAAACTGCGTCATGATTTGTTTATTTTCGATTACAAACGTCCCTAAGAATTCAAGCAAAAGAACTTCTAATACGTTTATCCTTTAGTCCAGTTAAAAGCTGCCCAAATAAAAACATATTCCGGCGTCACTGTCGGTAAAATTTCAAACCTGACAATTTAATTGAATTCATTTTATGACTGAGGAAATTACTTTGTGATTACCTGAGCCGAGCAGGCCAATTTATCGTTAATTCTTCAATTGCATTGCAATGCAAATTAACGCACGCGCGTTGGTATTCTCAGTCATATAATAAATGAGTAATCGTATGAAAGCTCGAGCAATTAAGGATTTACACTACTCGTGATTTTTGAAGATTCTTTTAAATTGCACTCGCCTAGAAGCTAGTGCAACTTTGAGAGGATTTGCAAATATCACTCGTAATGTAAATCCTTAATTTTACTCGCATTCATACGATTACCTATACACATTAATCTTTCGCTTATTCTTCGCTAACCTCCATATCACGAATCGTAGGTATTTAACGACATTAATTTTATTTTAGAGATATTTTGTTGTATTTGGTAATTCACACTTTATGAAAGCGACTCACAAAATCCCAGAAAGGCACAGAAAAGCCAATACCTTGAAGATGCAGCGAAATATTTTCAACCTGCTTATTAACCCGTCAAACTTCAGATGGTCCCTAAATCAACAAAACTATTCCCTCCACTGATTGGTCAATGAACACTCAAATACCGGAGCACAGGTCAACGGGTTTTTACGTAAGAATGCCAGATCACTGCATCGCAATGAAATCACCCAAGAACAAAGGATGCTATATATTTCCTTCTCAGCGGCGTGAAACAATCCTAAAATCTCTTGAATGAATTCATCTGCGGACGTACTGGAATACGCCGACGCCGGAGAAATAAGAGCAGATTGTAAGGTTAGTGAGGTAACTTAAAGCTGCTTCAGAATCGTTCACTTCGTGTTAATATAACGCTGGAATCATCTCTACACTTAGGAACCTTGATTGGTTTTGAAATAATTGAAAGTCGCCTGAAGGAAAGTTCACTTCCCAAGTGCTCCGTGAAAATAAATCATTTTTCAACTTACAGAAATTGTAACATACCAAAATATGTTCAGACTCTTTAAGATTACTAATGGTGGTGGCTTATGACTTTCGCGAGCCAAAGTCAATTGATTATTTTACTCGCGAACAAAGGGAAATTTAAAACTGGTACCAACTACACTTTACATTGATCCAAAATGTTTTTTCGTTTGACAAGTATTATAAATCGATATTAGATCGAAAGAGAGAAAAACTTCGCAAAGTCAAAGATTAGATCGCCGGGAAGAAAAAATGCCTTGATTTTATTTTAACTTTGTGAGTTTTTAATATTTTGTTTTCAGTACGATTCAAAGTTTAAGCTGATACAAACTAGGGAACCTTAAAATTCAAACTTTTTTCTCTAGAAGAAAAAAAAAACACTACATTTTCATCACAACCTCTGGAACTGCTGTAAAGTAGCATAAAGTTAATTTTTTTCCTTAACTTAATAAATCGGGTTTCGATAGGTTTTGTCCCGTGCATATCTCAGTAAGTAATCGAAACAGGTAACTTAATCACGTCTATGATTATTTTGGTTATGTAAATAATTCCAAAAACAATTACGAAAAGCGCTTTTCAACTAAGGAGTAGAAGCAGCCCGACCGTTCGACCATTTTCTCTGTGGGAAAGCTGCACAGTGTCTTACGTTTTTTGAACTGACAGAGACAGAGAGAGTTACGGGTGAACATTACGATAAACACTGCGAAAGATTAGTTCATCAATCGAATGATCTCATGTCTTTAACTGTCCATGGGACTACTGCATTTATAAGAAATGCAATTAAGAAGTGATAGAGTCACAACTGACTCTAAGGCTGGTTTTTACAAGCGCATCAGCTACAGCATAAGCCGACAAAGGCAAAAACAGTAGGAGGTTGAACAAGAGCGTCTTTTGTTAGGAAAATGTCCTAACATAGGTCGCTACTTGACAGCACCTTAATGCGTCTGTGTATGTTGCTTATGCCTGTGTGCTAGTGAAAACAAGCCTTATATGTACCACATTTAACTGAAGGTTGCATCTCGCCCATCCAGACCGATGTCATTGCAAAGAACGATCGATATCAGAATTAATTTCAGACAAAAATTATCAAGAAGCATATCGTCTGATCAATCATGAACCCTTCAATGTAGAATCAAAAGAAATATGAGATAACGAGTACCGAAAATTAATGCTTCTAGCTTAATACAATAAAGGAAACCAAAATCTTCGGCTTAATCGTAACTGATACAGCTAAGTGATACGGTAATCTCTTATTCAGATTTCTCTCATTGTTATTAACGCGAGACGGAGAAAGGCTCAATAAATTTACATGATCATTAAAATATATTTGCGATAAAAATCGCATTAATTATCAGTCATTCACATCATTTAATTAAATCAAGTTTATCGAAGCTCGCCTATGCCTTGGAAATGTGTTAAAATGAACAGACTCCGACAAAGATGCGTGATACCTTCAACCATACCTAAATATGCACCTGTTAAGGTCGTTGACCCGAAGACACCGCTTATCGACTACAACATTGTCGTTACAAGTCTCTTTATCCAACCAACTGTTCGACCAACCCACTAACTGTCTGTCCAATCAATCGCCCAACCGAACAACTGACTGGCAGACTGACTGACCAAACAAGTAGCTAACAGACCGACCAATTGACTGACCAACCAACCGAACAACCAACCAACCGACAGACTAACCTATCGATCAATCAAGCAGTCAAGTCAACCAAGCAACCAACCAGCCAACCAACCAGGCAATCAAAAAGTCATGTGTGACCAACGAAAAAAACAAATTGATGAATAAATGAAAAATGGCGTCGGTTTTTGGTTCCTCTACCGTCTAATTTTAAGGGGCCTTGCATTACCCTTACAATTAAGCTAACTGAAAGGCGTCGAGCAAGACACTCCAATGCTTGGTTCAAACTAATCAGTGTCCATTATCATGGGTAGACGATTTGAAATCGGGGGAAGGGGAGCAAACCCCACTGATAAGCAAAAATGAAATATACTTTAAGCAAACTGGAACATATTTAGATATATTTTTGTTTAAAAAATGACGCAGAGTTTGCACTTCCCTTCGGTTCAATGACTAATTAGTTCTATATCAATCTTGTTCAGTTGTCAGGTTTAGCAAGGCACCATGACGTCAGCCATCAAGGTTATCGAACAGATCAACGAGCAATTGATGTGCGCCATTTGTCTGGATCGCTTGAGCACGCCGCTATTCTTGCATTGTCTTCACACGTTCTGTTCGCAGTGTTTGCATAGAATTGCCAACAATGATCCATCTTCAGCGATCACCTGTCCCACATGCCGCGCCAAGACCCCGCTTCCGGACCAAGGAATCGATCACTTAGTGCCCAACTTCTTTGTAAATCAAATGCTGGATCTGGTTCATTTGAAATCAGAGGAGTTGAAGAAAGAGATGCGCGAGAACAAGAAGTGCAACGCCTGCGATAACATGAAAACAGCCGATTTTGCTACTTCAAGATGCGTGGATTGCAGCAAAGACTTGTGCACGAGTTGCGTGGCAGAGCACAAGCGGGCCCATGCCACGCTCGACCACAGAATCATTGCAACGTGCGAAGATGACAGCCAAGAGACTCAAGAGCTGGATAAATACAGTTTGTCGTTCTGCAAGTATCACACAAGAAATGTCATCAAGTACTTTTGTAACACGTGCGACGAAGCCATTTGCCGAGTGTGCACGATCCTTGAACACCGGGAACATCAGTATGTATACCCCAAGGACGCTTTGCCGGCCAGGAGAGGCGCCATCGCAGAGCTGCTCGAACAAGCAAAATCACGTATACCTGAACTAAAGAAAACGTTGTCTCAAGTTCAGGAAATGTCAAAAAGGCTCACGGAGTGCAGAGAAGCCATTGCAAAGGAAATCAGCGAGAACACGGAAGCGCGAATCGAGGCGCTGCGCGAAGGACAAAACGAGCTACTGAGACAACTACATCACATTCACGACGGTAAGCAGAAGGTCTTGGGCTTGCAAAAGGACAGCATCGAGCTTGAGCTGGGAAAGCTTTCTGGCTGCTGCGAGTTTGCTGACAACGTCTTGACGTTTGGCAACGAGGTCGAAGTTCTGCAGATGAAAGGACGCTTAGAAATCTTGAACGACGTGAAGGTCCAATTCGAACCTGAAGAAGACGACACGATTCAATACGTTAACGATCCCGCCTCCACAAAGACTGTGTCCGAGTCTCTCGGCAGCATCAGGGCTAGCAGCACTTTTGCCTCGATCTCATACGCAAGTGGAGACGGGATTCACACTGCGCGTGTCAAAATGGAGACAACTTTCCGGCTGACCACTAAGGATCGACATGGACAGAGATACAAAGGGGGAGACAGAGTCACAGTTGACATAAGGCAACCTGATGGGACACCTTTACAGTCCACAGTCAAGGATGAAGGTAGTCACGCTAAATTATAGTTCTAATATGAGATTATAATTCTATTACGGGACAGACATTGCTTAAAACAGTAACACTGTAATACCCCGTTTTTACCCTGTGATTAGTTATGTAAAACTAAATTAGTTGTCTTCTCTCAATTACAGGGGATGGCACCTACACTGTGTACTACATGCCAGAGGTGAATGGAAAACATGAAGTGTCTGTCGCCATTCAAGATAAGCCAATCATGGGCAGCCCCTTCACCGTGCTCGTCATCAACCGCCGAGAATACGCCGACGTCGGCCCGACGCTCCATCGATTTGGTCAGTACGGCAGCAAAAAACGTGAATTCAAATCCCCGTTCGGTGTTGCAGTTGACAACGAGAGTTACATCTACGTAGCCGATAGCTACAATCATCGGATCCAAATCTTTGGCCCCCGGGGAGAGTATGTTTCCCAATTTGGTTCCCACGGGGAGCGCAAGGGAGAGTTTAACTGTCCGACAGACGTGGCCATTGATAACAAAGGAAGGATCATTGTTTGCGACAATGGCAACAACAGAATTCAGGTCCTTAGTCGGAATGGTGCATTTATTGGCAAATTTGGTCGTGAGGGTACTGGCAACGGTTTCTTCAAGTCCCCCTGGGGAGTCGCGACCTCTCGGAAGAACGATATTTTAGTCGCTGACATGGAGAATCACCGGGTTCAAATTTTCTCCCCCGAAGGAAAGTTCGTATCAAAAATTGGTTCTTACGGCGATCGCGCCGGGCAGTTTAACTCTCCTTGTTACCTCCTCGTCAACCCGGAAGATGACCATATATATGTATCTGACTCGAAAAACCACCGTATCCAAGAATTCGACAAAAACGGCAAATCCCTGAGGCAAATTGGGTGCCAAGGAACAGGGGAAGGGCAGTTTTCACATCCCCGTGGGCTAGCCATCGATATCGCCGGCAATCTTGTGATTGCTGACATGGGAAATCACCGCTTGCAGATATTGGCTGCGAGTGGTAAGTTCGTCAAGGAGGCTGGATCCGAGGGTAGTGGAGAGGGACAGCTATCGTTCCCAGAGAGCGTTGCGATCATGCCCAACAGTGGATACATTGTTGTATCTGATCTCAGCAACAACCGCATACAAGTCTTTTAGTATCACCCAACTAGTGGACTAATGCAAATCCTGCATTTTAATTGGCTACGCTACTCGAGGACTATTAGCAATAGTCCTCGAGCGCCATCGAGCGTGACGATTTCTTTCGTTTTAGTCCCAAATAAATATTTCTTCAACTTACATTTGCTAACTTTCTTATTGCCATTTCTGTCCGGCTAGTTGGGTGATACTAAAACAATTAGACCCTTCGCCCTCAAGGGCCACGGGTCAATAGCCCTTTTTGGCTACGGG
The DNA here is from genome assembly GCA_964020085.1 of Micromussa lordhowensis. Taxonomy (NCBI): domain Eukaryota; kingdom Metazoa; phylum Cnidaria; class Anthozoa; order Scleractinia; family Lobophylliidae; genus Micromussa; species Micromussa lordhowensis. Next base: position 19,914,349 of record OZ026597.1, on the reverse strand, counting down.
TGTGATTGTTAATTAGAACAAACACATATATATTCATAACGTTCTACTGTAGCAAAAACGTTATGTAGAGAGGTGTAATGATAACCAGTCAATTTTAGCAAAGCTTTGTAAGCCTTTTGCAGGTCCGCCACAAATATTTACAGGGTAGCGTTTGCCGTGAACATGCGTTGAATGATTTTGAGCTAGTTTATATTGCAGCAATCTCGCTTATCTGCACGGCAAAAAATAGTACGTGATGTATGTAATCACAGGGCAACTATAGATTATGTCCTGTGTCCAGTTTGACGTGATCAAGATTTGCAGTATTTTGTCTCTGGAAAAAAGAAAGATGGTGATTAAGTTTCACGTCATCCCAGCCCCCACCTGGGTAAATATGTTTTCAGTTATGTTTATTTAGCGTTGCAAAGCCTCTTTCTTGCGAAAAGTAACCAGAGACGACTAAGGAATAAACTATACACAGATTCATTGATATGTGAAATAATAAATTATTGAATAAAAAAACAGCACGGAAGAAAGGGAAGGGAAGGGAGGGAGGAAGGAAGGAAAGAAGAAAGGAAGGAAGGAAGGAAGGAAGGAAAGATGGATGGATGGATAAAATGCTCGAATTCTCGCCAGATTTATAAAAAAAGATTAAACTTCCCAAATGATTCACTGCTTGGGGCATAAGACATAAAGAATGTACTTATAAATAATCATTGTTTGTATATATGAAAATGGTATCATGATTAAGCTTACTGCAATAGTGATTGAATTATGCATTTGACGTTAGCCACGACGTTATATTTCTATATATTTTAATATAGTGCTACCGGCCCGCTTTAGGAATAGTTTTACACCTAACAGGAACTCTAAATCTGGCCAAAAGTCTAATTGAGACACTCTTTACTTTTCAAGTGATCATACAACTCACCTAAGAGAGAAATGCATATACCCCTTTCCCCTCCTTTACAATGTTATCCATATAGCGAGAATTATGTTTGCAATTCAACATTGTTTTTTGGGGGGAGGGGGGAGGGGGGTGGAGTAATAACTAAATAAAAATTCGAAAAAAAAAACATTTCCTAGCAAGAGCAGATAAACATTTATGTTTGTGCTTACGATATTAGATAAGTGTTCCAAGGATTGTAAATGTAGTAACTATGACTTAATCAAATAAAATTGCATTGGGTTAACAATTTTTTAAAAAAGTCAAATTATATTTTACGAAACCATTTACATAAAGGTTCTAATGGTATACCATATAAATTTGAAGTTAAATGAAAATTGTTTAAAGTTGCTTTCAAAAATGATTTTGTAATGTTCTTCCTTGTTGACCAATTTACAAGCTCAGGGGACACTAATTACTACATTGGAGCTATTATACAAATTGCTTCAAGGTAACTTGGTGGAAACTTTGTCAAAGTTGGTTCGTAACCATGGTAAATTATTGAGTACTAAAATGATTTTTTACGTAACAATTTACACAAGTACACCTATCGAATTCGTTCCGTGCCTAACTGAATGACGGATCGTGTAAAATAAGCTCCTAAGTAAATATCACCCTTCTTAAGAAGTTATTTAATTATAAAAATGATTAATAATTTAATCACTTAATTGATCAAATCAATAATAAAGAGTTAACTAACAAGACTAGGTCTCACTTTTTTTGTTTTCTTTGTCTACTGATTTGCTGATCAAGTATAATCTTGCCATTGCTTAATTTTGACCATAATTTCTTGAATATATTACACCATCTATGCTGATATAATAAGCCTTACTACCAACATAGCAAATAACTGACTTTCCGATCCAATGCAATTGGGATTTGCTTTCAGTGTCAATCGGTATTCATGCTCATTTGCAAACGTTACAACAGTTTTTGCACTTAATTTTCACCTGACCTATTCCCACAGTAACTGGACTTTTCATGTTTGAAAGGTTATTTACCAGGACTCACGCTAAGATAAGAAAAAAATCGTCATCCTTGCTCAAATAATCGCTTTCATACTAGTTAGCGCAAATTCGATGGTGTGAGAAATTGCCGCCATCTTAATTTCGGTAGTATGTCGAGAGATCCTGGAACAAGGCCTCAATATATGACGATATCACGATATTGAAATTTCACGCCAAGCATCAGAACCTAACGCGGAAGAAACATTTACTCACTATAGCTAACTGCTTACATGTCTTTTAAAAGTCTCTACTTCGCGTACAAACAGCACATTCAGTGCATGCAGTAGAGTTTCTTGGCTTCGCCGTCAGTCACAAGGATTCGACCATCTGGGGCAGCGGCTATACCTGCAGGACTGAGCAGCACGGTGGAACAGCTCTTGCCCGTGAAACGGCCGTCTAAACTAAACTGCTGCACACGAGCATTCTTGGAATCACACACGAGTAGATTACCGAAACAGTCCACGCACATAGCTGAAGGCTTATTAAAGCACCCGTCAGCACAGCCTTTTGTTCCAAACTTGTACAGAAACTGAGCTAGCATATCAAACACTTTTACACAGTGATTGACACCATCACTTACAATAAGCTTGTTTTTGTGCGCGACACAACTCAGTGGGCGACTGATGCTTTCTGGGTTACTGGCTCCGACTGAAAACACTGGCTGACCGCTTGCTAAGCCGAATATCTGTATTCTATCATTTAACCAGTCAGAGACAATAACCTGTCCTTGCTCATCGGTGCACACACTGAGCGGATTCTGAAACTCTCCACTTTGCGAGCCTTTTCTTCCGAAGCTCTTTAAAAAGTTTCCTGTACGCACGTCAAGCTGCTGTATCCGCTGATTCCATTCATCTGCCACCAGTATCTCGTCTTCAGTCAGAAATGTAACGTCGGCTGGATGCTTGAAATGTCCATCCGATTCTCCCTCGCTACCTAATTTCCTAATAAATCTGCCAGCATTGTCCAAAAAGGCAACACAGTGGCCCTCGTAATCTGTGACAGCAATCTCCCCTTTCCTGTTTACAGCAATTCCACGAGGCCGCTTTACTCGACCATCTCTTGACATATGCAGTTCGCTCACTAAGTCCACAGAAAATCTTCGCTCCTGAACTTGGACCGTGAAAGGACTACCAGCGAGAGCGACAGCGTTTAATTTGGCGTCAACAGTGTAGCAGCCGGGTGTTTTAGGTGTGAACTTCACCTGGAAATTTCCATCTTCTTTCTCACGAATAACCAAACTTGCCACCTCTTCAGCGGGTTCCACGAACACTTCAACTTGATCGCGAATATTCGTGTGCCATACTTCCCCTGGCGGTGTGTGCAAGCGAAGCGTTAATTCTGCTTCCAAACCAGCTTGAAAATGTTGAGTGAGTCCCTCGCAAGTAGCCGACTTCCACGCGATGAATCCCAGGTTTACACTCTCAGGTACGCAAGTCGGAAAGAACTCTATGAACGTTGCATAGCCCGGAAGTGATGGCACTTTCGATTTGCAGAGCTCGTCAAATCGCTGTTCCAAGCTTGTTTTGTTTTTCAGTACGCCAGTACTTGAACCTCCATGCACCAAGTCATTAGTGAACTCTGCTGCTTGGTTAATCTGTTTTGCAAACGATTTTGCTTGCTGCTTTGCACTGCTCAATTTCTCGTTTCTTGAGGTCAGTGTTCTATCCAGGGCATCGTTAGCTTCACGCTGCCGCTCTCGAATCGCGACTATCATTCGCTCAGCTGCGTCACAAACATCTTGTTTTGCGGCAGCAATATTGCCTTGTAGCTCAGCAGCTGCCGATTCAAATTGCTGAATCACATCTTCGTAGGCTTTTTGCTTCTCTTTAGCTAACTCAGCGCTTGCCAGCAAATTTGATTTCTCTTCATCACAAACTTTGTCAAGTGGGTCGATCTTGTGGTTCCTGTGATCCGTGTTGATGCACGATTGGCAAATGCACATCTTACAGTCGCGGCAGAAAAATTCCATCAATTTTCTTTCATGGTACTTTACTGTGCAAAATGACTTTGGATTTAACATGGCCTCGTAATCTTCGTCTTGGAAGTCCTTTACCATTTTGGCTCTGTGCCCTTTAGAGATGGTGTTCAAAAGACAATCACGACACAGAAAGTTTCCACACTCAAAGCAGTAATGGATTTCGGGTCCCTCGTTCAAGTCGCATTTTGAACACCTCAGTTCATCTCCTTCTTCGCTCTGGCGAATGGCGAGATAGTTTAAGAGACGGTAGTGATGAAAACTCGTCGGCAGATCATCAAAACGCCTTCCATCAGGGAAGTCAACCTGAGTCTCGCACTCGGGGCAGCTGAATGTTCCGTCTCTTTCGCTCGATAGTGCGTGTTTCTCCAAGCACTCACAGCAAAACAAGTGATAACAAGCTAGAATCTTAGGTTTCTTGTAGGTGTTTGAACAAAGGGAACAAGTAAGTTGTCGTTTAAGTTTCGGCAACGTGAACTCCATTGCAGCACGCATCGGTTTGGAGATATACTCTGTTGAATGTTGTTGCCTCTGATTCCGAGAAGTGTAAAAAAAAAAAAAACACAAACAGAAAAAACCGGATTGGATGGCTATAAATAGTCAAGTGAAATGGCCAATGGCTGCAGACTAGTGGACTGATGACAGCTGATCCATAGAAATACATCTGGCGTGATTTCCTTCATGCTTTCACTGAATATCTAGCCGGTTACAATCCCAGATCATGTATTGTTTCTCTACGAACTGGGGGATATTTCCGATGATATCCAAAGCGATATCTCGAGATATAGTTTTCAGAATTTGAGTTTTACGTCACATTATTAGTTTCCGAAATTTGTTAGATGGTCAGGTTGACTCATATTTTGAACTAATTACTAATCCAGGCTGACTTAGAAACAGGTCTCAAAAAAGGAAAAGGAAAAGGTCTCCTAATTCGGTGTAGGGTAAAAATAATTTAAAAGGATAACAAACTGCCATCGCTAATAACAAACTTTTTATAGAGATACGATCGGTCCCACACTTGCTGGCAGAGCTCGTTTCCAGTCTCCGTTCCTCAAATACTTTACTTTTGAAGATTTAGTTGTGCGTTTAAAAACATTAATAAAGATGTTTCCAAAATGTAGTCATCCTACGTGGAAAGCTAACATCATTTTTTTAACTAATGGATTCTTTTTGTTTTCTCCATACACTTGAACAAATTTTAAGAATTGCTATCGAGATATAATTTATCAAAAAAGGGCAAAAAGAAGTTGATTAAGTCCAAGATAGTTGTGTTGTGATTAATCAGAAACCCTCCATCTTGAATCAATAGACTGATCCTCAGGTTTTCGAAGAGCCGTAGAACTGCGTGGGCCTAGAACCCACACTACGCCGGATGAATTCGAAAATGGTTATATTGCATTTTTGTTTTGGGAAAACTCGGTCAGGGAAATCACATGATTATCGTCGAAAAGCTTCTTTTCAGGCAAAATGTTTTCCGTCCACACGAAAAACGAAAAGCTAGATGTTCTCAAATTCCTCCGGTTTGAAGAGCGTTGTTGAAAAGCTCCGTTTTCGTGACGGATTAGTGCGGTCGCTGTAGGCCAAACCAAGACCAAATTCAAAAAAATTCAAACCGAAGAAACAAAGCTGCGTTTTCAAATTTCTCCGGCGTTATGTGGACGCTGCCTTAGTTAACTTGTATGCCTCAATTCTTTTTCATCCGAAGACTGAAATTGCTCCAAATTAGATTTTGTTTCTATAAGTATACACCATGCAGTGAGCTGAGTGGCAAAGTGCTTGTTTGCAGTTTCTGCACAGTGAAGAATGCTTTCCTGACTCGGCGTTCCCAGTATCTGAGAACAGGGAATCGCGTCTCAATCTCGTTCTCAAGACATTTTTCCACAGTAAAGCTCGATGAAGCAGTGATTTTATGAGTGCTATCATGCAAACTACAATTTTATAATAATCTTTTTGCGATTTACAACTATAAACTGCTATAGACGATTAAAGACCATTATGAAAGAATATTTACTACTAATAGAACACAATAGTTTCCCATAGATTCTCATTTGTTTTTCGGTATTTTCGAGAAATATAGTTTTATTCGCTGGCTCTTATGTAACACAACCAAAGGGCTTGTAATTTTGTGAGCTGCTTAACAAGAGCCTGAGAATATTCTTGTGATTGCACGATGTTTTTTTTCGTGACTGCCCGGCATAAATTGCTTATACGGGTATTTCTGGTGGTCGCTGGCTAAAAGATTGAAACAAAGCATATATAAAACAAATATTACGGGTCCTGCAGGTTGAGTCACATTTCATCTATAAGAGATTTCTCCACAAATATCTGTCAGCTTACTCTTAGAGACACGCGCCGGTACAACGTTCGTAAGCAACAACTACCGTTGCAACAAACAAAGTCTTGCTATTTTCACCTTTTTGCCGACAACATGAAGTTTCTGCTCGCTTCGATGACACTTTTTGCAGCTCTGGCTACAACTTTGGAAGCCGGAGAACAGTCTCCGGTTGAAGAGCTCACAGATGATACCTTTGAGAACTACCTTACAGTGTCCAAGGTTGCAATAGTGGATTTTTTCGCTCCATGGTAGGTAATCAACACACTCGTTTTAAAACAGTATTCTATGCATGCCTCAGTATAGGAAGTTAAATTGGAATGTTTCAAATAATTCGGCTAAGGAAAAAAAACACACGAAAACCCTCCGAAATCACAAGGATCACGTTCTATTGTTCTATTTAAAGTCAATTTCCCTTTGTTTTGTAGACGTCTAATACAATGTTCCAAATTAGTGTCATGGGTTGTCCTTTGCCTTACATTCCACTGGATATAAAAGTTGAGAAAATTTACAACACCGTAGGATCTTGAACAAAGGCTTTTGAAATACTAAATGTCTTCTTCAGTTTTGGAATAGTCGAATAATAAAGGCAATGGGTAGATTTACGTTTTGAACTTAACTGATCACGAGTGGAAATCATGGCTACACACATCTTGTAATAGAGATGCAAATATTGACAAAGAATTTACAAAACAACGAAGAGTTTCAACGGAGAGTTACAGGTCAACTGCCATCGTACTGTGAAGCACGATATTACCTTCAGTTCACAAAACGCTTTTAACGATCATTAACATAACCATCATTTGTCATTTGCTCTGTCGTTTTCAGACATGTAAATATGTAAAGCACGATCCTTTCATACTACTTTTGCGTTCAGCCCCTTCCAAACGATCAGTTACTTAGCTGGGCACCAGCGGCGAAAACGTGAAGCGTTAAGCAACACACGTCTTTTTTACTAGACGTTCTCTAAGCAGGCTTGATCTCCTTATTATCGTTGAGAAACCGGTAAGCTTAACTCAGTCACAAAGTTCTGATGAAATGATGAATAATGTTCATTGCAGGTGTCCACACTGTCAAACATTTGCTCCCATTTACCGAAATGCGGCTATTAAGGCACAGGGATCAAGATTGAACGTCTTCTTTGCAAAGGTACTCATAAGATTGACAACAACTTGTGGCTTAATAGACCAATTTCGATATATTAGAATTTAGCACTAAAACGGCAATAGACCTCAGCACGAGGCTCCGGGAACTATACAGTTTGTGGGGTTTATTCCCCGGAGTGCTAGGTCTCTTGTTTTAGGCTGAATTTTAATATATCGAAATTGGGCTATTGTCTTAGCTGTTTTTACTTTCCATTGGTGTGAAACATACGTCTTGGCATATACAGATTGTGCGAGAAACCGCACTGAGGAAATTGATCCAAGATTTGCCGGCGAATGGAGTCAAAAACAAAACGAAACGCCTTTCATTTTTCAAAAGGCTTTTTTTCTATCAGCTGAGGTTGTCCTGGAAATCCTATGAAAATGTGAAAATTTATTTCTGACTGAAATAATTTACTAAAGTTGCCCAAAATTGCTCAAAGTTGCGAACAATACAAGTTGCCAAAGACTTCAAAAGGTGGTAAAAAGTAGCCGAGCACAATCTGCATATGCCTAGATACAATCCGGAGATTTTCTGCTAAAGATAGCTTAATCGGGGCATGGTATGAGTCCCAGAGAGAGCCAGTATACTCCTGATTATTAGCTCTTGGTCCAATGCTTATTTCTGATAATAATAACAATAACAATAACAATGACAATGACAATCATAATAATAATAATAATAATAATAATAATAATGATGATGATGATGATGATGATGATGATGATGATGATGATGATGATGATAATAATAATAATATTACTAATATTAATAATAATATTTAACGAAGGAACCCAACTTGTCATAGCGGTTTACAGTGGGGCCCTGAATGTAACTGAGCAGTCGCGCGTGGCCAAATTCATTAACCAAGGGAAAATTGGGCGAACCATTTTCATGGAAATCTTACATCTATTTCTCATTATCTGTAGGTGAACTGTGCAGGAAGTGGCAAAAACATATGTAAGAAACTGCATGTCAAGTTTCTACCGACAATTAGAGTCTTTAGGGATGGCAAACCACTCGGAGATTACAAGGACGATCGAACTACAGGTAAAAGACCTTTATCCTGATTCAGTCTTTTTAACACCAATGCAAAACCTGTAATCAATATAACTAATCAATTAATTGATGCATCGTTTTTCTGCAATTAGAATTAGGAAGAAAACAATTTTTGAATTAAGATTTTATATTCTACTCGTTTGTAGCATTTTTTCAGTGCTCTCGCGATGCCCGTAGAATACCCCTGCATATGATCTATAAAAAAAACCTTTAATAAGAATTATCCAGTTTTCGTAACTTTATTTATCTTTTAATTTTTCAGAGGCTGTTCTAGCTTTTGCAGAGAAGGCATCTTCAGCGCCAAATGATTTGAAAATGACGATGTCAGACGACATGGGCGACCCACATAAGATTCCTTCAAATGTCACCCCTTGGCACGCGGAGGAGACTGAACACCACTGAGAACTCTGATGCAAGCCCCTCCCCTCCCCTGTCACTGCCTTCGACGGTTGTTATTTGATTGGTCACGCAATGCTTCTTTTGGAAAGGAGCGCTTCGTGATGACTCAAATAACGGCTGCGAAGGAGACTTATATACTTCCGATACAAGCGCACGTTATGTAACGTATCGAGGAGAGTTACGTTACAATCCAATGTTCAACCCCTGTGGAGTAAGGCCGATATATATTCCCACACTACGAGCACATTCTCTACGAAAAGAAAGGAACGGTTCTGGGGATATTCTTCCACCAAGAAAAAAATTATTAATACATGGAATTAACGTAGAATAATGTTAACTAACTATTGATAGTTGCTGATCAGGTGTAACTTAGATATAATGTGCGAAAAATAGGAACAATGTACTGTATTGTACATCATCGTTCTGTAAAATTGTTCTCGCAACAACAAACTATGCGAGACCAAGAGAAAATGTTCTCTTGGCGGGACTTATATAGATCTCGAGTCGTACAAACCTGTAAACTAGTTCAATTCACGAATGTTACTAGATCTCATTTGAATCTTAGAAATAAAATTTCTGCTACCTTAAACTTCCCTCCTGTTATGAAACTTTCTCACTCGACTTGCCTTTTCCAGTGGCACATTTATGTTCACATTGTTTTTAAAGAGAGTATTTCACGTTGCTGGCAATGCTGGGCAATTATATCCGCTTAAGTGGGCTAAGGAACTTAAGGAACGTGTTAAGAAATTTGGGCATGTTTGGGATGAGAGGGATACGTGCCTTAAAATAACAATTTTATTTAATGGCACACTGGTCCGCAATGACAAGGAGTATAATGATAGGTTCCCTGCGATGCCCGAACTCATAAGGAGAAGAAGAAAAAAGGATGGTTTGTCTAGAAAACGATTTTAGATTAAAATTGTTTTTCCAAACCGAATGAAAAGGGCCAAGATGCGTTTAAAGTGCCTATTTGCCAGGAATGGATGAATTAATCTATTTGCAGGGTCATTTATGCGCCTACTGGCGCGCAGAGATTGGATGATGATGAATGGATGAGGGTCATTTAAGAGCCATTGTAATACCGGGTAAATACTGTCATTGCACTTGCTTGTTTCGTCCCTACATGGTCTATACAAGAGTGTTGGTTTCGTTACATTAATGGAACCCACCTTTGGTTTGGTCTGTAAACTTTCCAAAACAAAATAAATCGACCAGTTTTTCTCTTATTATCGACCTCAGGCCAGTTTAGGAACATATATGTCTTTCTGGGCCCAGTTGTTCGAAGGCTGGATAACGCTATCCACCGGATAAATCGCTATCCAGTGGATAAGTATGGAGGTGACGTGGCCGAGTGGTTTAGGGCGCTGGATTTGAAATCTGGAGGCCCCTGGTTCAAACCCTTCACCCTACCACTATCTGGATTTGTTCTCGGTAATCCCGAGTTCAAATCCTCGACCGCGTTGTGTACATAGCCAACTGGTCAGCCTCCAACCAGTTGGGATTCTTAACAATTTATGTTCTATTTGAAATATTTGTTTGTTTATTTATAGTGTCCCCAATTAGCACATTAGCACATTAGTGCTAAACACATACGACACTTAAATAAAGTTATTATTTTTATTTTATTATTATTATTAAGTGTTAACAAAACAAACCACGCTATCCGTTGGATAGTGATTTATCCGGTGGATAGCGTTATCCACCCTTCGAACAACTGGACCCTGTAGCGTAATTTAAAGGAGCTGTGTCACGGTTAATAAAATTTAGCCTAAATTTTTCAATATTGTTGTTTGTAATCCGTGTCAATCTTCTCCATCCTTAACCATCCTTGTTCCTTTATGGCTTATTATTATCTCTTTACTGTTCTCCTATCTTTCTAAAGCATTATTTTCAGGTTTCCTTCAATTTAAAGGTAATTTTGTCGATGGTCAAAATACCGTGACGTAGCCCCTTTAAAACCCAGGAAAGTCAATAGATCGTTTTCACGTGACGTCATCACCAAAGTTTTCATCCTCATCAGGTATAAGAGGTGACATATTTATATCTGTCTACAACTTTACAGCTCAATAGCGTGCTTCGTTTGGAAACCAGAGCATTTTGAATTTCCGGGTTATGGAGGTGCGTGACAAGGCTACGATCAAATTTGTTGAAAAATATACACTTATCTCATGATTTCGAGCCCTGTTAGAAGCTAGAGCATTAGGAAAAGTGCTTATGTAAATACTTGTTTTTTCAGTACTGATAATCAGTCGCCTAGAAAGCCAAAGTAAGTTCTAGATGTTTACACTATTTTCCGGCCGCCATATTGGTGTACCATGGAGGTACACCAATATGACGTTTTCATACTGGGCTCTGTAAATTTCTGCGAAACGTTTCGACGAATATCTGAAGTTTGGAGAAACGTACAGGGCTAAAACTTGGAGTAGTGTCTTATTTTTTTATTCTCTATAACATCACAATTTCTCAGCTTTTTCCACTGGATAGTTTTCGATTTATTTTTTTATTGCGTGACAGTGAAACGTTGTTGACGTCTTGCAGAAGACTGGGAACTAGATCGAAGTTAAAACCAAAATGGCGTCCTCCTTGGCGAAACAGCTTGTGAAGCAAGAAATGCCACCAAAAGGTGGTTATCCTCCCATAGAGTACGCTAGAAATATACCGAAAAGAGGACCGTCTGGTGTGGCATTGTTTATTGGTGGAGCTGCCGTGATGACTTTCGGATTTTATAAGGTTATCATGGGAAACAGACAACGCTGGTATGTATTGAGCCAGCAATTCTATAATAGTTGCTTTTGTAGTCTGTGCCAACGAAAGTAAATGAACAGTTAATGAATAGCTAAAATAGTAATGATACTAGTAATAACCACAGGTTAGGAAGTGCGGGCGAGGGCTATGCATGATTTGTTTCACTGAGGTTAACGAATTCATTGTAAAACAGTGGCGTTGTGTTCTTTTTCCATTTTGGGCATTTATATTTGCAGGGCAATAAAGGGTTGCATAGTGTGGGTGATTGTTTTCCCTAAAACGAGACAAAGGGACCTAAGAGTGGTTTTACTGACCTTGTGAAACAGTAACACCAGTTTGATTATACACTAGTTCTATTTTGTGTTGGGTTTGACAAAATGGTTATTTTTTCACGTTGTAAATAAAAACACTGTTGATTATAAAATGGACATATTGATTTAGTCAAGGTCATTTGATGTAACCCGACAACAACAGACACGGACAGGAAACCTTCCGATCACAAGTTCACACGCTCGATTTTGATTGGACGGCGCGCCAGCTATGCATGAGCTGCACGTGATTCTTCGACGAAATAGACGTCGTCCACGTGATAAAATTGTGTTGTGTGCATTCCAATTTATGGACCGCCACTTCTGCATGAACTGCACATTTACATATTATTTGACCCTTCAACTACATTAAAGATCATTGACTATGGAAGGTGAAACAGCTATGCTTTGGTGAGAATTGTCTTCTGCTTGGTGTTGGTTTCTAGCGGTCAGAACGCCTTTGCTCAAATTACTGCTGCTTCGTGTTTGTCTCGCGTGGTCAAAGCGCCTGTGCTAAAATTACGTCCTTTCATTTCATTGGTTCTTAGTGTCCCTAAGGACAAATATTTGGAAGGACGACTTTTTTTGCTAAATTCGAGTCACTGCAAGGCTATATAACTGCCGCGCATGCGTTTGAAACCAATGTTGAGATTAGGATTGCGGGCTCCGCTGGTCGCCCGCAATTATTAACGCTTTGAAGCTTGAATTAATAAAAGTCCACACGAGTTTTATTTTAGAAAGTCTGAGTTAATTTTGCACTAAGCTCACCTTTGCTTATTTACTTAGGGTTTTTCGCCCAATATAAGGCGCCTTTACAGAACATTTATCGAGAAGGTACATGTCCATATTACAGTATTGTCCTGCTTACTTTTGTAATCGGTAGTGAACTCCTGAAGGAGCAAAGGTATGCCAGAATTGGAGTGCTACCACTTCTGCAAGCTGAACACGACAGAAGGTATGTGGAATAAGAAAGTACATTTAAAAAAAAAAAAAATTCAGAAACATGTTTAATACCAATCAGTTAAATCCTAAATGCTGTTACCAGTACAGAGACAAAACCCTGAAGCACAGTCTACCTGTGATGTCTCTACTGGACCAAACTGTAATCAGCGTCTACTTAGAAGGGTACATGTGGTTATTGATTGACATTTAAAAATAATTTGTTGTGCTTGCTTAGGGAACCAGCTAGCATGAGGATCAGGAGTGAAATCAATTGGTTGCGATTTTCCAGAATGATTACTGTGGTTTTGGATTAGTGATGGTTATTGGAATACCTTTCTAATGAACAATATTACAACAAGATTATTACTCATGTTGACAGTCTTTTGTCACTGACTGCCCAGCTTAACTTTGACAAAACCTTGCAGTATGTGGAAAGTTCATCATATTTGAACGTAGTTACGTATCTAGCTACATTATAGCTCCGATAAGTCTCTTCTCTCCTCAGTGGTAGAGCATCTAACCCATGTACAGGTTTGGGTCACTGACTAACACCATTCTCAAAATCTTATGGTTTGTAGTAATGTAATTGTATGAATCCAACAGTGGAGGAATAACTGCCCTTATTTAAGTCTCATTTTGGTGTATCCATCATTCTCTCTGCTTACAGCTGTTTGCGTTTACTAAAAGAAAACGAAGAGCTTGAAGCACAAATTATGAAGGATGTTCCTGATTGGAAGGTTGGGGAGAGTGTGTACCACACAGAGAAATGGGTTACACCAATGCCTATTCAAGTTGAAAAGCTGTAACAGTGGCATGGAATTATTGCTTCCAGGAACAAGATAAACATTTTGGATGTACTTGTATATGTACTTTTCCATGGCCTTTGTGTTCTGTAAAAATAATGAGAAAATTCAATCTTTGGCATTTGTTATTAATTAGATGATGTTTACTCACATTTTAAGGATGAGTAACTGTAGAGAGTTGGTGTATTAGGTGAAAAATATTGCATGGTAAATATATCTGTCCAGGTCTGAACTTGAGCACTTTACTTCTGTTAATATTTCAACTACTTTAATCAAAAGAAAGTGTTGCTGACTTCTGTTTATGATGTGTAAATGCGTTTTCAAATGCCCAGGGTATGAAAGTTTGCTTTGATTGAGATTAAAATATATTTTAAGTGTCTTTTTTCTTGATTGCTTGAAAGCTGAATCAACCTTCTTGATACTAAGGTTCTCATTACCCAGTCACCCCAGATGGCTAGTACAGTAATAGTCATGAGTTTTCAGACCACCAATCAGAAAAGGTTAAACAAAGCATAGTCTTTTAATCAATGGAACATATTGACTGTAATGTAGCAACATCTAACTCCCTGGTAAGGAGTGGCTACTGATGCAAGCACTGCCCCTAAGTTTACCTTCTTGATTCTTTTGCACCTTCTCATCTTTTATTCACATCCAACTTGACGCGGGTACATATATTTATTCCTTGCAAAGGCTGGATGCTTAGCATGTGACATTTATATTTTTATTATCTTAATGGTTCATTACAAAATGCTTTTGCTCTAAGAGAACTCTAAAAAATACATGCACCTTGCTAACAAAGAGTGTGACATTTCATATTGTTATTTAAATAGAATAAAATGACATTGTATTTTTCAAAGTCGGACTATCTGCTGCACAATACAAACGCAGGCCTACTATTAACATGCTATCTTAACAGACTGTTGCAACCTTCCTTTGAGTGCAAAGATAAGGTGCAACATTGTATCAGTGCTACAGAACTTAATGATAAATTTACAGGTGCTTTTTAAAATAATCTTAAATTGTGACATAAAAACCTCAAGTATTTTACACTGTACATATACACATGTTTATTACAAAATAATAAACCACAAGAATGTGTCTCAAATATAGGTATTTAAAGTTCCAAGTGGAACGGAGCTGCGCTGTAAGCTGCTAGGATCAATGCTTCTTCTTGAAGTCCTTTTTGGTGTGTATGTTCTTTGGTGTGTTGTGCTGAATTCTCTTTCTTCTGGAATTGGAGGTTTGATATGTGACTTTTTAAGCTGTTGAAAGAGAAGGCATATCATTGCACACCTTGGAACCAATGATGTAAGCTTTTTATTCATCGATAAAATATTATTTGTAAACTCTAAACTTACATTATCAACAGCTAGGGGGTTAGGGATGAGCTTGGGAACACCAGCGTGTGATGGAAAATCACTCCAGCTTGTTGGCATGGTAACAGGTGCACCACCTTAATACAAGAACAAAATCAAAGTTATACTCATTTTTAATAATTAGATGGTTGTACTATACAACTGGTAACATTAAACTTAGCCTGGCTTTTAAGGGTTAGCGAGGCTGTTAGGATTGGTTGTCAAAATCTGTGATGAGGGTAATAACAGTCAGAATTCACATCTTCTTAACCCATGTACTTACTGTAATAGTCCAATGGTATGCTGCTGTTTGTTGTCAATCCTGGTGCGGCTTTTTTGTATGGTGCTGATACCACTTTGAAGTCAGACTTCATTGAAGTGTCATAAAAGCGTACTCCTCTTGCTGCTCCCAGATTCACATGTGATTCAGTTCTCAGATGAGAACCATCCACTATTTTATTTCTTAATCCAGTGGCAGGGTTCCCAAAGAAGACGTCATTTGTTGTCACACTGACTCTCTCATGAGCTCTTAATGGGTCCATGTCCCCCTCAGGAAAGCTGCTTTTTCCCATGTCAAGGTTGGCAGATATACCCTTGTCTACAACAAAATAATTGTACTATATGCTATAATTATAATTTAGAAAATGTCTGAAAAGTTTATATTCATTTGTTCAAATGGGAGGCAAAAGGGCAATGAATGTTTCATCATTTGACCAAACTGGCAAACAAAATCTCTGAATCCAGAGTCACATAAACTCAACTCTTACTTCCCAAGCCAAACATGGAGTCATTAAATAATTACAACTGCTGAGTATATGAATGAAATGCTAAAGTCTGGCCATCTATGAGAGCTACATGTACCAAGCAATATACTTCCATCCGGTACTATTACATTTTCACCTTAAGAAAATTCTAGAAAAGTTAAAGAAGTTGTACTTTGGCTCACCTGCCATTAAACGTGAAGGATAGGACTCTGCTGCAGTGGTCTTTAGGTGTTCAGGAACACGCCTGTCACCTAGCTGGAAGGTTGTTCTACGCAGACTGTTGACAGCGTCTTCTCTGTCAAAAGGGGTGAAGTCCTTAAAGCTCGGTCTTCTGAAGGAATCTTGTTGGGTTGAAGTGGAGTAGTTGCACTTTTCCTGGTCACCTTGAGGAATGCTTGATCCCCTGTCCTACAAGGCATTGAAAATGGATTGATTTAACCTGGAACTATCACAGAACCACATCGCTTAGAGCAAATAGTTACAAATAGTAAAACTGCTCGCACTAAGGCTGAGGAAGAAGTCTCTTATGGTGATTTCATTTTGAATAAAAGATTAACATATACAATGAAATTTTTACCATCACATAATCTTACAGATTATTATTGTCTCCCTTTGACGAGTAAAATCGTCTGGCGTTAGACAGAGTAAAATCTATAAGAGGCCACTGGTGGTGGAAGGGTTAAGGGAGATAGTTTTTTTAACCCTTTCACCACCAAGGGTCTCCCTTTGACGAGTAAAATCGTCTGGCGTTAGACAGAGTAAAATCTATAAGAGGCCACTGGTGGTGAAAGGGTTAAGGGAGTTACATCATGGGTTGATTTCCACTTCCCCATCATTGACTTCCTTCACTCCCTATAGATTCCTGGTGAATGTAAGGCTCCCCACTCATTTTTCTTTTTTTAAGGTGTTTGCTCTGTCATGGTTTTGTAACCAACTCACCCTTAAAGCAGGATCCGTGAGATGTTGTCTTTGTAGATAATGTCCAATAAACTCTGACTTTGTGGTTGTTGTAAATTGTCCCAAGTGGTGAGTTCTTGCATCCCCAGTAATAGTGGGTGGTCCACTGAACTTGTCAAAAGGTGCCACAGCATCTCTCTTACTTGGCTGTTTACCCAAGAACTTACTACGATAATCTGAGTGCGGCCAAAGTTCTTTCTCTTTGTCACCTACATAACCATTTCCAAAGATTACTTTTAGATGATGATTGAGTGCTTGTCATAGACTATGTCATTGGTCCAAAGGGAATTGATTTTTGTCTTTAATTTATTGATGGGCTGTATAATGTATATATTAAACTGCTTTTTTCTGATATAATAAATCTTAGAAATATTCAAAAGAAGTTATTTTAGTTCTGGTCAAGGACTGATAGTTTATAAGAACAGAGGTAAAGCCTCTTGCCAACTGTTTGCTACTTTCAAAGGTAGGAGAGTTATCTGAGAGTGCTGTCTTTGGAATCGAAAGATGTTCAATTCTGTAGGTTTTTTGAGTTGTTTGTGTAAATGTAAACCCCCTGTCCCTCCAGGGAGAATTCTTCCACAAACGTGACAGGTTGATTGTTGTACCTTTGCGGTTTGATGCCACTCACTGGGTTTGAATCCTAAATAACCACTGTTCAAGTTTTTATTTCCTTGTTTTTATTTCTTTCAAAAGAAAACTACTTATATGTAAAGTTATCCTGGTTTCTGTTTACATATCAAACTGACAAACAATATGATAGGAAATATGTATACATGTAAGAGATAGCTTTTAACATGTCAGACAATCATGCATATTGATGATTTTATACACACGTAGAGACAGTCCCCCCTGACCCTTCACAGGGTTGTCAACTGCCAGCAAAAATCAGCATCTCTTTTATGATCTGGAGGTACTCTGCTGGTTTATTCTTAGAATTCTTTAAAAATGAGTGCAACTTCCACACCCTGCTCCTTCAAATAGCAGTGTTAACTTGAAAACCTTACGACAACCCATGCCTCAGGATAGAAACTCACCTTGTGGAATGTAACTTCGCATCCAATCACTTTTTCCCGTGGCAGCAGGGTTCCTAGCTTCATCAAGAGGTCGAACTGGATAATATTCTTTGTGTGTTGTCTGGAATGACTTTAACTGTCTGTCAGAATCCATCTTAAAATTTGTTCTTGTCAATGCCGATGTAGAATTTACATAACCCTGTTTTCCAAGACTTTTTTCAACAAAGTGTCCTCGGGTCATTGAACACTTATCATTGTAACGGTCATCTTTGTGCATGATTGTTGCAGGAGATGGTGATGGTATGCGTTCCCTTTTAGTCAGAGGGAGGGGTGGGTAGTCCTTTTTAAAAGTACTCTTGTACACCTGTGGATCTTTATTTGGCGCCCATCGATCCTCATGGCTTATTGTAAAATGAGAGGCGACCAGGAATTCTGAACCTGTTTTCTGGGCAGGTATCTTGTTCATCAATTCCGTCATGTTGTATTCTGTCTGTTTATCAGATGGATTGATTTTTATCTGTCACAAAAAGTGAATAGAATTATCGACAATAACCGAGCAAACAACGAGGCATTCTGCAGCATCAACAGACTGTAATGATGCTATAGTATAATACTGTGAGAAAAATCATAGTTTATAAGCTCGCATGTAAGCTTAACCTTTAAGCTACAAAACACAAGCTCAAATTTTAGTTTTCATCGATTCACACTGTCTGTTTTAGTCGGTTTTAGGGATAAAACGATGTTAAGAAAAAGATGAACCAAGTTTTTCAACTTTACAAACCTTTGACTTAGCATATTTTCACTTTATAATACTCAAAGAGTTCGTAGATATCGGAGTTCGAGCACACAACGACAAGTCTCTTGACTAATGGAGGACTACTTCAAAACTTCGCGACTGGAATGTGAGCATTATTTAAGCTTAACACTATGTCGCCTTTCTGTTTGTTAAAAACGGTCGATAACAAGTTCGACATATCTAAGCAGTTTAGCTTACATGTTTAGAGGAAGGGACGAGAAGAACGGCATTAGATAAAGCTCTTCAAAGTTGGTAAATCAAAATCTTCAATCAGAGTTCACCCGGCAGTGGCGTGTCTATTTTGCATTCACTTCATGTCGGTTGCCATGAGAACAACGGCACTTCCGGTCATGTTAGCCTCGAAGTGATGTGGCGGGAGACGACTTTAAAAAGGCGCGAAGATTCGAAGGAAGACATTTTGATTTTCACTTTCCACCGATTTACTGTGAAAATTTAGTTCGAGTTCATCTTAGCTGAGGAAAATGGTACGAACGAAAGCAGACGGTGCTGGAAGAAAAGGTAAATGAATTAATTTCGTGTATTTGAAACTAATTAAAGGCCATGCATAGCGTGCATCGAGTGGATCATGTTCGTTTATGTCGATTCGGTTTGAACAGATTTGATTAATAAGCTCTCTACTAAACTGAAGATCACTCTAGCTATAACGTTATGAACTAACATTTTAAAGTACTGACACGAAAGCATTCATCGAGGGCGAATTTCTACCTCCGTTTAAATCAGCATGAAATCAACACCTTTATCAATTTCAAAGTTCATAATTTGTCACGTTGTGACTGATTATCGAAATTAAAGCTTAATGATGTCTTGCTGATCAAACCTTACTGTTGCCAAACAAATCTACTTGATCAGTCGTTTTTGAAAGTGATCTAATATCAAGCTTAAATATTTTTGGTTCAAGTTATGACAGTTATCAGTCAGTCATTTTGTGGTCTATACATAACTAACACAAGATTGGAGAGGAAAGAGTTAAGTTGGGTGAAGAAATTCACACTGCTTCATCCCCGGCTTCATCATCGCACAAAGTTTCCTCTAATGATAACGAAACAAAATTTAGATAATTCGTAGCTCCTGGTTTCTAATAGGATACAAATAAACGTGGGCAATCTTCAGTGACTTGTATCCATTGGCATAAAATATGCCTACATTTAATAGTAAATAAATAATTAAGAGTTGTTAATCAAAATATACGTTTGAAAAAGAGAACAGAATCATGTCACATTAGACTGTTATTTCACCAACAAAAATTTAGATTTGAGTATCACATGTAAACAGATGAAGATAACATAACCCCTTGGTGATTGGAGTGGGGTGGGGGCCTCAAACAAACATGGAATTTCCAGTGGGGTAGGGGGGCTGTAACTAAAAGAGACCTTTTATGATGGGGTCTGGATATTTTACAGGTATCTTAAGTCAGTGACAGTCATTCATCCTAGTGTATAGTAGTACCTTGGATTAGAGTACAACAAGCTAGTGGATATATCAAACCCTGCCACTCATTCACCCCTGAGTCACCCCTGATATAGTTGCATTGTTCTTTTTACAGCTGTTGGTGCTAAAGCACCTCGTAAACAGGTTGGTGGTGGGTCATCATCAGCTTCGAGTAGTTTTGGTTCACCGACTAGTTCAGGAAATAAAAACAAGTACACTGGAGGAAATCCTGTGAAATGGTGGCCTTCTCCTAAATGGCAGAAAGGTAATTTCAGATGAGAGAAAGAGACTTAAGCTTAATTTTTCAAGACACATGTAACATGCCATTAGATTGTATGCATGTTTTGAGGTGTCAATATCTTTTTAATATCACCGCAAGCTCATCTTAAGTTAACATTGATAGTGACCTGTTTGCCATTTCATTATAAACAATTTGTATTTCTAATGTCTAGAGGTTGATACATACTGCTAATTTATAATCTTGAAATGAAGTATGGTGCTTTTTTTGGAGTCGCCCCTAAGAACAAAGTATTGTTTAAACAAAAAATAAGTCACAATTTGTAAACAAAATTCTGAAGCTACTGTAAACTGGAATTCCCAGAGGAGGGTTCAAAACCAGAAACCTTCCATGGGGATATTTTGGTACCTTCTAGAACAACACAGTCACAAATTAAAGTTCTTTGATATGCATTTCTCATTTTCAGGTATTGGAGATTTCTTTCCCAAAGATGACGCAAGTAGTGAAGTTTCACCAGAAAAGCCCAGCCCATCAGTTGCAAATGAGTGTCCAGGGACTTCATCTGAGGCACAAGGGATTGAGGGAATTGAAGAAATTGTGGAGGACTAAGGAATGTCCTCTTTTGTTTGTAGCACTCAGCATCAACAGATTGGCATAACCCTTCTGCTGAAGAACTATTTATTCTGTTTACTTGCACTTTTACATGTATAGTTTTTACCTCATTTAAAAGAAATCTGTTGCAGCTGATGATTTGCCTTTTCCAAAAGAAATAATTACTCATATTTTTTGCATATAGCAGTACCTTTTCCCCTGGTTCGTGACAGTACAATTTAAAAACAAAGTATGATTCACACTAGGGGACCTGGGGCCGGTTCCTGAAAGGAGGAATAAATGTATAGTTGCTGATGTTTAAAATATGAGTGTTTTGCAATAGTAACTACCGGTATTTAGTGAATGAAAGTACTTGATTGTTTGATTAACCCAAATTAATTTGTAAAAATTAGATTACAATAAATTAGTTTTAAAACCTCCATTTGTGTGAGCATTTTGCAAAATAATGTGTGTGTGAAACAGGAGTTTCACTACTCTGGACAATTGATTCAGATTTCTTTACTATAGCATTTAAGCTATGTACATATGTATACAAAGACTTTTTACATTTCACTTTGAATGTTGCTTTAATAAATTATATTACCAGAACTGTAGTCAATGGTAAGGTGGAAGAAATTGTAGATTGAGAACATATCTTTTGTATAGCATTTTTGTGAAAATTAAATTACATTTTGCCTTATGTATGTTGTAGATACTGGTAGATTCTAAGAGGTCCCTGGTGTTTAAAAAACACCACCAGCCATCTATCCCCAAATTTAGGTCCAGTCTAGCAGATAAAGTTTAATGCCTCGTGCAGGTATTTTGTATAAATGAAGAAACTTTTTGATTGGATAGATGCACTTGTGCCATCTAATTCAAAAACATGATAATTTTGCTAGTGGATACCAAGCTAAGGAAGTTGCAGCAAGCGGCAGTGCAAAAGATTGCAGAGTTGAGCTGTTGACCAGTGGACCATAGTCTCTCACTGTGGTTCTCACATCTAAGTCAGGACAAAACTCCATTCTCAGTTAGGTTTCAAGTTGAACTGAGAAGTGTGGTAAATGGTATATCAGTGAGCCATTCTTAGCCTTGCAAAAGAAACTGAAGAGTCTGAAAAGGCACCTAAAAAAATTGGCGAGGGGAGACCAGTGAAAATTGTGACAATAGCTCTACAACACCTTTTTGAAGTACCATTCACCACCCCCTGTAAAAGGATCATTGCTTAATTCATTGATCTGAATAGTACTGATGTGTACTTCTTCCTGGGCTGTGACAAACAGCCAGTATTACTACACTACTAAGATAGCTCAAAGGGCTAGTGAACAAAATCAACCAATCAGATTGATATTGTTAATCCAATATTTCCTGAGTACTCAGTAGTGGATTGAACACTCCTGTTCCTATGTGACTTTTCTTAAAGGTTTTCTTGTAATAGATTATTTTTCTTGCAACTATCTTTTCTTCATTTATTTTTTGATATGAGGAAACACCAATTCAACTCTCATTATCAACATTGTATGGTTGAAGTTTACAGTCCTTTCAATCTGTGATTGTGGGATTATTTTGAAACGTTTTCACATAACAATGGCCCTTGTTCTTGCAGTGCTTAGTGTAAAGCTTTCAAGACTTTGGACCAACATTCTCCTGGCACAACCCTTGAACCTGGTTATTAAAACATGTATATTGTCAATTCAAATATTACCACTACTTTGCTATTGACTTTTAGTATAAATCTACTAACATCCTATCACAAATGCTGTTCTCCGATTGGTTACGCTACTCACTATCTATTCTGTGAGTGAGTAGCGTAGCAGTTTATGCCTGTCAACAAAATGAAGGCGGCTTCTTGGCATTTTTGAAGTGTCTATGAAGAGGATTTAGATAAAGTTTTGAACGACTAGTGGATTTATACTAAAACCATTTGATTATTCGCCCTCGACTTCTATGCGTGAAATCAAATTGCTTATTAGTATAAATCTACTAGCATTTCATGCCATTCTCTGATAGACTACACTACTCACTATCTATTCTGTTGTAGACTGATAGTGAGTAGTGTAGCAGAAGAAAAACCAAAACCAGCTGTAATTTGTTCCCACATTTCCCATGCTTTGCTACATGTTCTTACGCTACATGCTACATGTACGTGTAGCATGTAATTATAGTAAGATTTGATTGGTTCATTGGATTGCCTATCTCCTTTGTGATTGGCTAGAGTGATTACTTCCAATTGGTTTTGGTGTTATGACATTCAATTGAAAACCGCTTCAACTACTGTAATAGAAAGTTTCATCCTTTTGCATCTACAATGTAGGGAACTTGCAAAGCATGTAAATTACTTTGGCTCAACATTAGGTAATGTCGACATTCCGCATGGTATAAAGGTCACGTCTATGCAGCTTATTTCAGTGTTCAAATGACTATTTACTGTAGAAGAAAAAAATTGCACAAAACCAGCAAAGCAAACTGAGAAAAAGGTTTATCTTTTAATAATTAATCATCTAAGTATACAAAGATTTTGAGAGACTTTCTTTAAATGCTTTTAATGATAAGGAAAATATTTTTTCCTGTAGACTGTACAAACACATGATCTCTACATAAAATGACAATTATGATGGACAATTCTGTATAATTACAAATCAGTGCAACATGACACTAGATATGAATGACTAAGTAATTCTGTTGGTTTCTTCCAAATAACTTGAGAATGTCAAAAAAGGAATTCTAAATTGAACAATGGGTTGTCATGGAAAAAGTAAATCATTGTGTCAGGACAACAGGAACAGCTTCTTCCCCTGGTCTGTTATGGTAATAGTCTCCATAACACAATTACAATAAATTAAAAAATTCCAGAATTCTTGTGACAAATTTTGTTGGAATTATCTTTTGGCAAGTTAAGATCTCATAATGCGTTGATTCTAGAAGGAATGCATTCTTGGTGATTGGTATATTAATCTGCAGTTACTGATTGCTTTCTACCCTTAAAAATGTATTCAACAAATAAAAACAAATCATGCGAACAGAAACCACTAATATTGCAGAGACAGACATACTGACAAATCAATATCTTGATACTAAATTTATGTCTTCTGAAAGTCAACAGAGAGAGCCTACAGCTGTTCAACAGAAAAATCTTCTCAAAAGTGATTGATACAAAAATGCTCAATAAATACAAATCAAACCTGCAGACCTTCTTGGCCATGTTAATGGGTCTGAAAACACTGTAACTGTTTAACAAACTTTGCAGTCTTTCACCAAAAGGTCACAACACTAAAGTTTTTAAAAATTTAAACATAATCTCAAATTTAGTACAGAACTTTTTCAGACTCATTTCTAAAAAAGTCCTTTCCAGGTCCCTATTGTTTCTTAGTGACCAATGGGTTTACAAATTCCATCACTTCAAAGTAAATGTCATTTTATTTGATCTGTGTTAGACAAACTAGAAGGCAAGAAAAAGATATCCTAGAAACTGCCCTTGACTATATTCTGGAAATTTATACCAAGCTTAGCTTCTCATATTACACATTAAGCTCTGAAATCTTAAAATAGAAATGAGTAAGGCAAAACTTTCATTTTCTTTGTGAGATGCAGAGTTAAGTTCACTAACATAACATTTTAAACAAATAATGCATGAAAGGACAATATAATAAGGACGTAACCAATCGAGTTTCAAATAGCCAGTGAAGAAACTTAAGTGTAATAATTATTAATCAAATTTTACAAAAGTTTGAGTTCAATTATTATAATGCTAGGATTATTTTTACCATAGATAAATGTAACAGTAACCAACAGTCTGAGCCAGTTCCCAATGTGTTTTTGTTTGAAATGTTTGGAATACACTTTGCGTTTCTGGTTGTGGATCATGGATAATCAGTCTTCTGATCAGTCCAGCAAGTAACATAGAGAAAAAACTCAGTGTGGCTTTCCTGGACAGTTGATCATCTTTTATTTAAATTATTACTACAAATAAAATCCACTAGATTAAAATGCTTCATTACTTAACTAGACAATTTTTTTTAGTTTTGTGCAATGTACCAAGCTGTCACAGAGTAAGAACTTAACAAAGATCAGCCTAGAACATTAAACTCCATCTCTTTTCATTATAAAATTGACCCAACTTTCTACAAAAGGTTTTGCCATCTTTATCCTTATACTACAGAATCTTGGATGTAATCCAATGCTGAGACAGGGCGAGGGGGAATTATTTGTGTCTTGCAACCGGCTGTTTCTTCTTCTTTTTCCTTTTGAAAAAGCAACAACACCTGAGGAGACAAAAGATAGTGCATAACACAATGACTTAAAAGTCCCAGTGGAACAAACCACACTTAAATTTAGTAACAGTATAATGCAATTTTACAGAGAGTGGTTCATATACTACTTTTTTTAACATGATTTAGGCTGCAATTATCTAGGGTGGTAAATGCTAGTCTAGCTTACAGTTTTTAACACCACTTTGTGCTACCATGAGTGTCAAAACTTTCCTTTCTTCATAAAATTGCAGGGAAGCATTACATACTTAGATACATGTACATAAACTTTATTAACATGTCAAAGTTCTTAGCTGAGAGGAAATACCCCTCTACTAATTGGGGACAAGACTTGACAAACAGTGTGGATGTCCAGATGAACAAATGGGGGCACAGAGAATAATCATGTCTGATCATAACAACACTCATGGATACATACTTTGTTTCTTCAACAACTTCAACTTCAGGTTGTTGTTGTGCATGTAGAGGAGTACCAGCCTTCCCTTCAAGACGGCTATCATCAACAGGGCCGAGGTCGCCGTTTGTTGAGCTAACCACCTGTACAGAGCCCCCTAACCTATCTGCAGTTGGAGCCAGTAAGCCGGCTGACTTCAGAGCTTGTGAATTGTCAGCCCAGGCACCCTTTCTGTCTTGAGCAGACTACAAAACAACAAGTTCAAATCACATTTAACACCTGAGATGTATACCTAGATGACGTCCCGATGTACTACAAAATTAAGATTTATTTATAATAAGAAATATACAGAAAACACTTAAAAAATATTATAAATTGCAAATCACTATCAAAAGTTGCTCGACTCGTGCAATCGTAAAGCACTATTAAATTTGCTCATACCTTGTTTGTCCCAGATGTGGATGTTATTCTCTCATTTGCTTTCTGAAATCCAGCAGGAAGCTGAGAATCTCTTTGATTGTGTGGATCTGAATGACTCAGGGAATTAATCGGACTAGGCTGTGAGAATTGTAGATTAATAACAAATGTTAGCCAAATAAAACAAGTTCTGTACCTTGGCTCAATTTCAAACTATTCTGCACATGCAAATCACAGGCACACCAAAAAGCCCCACAGCTGAAAACTTAGCCTACATGTATGTTATATTTGAACCTTGAGCTTTCCACATTATTAACACCTTACATGTAGAACATTATTTTTGCAGTCCAACAAAGAACAAGCAAATAGAAAGTCAAATCCTTAAGTTTATCTTTCATGACATAACTACTGTAATTATACTACTGTACATGCTGTTGTAACCAATTTCCTCTCTTAACACTTATATGATCAACTTGCAATACAAAACATTTCAATTACTAAATCGATTTTTGTGCGCTAACCATATGAAAATGCACACTTACAATTTGCTTGTGCGTCCAGTCAAATTCACCATCTTCAATAAAACCTTTTCTTTCAAATAAATCCTTAAACAATTTTCTTAAATACTCATAGTCTGGGGTTTCAAAGAAATCGAGTCTACGGACATAGCGTAGGTAGGTGGCCAGTTCCTCTGTGGTGAAAGAAACAAAGAAAGAAAGAAAACAACAACAAGGTGCTATATATTTATGTCATGTAAAACGTTCACACTCTAAGACAATGGACAGTAAATCTAGTATCTTTGCAAGGATGAATGGTAAGATCAGTAGTGTGAGTTTCAATTAAGGTATTCGTGCAGTGCAGTGTAGTGATGCAAAACCAATTACTTTTCAGCACTCAAACGAACCCACTCTGTACACATAGAGAAAATGGTACAATCAATATCAGACATCTGTGGACAAGGGTTTTTTTTGCGGCCCACTTCACAGACCGTTGGTTTTAGTCTGTGGTTAAAAAATTCTGGTAACATGATAACATTTTTGCGGCGCTGCGGTTTGCAAAACACTGATCACATAATACCATTTTGATTGTTCCCGCCAGCGGCCGCTAAAGAGAAAACTGCAAGTTGAAGAGATGTTCAAATTTTCTCATTATAGACACACTTGTGCAAAATGGTGGAGCCCCATACCCATATAGAAAAGAAAAGGAAACCAATGAATTGATTTTCCCATAGTTATCATGGCTAGCGGTATTGCTGTTCTAGCTTTTGCACAGAAGGTATCTTCAGTGCCAAATGATTTGAAAATGATGATGTCAGAAGACATGGGCAGCCCACACAAGATCCCTTCAAATAAGAGACTGGACACCACTGAGAACCCTGATGCAAGCCCCTCCCCTCCCCTGTCACTGCATTCTGCGGTCCTTATTTGAGTCATCATGAAGTGCTTCTTTCTAAAAGAAGCATTGCATGACCAATCAAATAGGTTGACGTATTTTGCATCTTTCCAAGTTGTCTCCGTAAAAGATCTTAAATTGTACAGAGGACATCTTTCCTTTCACAAAGGCAGGGAAAAAATGAGACAGGCAGTCCACTTTTAGTAGACGCGGGAACAACCAAAATGGCATCATGTGTCAGTGTTTTGCAAACTACAGTGCCGCAAAAATGTTACTATGTGACCAGAATTTTGAACCGCAGACTACAACCAATGCTCTGTGAAGCGGGCCAAAAAAGCCCCAATCCATGGACGTCTGAGATGGATAGTAGAGTGTTTAATTTACAACGGTACGAATGTGCTATAATGAAATTACTAAATCTGTACACATAAGCTTACAGGCTTAGTTAGAGAACAGGTAATAAGTTGCTTCAAAAAATGACCTGCCTATATTTTAATGGTTATAATAAGTAATTAGTTTCACTGTTTGCTACATAATGAGTTATTTGAAAAGCAGAGCATTTATAACAACTTTGTGCTTTTCTTTCTGATAGCTTGAAATAGGACATGACATTTATGTACCTGGATGATTCTCACAAAGGACTTCAATGGGTGTGGCACGCTTTGTGTCTCCAATCTTTTGGTATCTTTCTTTCAGGGTGTCTGCCTGTTAAAAACAAAGTTTATCATATTTTTATTTAGAGTCGTTTTCAATCGAGTGTTGTAAAACCAAAATCAAAGTTGTCACTCTAAACAATAAGAAAGGACACAGACAATCCAACAAGTGAATCATGATTCAAATCTCGCGTAGCTAACGCAAAGCACAGGAAAATAAGTGTGGTCAAGTTATGGTTTTTTTTTTTTAAAGTCTCAAAAGCAATCGGTTAGTGTAGTGCTGCAAAAAAAAAACAATGAATGAAAAATGCTCTATACATGTTTAGAAAACAGCCCTAAGAAAATATGCACGCTGATTGGTTAAAAATCTTGTTTCTATAACTTGATAAAAAACACAGAACTAGCACGAGCTGTCGACATAATGATGGCATGAAAAAAAAAATAATGATGGCATGAGCATTTGAGATAATTTACATTTTGATGATCAAAGTAAACAAGTTGTTTTCTTTTTTCATTGTTCTCTGTGATTCTATCGAGTTTTAGTAAAAATCACTCATGAAAGTTTGGGAGAACTAGAAAAAGCTATGGAAACACAGCATTTATCATTCTCTAAAACTTCCACTTGTGTTTCTATAACTCAATAGAAACATTGTACATGTTAATTCTATTTCTTAAAGAAAATTAAAATAAATTTACAAGAAATTAACATTCCTTGAAATTACCAATTAACACTAAGTATCATTGTAACAAGTGAGAACAAATGAAGAAACTTGTTACACTAACAGATTGCACTAGCTGGTGGCCCTACATGTGAATTTAAGTCCTCCACTTCTCTGTCCTCCTCTTAGTTGTGTGGTCAATATTGAGCCAATTTTGATTATAACATAGTACTGAGGCTTAGGGGACTAAAACAAAAGGAATTACATTGGGGTTGAGCCAAAGTGAAGTCTAGGAACCATGTTACAATTTCAAAATACTGAAATTGGCCTATTGTGTTTGCATTTACAGAATTGAGCTGGAAGGAAAGAGTTTAGTACTTACTTTCAGCCCTTGCCAAGGAAGGCTTCCTCTTAGAAAGTACATGAACATATGCCCTAGTGCCTCTAAGTCATCTCTCCTACTTTGCTCTGAAAACAATTCAAAGAGCCATACAATACACATGTTGCACACACATATAGAATCTGTACTGCAAGGTGCTTTTATCCAGTGCTTCCACAGCATGTTTAGGAAGTGTAAAAGACAGCTATGATTATGTAAACCAACAAGTTCAGAAGTCAGCCACTTAGTGGGCTTGAAATTCTAATCATACACCACTTACGCAAAGCAATCAACACTGCATAGTGAGTGAGCAAATAGGAACGAAGCAAGGAATGAAGGAATGAAGGACAGAGGAAAGGGCAACAACTTCATTTTCTCTTTCAGACATGTTTTTCAATAGTCTTCACTCACCCAACTGTAGATCAGTTAAGATGTTCAGTGCCTTATGGTAAAGCTGATAAAGTACTAGTCACTGGGCTAGTAGGATTAAGAGTCAAATCAAACCCTTTCTTCTTGTGATACACAATGAAGAATATTATACTTCTCACTGACTGCTTTGTTTTAGGGTGTCAACGTTAAAACCAATAACATTTGCATAACTCAGTCCCACAAATGCAAGGGTATACATACCTTTTCCTAAATGTGTGTTAATACTCATGTATCTTGCAGTTCCTGTTAAACTTTTGTGTTCTCGATATGGTATATGTTTTTTAGTCTCTGGATCAATGTACTCTTTTGCAAGACCAAAGTCTATAATGTGAATTGTTTTCTCTTTGCCTGATGATTTACGACCAATGAGAAAGTTCTCTGGCTTAATGTCTCTGTAAATCATATTCTTGGAATGAACACATTCAAGTCTTGAAATCTGTAGGACAAATTGAGAGAAATATAATTTAATGCAAATTGTAAATCTCCTTGACCTTGTTCAAGTCAGTGTGAACATGCCATAAAGCGTATCCATGTTGATTCAATGAATACACAAAGCTGTGAAAAATAATTCACCAAAGATGACTAAATTAACATTAAATGAGAACTATTGGAAACAATAGCAGCTGATATACTAACACTACCCCAAAAATGGAACTGAAAGCATGCAAGACTGGGAAATAAAACGTGTAATGGTCTTTAAGTGAGTAGAATTTACAACTCACAATCTCCAAGCCAGCTTATACATAGCTCTTAAGAGTATCATAGTTTTTCAGTAAATCAGAAAGTCTATTTTGTGATGTGTATGTGTATGCGGAATGATCAAATTGAAAAATCAGATTAGCAATTATTTAACAATGTGTGGTTAATGGTGGTCAATTTTTCAAGAATCAAGCAATGCAATAAAAAAACAAATACATTTGTTCCAGAATGTTCACTAGTGAACAATCTCTATTTTTTCCTACAAGAACTTAAATAATTACCACTATCAATTGACGAAGAACAAAAATCATAGTGGTGATGATTTAGAGTTAGTAATCCCTTGAGGCATAGGCATAATGACTCAGGTACAGAGTTTACAAATGCCTCCTTATTGCTTCATACAAAATATCAATTACCAGCTGGATGGCAATCATAAGCACTGTTTTCAAGCTAAACTGTCTGTTACAGAGATCAAACAAATCCTCCAAGCTTGGTCCCAAAAGTTCCATGACCAATGCATTGTACTTCCCACACGGGCCAAAGTAGTGCACCTGAGGTATCCCCTCTGCAAAGGATTAAACTGATTATAAGCAAGCAAAATTTATCCTCAGTTGTGTGCGAGTCTGTTTACCCATCCCCCTCCCCCAACACAACCCATCCTACAAAGAGTCTCATGTGCTGGCGTGATCAAGACATTGCTACTTCTTTTGTGTGCATCAACATGTTATGAGAATTTAGAAAAGAAAGGATCTCCAAGAACATTGTGACTTGATAATTATTGACCGAGCAGAGTGAGAATAACTTCTGGTATTGACCACTTAGTACAAAGCTTACTGTGCTACAGAAATACGTTCTGGGTAAACAAGGTCCAAAACAAAATTAATTCCACCAGATGGAAAAATCTGGTCACCTAAAAGTGTCCATAAAAGTTCTGCTTTAGAGCGAAACACAAAAACATGAAGCTTTTAGACTTTTCTATGTTTTAAAACATACATATCCTACTTGTGAACAATCACAAAAGAGTCAGAGACTCCCCTGTACAAGGGCATTAAATTATTGTGAGGATTACATTTTAGTTTGAAAACATGTTTTTATCAAATAGATAGTTCTCTTAGTTTGAGGACTGGATATGTAAATTATGCCACTTTCTTTCCCCATCTGTTAATACTATTAAATACTGTCAATACAAACGGTACTGTAGTAAACTTGTCCTTGGATCATCTTTAGTGAATGTGGGGAGAGCAACTTCTGATTTGAGACAATACATTCATGAATTTTTTCTCCTGAAGGCAAAATGTTGTTTAAAAGGAAACAATGTTTTAACAAATATTCAATGGTGAAAGGAAAGTTTTAACCATGGTATAGTTTTCAAAACCACTGAAAACATGACGGCCACTAAAATGTCAATCACATGTGTGGATTACAACTACTGTGGAGGTCATTTAACAGGAAAAATACCTTCATTATTGACCAAAATTATTTTCAATGGACAAGGGATATTTAAGTTTCTTGCTGGAAACAGCATGTGAGGTCTATTTTAAATTTAAAAATCAGTTCCTTGAGTGCTGATTAGAAGTATTGGACAACAAACTAAAAGTTAGTTGCCTGCTGGCAAATAGCCTTGAAATTCTGGTCGCCAACACTCAATTTTCAGTTGCACTGGTGACCAGCTGGTTGCAATTTTTCACCCTGGTAAAATAGATGCTAATGGTCGCCAAAAAGGCACACAAGTGAAAACATGTAACTTAGAAAGCCAGATATAGTACAAGTTAAGTAGTTATAAAGCAAGCAAGAAACATTGGTCAGTGGCATTTCTAAGTGCTGAGCAAAGCTATAAATGGGAACAAGCCTCACCAATACACTGGCTTGCACTATCTTATTACCTATTTCACAATTCAGTTTAAAGAATGAAAAATAACATATATTGGAATAAAAACCCAACCCTTAAAATAAATGTATGAAGTAAATGGTTTTATACATTTGATAAAAAATTGCACAAAATTTTTTAAGTTGACTTACACGTAATCATGTGGTTTGAAAAGGAGAAATGTGAAATTTTAAATAAGTGCTCTAAGGCAGCTTTTTACTCAATAAGGAAATACACAGCAAGCTGACAAATACTCATCTAAGAGTGCCCACAGGAAAATTTACAAAATTGATTGCCTTCAAGCATTTGAGTTTGCATCAACATACAGGTACACATCATCAAAATGAGCCAAATGCATTTGTGACAAAATTACACAAAATTTGCAATTCATACACGCATGTAGTTGGAACATTTTAGTTGCCTGTTCATAGAGCTAGGCAAATATTAACACCTCCAAATATGCTCTAGGCCACTACGGGCATTCATCCTCGTTCAATAGCCTGAGATTACCAGTGAAAGAAGTATAGGTGTTTAAACCTCTGCTTTTATCACATAAGGTACATGTACAATGTCATTCGCTCTGTTCCTAAGTTCAGTACCATGCATTTCACATGGTTTGCTTTATTTTTAACTCTAGCTACGTATACACTGAAACACAGGACCACTCAACAATTCCTAAGTCCCTCACTTCATTGTATCTGAAATACAAGTTCACAGGTTGCCTTGGATACTGACGAGCAGTAATTAACTATGGGCTGCTTGCCAGTAATTAAGAGCTTGCACATTTACAGCACAGACTTTGAGCATGTGTCATTAATCACTTGCAACTGTTGAAACTGTTGCATTACACTCCTGTGACACACATGATTTAGGGGGGAGATTTTGTTCAAAAGATGTTGATTTATTTTATGGTCAGCTTTTTGACCTTGTCTCCAAGGTTAGCAGTGTTCGAACTCACAGAAAATTGTCCAGCCACTATTCTGGGGCCAGGTTTTCATATCTCTTGAGTGTTCCAGATACTGGATCATAATATAGTCTACATGTACTTCAATAGAAACCATAACTTCAAACCTGACTTGGGTTACCAAATCATCAAGATGAACAAATATGATCTACACTGAGGGGGAAAAGTAGTGAAAGAAACCAATTGTGGTCCTGATGCATATTGTCTTAGAAGGTAATAATGTTGAAAGCACAAATAATAACAAAAATATACAGGTCTTAGTAAATTCAATAATTAAATGTCACTTAAAAAACATGGCTTCATCAAAATCCTTTAAGCTGACATCACAAAGTTACCATTACAAAGACCACGCTATTTACACACCGTTTTACCAACACATAAAACCAACGAGAAGAACCAATGAAAGGGTACATCTTGGGTGAACCAAAAATTAGAATACCAAAAAAAGTCACATAATTGTCGAAATTATTAATGACAATGTTGTCCTCAAGCATTAAAAATATTTTCAAAACAAATCAATATTTCACCGATCAACCATTTAATACGAGATCCAAATTAGTAATCCCACATCTGTTTGTTCTAACTCCCATTTCTTAAATTTAAATGGGGAAAATAAATTACCCATTTTATTTTGCCCGCATTTCGTTGCAAATGGCAGTAAACGATTAACATGCAAAGGCGTATTTAAATGTACTTACTTGAAAGAACGAGATTTCATTATCGCCGTTGGGTACTGTGTTACAATCCACATAAGTTGAAAAGGAACATTTAAATTTCTAAACACTCGAGATCAATTTTATTTTCAAGCATGACAGGGAAATCTAACTCGACTATTGCTGGGAATTCGCCGATCAAAATACGTGATAATTTATAATCTTGAACAACTCGCAGAATTTTTGTCCCCTTTTAATCGCTTATCTCTAAAATTAAAATAGAAAGATTAGGAATATTTAGAAACTGTTAGCCTTGCAATCCCATTGGAGAAACAGATTTGGGGTAACCGGGTCAAGTAACATTTTGAAATATCATAATAAGCATGCGATTCACTACGGAAGAGAGGGAGAACTGCAAAAAAGATTAAGTTATCAAGAACGAAAAATTAAATCAGAAGGATGAAGCAAGATTAATTTTTTTTACGCTTGGCTGTCTCTCATAATCAACAGTCCGTCAGCGAAATACAATGGATCACTATATATATTTGGCACTTCCTGCACACCGAAATCAAATTCTTGCGACAACACTGAAAGTTTTTTTTACCGTATTCATGAACTACTAAACGTGAACTTACCAGCATTTCCAAGTACTTTGTAAAATCGGTATTCCAAATGCAGTTGTGGTGCCCTAGATTTCATGGGTTCCTGTCAACGAAGAATATTCGATATTTGCCATCAGCTAGTGGTAATATATCTCATCCTGTATTTCGTCATGAAAGCTTGAACAGCAGACTAAAGTAAAGCAAGTTACGACTCACCAGTTTGATGGCGACGTGCTCGTTGTTGTACAGATTTTTACCTAACAAAATGTAGAGTCAAAAAGTGAAAAATCATATCTTTCTACGATAAGACTAAAGGCCATAATGCCGTTAAAAAGGCACGGCATATACATAACAAATCCGCAAAACATGGTGGCCTACTCAAGTTCGTACCAAGTCGGAGTTCACCGAAGTTTCCACATCCAATCTTCTTGCCAACGCGAAAATTCGGTCCAACCATCATTACCCCAGAACTAGAACTAGAGCTATTCCTTGGGGAGTGTAAACTACCCCGGCTTGGCCGAGAAACTTTTCTGTCTCGCTCACGGTCGCTCTCCCTTTCACGTTTGGACTGCATATCGACGACCGCCGTGATACCCCTGGTCTTATGCCGTCGATGCGATGCTTAAAATCTCTTTCCAGCCCAACGGGAAAGCCATAAGTAACGATTCATTCTGTTCTTAAAACATGGTCTTCATCTACCTTTCACAATTCTAAGCCTAAAACCGTAAAGAAGGCGAACAGACAGCGATTTTTCCCCAGTTGTACACAACCTCTGTAAAACTCAAGTCTGTTAGCTCAAGAAAGTTGTTGAACACGCAAGATCAAGGAGCATGCATTGCGAGCCGCGAACCAGGTCGCCTGACCGTCAAGTAGGCGTTGTCCCCTAGCAACCTCGAGGACAAACAAAGCGCTCTATGTTATCCAATTTTAATCACTGCTATAACGTTTGAATTGCTTCCTCACTCAAGAGAGTTCGGAGTACAATGTTCTCTTGGCTCGTATAAGCTGAAAAAAATATTTCAAGAAATTTCAAGCGAATTTTCCCCTTATTTTCAAACCCGTAAAAAATTGAATTTACAATTGAATGACTGCTGCTGTGTTACCTGAATGTCTCTTCAAATATACTTACTTCTCAGCAGTATTCACAAATAGACA